>CM043699.1:123827035-125027035 GCA_023935145.1 Bretschneidera sinensis
GCTTGGTAGATGTTGAACATAACCTTTTCCTTGTTTACTCTAAATGTTAATTCACCCTGTTGAACATCAATTAAAGCCCTTCTTGTAGCCAAGAATGGTCAGACAAGAATTAGTGGGACTTCTTTATCTTCCTCAATATCTAACACCACAAAATCAGTAGGAAAAATAAATTTATCCACCTTTACCAATACATCGTCTATGATTCCATGTGGGTACTTGATGGATCGGTCTGCTAGTTGTAAAGAAATGGTTGTTTGTTTCATCTCTCCAAGTCCTAATTTCCTGCAAATAAAAAGTGGCATAAGATTAATGCTAACACCAAGATCACATAAAACTTTATTAAAAAATGAATTTCCAATAGTACAAAGTGAAACTCCTCGGGAGATTTTAATTTTTAAGGCAATTTCTTTTAAAGAATGGCACTGCATTCTTCATAAAGCTTTACTGTTTCGAACTCTTCCAACCTTCTCTTCTTAGAAATGATGTCCTTTAAGAATTTGACATAATTTGGCATTTGTTCCAAAGTATCTGCAAAAGGAATATTTATGTGAATTTTATTTAAAATATTCAAAAACTTAGAAAATTGCTTATCTAATTTTTGTTTCTGAAAACATTGAGGGTAAGGAAGTGAAGTAGGGAGAATAAGAGGATTGTCAGGAAATGAAATTTCTGGAGGCTTGTCAGTTTCTCTTAATGTATCATCCATAATCTCCTCTTCGTCTACTTTATTCTGGCATTGGACATTGGTTGGAGCTATAGGGGTGGACTTGGTTTCCTTTGATGGTGACCTCTCAATTTCTCTTCCACTCCTAAGTGTGATGGCCTTGCATTGTTCCTTTGGATTCACTTATGTGTTTCTAGGAAATGTTCCTCTTTGTTGGGCATTGATGGTTATGGCTAATTTCCCAATTTGCACTTCAAGATTCTTCATAGTGGCCCCCATGTTGCTACAATGAGTCTCAATGTTGTCTAACCGTGAATCATTCTATTTGAACCTTGCTTTTGTCTCCTCCAAAAAGGAAACCATGGCATCCTCAAGTGACATCTTCTTCTCGCTTGGTTGATTAACAAATCCTGGAGGAGGTTGTAGCATATTCTTTGTGTTTCCATAAGATGAATTCTCATGATTTCGAAGTCTTGAATGGTAGTAATTTGGCATAGGCTTACCACAATAGTTGTAGTTCCGATTGTTGATGTATTGAACTTGTTCTTGACTTGATTCATTACTTGGAACTATCATACTTGGGGTTGCAACATATTCTGCACTTTGTAGTATTCCTTGTGTTGTCAAAGCTGAAATTTGATGAGATAGAGAAGTAACTTGAGCTGAAAGGGCTGCTAATGGCTCCAATTCATGAATTCCAGCAACTTTCCTAGCCATAGTTCTTTCAGTTGGCCATTGATAGTTGTTTGAGGCCAATGCTTCCAAAAGAGAGGTAGCACCTTCAGTTGTCTTTGACATCAAAGTTCCACCAGAACCAGCATTAACTATGGTCCAAGTTTGCCCATTTAACCCATTGTAGAACATCTGAGCTTGCAACCAGTCCGACAATTCGTGTTGAGGGAAGCGTCAAATCAAATCTTTATATCTTTCCCACGCTTCATAGAGTGACTCGAAATCATTTTGCTTGAATTGACCAATCTCACTCCTGAGTTGGGTTGTTTTTGCAGGCGGGAAGAATTTGCAAGAAACTTTTCAGCCATATCCTGCCAGCTAGTGATACTTCCCTGTTGTAGAGATTGTAGCTAACCTCTTGCCTTGTCACTCAAGGAAAAAGGAAACAATCTCGGTCTAATGGTGTCTTCAATAACACCATTAATCTTTATAGTGTCGCAAATCTCCAAAAATATCGCCAAATGAATATTGGGATCATCCAGTGGTGATCCACTAAATTGGGCTTGTTGCACTATGCTGATTAAGGCTGGCTTGAGCTCAAAATTGTTGGCATTAATGGTTTGACGTCTTATACCCGAGTAGTTGTCATTCACAAATGGCCGTACATAATCCTTCAAAGTGTGTGGTTGTGCATCATGTTGTCCGTCAGCCAGGGCTAGTACTTTATTTTTTCGTGATCTAAAAGTTCTTTCAATCTCCGGATCAAAAGGGGTCATGTCAAGATATCTAGCACGGTACATGCAACGACAAAAACATACCTGTAGAAAGAAAATAATGATACAAATAATAATAATAATAATAATAATAATAATAATAATAATAATAATAATAATAATAATTCTAAATTAAAACTAAGATTACTTTGTATCGATATTGGCAAAAATAAGAAGAAATCAATCCCTAGCAACGGCGCCAAAAACTTGATCGGTGCAAAACTGAAAGTGCACAGTATCGTAGTTTTACAGTAAAGTGATGAGAAGAGTATCGTCCTCAGGGATTGGTAATTCACTTTTGACAAGTGCTGAAATTATACTAATCTCGACTTTATTTAGAAAAGTCACTAAGATTGTTTGTAATTGCAATTTGAAATAAAATCAATTCAAAGAAAGTATTCAAAGGAAAAGAAATATGTTGTTCGAAGATCAAATTAATGAGAAAAAGAACTTCTAGAAAATTGATTTCACCTAATCCCTCACTATGTTTTTCTCATCTAACTAATTGAATTTAATTCTCTCTGTTTGTTAGCAAAATCTCTAACCTCATCCAAAAGTCTCTTTCGATAGTCAATTGGAAATATTCTTGTTCATCATTTTACACAAGAGTATGCAAATCAATAAAGCAAGAAAGCATTAAGACCAACGATTTTAAGACTATATAGGTTCATATAAGTCTTTCGATCTTTATATTTACCTATGCTGAAATATCCAAGTTCTATTCTATAATTCTCTCTTTCAATAGCAAATCAAAAAATCAAAATCATCTAATTAATGGTCAGTCAATTAGAAGCAATAAGCTCATAATAAATCCGACAATCATAGAAGAGAATTACTTCAAATTAGCATAGAAAAGCAAGCATAGTTTGAAACTAGATTAAATCACTCCTAGAAAAAATAAAATTTAGTTCATGCTAAAAATTAAATTCAACATAAACGAATTCACCATATTTTTCTGAGAGAAGAAAATCCACTGTAAAAAATACTCGTCGTCGTCGGCAACCTTTTCCTCCTTGATAGAAAAGCCTTCGAGATCCACCCCTTTGAAGATGAAGTGCAATGGGGATTTTATAAGGAAACTCCATGAGTGAAATCTATTTCCAACCGATGTGGGATATGGAATGTGGAATGTGTTTCCAACCGATGTGGGATTTAATCCTTCACATGCCGCTCAAAACTTTTGCCCATATTTCTCTTATTTTAGCAGCTCCTATACTCAAATAAAATCTTCATTTTCTTCAAATCTGAAATACAATTTAATGACAACAATGAAGCCTAAAACCAACAAAAATAAGTAAAATTATACTAAAGTTTAAAGTTAAGAAGTGATAAAATTAGGAAATTATGCAAGGCATCGGTGTTGATTGGAGCCAACTTACTACTGAATCTTCCAAATGGAGTGAGACTAATGGCAATTTTTTGTGGTCTGGAGTATGAGAAAAGAAGAAGAATTTCCCAGCTTAAAAGAGCCAATCTGTAGGGTCTCCTTCTTTGAATCTTAATAATTCAATCTTGATGTTTCTGAAATTAGATAACTGAGTAGTTTATTGTTGGGAGTCTTGGTCCTGATTTCAAGGAGGTGAGTGTTCTTGAAGAGGATAGCAAGCTTTGCTTCAGTGCATCAATCTCTTGTTGGAGGGATTTGATGGCAACACTAATTTCTTCTCAAAGGAGTTTACCAAGTCTTTCCCAAGAAAACTCAACTTTATCAGCTTTGGAACACAAACTTCTGCCATTGCTTTAGTTTGTAAGTAACAATGAAAACACCAAATATAGGAGGTGTGTGGAAGAAAAAAGAAACTTAGGTGATAGGATGGTGATTCTGGACAGAAAGAAAAAGGGAAGTGAATCTTGTTTTGAGAGCAAGATAAGCTCCTTATGATTGTTATTAATTCCTACCTTCAATATAAAATCTTAGTGCAATATATAGCTCTATACAGATGAGCATACATCAACACAATCAATGTGCACACACACTAGATCAAGACTAACTAACTAATTTCTTTAACAAACTTGTAACTACTTTTCCAATAGCTTCTTCATTCGTTCAAGCTATCTCATTTGCCGCTTTAGTTGTCTTGATTGAGCTTGTTCATTTACTGACTTAACGCTCATCTGATTAGTGCCTTAGCTCCACTGGTCATCCTCCAAACCTCATTGGTAACCAAGTTGTTTCTGCTCTTCTTGCTCCGTATCTTTCTAGTTTCTTCAAGATATTTTTTCCCTCAGATTTATTCTTGAAACATACCGTCCCAGTGTAGCACAGTTGCATTAATGGCCAATATTTCTCTAATGTAAGTTGAGGTCAGTTGCATTGAAGAGAACAACTTCTTACCAAAAAATGCTATAGGATGGCCTTATTGTTGAAGGATAGCTCTAATCCTATATACAGAAGCATCAGTTGTAAGCACAAAGGTTTGAGTAAAGTCTGGTAGTGCCAGGATTGGGGTGGAAGTCATTTCAAGCTTTAATTTCTGAAGAGCATCAACTGCACACTCATTCCAAATAAAGTTATCTTTCTTGAAAATGTCAATTAAAGGAAAAGAAATAGAAGTCTATCCTTTAACAAATTTCCTATAGTTTCTAGTGAGGCTTAGGAGACCTCTTAACTGCTTCATAGTGGATGGAGTAGGCTAATCTATCATAGCTTAGATTTTTTGTAAATCTGGTGCTACCCCATGCTCAAAAATGATGTGTCCCAAGTAGTCAATTGAAGTAGTGCCAAAACTGCACTTGGATAACTTAGTATACATAGAAGCTTTGTAGAGATAAGTCAACACAAGTGTATGATGATCCAGATGTGCTTCAATGGACTTTTTGTATACCAAAATGTCATCAAAGAAAACTATGATAAATTTTCTAAAGTAGGCTTCAAAAATCTAGTTCATTACAGCTTGGAAAATAGATGTAGCATTGGTTAAACCAAATGGCATAACTAGGAACTCATAGTGCCCATAATGAGTCCTAAATGTTGTTTTCTCAATGTCCTCTAGATGCATTCTAATTTGATGATAGCCAGCTCTTAAATTCATATTGGAGAAGATCTTTGCACCATGAAGTTCATCAATCAATTCATCCACAATGGGTATATGGAAACTATCCTTGATAGTTATTGCATTCAGTCCTCTATAATCCACACAAAACCTCCAAGTGTCATCATTCTTTTTCACTAATAACACTAGAGAGTTATATGGACTAGTGTTGTGTATGATGACTCCTATTTGCAGCATATCTTTAACTAACTTTTCAATTTCTGTCTTCTGAAAATGGGAGTAACTATAGGCTTGATGCTGATAAGAGAAAAGCCAGGTAGTAACTGCATTTTGTGATTCACTCTTCTTGTTGGGGATAAGCCAGTGAGTTCCTCATAGGCTATCTTAAATTCTTGTAAGATGTTCTGATTTTGAGGGTCAATTGTATCTTTGAGAATCAAAGACATTTGTTCTTTGGGCTGAGCGTCAGGGACAATCATTAACATAAAGCAAGAAGATAAAGAATCATTCATGCTCATCTTTTAAGCTTACTATACCCTACCATGTCACATTCTAATCTTCGCTGGCCTTGTAATAATACTGGTTGTCCCTCCCAAACAAATTTCATGGTTAAAGTCCTATAATCAGTGGTGATAGGACCTAAATTCTATAACCATTGCACTCCTAACATAGAATTAGTGCCTTGGATAGGTATGATAAAGAAATCAATGCCAAACATGTGATCTTAGAGCCATATGTCTACTACATTGCATATAGCAATGCAAGACAAGTATTCACCATTTCCTACTTGTATTTTAAAGTGATTGGAAGGGGTAATAGATAATCCCAAGAAGTGTGTAGTTCTTTCTTATATAAAATTTTGTGTACTACCCCTATCCATAAAGATTTGTAAAAGTTAACCCCTAATTTTTCCTCATAACCTTAGAGTTTGAGGAGATACATGACCCATCAATGTATGGAAATTAATAGTAGGACTAGGATCATTACCTTGATGTCAAGTTTCTAGATTGATGTGCTCCTCTAGTGTGTTGTCCTCTTCTGATTCCAGTTCTTCAAATAAGCATAATGTGCCTTATTTCTTGCACTTGTGTCCAGGGCTATACTTCTCATCACAATTAAAGCATAATACTCTCTCCTTTCTTAGTTTATGCTCTTGTAGTGTAAGCCTGTTGACATTGGTTCTTAGTCTTGGCAATGGTGGTGTAAACTATTGCATAGGTTTAGGGCATAAAGGAAAAGGAGTTGGAGTTTATCTAGGACCCCAATTTCTAGTTGTTGTGTATCTCTAAGCCACCTATTCCTCCACCATTCTTGCTATGCTAAGGGCTTTATGTAAACTAAGGGGTCTTTGCAACAAGACTTCCCTTTTGATGAAAGGTTTAAGTCCTAAAATGAAACAGCTCTTCAAGAACTGCTAAGTGAGACCGGAAACCTTACAAGATAGTGCTTCAAACTTGTCTTCATAACCTTGTATAGATATGTGTCGCATGAGTTTAGTCAGATTGCCTTAGGGATCATCAAAGAAAGAAGGTCCAAATCTTTCTTGCAAAGAATGAACAAACTCTTTCTAGCCCCTGTACATCCATTGGTACCAACTTTATGCTAGGCCATCCAAGTGAAAAGAAACCATAGTGAGTCTTTGAAATTTTGGAATTTGATGGTATATGAAGAATTGCTCCACCTTGAATAACCATTCTGAAGAGTCTCTATAACTGAATCTTGGAAATTCCAGCTTGAAGTTTTTGGTTGGTGTTGCATTGTAGGGTGGACAATAGGCTTCTTTTTGGTTTTCTAGAGATATTGGTGTATGAGAAACAAACTTGTGGACAATGGTCTTCAATTCTTCCATGTCAGATGTAAGCTTGTCAAATTTTTTATGGTTTTCATCACTCATTTGTTTGGTGATTTGAAGAACTTTGTCCCATGTGACCTCATTACTTTTTTATCCAGCTCCTTCAACCATGGTATGTGTTTATAGTTGAATTTCTTAAATTTGTGTGAAAGCAATGGAATGTGGTAAGGATTTCATAGAAATTGAAAAGTGGAAAAGATGATAGAGTCAATGAAAGCACCAATGATGCCTTCCTTAATTCAATGTAGGTTGATTTGATTCGAGACAAGCCTAAACTCCAAGAAAGTAACTCAAGAGAGAAGAGAAAATTCTGAGTATTTCCATTAATGTTTTTTTATGACACATTACAAGTCCTATTTATATAGCATAGGACTAATGAGAGATGAGTTGTTAATTATGATTCTGTTTTGCCTTAACAGTTTTGTAACTAACTCTAAGTAACTCTTTCTTCTTCTTAAGTCTTCTTTAGGCTATCCAGATGGTTAAGGTGGTAAACTTTGAAGCCTCAAAGATCTTCTAGGCCGTATGACAGTTTCCTTCATGCCTTGATCTTCCCTTGTGGCCTTTCTGCGTTCAACCTTCCTTTGTCTTTCTTTATTTGTAGTTGCATTATAAATCCAGTTTGACATATGATTTCAAACTATAACAATGAATGATTTTAATCATTCTTTGCATGAATTGCACATATAAATCATTCAATAAATCATAAATATTATAAAGAAACATAATACATAGTATAAATCATACCTTGACACAAAATCTCAAATTTCCTTGAAATTAAACCGGTTAAAGTGTTGACACCAATAACCAAGCAGCAATTGTGAAAAAATTCTTCATACTTAATTTTTCAGAATTTTTCAATCAAAATATTCAACACTCAAACCACCAACATTCTTTTCCTCTCTTCTCTATGTACTTTCCTTTATTCTCATTTTTCTTTTATTAAACAATTTGTTTGATGAGATAACATCAATCTAACTATGTGGCACACTTAAACAACTCTCTAAAGAGTTAAGAATTCTTACCATACTTTACCCATGTCAAACAATGAATAAAAGAACCCATAATAAGCCAAAAAATACTTAAGCCCGAAGGCAAAACTCAATCTTTCCGAATCTTTCCGATTCCAAAATGTGATTATAATGAAAATTTTATAATTTATACTATTCAAAGCTTGAGTCAATTTTCACATTAAACTATGGTCATTTACCTATTCAAATTTATTGTCAAATCTAAACTAATCATAGTTCGCTCTTTATCAATGATAATTCAAATCAACACTGAACACTTTTATGCAAATAATTCTCGTACATATTCATATTATATGCTCATACATGTTTAAAAGTTCTCAAGTCTCACACTAAGTCAATTGATGACCAAAGATGAAGTGAGAGCAGAAAAAGATTATAAAATATTTAAGGGATTGTGTAAAGAAAGTGATGCCTAAAGTAATCAACCCTTGCTAAGAATCTTACTCTAATTAAAAAATAAAAAATAAAATAATTTTAAAAAAAGGTGATTGATCCTCCTACGTGGAAATACCATTTTAGCTCTTTGAATGTGATGCAAGCCATGTCTCTTATGTCTTGGAAACCAAATTTGTGATGCGAAATTACTAACACATCCCTAAAATATACCACATGCCTGATTCTCACTGGGTGATGTATTTTTACATGCATCCAAATTGAAGGTTTATGACATGGATACAACTTGTTGGATTTTGTCGAAAATATAGACATGATGGATACAACTTGTTACAGACCGGTTTCCTGCCGTTTTCAAATCAAATTTAGACATCCAGGTTACTTCATATGGAAATGTCGAAGGAACAACAATTCAAATGAATTGAAAGAATCATTGGAGAATAACCAGTCTCAGAAGGTTGCTTGGGCTAACTATTCAAGCAAGTGGGGGTCACTCCCCAGTGGCGTCTTTGGAACATTTGTTTCCTGTGTATCTGATACCTCAGGTGGTGCCTCATGGGGTACCTCCACTGGTGCTGTATCACTTGTTGGTGTTGCTGGAAAACCTTCAGCCGAAACAACTTGTTCTTGGTTAGTCCCTGATGAAGAAGCAGGAGCTTTATCATCTGAAGATGTCTCGTTCACTTCTGATGGAAGTGGTGCACTTTCTGGTACTGGTCCAGTAAGAGGTGCTGGTGTAGCAGGAGGTGCTGGGGCATTAGAAGGCGGTGCTTCTAACTGCAAAGGTTCACTTGGTTGCTGCTGTGAACTCTGTGTAGCAGGTGGTTTTTTCTTAACAGAAACCGAAGCAAAAAGGGATGACATCCCTGGGGGGAAAATTTCAATTGGAGGTTTTTTGCCTGCTTCTGCCAAACTTGTAAGCTTAGGTTCCTCAAGGGAAGCAAGAAACTCAGCTGCAGCATCAGTTTTTGTAGATGAAGTGAGCTCAACCTCCTTCTGTAGCATTTTGTTCCAAGTCTGAACCAAGTTCTTTAGTGTCGTTCGCCCATGGGCCTGAAGAAATTCATAAGGCTGTTCGGTCAAATCAAAATAACAAAACTCAGAGTTAAAAATAAATATACACAAACAATGTCATACATGAGCATGAAGCACAGCTTCAGCAACCATCCCGGTGTCCTGCCATGCCTTCTCCATTAGAGCATTGTCTCCCAAAACTGCAGCTGAAAATGCTGCTTCACGTCCCAAGCCAATTGAGATCAAATTGTTTATCAAACCCTGCAGCATATAATTGATTTTAATTAAAAAAGGAAAATAAAGGTATCTATAACGGAGAGTGATTAATGTTGGCACCAATTAATGGAATTGGTAGCTATTTGTAGCAAGATCAACTTATCATGGAAGTAACAAACCACCAAACATGCAAACACGTAATAGAACCACTGCAAATCAAGCTTCATCATTTAGCTTCAATAAGCTTCATGGTCAATACTTCTACTCTCTTTCCAAACACCAGAATCCAGATATACAACTTGCCAAAGTGATCCAGCTACTTCAACACCTAGCCCTAATCAACAAGCTCTAAAGAATCTTCCTTGGAGCTACTGGCCCCTGAACTAAAGATGATTCACTGTGTTTTCTTTCCTCCTTACATTTTGTTAGTTGCATAATATCTCAGTTATGCTTGCATACCACCAATATCTGGAATTCATCCTAAGCACATCAGATAACATTGAAATTTGACTAAAGCTTTGGAATTCATCTCAAAAAACCTTGTTGTGAACTTAATTGACCCCCTATGCAACTCCTCAAACTACACATGCGCATGAACCCATACATATAGTAACATACGTTTATATGAAAGAAAAATTGCACAAAACAAATTTAACACCATGTGCAACATTAATATATTAACTGACATCAGTTTTAAATGGTTGCACCGACACACAATCTAGAACTAAAATAGTGAAATCTCTCTAGCTTGCATCAAACAACTCATAAACAAGAATGCAATGAAATAAAAGAATTTAATTTGGCTACATACACTCAACCGTGTCAATTCTCCATGATTTGCTAGGCGTAAAGCAAGTCCTCTTAACTCATGACCCTGCAAAGCCCCTTTTACTGAACCTGCAGCAGCTAACCTCTTCAGAGCTTCACGAGCAATGTCCGCTTGTCCAGTGGCATCTGCAGCATCAATGAGGTCCAAAAACTCCCTTGCAAATTTCACTATTCCTTGAACAGCTTCCATGATATTTTCCTTCTTAGCTGTTAAACTGAGAATGTCACTCAAATCAAGCCCTACATTATCTTGCCCTATGTCCCTGCTGTTGCTCATTGTAAGGAGGCACTGAAGAGCTCTTTTTAAATCGTTACTCTGCATGGCTAGATCAAACTCTAACCTGAAAATCATAAAACAGTAATATAATGTTATTTAGAGTGATAAACAAGAGATCCTAGCCAAGAACAAGTAAAATGATCTTGCTGCACTTTAACTTCATTCATACCTCGACTCAGAACACTTGAATTATTATATATTATATGGACATGAATAATAGTCCATCACACGTGAAGAACATGATCCATCAAAAAATTATCCAACAATGTTGATTTCTATATGTTTGTATTAATATACATAAATTTTCTTACATGGAAAATTGATATCAAGAGAAATAACGTATTTTTGATCTAAGAATGAACAATATGCATTGTGATCCTAAAACAGTAGAATGACTTAATATATAATATATGCATGTCATACCTCTTAGATATCCCAGGTAAATGAAGTGCTTCAGTAGCATAGCCCATTCCCAGCATAAACTGTGCTAAATCATCATGATGTTCTCTACCAAGTCTACTTGCCCTGCATAAGAAAATATAGTTTAGCATACAGGAAATTCTAGTTACATCTGAAAGAAAACAAGAAGGAACATGTTAATACCATTTCACTGCACTAACAGCATCTCCATAAGCAGCAAGACAACGGCAACGAATACCAGGATGGCTCAGGGATAAGGCATGAGCACACACATACCTACCCAAGAGAATATTGGTGTCATATATTCTATTTAATAAAAGTCAAGTGCATATATCACTAAAGAAATGGCATGATAGGTGGGCAAAAAAGATAATAGAAGGTAACTTAAGGACCCCTGCCATGATAATCTCACCAAGAGGGTTTAAAACACTCCTACTAAAATTAATCTGAAGACCCAGAACCACTTCAAAGCAAAGGACACAACGAAGATGTGAAATTTGAATTGATTCCGCTCCGCAAAACACAATTGTGTTATCAGCAAAAAAGAGATGAGACACACTCACACGAACTCCATTTCTCCCCACCTTGCAACCACACAAGAGTCCCCTGTCAACCACTTCCACCAACATCTTGCTAAAAGCCTTCATCACCAATGTGAACAAGAAAGGAGACAAAGGTCTCTGTCTAAGACCCCGTGAAGCTATAAAGAATAGAGAACGAAGCCAATGAAATGCACTTAGAGATCCATTTACACCATTTCTCCCTAAAACCCATCCTTCTCAATAAGTAAATCACAAATTTCCAATAAACATGGCTGTTGAAATTAAGAATTGAAAAGAAATTTTGTATTATTGATTAATGATCTGAATACAATTCATCTGAAAACAATTCAACAGTCTTATATATAGACTTATGAATATTAAAACTAATAGGACTAAGAGACATAACTAGATTTGAATTGATTCCGCTCCACAAAACACAATTGTGTTATCAGCAAAAAAGAGATGAGACACACTCACACAAACTCCATTTCTCCCCACCTTGCAACCACACAAGAGTCCCCTGTCAACCGCTTCCACCAACATCTTGCAAAAAGCCTTCATTATCAATGTGAACAAGAAAGGAGACAAAAGTCCCCTTGTCTAAGACCTCGTGAAGCTATAAAGAATAGAGAACAAAGCCAATGGAATGCACTTTGAGATCCATTTACACCATTTCTCCTCAAAGCCTATCCTTCTCAATAAGCAAATCACAAATTTCCAATAAGCATGGTTGTTGAAATTAAGAATTGAAAATAAATTTTGTATTTTTGATTAATGATCTGAATACAATTCAACAGTCATATATATAGATTTATGAATATCAAACCTAATAGGACTAAGATACGTAACTAGATAAGACAGATATAAACTAAGACTAAAAAACCTACTAGGACAGATAATAAGAAACTTAATTAGGACTCTCAACCTAAACTCAATTAGGACTCTCAATACTCCCCCTCAAGTTGGAGCATACACATGCACCAACTTGTTATAAAGAAACTCATACCAACAACAAATCTCATCCAATCTTAAACAAATAAACACAAACCCATAAATTACAATAACTCATGAGAACAAGTTGGGGCTCCAAACCCATGAGATATATTTTGTTTTTTTTCCGATGCAATCTGAGACAAAAACCATTAATATATATATATATATATATATAGTTTAGAATCTTTTTAGTTTCTGTTTTCTTTTTTGTATCACCTTTTTTTACTGCTTATTTTAACAGCTTTCTTTAAAAGAAAAATAAAACCTTTTTTTGTACGAATCTATTTAGCTAAACTTACACATCTTTTTTTTTATTATTATTGAGTCAAGAGGATACAACATCAACACGGATTGGATCGGGTTAACAACATCAACATGTACAAGTCAACAACATTGACATCAAGGTGAGGAACTCTTCTTGTTCTTCTTATTTTGTTATTTTTTACTGCCTTTTTTTATACTGAGGGTTTTTTTTACTAGCCCTTTTTTTTGCATGTTCAATTTTTTTGATAGCCTTCTTTTTTACTACCTTTTTATCACTTTTTTTTTGTACGAATCTATTTATCAAACTTTCTCTGCTACCTATGAACAGTACTCGAAAATAGTTTCGTGAACAAATCCATAGTGTTTTTTAACGTACAGCGTCGGGGTCCTGCCGGAGAAATTTCCGACAAAAAACATAAACTAAAAAGATTCTAAACTATATATATATATATATACATATATATATATATATACACACACACATATATATATATATATTAATGATATTTATCTCAGATCACCTCCAATATCCCAAGCTTTGAGCTCTGATACCATGTTGAAATTAATACTTGAAAAGAAATGTTTTATTATTGATAAATGATCTGAATACAATTCAACACTCCTATATATAGACTTATGAATATCAAACCTAATAGAACTAAGACATAACTAGATAAGACAGACATAAACTAAGTAAGACTAAAAAACCTACTAGGACACATAATAGTAAACCTAATTAGGACTCTCAACATAAACCTAATTAGGACTCTCAACAATGATCATAAGCCTTCTCCATGTCAAGCTTGCAAATCACTCCACCCCCTCCTTTTAACCGACTATACACAACCTCATTAGCAATCAACTTGGAATCCAAAATTTACCCTCAATGAATGCATTTTAGTCAGAACTCGCTGTTTTCGATCACCTTCTTCAATCTAAAAGTGAGAATCTTTGATAAAAGCTTGTAAGTACACCTCACAAGACTAATAGGCCGAAAATCCTTAATATCGGTGACTCCAACCTTCTTCGGAATAAGGACAATAAAAGGTAGAATTAAGACTTCCCACAAACTAACCAGAAGAATGAAACTCCACAAAGAGTCTAAGAATATTCCTTTCACCACTTCCCAATTTAGTTGAAAGGCCATAGAAAAACCATCAAGGTCGGAGCTTTATCCACATTACAATCCCAAAGAGCATCAAGGGTGTCCTCTTCATCAAAAGGTTTCTCAAGTCAACTTGCCTCCCCACCATCAATGCAATCAAACACCACTCCATCCAAATTTGGTATGCAGTCACTCGTCTCCTTGTAAAGATTCTTATAGAACCCGTAAATAGCCTCTTTCATTCCCCCTTCTTCCTCAAACAAATAACCATCAACCTCAATGAAGCTCATGAAGTTATACCTCCTATGACCATTAACCATCATGTAAAAGAACTTAGGGTTCCTATCATATTCCCGAAGCCAAAGCTCCCCAGATTTGACACAGATTTCTTCCATAGATACCAGCTTTGAAAGTTCCATCTTAGCCCAAGCCGCAACAAACCACAATAACACTTTAAGTCTTGTACCAAAACTTTCGAGACAAGTTTGTTGACACAACCCATGAGGCTAATGGGACGAAAAAATTTAAGTCTTGCGCCAAAACTTCGTTTTACATGTCATTTACAATTGATTTTGAGAACTTAATTGAATCTTAAGATTCTCGATTTGATTCATGAAATTATGATTTTGAATCTCGAATTGACAACTACGCCTCAAAGAGCTTAAAGATATTTCCTCTTTTGTCCTTCTAAACGTTATATTTCTGTTCCTTATCCACTCTTACACCATTCCCACTACTTTCCCATCAAGACAGCCTTTGAATCTCAAAGAAACTAAAAGCCGTCATGCATCTGTGGACCATGGAATGAATAGTCGTTCTTTCAATAAGATCAAAACTTCGTTACACAAGAATAAATCTGAATTTGCTATGATTTCTTCCTTTCTTGCCTTCTCCCCCCTCCCCCCCCCCCCCCCCAATTAAGTTATGTTGACACAGACAGAGAGAGGGTAGGTTGAAAATTTCTCTAAGTATTTTTTTTTTTTTGTTTTTTGCATATAATTAATCAAATTTAGCCAAACTTACAATATTTGACAATTTATAATAAAAATCTCGAAAAGCCACCTAAACACTGCCAAATAATTTTATTGCACTTTGTACCTTGCATCTTGTTTACAAAAATGTCAAAAAAAAAACATCTATTGATGCAAAATGGGAAAAAAAATTATGTACTATTTTAAGATTTATGGGTCTTAGGTTATTTGTGGGATTATTTTGTAAATAAGCTTTTATATTAGGATTTTAGTTTAGGAAATTTTAGATTTTAGCATTTATTATTAGTATGGTTTCCTATAATGTTTAGGATAATAAGTGCTTATACAAGAGCACTAATATTAAGGTTTTAAGGTAGACAATGATTATGGAATAAAACTGTTGAGTTTGGTATCTCTCCCTCTTTGTATTTTCTTCAGCTGGCTATTTCCCTCTACTGTCCTTCTATGTCTCCCTGTTTTTTCTAAGTTTGTTCCCTATCTTCCCTTCTTCCACTTTATCCCTTTGTTTCTTGTTTTGGTTACTTGTTCTATATCAAATTGGCATCAGAACGGGCGCGCGACTCCAGCAAGGCACAGAGAGAAAATTCCGGAAGGGGACGGAAGGGGACTTCAAGGGTTTTGGTCCCCAGCTAGAGGTGAGCTCAATGGTGGCAGCGGCACAACCCAAAAGTCATCGGAGAAGGAGATCTGAGTGGTGGTGGGCGCGGTGCTTTTAGAGATTTTGGGTCATTTTCCAGCTGATTTAAGGAGAGGCGGAACTTCAAATCTAAATAATCGGAGAATTCCGATCCGGGTAGTGTGATCGGCTTCCAGTGAGGAGGATTTTTTGAAGGTGATGGCAGCGGCTGGTGGCAGTGGTGGATCTAACCGGAGATTAGATGGTTTTGATCGCGGGATCCTCCAGATGCTGATGGTGGGGTCTGTTTTGCTTTCCAGTTGATGGCGGCTGGCGTATGTAAAGTGGCACCAACGGGTTACAGGGAATTTTTGGATTTTCAGATTTTTTTCGATGTAAGTAACCAAAAACAAGAAACAAAGGGATAAAGGATAAGAAAGGGAACGAACTTAGAAAAAACAGGAGAGGGAAAGAACCAGCTGAAGGAGAGGAGATACAAAGAGGGAGAGATACCAAACTCAACAGTTTTATTCCATAATCATCGTCTGCCTTAAAAACCATACTAATAATAAATACTAAAATCTAAAATTTCCTAAACTAAAATCCTAATATAAAAACTTATTTACAAAATAATCTGACAAATAACCTAAGATCCCATAAATCTTAAAATAGTACATAATTCTTTTCCAATTCTGCATCTCCCATTCATTGAAAAAAAAAAATAGAATCTGAAAGACCACCCCAAAATTCCTTTCTTATGAACTTAATTTACTCAGGTTAGTTTTGTATCAAAAGAAAGAGCAAAACACCAAAGCTCTATATTCCACTATCACACTAGATTTTGATGGATCTCTAGCCAAAACGCAAAAAAAAATAAGTGAAAAAGGAAAATTGATATGCTTGCATAACTGTATTATAAATTTATCAAAAGAAATTGTCACTTAAAAAGAACCTGATAGTTTTGGCAATTTTTATATTTTTAGAGTCAACATAATAAGATCAACTAGACATTGAATTCTTAAAACAGCAGGGGTCTAGTTACCTATCAATGAGCCAAAGAACTCCATCTCTTACACCCACAACAATAAGAGGTCCCACTGGTCGTTTCTGCTCAATTGGAAAACGAGTAACAACCACAGACACCCCTCCACCACCGACAGCTACTTCATTAACCTTTCTTTCTTCCATCTCTCTAGGCACTGTATCATCCCCATCAACTTTAGACTGTTTTGGCAATGTTAAGAAAGGGGGCACAGAAGGTGCATGCTGAAAAGAAGCTAATCGGACCACCTGAAAGGAAAACATGTTCGAGAAAGCAGAGAAGAAACAATTTCATTAGTCACATAATCGACATGATTCAAAATTTGAAGTATGACAAACTCAACAAGAAGTTAAGTGCAGGATCCTTTACCCCCACAAAACCAATGAGAACCAGTCAATACATTGCTCACAGTTACAATGGAGATAAAGTATGAGACTGTCAAGCAAATTCCCAATTAGAGAGATATATAGTTATTAGCCATTATTTAGTCTATAGGGATGTATGGAAGAATATTACAACCAAATTAACCAATCTTCAAATATTTTCTAGACGCTTGAGCTTATATAAACTTCTCAGGAATTAATGGGCGCTGAAAATCCAGAAGCCCAATTTGGTGATGATTGCAGGAGAAAATTTTGGACAAAATTCACACCACCAATCAAAGATCCCAACAAAGAATCTAATTTAATTATGATTAGGAAAATTCATATTCTCTGCCAATAGAGTAAATTATCCAAGAGCTAGATCATGAGTTATGAGATGAAAAATGAACTATACATTTCTTAGAGACAAAGATTGTCAGCACTCTCAGTTTCAGCTGAAGTTTATATTTTGCAATTGTTTTCAGTTTGATAGAATTTATCACATTAGAATATAAAGAAAAACTAAATCTAGCTAGAAACAAAATTCTTGGCTAAAGGAACCAAACAGAAGTGTCATTCATAGCATGAAATTCATACACAAGGATAACACAAACTATTTACCTGTAGCATTGGGGGCCTCAAAGTAATTCTTTCTTGTGTTGCAGCCTGGGGCCCATCTACTGTGATTAAGGCTAACTCCCCATGCTCAGCAACTGCTCTTGTTTGTGCCTCTTTCAGTTTCCTCTCTTCTTTTATCTTTCTAGTCTCTATATCAATTGGTGCAACTCCAGCATCCACAAAAACACATCTGACAATGCAGCATGACAAAAATTCATTGCTGAATTACAACTCTTATCTTTTTAACTCTCCTAATATTGCAGCAAGTTTTGAAAATGACAATGCATGTGGTTGAATCCATTTAATGACTCGGGGGGACTCAACAAATCATTAAAAATTTGCCTTTTTGACTTTATTATTATCCTAGAATGACACTGAAAACAACAAAGTCATTCCAATTCTAAAATGACTGCAGTTCTTTTATAAAATGCTCTCTCTCCGGGCTTCCCATCTATTATATGTCTTTTTCCCCTATTCCGAATTTGATGGCTAATATATTGGGGAGCATTCAAAGAAGATTACTTTGGGTAACACAACAGAGGAATATAAGTACCATTTGGTTAATTGGGTTGTGGTTAAACAACCATTGGAATGAGGGGAGCTTGGTATTAAATCTATCTCCTTACTCAATAAGGCTCTTCTTGGCAAATGGCTTTAGAGGTTTCTTGTTGATAGAGATCACATGTGGAAAAAAGTGGTGGAAGTCAAGTTTGGGATGGATCATGATGGGTGGATGTTGAAGGTGACGCGGAGGCCTATGGAGTGGGGATTTGGAAATGGATTCGAAAGGGTGGAAAGACTTCTAGCCCTTTGATGAGATATTGGTGAGTAATGAAGTTAGAACTCGATTTTGGTACGATATTTGGTGTGGGAACACTCCTTTAAAGGACAAGTTTCCGAGCATCTTCAATAGATAAAGAGGCACAGATTAGCTCTTGTTACTCCTAGACTAATGAAGAGGTCTCTTGGGTTGTGTCATTTATCCGTAATGTTCGAGATTGAGAAGTAGAAGAGACTGCGATGTTTTTGGAAACTTTATATAATTCTAGGATTGAGACAAGTAGAGAGGATGTGATGAGATGGGGACCTTTCCCAGAAAAAGGATTTAAAGTGAACGATCTTTATAAAATCCTCCTTAACAAAGCCCTTTCAAATGGTCACTCCAATTTCCCTTGGAAAGCAATATGGGGCTCCCACACTCCCAAGAAAGCAAGTTTTTTTGTGAGGGAAAATTCTTACCCTTGACAATCTACAAAGAAGGGGAAAAGTGATTTATTTTTTATTGGTAAAACACACGCACACACTACTTGAACCTAAGACCTTTACAACCTAAGGCTGTATTTTTAAGGAGTGTGTTGAGTCCGTGTTTCATCTCTTGATGGGGTGCTTTTAGCTAGAAGTTTGTAGGAGATGGCTTATAAAATTGTGGGAGCGTCTTGGAAGGTTGCAGGCTCCATAAAAAATGAAATTTGGGCTTAGAGTGGTTTGAGAGCTTCTTAGCATGTCGAGAAGGCTTTGTCTTTGATTCCACACACTATTTATTGGATAGTATTTGATTTCACACTTTATTTATTGGATAGTTTGGAGAGAAAGGAATCAGAGGGTTTTTGATGAAGTGGAGAGACCTACTAGAATTATTAGAGATAGTTGGTTCAATATCCTCAATTTTTGGTTTAGAGAGAATTTCTTTGTAAATAATGATGATTTTCTTGATTTGGACTTCATTCGTTATAAATAGTCTTGAGCTTTGAGTTCTCTTGGTGCCTTTTAATAAATGTTTATTTATCAAAAAAAAAAATGATTGCAGTTCTACTAAGCAATGAACTCATTTGAAGAAAAGTGGAAGTGGAAAAACAATGCGTCGTGCCCCTGAATAAAAGGATAAAATTTCAAAAGTTATCATTCTTTCCAAGTCAATTTATCTTCTAATCAATGAGTAGGATAGTGCTAATCACATTACTTAAAAGTGTTAACTGTACTTCTCTATTTTCAGATGAAATTAACAACCAAAAGGCATACATGAAATGAATACAAGAGAGAACTCTTGATGAATGATGATTGAAGATTGCATCATATTTCATAAAAAGCTGTGTTTCCTAGACCAGACATTTTTTATAGCTACCCCAAAAAATCTAGACACACAGGCATAGCTACACATGTTTGTTTATGATTTTATAATATTTCATTTTGTAAGTAAACCAGTATGTATTCCAAGCACCAAGGGTTCTAACACAAGTACAAAAGCACTTATTTACAAGACAAAATCTATAAGCTCTTCCACACTTACAAAAAGGTTCCTATTAAACCAAAAAATTAGGATATTAAGCCATCTATCTCTAAAGGAAATAATGGATCTCTCCTCCCCATCCAAAAAATGGATTGGGAAATCTACTCAATTGCTTATGTTTATAGGAAACAGAAAATCATTTCATAAACTCTGCCAAACAAGTTTGAAGGTCCACCAAACCATTGTTACTAATAAAATAATAAAAAATCACCCATACAAATGTTAGACGCATACTCACCGAAATCATAATGAATTAAATGCACAAAGAGAACTGATAAAGTGGAAGAACACAAGAACAATCCACTATAGAAACCAACAAGGCCTAACACTATGTAAATTAAAAATTAAAGCAAAAATATGAGATGTGAAAACTTCCAAAAGAATAACACTGAAGATCTGGTTACTACTGTTGCAAAATAATATGCTACGTTTTAGACCTCAACCATTTCCTTGAGAAGCAACACAGATATCTATTAGAAAAATGTCTTCCATAAACTAGTTATGTGTAAAAGAATAATCTTCTATCAATTGTTCAGTCACAAATATCCTACATATCATGCCAATATAGAAACTTTTAAGGACAGCATACATCATTATGATTAGGAAAACAAACCCAACTTTGAGATTCTTCGCTGCAAGTTAAATACTGCAGTTTGAGATAAGACCTAAGGTATTCAAATTATAATAAATTTTGTTCTTATCGAAAAAAAAAATTGTTAGGAGTATTAGGGTTAAGAGTGTTAAGGGTATTTATGTATTTTCTCATTATTATGTTATCAGTATATATGACCATTAACCTTAAGGTTAGTAGGCTATTCACTCTTATAAACATCAACATGGTATTAAAGCGGTCAATCCTATTTTGAGAGTCGTCTAAGTCCTTCTGCAGTTTTGACATGCCACCTAATACTGCACGTCCAGACATAACCCTCTTCTTATTTTTTTTTATTTAATCTATCCTATTTTGTTTTGCCCTACTCTTATCAATGAAAAAAAAAAGGAATAAAAAAAAAAGAGATTCGCGAACAATGTAGTGAACAGTACCTTGTTAGGAGTATTAAGGTTAAGAATGCTAAGGGTATTTATGTATTTTCTTGTTATTATGTTCTCTGTATATATGACCACTAACCTTAGGGTTAGTAGGCTATTCACTCTTATAATCATCAACAAAAATAAATTTTGTTTTTTATTTGCAGACTCCATCCAGTGAGATACAAACCTGTTATCTCATCTTTTTTTTTCTTTTTTTATAAGCCTGGACTATTATCTCGTCTTAGTATTCAAGTGTCCAACAAGGGTCAAATTGTAGAAAATATTAAAAGTGAACCCTTTCATAAGCAATCTTATTTTTCTTGTTATTTTTATCTCAAGGAGGGAGGCAATATAATTAGTTTTATATATATAGATATATATCAGTGTTGAATAAAGTAAGGAATACAGCTCGAATATAATTATAACTTGCAAATCAATAACAATATCTTACTCAATCGTGGTTGGTGTAGCCACAAACAGCTGTCTCCGATGCCAAACAGCTCCAGTAGCATACGGGATTGCAACATCTCCAAGATATCTATATTGAGGGCGCAAAGAAGATATGACAATATATTGCTGATAAGCAAAAGCACAATACTCAACAGTTTGGTCCCATGCAGTCCATTCCGGCTGAGGAAGCATACCACCCACAGGCTGAAAAGTTTCCCAACTGCACATCATAACTTTAATACAATATTAAATAAAATCCGAAGGAAACCACTAAAAACCTTACTTTCAGGCACGTAAAAAGAAGAAGGCACAATTGTACAGTTATTTTTTTGATAAGGCACAACTTTACAAAGAGTAAAAGCAGAAATTATGAAATATTCAGTTGATAGCAACAGGGGACTGGATGGTGGAGGAGAGAGATCACAAAAACACAATCCTCATCATTGCTTAAAATGTCAATATCACCCATAAGTTTGTTTGCGTACCAAACAAAATGAGAGCTAATGGAATAAAGCTGGCCTGAGCAGTTTAATCTGCGCTGAAGAGCACCATAGCTTAGCATGAAGCCCAAGTCAGCTCCAGTAAAATGTGTTTTAGGCATATACAAATTTCAAACCATCTGATGGATACAAGGTTATATCCAACTGAGCTAAGTTGAGTAGTAGAGTTATGTACACCTTCTTCTTCACTTTAAACATGCGCATATTTAGAAATATTAAGCATATACCCCAGGTAACAAAGATGGGCGAGCTTGAACTAGTGGCACTCTTAGGATAGAAAGAAAGGCCAACTCTCCTATGCACAGTCATGAATTGTTCCAACAAAATAAGATTTATATATTAAAATTTCTTCGAAACACTATTTACATTTTACATTCAATTCTACGTAGTTTGAATGAAGTCTAAAACTATGCAAAAGTCACCATCTTTAATCATCTATTAAACCAAAGGGAAAATACAGAACAAAAGCAGGTGATCCTTCGCAGTGCCATCCATGTTGTAGATGTTGTCAAATTCATATGCAAGGTTTGCTTATGTGAAGCATTCAGATATCGAAGTGTGCAGTTAAACACAATAATCCATCAATATATATATATATATATATATATATATATATATATATAGCTCCACCCTTGAATTCAGAGCACCCAAAATACGACAGAGTTTGAAAAGATTAGGGAAATATTCTTTGCTACCCATGAGGTTTCACAATGTTTCAATTTACCCCTACAAAAGATTAATATAAATTGAAACATTGTCTATTGAACAAAATATGAATGTTTAATTTGCGTCTATTGAACATTCAACTCTACAAATTGTTGCAATGCCTCTCAAGGATCGCAACGAATTTTTCCCAAAAGGTCATTATCCACAGCTTGTCCGACAAAATAAAGGCCCTATTGGTGTTCTAGGTATGATATTAACCATCAGAATTTTTGCACGAAGTTTCAACTCACAAAACAGACAAGTTGTGCAGGACAACTTTGATTGGCAGCCTAAGGGTTACACCATTGCACCACACAGACAAGTAAAACAATTAACTATATCTCACCTGTATAGCTGAAAATTTTGAGGTGCAGCCTCAGCAGATCTGAGAGAAGAAAATCCATCATCATAAGTAGTAAAAGAAGAAAGACCACTGCTTCCAAATCCTGACAAGGGCATAGACTGAATCGTTGAAATAGCCGTTGCAGCAATAGGGCTAATCCTACGAGATGTTCGATAGGCTACACCAAGCAGTGCGCCCCCATGCAAACCAATTACCTACAAGAGATGATTTTGAGTTAGGAAGGAACCCAGCATCCTCTTGTTCAATAATGTAAAATTTTAAATGCTTTCAGCAAGATCTTAAATCCTCATAATAGAAAGTTGAGCATAGCATATTTCACAATTTATCTCCCGGAAAAAACTGGCAATGACAATAAATTCTGCCTGAGCAGATACTGTTATAACATTTCTCATAAATGACGAGAAAAAGCACTTCCTTACCTGCAATGCAACACGGTATGTGTTTAATGTATAAAACAATACATTGAAAAATTGGAAGAAATTATGATAAAATTCATTAATTTAGAACAGTTACATTACATGCAGTATGAACATATATTACATTGAGTATTGATCAACTACGTCACTATAAGAGAGTTGGACATAAGATATTCAAATTACCTATGGTTGATATTTCAGAAGAGAAGAGGAAAAGAAGGTTGCAATCAATCCCTTAGCATAGAACTTTTTATGTAATTTATTCAATGAACTAAGTCAGAAGATACGAGTAGATTATTATCTTTGAAAGAAAAGGGACTTAAGTCCTTTTAAAGAACTTAATTTTGAAATCAAAATTTATTTGATTTCAAAATTGACTACAAATTTGGAAAATTCAGCATAAAACACAGGTATATCAACTGAAAATGAAAACGCAATCAAATACCGATAAAAGAAAGAAAATGCAATCAAATGCCAGCTTAAATAAATTTTGATTTCAAAATTGACTACAAATTAGGAAAATTCAGCATAAAACACAGGTATATCAACTGAAAATGAATACACAATCAAATACCGATAAAAGAAAGAAAACGCAATCAAATGCCAGCTTAAATAAATTTAGCTTCTGAGAAATGCAGAAATACTTTCTATTAAAATAATTCCATAAAGAATGATCTTTAATTCATTTAAACTAAGAATCACCATACTCTAAATGAACGAGACAAATACCGGTTCACTTCGCCCCCCTATAGACCTCATTAGTATGTTTGATGTTCCATCATCTAGCAAGATACGAACTTGAACAGTAGCTGATGAAGCAGCAGTAGCAGCTGCTGCTGCAGCTTGAGCTGCAGCTGCAGCAGCTTCTTTTGCTTTTCTTGATGAACCCCCTTTTGGGATTATGGGAATTCTAGGAGCTAATGCAGATTCCAAAATAGCAAATCTGTCACGGCATGTGTCCCAAGCCAAAACCCTTGCACTGCCTGAATCAACAATGGACCAATCACTAACCTTGTAGATAGAGAAGTAAGGAATGTCAGGCCACACAACTGCAAGATACCTGCAACCAAATTATGCAGTAAGAAAAGCAGCTATCTATGTGGATAACCAGCTCCAAAGATTAATGGTGTAAATAAAACCACTCAGTTCAAGAGTTAAAAGAACACATTACAAGCATATTCCAACCGAAATGTCTTGCGTTGGAGTATATTACATGCATGTTAAATAAGATGCCAACTAATTGGAGTATTCTTTTTCTTTTTCATTTTTGGTATTTTGGATAAGCTAAAACACAAAAGAATGTAAATTCATAGGACACTACATAAAAACAAAGAGAAAACCCTAAACTAGTTCAATGTAACTCCATGTCAACATTCCGAAAATCATCCACTATGGTCAGCTTTAATAACGAATATTAAGAGTGACATAGAAATCAGGCAACTTACTTTCCCGAACTGCTTACAGAAAGAACTGAATATGAATCATGTGGAACAGGTGTGCTAATATGCTTTTTGCTCTGCTTGACATGTAATGATTCAACCGAGTCTCCCTTGAACCTTCCTGTTTCAGATAAGGAGCCATTACTTCCAAGAGATGGATTCGCTGTGTTAGACAACTGAAAGTTCAATAGCTTTAATTCCCTTTCAATGACATAGACAGAAGAATGCTCCCGACTTCCTGATGCTGTTGGGAGGGAAGCTACAGCTGGAAGAGATCTTGGATCAAACTCACTGACAATGACACCAATATTTGTTCCAGTAGCAACAAGGTGAGGCTGCAAAGGATGTGCAACCATACAATAAACCTGCAGAAGGAACTCATGAGAACTGAACAAAATATATTCAAGAAAATCTGTGGAGCACTGCCTACAGGAAGGGAATTAAATGCTCATAGAAGTGGGAATTACTTGTGTAAGATGGAGAATGTTGCAGAAATTTTTTAAGAGGCTTGGGGAATTTTGTGGCTTATAGAAGGAGACTGGAACGCTAGGTTTTTTCATCGAATGGTAAACGCTCATAGACGTGGGAATTACTTGTGTAAGATGGAGATTGTTGTGGAAATTTTTTAAGAGGCAGGGTTGATGAAGGAGGCAATTTGTGGGTATTATAGATCTTTTTATAGGAAGACTTGTGACAACCGGTCGTTTCATGAAGACATGCTGTTTAACAGTATTGGTGAGGAGTTGGAGTCTTTGTTGGAGGTTCCGTTTCTTGAGGAAGAGGTGGTGTTTGCTCTTCGTTCTTTTAAGCGGGACATACCCCGGGCCCACATGATTTTTTGATGGCTTTTCTCAAAGCTAATTGAGAATGTGTCAAATCTGATGTCATGAGATTGTTTGAGGAAAATCATAGATCCGAAGAGTTTGTGGATAGCTTAAATGCTACTTTTGAGGTGCTTATTCCCAAGAAGAGCAGAGCTACGAATATAAGAGACGTTCGACCTATTAGCCTGATTGGTTGAATCTATAAGTTGCTCTCTAAAATGTTGGCCATGAGATAAAAGAGAGTGGTGGGAAAGTTGTAGGAGTGTCTCAAAATGCTGAAATTGAGGGTCGACAAATCTTGGACGCTTCGTTGATTGCCGATGAGGTGGTGGATGCTCATCTTAGAGGTAGGAGAGGGGGAGTCATGTGCAAGCGTGACATGGAGAAAACTTATGATCACGTTTGTTGGAAGTTTCTTCTATTAATTATGAAGAGGATGGGCATTGGTGATCGTTGGTGTAAGTGGATCAAAAAATATATCACATCTACGCTTTCTCTATTATGATAAATGGAGGTCCTTCGGGTTTCTTTAGAGCTTCAAGAGGTCTGAGGCAAGGGCACCCTTTGTCAACTTTGTTATTCCTTATGGTTATGCACGTCCTCAATAAATGCTTAACAAGGTAGTGGAGGATTAGAAGCATTTAAAGTGGGTGGAGCGGATACAAAGCATATTTTGAATCATAGAGGTATTCTACTTTTGTTTGAGGCGGTTTTGGGTATAAAGATTAATCTGGGTAAGAGTGAGCTTTATCCTGGTTGGTTCGGGGGTGGATGTCGAGTTGCTTGCTTTTGTTTTGGGTTGTAAAACGAGGGCTCTTCCAATTACCTACTTGGGTCTTCCCGTGAGTACAAAGTTCAAGGAGCTTGGGGTGTGGAATCCGATTATTGAAAAAAAAATTGAGAGGAAGCTTGTAAGTTGGAAGCGGCATTCTCTTTTAAAGGGGGGTAACTGATGCCACTCTCATCAAAAGTGCCCTCTCCAATCTCCTAAATTATATCATTTCACTCGTTCCCATCCCTTCTGGTGAGGAGACTAAAAGATATTCAAAGAAGAGTCCTTTGGGGTCATACAAGGGAGCAGTTTAAGTACCACTTGGTGAGATGGGATGTTGTCAAGCAATCAATGGAGAAAGGTGGCTTAGGTGTTAAATCCCTTACTCGGTTTAATAAGGCGCTTGTTGGCAAATGGTATTGGAGGTTTATGAATAAAAAAAAAAAACTTGTGGCGGAGAGTTATGGGAGCTATTTATGGGGGGGATCACGGTGGATGAGTGTCTAGGCCGAGTAGAGGGTCGTATGGGACTAGGGTATGGAAATGGATTAAGAAAGGTTAGCATGAATTCTTTCCTAAAGTAAAGTTTGAGGTTTGCAATGGGGCTAACGTTCTCTTTTGGTATGATGTGTGGTGTGGGGAGAATCTGCTTACAAAGTTATTCCGAATCTGTTTGCTTTGGCTAGAGACAAGGAGGCTTTGGTGGCGTCGTGTGATGTTTTGTCACGAGACAGTATTGTCTGGGATGTGCCATTTGGGAGGAATGCTCAAGATTGGGAAGTTGACTGCTTTGAAGCATTCTACAGCTGTACAGTGAAGGTGCCTTTTAAGTGGGGAGGATAGAGTGAAATGGTCTTTGAAGAATGATAGGTGCTTTGACATGAGATCATTGTACTTTTTTTGTGAAGATTTTGCTGGTGAGGGTAGTGTTGGCCTTCCTTGGAAATTTGGAAATCAAGCGCTCCCACCAGAGTTTTTTTTTTTTTTTTTTGCGTGGGGAAGCTTCATGGGAGAGAATTGAGACCATTGAAAATGTCCAAAGACAAGGGAAGTGCTTTGTTCATCGTCGTTATCTTTGTAAGGAAGAGGCCGAATCCGTCTCCCATTTTTCACTTTGTTGCCGTTGGACTAGGTAGTTTTGGGAAATGGCTTATGTGGTATTGGTTTGAGTTGTGTGTGGCAACCTTTGTTAGGGGGGAGATTTGAACGTAGAAAAGCCTTAGTGGCTCCAAAGAGTTTAGGAAAGCTTACTGGCTCCAAATGGATAGGTCTATTTGTAACAGGTTTGTGCATTCTCTCTATTTTTTGGATTGTTTGGACCCAAAGAGATAGAAGGGCTTTTGATGGGATGGAAAAGCCTATAGGTGTGATTAAAGATAGATGGCTCCACATCCTTAATTTTTGGTTTAGTACGCATTCCTTTGTCAATGAGAAAGAGCTTCTAGAGTTTCTAGATTTTTTTTGTCATGTAAATGATTTTGTAGTTTGGATTGCACCCCTTGCCGCATTCGAAAATAATATATTTAATTATAAAAAAAATACATATGAAATAAGAAAATCCAAATTGACTATGCACTAAGTAGTTAAAGTTGCTTATATTGGTTACAACTCACAAAATATAAGGAACAAAAGAGCAACATACCCAAAGTTTCTTTTTTTTTTTAATATAAGTAAAATACGTACCCTAAGTTTCTTGTTTGGGGCAAGTGCTTGAGGAGGGACTAGCGAGGTAAGTTCACACAATGGTCTCGTGAGGGCTGAATAAGTAGGATGTTCAATAGCCCTGCAAAAAGTCCAAAGAAAAATAATTCTGATATCCTATGATAATAATTAAACAAATGGGAAATCGTCTTAACTCACTATTTAACTCCTTGTATAGACTTTTTAATTATGAGCAATGTTATTCCAACCCCCAAAATAAACCTCTTCTTTTTTACCACCTTCGACAGTGTGCTAGTATCGCAATATCGTATATTAATAACTCATGATACCTTACTAGTAACTTATGGACGGTGCACTAGAAACTTCAACTAATGATGGCAGAACTTGATGAATGGTGCAAATGAGAGCAAGCTTTCATCTCTTTCTAGTTCTGTCTTTGTTTTGCACTCTATCTTAATTCAGTTTTGAGACGTACCAACTTTCTTTTGCGCTCGTAGTAAAAAAAATAGGGTTTAATGTGGAGGTTCAAATAAAATTACTGTATGATTAATCCTCCGTAAAAAGTGCCATATAATTTTTTTTTTTTAAAGGACACAAAAATTTATAGCAGATGCAATTAAGATACAGAACTATGCATACCATATATGAGAATCTTTAACACAAGTTAAAATATCAAGGTTTGGAGCTCG
Organism: Bretschneidera sinensis; assembly: GCA_023935145.1. NCBI lineage: Eukaryota > Viridiplantae > Streptophyta > Magnoliopsida > Brassicales > Akaniaceae > Bretschneidera > Bretschneidera sinensis. Next base: position 123,855,843 of record CM043699.1, read on the forward strand.
AGGGTGGCACCAAGATGCCACACTGTGGCAAGCAAGTTTTGGAACAGGTTTAATTCGTCGAAGCTCCTATAGAGTACAGAAACTTAGAAACATTAGAAACAAGAAAGAGCATGTCAATGCTTAAACAGATAATTCAAATCATAAGAAAGTTCTTTTCACCAAATAAATAACTTTGCAGAGATGCTACAACACCTTAAAAGACATTGTGTCCCATATAGCTAATGCCTTGTCTGCACCAATTGTAATTAGTTGAGGAGCACCACCAATTACTCTAGAAAGCTCAACAGCTACAACTCCACCATCATGTGCCTATTGGTATCATAAATAAAAATATTAGAACTCTCCTACTGAAAGTGAAAAATAAAAAATATAATGGAAAAAGAGAACCTTTTATACACGGAAGTTTTACAAATTTCCAAAAGAAGAAAAAAAATCCAGCCTCAATTGTGAATTGTTGAGGTCACAAAATGTATTTTCCTTTTCTTGTAAAAATCACCAATGATGGATGCCTTACTTTTTTTATAAGTGAAGTGTAGTATTAAAGGGCACAAGTCAGACTACAACATAGCCTCAATGTCCTTCAATAGCTTTAAAGCCTTTAAGAAATATAATTTATATAATTTAGTAATAATATATATATATATACACACACACGCGCGCCTATATATAATATTGTTGATGTTTATAAGAGTGAGTAACCTACTAACTCTAACATTAGTAATCATATATATATAGAAAGAACATAATAATAAGAAAATACATAAATACCCTTGACACTCTTAACCCTAATACTCTTAACACTCCGCTTCAAGTTGGAGCATATATATGCACCAATCTGATACAAATACACCCGCCCATTTGGTTATGAAAAAATCCAAACCCATATATAACATAACCCATAAGAATAGTTCGGGCCAACTAGACCAACGACAATAAGTTAGGCCACTATGACCAAACGACATTAGATCAACACAATCCACAAACAAGATCATATTAACAAGACTTTGTCTTGCCTTCGACTTTGATTTTGACTGAAACGGGCTGCTTCACATGGGTTAGATCTACGAAACGAGTCGAATCGGGTTTTTTTTAACACAAAACATCCGGGACAGATCGACCGAATCCAGTTTGAGAAAATGGTACTGTTCACGTGACACTATGAATAGGTACCGTAGCATGGCACTGCTCATGGATACTGTAGCATGACACTGTTCACTTTTTTTTTTTACAGCAATAATCAGAGTAAAACGAAAATAGGATAGATTAAAGAGAAGAAAATAAGAAAGAGAGTTATGATCGGACAAGCAACATTAGGGCACCGCATGTTGCATAAGCACTTAGACAACTCTAAAAATAGGATCAACCGCTCTGATACCATATTGATGTTTATAAGAGTGAATAGCCTACTAACCTTAACATTAGGGCACCGCATATTGCATAAGCACTTAGACAAGTCTAAAAATAGGATCAACCACTCTGATACCATGTTGATGTTTATAAGAGTGAATAGCCTACTAACCCTAAGGTTAGAAGGCATATATATAGAGAACATAATTATGAGAAAATACATAAATACCCTTGACACTCTTAACCCTAATACTCCGAACAAATACATATAGAAATAACCACATTAAGGAATTAATTGCTTTATGAGAGATGGCTTTTAGTGTGATAGGGCTATCTATTCTTAGGTAGATGTCGGTTCCATTCAAAGAGAGGTATGGGCTTGCAGCTCGTTGAAAGTCTCTTAATGAAAGGGAAAGGGTTTATTCTTTGATTCTCCTCCCTAATTTCAGTTGGTTTAGAATGATGTAAATAGAAGAGCCTAGTGTACAAACCTTAAACCTATAGCCTCCATCAAGGAAAGATGGATAAATACTTTCAGGTTTTGGTTTAATGGGAAATTTTGTGTAATTGAAGATGAATTCATAGAATTATTTTTTTATTTTTTGATAAATACATTCATACTTTATTGAGATACTATCTTGAAGTTAGTTCTTTTGTACATGAGTGGCACCCCCTTGGTTCCTTTGGAATACATTTTTACATATAAAAAAATGCTTTCTCGGTCATACAGTAAATATTATTAAGTCCACAGAAGAAAAAGTGGGTAAATGAGAGATTAAGCATATAGGAACCTTTAAGCTTAGCTTGGGTACAAGTTCTCGTGAATCTTGACCATGATCTGCACTCCATAGAATGAGTAAACCATCACTACCACCCGAAACAAGGAGTGCCTGAAGAAAAAAAATAAAATTTAAATGACATAAAAGAAATAAAACATGCTTATATACACTATATGGAAACATGAAATAATATATAAGCATCTGGATAGACATGTAGAGACACATAGATGTATTTCTCAAATATAATGAATATGTACGGATGCCAAAAGAATGGAAATCCAAATATGTACAATAAGTATCTACCAGACTCTGAAGTCTCAAATGAAAACCGAATTCTCTGAATAATATTATGGAGATAGGAATACATAAACGCTAGACAAAACTATCCTTGACATGGTAAACTAGACAAAAAGCCTCTTCTATGACTACCCTCATAAGAGGTGCTACTACCTGTAGCAAGACAAGACAATTAGAGAGAAGAAATAGGGATGGCAAAGGAACAGATATGGGTGGGAGTCCCTAATCGCCCCCATCCCGCGAAAGCACCTATTCACACTGTTACCGCCCTGCCCTTGCCTCGACGATAAGTTTAAATCTCCATAACCGCCCCACACCAGTGTTTGAGATCCCCTCCCCACCCCACTCTATTTTTGCTCAAACACAAACCAAACCATATAATTTCTATTTTGTTTTAAGATAATTAATTTGAAATAAATATATATATTTCCAAATTCTAAATGACAAAAATCTAAATATAACTTGGAGTAAACCAAGAAATAAAAAACAACAATACATATAGTCTTCACAAAGAGAAAAATCCCATGTTAGAATGGAAAAAGGCCACAAAAGCAAAAAGGAAAAAAGAGGAAAAACATGATATAGCAAAAGAACGAAAAGGAGCAAATCTTCGAGGCTGGAAATGTTTCTCTCATTGACAAAAGAAGAAGATAAATATGGGAACAAAATAAAACTAATGACAAAATTAGAAGTATACACAAGAAAGGACAGGGCTGGTTCAGGGAAACAAATTCTGCCCCAAAACCTGCAACCATCCCAAAGTTAATAAAAAAAAATATAAAAAAGGACCCCAAACGGGGCAGGGTGATTCAGAACCCGACATGTCGGGTGATTTTTGCCATTCCTAGGAAGGAAATAGAAAACAGTTCATTTGCTTGGCTGATATAAATTGTAAGTGAAAATACCATAAAAAATGCTATGGAAATCCACCGATGTCAAGACTTTTCCACTTCACATAAATGCTTATTGCAAACCCATCCGACCCCACCCCCCAACCAAAAAAAAAAAAACAACTCAACCCAACCAAGGAATGGAGTGTTAAGACCAGGCACAGATCTATGAACTCTTGGATGTGAAGACCACTTCTAAAGCATTCGAAGATGACAATGAGATCCACTTACCACTCAAGCAATTTTGCGAAATTAATATGCTTTTTTTTTATTGTTAATGTGCATTTTTTAATAAATTTTGTGAACTTTATATGCTCTTACTCGTAGATAAAGCGTTACGATATAAGTTGTGGTTTACAAGGGTTAAAATTATCTTCCAAAAACCTTCCCACTGATACTATTGATGTTGAAGAATTTTCTACAGCCTAATATTACAAAAGATTAAAAACATCATCTTGAACTTCCTGGATTTATTTTTTAGTTTGGAGGGTTGGTTCGTTATCTATTTATGCATAGCCTCCAACTGGCATATGAAAAGAAAATACATCTGCAAGGAAAAAGTGTATGATAAACGACCTTAGAGAAAGAAGAAATAATCACATCAAGTATAAGAGGTTCATTATCATTTCGAAAAACTTTTCATAAACTCAAGTATTGCTTTAACATTCAGACACAGATGACAAGTTTAACATTTAAGCTAGCCAAAAGAAATATACATAGTGACACAAAATTTTCTTTGGGAATTAAAGATCTACCTCTCCAGATGAAGCCATGAAAGTCATCAAACAAGAAATTGATCCTTTATGGCCTCCCGTGTATCTTCGTAGAAGCTGCAGAGAAACAAGCGTTCACCACATAACAGAAGTAACAAGATAGTTAACATGAGAGATCAACAAGTTGGCAAACCACAAACCTTCCAAGTTATCATTGAAAGAACCCTGATGACGCCATCTGATCCACCAAAAGCAACTAAAGGACCATCACCAGCAACAGATCTACAAAGGAACTCCATACTGCACCAAAAAGGACCAAAAGATAAATGGTTATGGACCTTATGGCTATTAACATGACAAGTGTACGAGAAAATTAGTTAGGCAGCCAGGCCACATAGATCAGTCACCATTCATAAACAACAGAAAATAAATCTTTTAGGGGGAAAGTACATAGAAGTTCCTAGATTAAGAATCATTGCATTAATAACAAATCAAGAAGTAAGAAACCCACTCCTAAAGATTAGTCACATCAACAACAAAAATAATTCTTTAACTTTGCCCCTGACATATTAGTCTAATATCTGAAAAATCAGAATTTTCAGAGCATTAAGGTTGATTGTTGATGATCAAGTTTGTTAACAATTCACTTTCCTTGCCTATTTTGTAGTTCCCTGGTTTCTTTTATTGGAAGATAATATAATATAAATACCAAGGGAGGAGAGCATGTTTTTCCTCCTTTATTTTCAACTTGTTTTCAGAACAGGTTTTTCCGACGTCATGCTGATGTCATCATGGTTGAAATTCTACCGGCAAGAGTGACTCTTTGAGAGGAACAAAACTCATCAATCAACTTTTTGATTTGATTACTCTAGACCCATCGATTTGAGCTTCTCCTCTCAATTTTCCTTCACTTGTCTCTGGAATTTTGCTTGATCTATTAAATCAAAGGCTTGGATCATGGTTCAGCCACCACAGAAGGGTGCGCCTAGGGCATAGTATGTCTCCACAAATTTTTTTGACACTTGATCTTGATTTCGAAGCATTTTAGTAGTTGTTTGGCTATTTTTTCTGATTGGTGGTGCTGTTTTTAGGCTGTTTTCAGGCTATTTGGCTACTTTTCTGATCGGTGAAGCTGTAATCATGTCTGTTTAGCCATTTCTACCTGTTCTTGTGGTTTTGGAGTGGATCAATGGATTTTTGTTAGGTATTTTCACAATTCAACAGCATGTATTGCTTCATCAAAGGTTAATATGATCTTTACTTGAGTTTTATTTCCCTTATTTTGGTGGTTGATCTAGTTTATGTAGTTGTTTTTGATGTGTTGTTGTGAAATCTGCTTCTTTTTTTAGTCTAATCCAACTGTATGAGGATAGTTCAGCCTCACAGAGTTTGGGTAATGGGTCTAGGCCTGGGCACAAGTCCCCAACCACTCTACAAATTACTTCAATCAAGCTCAATGAAAAAAACTAACTTACTTGGTTGCGGTTAGTTACTCTTTTCCTTAAAGGAAAAGACAAAAAAGGATGTCTTACTAGTAGCATTAAGGAACCAGCCGAGTAAAATGAGAATCTGAAAATTCCTTGATCATGTTATTGAATGCTATGGAATTTGATATTAGTAGCAGTCTCATGTTCTTAGACTCTAGAAAGATATTTGGAATGTTATTTCTGAGACTTATTCTAAGGCTGAAAACTCTGCCCAGATATTCAAATTGAGGCGGTAGATACATGACATGGCTCAAAAGGAATTACCAGTCTTAATTATTTCAACCAGCTTCGTCAATTATAGAATGAATTGGATATCTATGAGGATCTCCATATGGTGTGCACTGCAGATGCACAAAAGGTCCAAAAACAATTAGATCGAGAGATGGTGTTTGAATTTCTTATTGGGTTATGACTTGCGTTTGACCAGGTTCGGGTTTAGATTCTAGGTAAAAAACCTTTGCCATCTCTTTCAAAGGTCTTTCCCTATGTTTAGAATGAGGAGAGACGATATAGTGTGATGCTTCCTCTTGTGTCTCTTCCTATATCTCATGCCTCTTCAGCACTGGTTTCATCTTACTATCACCCCTCACAGAATGCACAAGTGGATAAGAAAGATAAGTTATTTTGTGATCATTGTAAAAAGTCTTGTCACATGAGGTGTTGGCAGCTTCAAAGTCGGTGAACTAATAGAGGCAGTGGTGGTGGTTGTGTTGGTAGTACTTCTCGACCAGCTAATAATAGCTCTAGACCCTCTCGTGCTCACCATATTGCATCTGTAAATGCGACTCCTTTTGATGGTCTTTCTATGGAATTTAACTCTAGATCTTTGAGTCAATATGAGATTCACACTATTAGGCGTCTAGTGTCTAAACTGGATACGTCCTCAGTAACCACTTCCTCTTATGCTCATTCAAGTAATTTTTCTGATCCTTGGGTCATTGACCAGGGGCGGGCCACTGATCATATGATTGGTGAGTCTACTAAATTTATTTCCTATATCACTTGTATGGGTAAAGATGAAGTTAAACTTGTGGATGGTTCTTTATCTTTCATTTCGGGCAAAGGCTCAATCTGTTTACATGTTCCAAATCTTGCTACTAACATTTTATCTGTTAGTAGTACTACACAATCTCTTAATTGTAGTGTGACCTTTTTCCCTCCCTTTTGCATCTTTCAGGACGAGAGGATGATTGGCAGTGGTAAAAAGAGGGATGCTCTTTATTATCTGGATTCTGCTATCTCCGAGTTGGCTCAGGCAATGCAAGCTCATCATTCTACAAATCATGAGAAGTCATCTGATTTAGAGTGGTTATGGCATAGACACTTAGGACATCCACATTTAGCTTTGTCGAAATGTTTATTTCCATCTTTATTTTCTCATTTGGATGTCTTCATTTCAATGTGATACTTGAGTTTGTTAAACATCATCGTGTTACATTTCCATTAAGTTTTAATAAAAGCTCTATGTTATTTACTATTGTTCATACTGATGTTTGGGTCCCTCTCGTATTGTATCCATCTCTGGTTTTTGTGACCTTTACCGATGATTGTTCTCGTACCACATAGGTTTATCTTATGAAAGCAAAAAGTGAGATGTTTTCTATCTTTAAAATCTTTCATTGTATGGTTCAAACTCAGTTTAATAGGCAAAGAGTATTTTAACAAAGGAACATGGCGCAGTTCATCAATCCACTTGTGTAAAAACTCCTCAACAAAATGGTGTTGTCGAACGTTAAAATCGCCATCTTTTGGAGGTTGCAAAATCTCTTATGTTTAAATGCATGTTCCCAAACCTTGTTGGGGTGATGTTATGTTGACAGCTGCATATCTCATAAATCATTTCCTTCTAGGGTACTTGATTTCAAAACAACACTTGAGACATTGTCTCTACCATATATGTCTCCTCCTTTTATTGTTCCTCCACGAGTGTTCGGTTGTACTTGTTTTGTACATGTTCACATTCAATCTCGTGATAAATTATATCCTAGTTCTCTCAAATGTGTTTTTCTTGGTTATTCATCTACACAGAAAGGCTATAAGTGTTTTCATCCTGTTTATGGTCAACGTTTTGTTTCTATGGATGTGACATTCTTTGAATCTCATCCATACTTTTTACCATCTAAGACTCCTTTTTAGAGGGAGCATTTAAGTTAGGAGCAATCTCTGTTACATTCTTCCTACACTGATGTCTAAGTCCCCTTTAGTGGTCGAAGAGGTGAGCAATAAAAAACCAGAATTACCCGCCACTACTCAAGAAATTGATAGTGAGAGTGAGCCAATCAATATGGAGCTCAAAGTATATTCAAGGAGACAGAAAGATAAGATCATTCCTCATACTCCCAGTTGCCAACCAGAATCCCTGGAACCAGGTGAGTCCTTTAAAGTACTTGATTCTAATCCTAATCTTGACGATCCTATTGCCCTTCGTAAAGGTACTAAGGCTTGTACTCAACATCCTATACCCAACTTTGTTTCATATTGTCTCATCATCTTATCGTGCTTTTGCATCGCAGTTGTCTTATGTTTCTATTCCTCATGATGCTTTAAGAGATTCTAGGTGGAGAGATGCCATATCGGAGGAGATGAAAGCTTTCAAAAGAAAGAAAATACTTGGTATCTCACTGAATTACCGTATGGCAAGAAGACAGTTGGTTGCAAGTGAGTGTGGGGCATACGGTTGACAGATATGTAGAACAATATAGAACCAGATTGGTAGCTAAAGGGTTCACTCAGCCCTATGGAATTGACTATCAAGAAACTAGAGGTGGCAAAATCTGACCCGACCCACCCGACCCGAAACTGAAACAACCCTTGACCCGAGACCAAACAGACCCAAAACCCGATTGACCCGAGACTCGAAACCAAAAAAACCCGTGACCCTAACTGACCCATGTTTCTGAAAGAAAAAAACTAATTGTTTGTCATTTGTATAAAGTAATGGTATCAAGTATAAAGCCATAAGTCGTAAAAAAATATAAAACCATAAACTAATTATCTTATACTAACTATTAATAAATAAATTTTTAAATTTATTTATAATAAATATCATATACAAGCCTTTTCTACCCCGAGTGCCTAAAGGACATGATATATGACTTAATAAATGATTAATTATCCAATATTTCTATCTTGATAAAAATCGTGACTAATTTTGAATATTTTTAAGTTGATAAGAATTTTGAAGATAAAGTTTTATTTATATAATTAAATTTATGTTTTTTAAAAGAAAATACTTAATTTCATTGACTTGCATGAACTTCATTTAATTAAATTGAAATTGGCTACCTACCGTTAAGAGGGGCGGTCTCTTGTTATTAAAAAAAATTAATTAAATTGAATTTCAAAAAAAAACAAATTATAAAATTAAGCAAAATGTCCAATATAAGTGGCCAAGTATTAAAGTCAAACGACTCAAATTGAACCTAATTTGTACCTAAATCAAAGTTAAAATAGTAAATTTGATTTTAGCATGATTGTTTTCAAAAAAAAAAGGATAATGAGTTACATGAACAATTGAACATGATGGGTCAACCAGAATCCACCCGAAACCCAAGTTGACCCAATCCAAACTAACCAGAGACCTGAGCAACCCGAAACCCACATGACTTGAAACCCGATTGACCTAAAACCCAAGCGACCTATGACCCGAGACCCACATGACTCGAAGCCCAGTTGACCCGAAACTCGAGCGACCTGTGACCCGCACGACCCGTGAACCGAATAATATGTGACCCAAACAACCCATGACTCAAATAACCCGAAACTATAAATGACCCAACCCGACCACGACCCCGACCCCGACCCGACCCAACCCATCCATTTGCTACCTCTACAAGAAAATTTTGTACCAGTGGCCAAGATGAACTCTATCAAGGTCCTACTATCTTTAGCTGCAAATAAAGATTCGCCATTGCTACAACTTGATGTGAAAAATGCGTTCTTGCATGAAGATTTAGAGGAAGAAGTGTATATGAACATTCCTCCAAATTTCCCCGCTATTTTAGACTCAAGAAAAGTGTGTCGATTGAAAAAAGCTTTGTATGGGTTAAAACAATCCTTTAGGGCATGGTTTGAGCCGTTTTCCCAAGCTATGATGAGATATGGCTACATGCAAAGTCAAAGTGATCACACCTTATTCATCAAGCACTCACCTCTAGGAAAGGTAATTGCTTTGATTGTTTATATTGATGACATTGTCGTAACAAGTGATGATGACACAAAAATGACTAAACTCAAAACTTATTTAGCGAAGGAGTTTGAAATCAAAGATTTACGGAATTTCAAATATTTTCTTGGCATAGAGGTAGCCACATCAAGGAGAGGTATATTCATTTCGCAACGGAAGTATGTTCTTGATCTTCTCCAAGAAACAGGTATGTTGGGTTGTAAACCAATTGACATACCAATATAGCATAATCTAAAACGTGTTCCTTCTAATAGATGAAGGTATCAAAGGTTGGTTAGGAAGTTGATTTATCTTTCTTATACATGTCATAGTTTGAGTGGTTAGTCAGTTTATGCATGCTCCAAGGGAATCCCACATGGAAGTTGCGTATCGCATTCTTCGATACTTAAAGAGTGCTCCTCGGAAGGGTCTTTTGTTCTCTAGACATGATCACATGCGGGTGGAATGTTTTACAGATGCAGATTGGGTTGGATCAACCTCCGAGTATCTTACTTTTGTGGGTGGTAATATGGTAATGTGGAAGAGTAAAAAGCAACCGGTTGTAGCTCGATCTAGTGTAGAGGCAGAATTTCGGGCTATGGCCCACAATATTTGTGAGTTAATTTGGATTCATATGGTGCTACATGAGCTTAAAATTCAATCTAATGATCCTCTGAGGTTGTAATGTTATAATAAGGCAGCCATCAGCATCACCCATCATTCGGTTCAGCATGATCGAACCAAGTATATTGAAGTGGATAGACATTTTATCAAGGAGAAACTTGATTTCGGCATGATTGATGTTTTAACTAAAGAAGTAGCTAGCAAATGTTTCATAGTGTTTTAGGCTAGTTGGGCATGTGTGATATTTATGCACCAACTTGAGGGGGAGTGTTAACAATTCACTTTCTTTATAATTGTGTTTCCTATTTTGTAGTTTCCTGGTTTACCAAAGGGGGAGAGTAAGAAATAAGTTTCTCTCTCATCACCCGTTCTCCTAAAACTTCTCTCCTCTTCCTCCTTTATTTTCAACTAAGTTCTTGCCCATTGCTCCAAGTGTTTCTACATCATTTGTGAGGACCTGAAACATCCCTAGGTTGAACATTCTATCTTCTAATCAATCAATCAATACAATTACCTAGAAGGGTAATCAGAATGAACTAGAAATCATCAATATACGGAAGCAATATAAAAACTTTTTACACTGATACATAACTTCATACAAGCCACTCCAACACTTTATTTACAAAATATATAAGGTACCCAACTCTCTTACAAACTAAACTCTGCGTTTCCTCAGCTAACCTGCTATACCTGTTTCCTTAAGTACATTCTCTTCATGATCTAAAAAGTAGTTTATTCAAAGAATGGTCAACCAAAAAACTCGACTCAGTAGGGAAATACAGTGTATATTTGCATGTATTCAGTTATAGCATGTATGAATTAGATATATAAATGAAATGATATTCATGTATACATCATATCAACACATAGGTTGAGTAGATACGAGTAACCCACCGTCCCATACTAGTGGTTACAACCAACTCTTTTAAACAATCAAGAGTTAATAACGTCATAATCAATTTGGCCAAGTCTATGGTCTAATATTTCTTGCATAGTTATCCCAGCCCATATACGCAGGCCCACCATGCTTGACATTGCTTACCCCAGCATATGACCCAGACTATAGCGTAAGATTGGTTACACTCAATCTGTCAAAGGTTGGTCCTTTGTTCAACCGAAATCCACTCAAGTGTCAAAGTTTCATTCTTTAACCTGATAATGATTATTCATCTAAAATAGCATCAAGCTCTTGTTCAGATAGTCATTCAATTGACAAAGATTGGTCCTTTACCCGTCGATGTCCATTTAACTATTAAAGGTTGGTCCTTTACCCACGTAATGACCATTCAGCTGAAACTGTTATCAAGCTCTTGTCCAGATAGTGATAACCAATCTTAATGGTCTCAACATACACATCAAGATATCAAGATTCACATTAATAAATATAAGAGTAACTATTTCATGGCATATAACACCAAGCATCAACAAGCAGTAATGTAATCGATATATACTCAACAACGTCATTCGAACTACTTTCTAGCAATATTTGAACATTTCTAGCCATATAAACCAAAACCTAATAAAATGATCTCATCTCAATCAATTCAAGTCAGGTTTATACAATTGTGATTCTATTAGAAACTATACTCGAATTACTCTTATATATGTGAATTTCTAAAGTCAATTTGATAGTTAGATTACAACTATGATCATTTAGACATATTCTAATTCTTTTAGTTGTAAACAGAATGTTTAGCACTCAATTAATCTAATTTTGACATATGTGATCTAAATCTATAACAAGGCATGATTTGCAAGCATTCTTTGCAAGAAATCAACAAATAATCATTCATTAAAGCAAAAAGAACACAAAGAAACATGATGCATGGTAGAAACCCTACGTTAACACAAAATTCAAGAATTTCATGAAATTGAACCGATTAAAGGGTTAAACACCAAGAACCCTGCAACAATTGTGAAAGTTCTTCAAATTGAGTTTCGTTGTTTTTTCTTGAATTTTTCAATCAATTTCTTCAACTTTCAAGCCTCCCACGTTTTTCCTCTCTTTCTCCTTTGTCTTCCATTCTTCTCTTCTCATTTTTCTTTATTTTTGGGTTTACTTGGAGATATATCAACAATCTAACCATGGGCCCGCTGAAGCAGCTCTCCAAAGAGCTAGAAATGCTCCTCATGCTTGACACGTCAACCAATGAATAAAACAATTCCACATGGGCCCAGCCCAATGGGCCCAAAATCACTTAAGCCCAAACAAGGCCTAATTGAAAGCCTAAAGGCAAAACTTGATCTCCTTGATGCCAAAATGTAATTCAAATTAGAAATTAATAATCTACACAAAATTCTAGGCTTAAGGGTCAATTTTCACATTAGACCATAGTCATTTACCTATTCAAATTCATCACTAAACCTAAACTAGTCATAGTTTGCTCTTTATCGATAATAATTTGAACAAGCCCTCCTTAACACATTAGTTATGCAAGTAATTCTCGTACATATTTTATATGCTCATGCGTGTATTAAAGTTCTTGGATCTCACATCATGTGCCTCATGCTCCTATTGATTAATCCAACCAAGCTTCCACAGCTTCTATTTATCAGATAAGTACTTATGAACTCCATGTGTTCATTCTTTATAGGCCTTACTACAGACATTCTACACACCGAAGAATTCTCCAAACATATTTTTCAATGCCCAGAATCTCATATTTCACCTATTTTCTCACCCTCCCCCACCCTTGTCCACATGCTGACTCAATAGCTCTAGAATAATACCAGTTCTCTCTGATACTGGGCTCCAAAAGTCAGTGAATCCTTTGCTTCAATCTGATTGTGGACCACCCAGACAGTAAATTGGAATCCCTCATGGTTTTTTAGCATTGATGACTGTTAGTAACTTAGTATAGGAGAAGCCACGACAATTAACAGAACAGCCAGCTGTGTAACTAACAAAGTAACAAACCCTTTGTTACACCAACACTTGGTTGGATCATCTAAACACAAAAAGAAAATGAACAAGGAGAAAACTAATGATGTCACAAGGTGCTGGTACAGAAAAATGAGGATGCAAAATTATAGCCAATCAGTTTCCTCCAGGCACTAACAACCTTTGCAGCAGCAAATAGCAAATATAATTGTAGGAAGGATGCAAGTCTGTTTCTCATATCAAAGCCATGTGCTTTCTCTTTTCCTCCCTTTTCCTATCCCTACTAATCACCAAGTTGGTTGAGCTTCCTGGGGGCCATAGGAACACCCTGACACCATTTAGTTGAATCAAAACCAGGAACAATTTCATTTGGACTTTTCCACCTTAGCTTAGGTAAAATCAAGCAACCTTATTAATTCAAATGATTTTAAGCAAACTATTGCATGTGGTCGCTATCTTGCTGAAATCAGTTGAGTCAAAGAATCAGATATGAAATGCCAATTTTTAATTATAAGCCCAGATTATGGGACTTAAAAAGGGGCAAACAGTTCAAATAGATTTAACCTAATTAAAACAAGGGGTAACATGGGAAGAGATCTAATTATATGAATCATTTTAACTAAGTAGTTAAAACACACCATATCCACCAGATAACCAGCTGTTTGCATGTATTATTTCATGGGTAAATTGCATGTTGAAGTTCACACTTGGTTTCATTTTCATTCTTCACGTTCCAAATGTTGCAATTGGCCCCAGATGTTAGCAAACAAGAGCAATTGAATCCTTCTGTCATCTTTAATCTAACTCAGATCCGACATGGCCTTAATTTAGCGTGAATTTACCCCCTCATTTAGTCGCATGATCTCACATGACTTAAAAAGTACCAATTTTATGCGTTTGGAGGTTTTCTCCTTCCAAGTCTTGGTTAAATTTAGTGTTCATATCAAAATCCATCTTTCTCTTTTCGCAATCATAGGAGCCAAATCCCTTAAGTCTCGGCTCAATAAGTGGCATTGCTATTGTTCGAGGGACAATAGCCTCGGTTAGATTTAGGGTTCATGTCAAAATCCCTCTCTTTTTGCAATCACTGGAGCCAAATTGTTCGAGTTGGAGGGCATGGATCAGTTATAGATGAAGCAATGGGAGAAGAAGTACAATATGGTGAGTTTATTTTCTCAAAATTCTTGCTAATTTAAACGCATAATTTTTCCTAAATCTGATGGGGATCCAAGCTGGCGAATTCCATTAAAGTGACTGACACAAGGATACCAATTGCTTGTGTTTGCTAACGTCTAGGGATCAATTGCAACATTTAGAATGTGAAGGATGAAAATGAAACCAAGTGTAAACCTCAAGGATATCAGACGCAATTAACCCTATTTTCATTGAAGAGAGAAAATTTAATTAGAAGAAAAGCAAATGGATCACGAACATCAGCTGAAACCTCACAGTAAGGCAAGAAAAATCCAAAAACTATGAAGCTCCCCTTATTATATCAAGACAAGCATGCACTAAAGGTCACAGCTAGCAGATGACATCATTAAAAGCTTTAGTATCCCAATTCAGGAACTGTATACACTACCAGTTTTCTTTACTAAAAAAATATATCTAATATTTAGCAAGTATAATATAGACTTGCCAGAAACTCTATGCAGCATATACACTGATTTATTTTATTCATAAATAAAAGGCAAGTAGAATAAGGACTTGCCAGAGAAGTGATTTGTTGTCAAGCTCCTGCTTTGGTACATCACGGCCGTGCATCGTCACCAGATCCAAAAATATTGCTTTATTCTCACAACAGATGACAAGAAAATGTCTTCCTTTAGTTGATGGGGCAGGAGAGGTAAAAGCTGAAGTGAGATGACTGACAGCTGATGGAGCCTCTGCAGCTGCAGAACGGTTACGCCAAAGTTGCCAATAGCATACGTCATCATCATAAAAGTTCACCTGCTTGACACTTATTAAAGAACAAATGGCCAACATGTTAATTGAATTCTCAAAAGAAGATATGAAAGGGAAGCAGGGGTCTATACCTCCCTCCTCGGATGGCTTCAGTGGGTTTCCCTTTAGGCTCTACCAACCAGATACAAAATCAAAACAACAAAAACAAATGAACAGAATGATCAACATAATACATTTTTAATTATACTATGAAAATTAAATGCAAATACTTCGAAGATACATCGTAAAAGAACGCATTCAGCATTCAACATTCAACATTCAAAAGGTTTCAATACAAGAAAAAACAATTATGAAAAAGCATGGTTGCAAGTAAAGCACCCATTCATTATGTAAAATCAAGTTTGGATGGAAAATTACAGCAAAAAATTTCAGAATCAGGTAAACCATTAGGCCAACTGCACTGCAGTGCAATGGAATTAAGCTGAGTTACAGCGCAATAAAGATATAAACATATTTCATCAGTTAACTACAAGCTGAAAATCCAGAAGTTGAATTCCAAGTAATTGATTGTATAATCTTTAGATTTACACTATGATCTTTCTTATGTAATCCAATGTGTGTATCCGAATCTGACAATAGATTTGTTTGGCCAAAAGAAAAAGTAAAGTAAAAAAGGAATGCGAAATTGAAAGTTGAAAGTCAGAAATCTCACCAGATTCGCCTTCCGCAAGCTGCTCCAACTTGGCTCCAACCAAACGCCTTTCATCAACCCCACCTGCTTTAAGCTCGTAAATCACCTGAAGCATAAAAATAGGTGATAGGTTCCATTTTCATTTTGAATTAGATTTATTTACTACTATTTGTTAATTAAAACTTAAAAGAAACGTAAAATTGGAATTGGAATCGGAATCGGAATAAGTAATTTATACCTGGCGATGCTCCCAGTTCCAAACGGAGACGTGATCTGAAGCATCGGCAGTGACAAGCCATGGATGCGTGGGATGCAGCTGTATCTTAACAATCTTATCGTTCGTCGGCCGAAATGCTCTCAATCGCAGCATGTCTCTTTCCTCTCTCTATTTCTCCGATCTGATCGAGTTCCAACACAACAGTATCTTACTTCTCTTTTACCAAATCATCTTTCCTCTCTCTCTCTTTTCTTTCTCTCTATTTTCCCTATTCCATTTGCTATGAATTTTAAGGTTCATTTGCTATGAATTTTAAGGTCGCGCTGGGGTTCATGTACATGACGAAATAGATTAGAATTAAAATTAGAGTGTGATTAAAAAGTATTAAAGTGAGATTACTTGAACCCTTGTTTGGTTAATGGGATTGATTAAATCTATCCCGATCTATCCCATGTTTGGTTTAGAGTTTTAAAGATGGTATTTCACTTGTATTACTAATTGAAAGACATGATTGTCCTTCTTTCAACCCTAGATTGATCTTTCCCATCCGAAGGATCTCTTGTAGCTTCTCTCTATTCTCGTTGACGGCTTTCCCTCTTCGCTCGTCTCTTCTCATTTAGGTGATTGCCAATCTTCGTCGTCGGCGAGGACTTGAAACAGTCACTTCCAGTGTCACAAATATCCACACTTAATCGATATTTCCCCTATCTTTCTCAGCTTGTCTCTTCTCTCATTCACAGCTATCTCTCTCAGCTCGTCTCTTCTCTCACACGGGACTGTCTATCTTCATCATTTGTGAAGACTTGAAACGGTCGCTTCCGGCGTCATAAGTACCCACTTTTCTCTTCTATTTTTTTTTTGTCAGTACATATTTTTCCCCAATTATTTCATGTTATTTAAGGAGCACAACATATGTTTGCTTCTATGATTATTCTTTGCCTTGATTAACTGTAGAAGTTCTCTTAGAAATTGAGGGTATGTTTGGGTAATAGTTTTCAGTTTTTAGTTTTTAGTGTTCGAAAACTGTTTTCGAAAATGAAAACTGAAAACAGTTTTCTGATTTTTTTTGAAGAAAACATGTTTGGATAACTGTAATTCGAAAACTGTTTCCAAAATAGAAAACAGTGAAATGTTGTTAAGATAATCTTATTTTGAAAACAGAAAACTGTTTGGATTACACCTTCTTGTAATTATCTTCAATTTTCAGTTTAAATTTTAAATTTTATTTTATTTCTCATATTTACTAAATATATTTTTTAGCACACATCAAATACTTGGAAATAATTAATATTATTTTATTTTTAAATTGTTAGTATTTTTTATATATCATGGATCAAACACGACTACACTCTTTCCCCTGATCATGTCATATTTGTTTGTTAAATAAATTCTAAAAAATGAAAATAAAAAATACAATACAATTTTCCAATTTTTTATTATAAATTTCAGAATTAACAACGATAATATATTGTTGCGATAGATTAAAATCCTATCACAAATACATGTTGCATTTTTTATATTTTTTACAAAATTTTTGGTTTGCAAGGACAAATTGTTTACCATCTGAAATAATTTATATACAAAATATTTTAGTGGGAGCTATTTTGTACTGCCAAAACAAAACTGTCATTTTGGTTGAAGTCTTATAAGGAACAAAACAAAACAAAATGTTGATAATATTTTTGAGGTACAAAACTACGCTGTTTTACTCAGAGAGATATATATCAATTGCGAGAAAGATCTAGAATTCGTCATCTCTCTGTAACTCTCTCACTCTCTTACAGTAGTAGTCTTCTTGTCTTCACTCTCAAAGACCTATTTCTCTCTTAGAGACTCATTTTTCTCTCACATAGCTCCTCTAAATGGAGCTATCAATTTGTTCTATTCCCTTTCTTACAAATGCTCATCCTCTTTCTATATTTTGCTTTTTAACGAGGTTGTATTTTGCTTTTGGCTGAAGTTATATCTGTTTGATGGGTACTGAAAATAGCTTTCAAAAATGGGTCTCAAAAATGGGTTGAGAGTGCGAGAGAGAGATGGGAATGAGTAAGGGGTTTCAGAAATTCCCTTTTTCGAGAGTGACTGACGGAGATGATAATGGGTATGGGTTTTGAGACTGCGCGAGAGTGAGAGATGAGAGGGTTAAGGGTTTATGTGTTAAGTATATGAGGGAGATGAGAATGGCCTATACTGGTTTTGTTCAGATTGCAAGAGAGAGAGATGACAACTAGAACAGATAGCAGAGAGAAGCTACTTGATAGAGAGAAGAGAGCAGAGAGCAGAGAGCAGTGTTTTAGGGCTGAGTATAGAAAATGAAAACCGAAAACTCCAATTTGGAGTTTTCTCAATACAATTTCTAAAAATTGATTTTTGCAAAATTGTTTTTGAAAACGGTTTTTGAAAACACTTTTCCAAACATATGTTTTACTTTTAGAAAACTGTTTTCAGTTTTTGAAAACTGAAAGCAGTTTCCAAAAACTGTTTCTAAACATAACCTAATATATGTTGGTGTATTCTTCGCCTTAAATAATTTGTAGAAGTTCTCTTGAAAAATGACTATACATGGGTGTATTCTTTGCCTTGAATAATTATATAAATTTAGCTCTTTTGTTGTTAAAATATACTTTGGTGTATTTACTGTTTAGTCTTTTTTTTCCTTTATATACATTCTCTGGTATGATTCATAATAATGTTTTTTTGAAAATGTTTATACATACCTGCCAAATTACCACTTGTTGGAATTAGTTCTAGGGATTATGTTCATGGCTTGATCTTTGGTTGCTTTTATATATATATATGAGGTTAACTGATTTCATGTGATGTACAAAGTTGTTCTGGTGATTCACTGATTCTTTATATAAGAGTTCAAAGAAAAAGAAAAAAAAAAGATAGCTACAAAACTTGAAAATTTGTGATTAAAACAAACCTGAAAACTCATTTATGTTATGTGATTGATGGACTCAGAAGAATAAAAGACACAACGCAACAAATGCTTACTAATGCAAATTGTCTTCGATCAAGAACCCATAAACTAGGAAAATAAATAAATGAAAACGAGTTCTGAAACTTGAGAAATAGGCAAAACCTATAAGAGCTTTTGTTGCAAAATGAAGAGATGGGCCAAAAGAGAAAATCAAATGAGACTTATCAATGAATGATTCTTCAATACAAAATGGCCATACAGAAGATTCCAAAAGGCAAAAAAAAAATTAATAATAATAACTTAGAGAAAAAAGTGATAAAGAAGAAATCTTACCAAATATGTAAATCCTATAAAGCTTTTTGGAGAAGAGGAAAACAAAAAATGGAATTGAACTAAGAAAATCTTATGCTTGTGAGCAATACCCAAAACAAATACTATAAACCTTTGAAGTAAGTCACTCTGTTCATGGAATGTCTGATTCTCTAAGCCTTTGAAATACTTTGTTGCTTTTATTAAAATTGATAATTAAAAATCTAAATTTGCTTTCTCTGTTGAATTCCATATTGCATCATAATTTAATTTCCTCTACACACTAGATTACCTTTGTTTAATTGTATTTGTACCCTTTTTTTCTTTTAATATTGTTTTCTAAATCTGAATCTGAGTATGTTAAAAAGCATCATAGATACAAAGCTAGAAGTTGCATTCTCCATGGTTTTGCTAAAATCTCCTTAAGTTGTTGCTTGCAGTTACTGCTTTTTGTTACTAGTATTTTCTATCTTAATGGACTATAATAAGAGACTGCAAACAGAAAAGATTCACCCACATATAATTGAAGTTGGTAACTTGATAACATGCTTAGAAATTGAAGTTAGATCTTGATAACATGCTTAGAAAATGAACTATAACATAGTTTATTATGAGTATTATCTGCTACAGGCCTTACCTTAGTTCAGTCTGTTAGAAGGTCTACTTGGGTGGAGTTTGTATGTTTCTTGAACAAAACACCCATTATATTTGCTTTCTATAGTTTCTAATGTGGATGAAACTTAAAATATAATGTCAGACTTGGTGAATAATGATGCCAAAGTAGTTTAGTCTCACTACTACTTATCAATAGTTTGAAACATGTTAGGTTGTTCGACAATTCATAATGGAGTTGTCTTCTTGTGACCAATTTAACAAAGTATTTGAGCTTGTTGATTATAAATTATGTGTATTCTATTAAAATAAACTATTTTTGTTTTCGTGATTAATTATAAATTGTAAGGCATTGTTTTGCAGGTCATTTTGGTGATGG
Organism: Bretschneidera sinensis; assembly: GCA_023935145.1. Classification (NCBI taxonomy): domain Eukaryota; kingdom Viridiplantae; phylum Streptophyta; class Magnoliopsida; order Brassicales; family Akaniaceae; genus Bretschneidera; species Bretschneidera sinensis. Next base: position 123,876,062 of record CM043699.1, read on the forward strand.
ATACCCGAGGAAGAATTGAATGGACGATTGACGATGACAACGAACTTGTGGTAGCAATGATCGATGTGTTACATATGGGTATTCATTACTCTAGTAATAGATTTTACCCATTTCTTGAACGCTCGTTGGCGGTTAAACTCCCTCATCGTGGATATAAAGCAAAGCCACATGTTGAGTCAAGGCTCAAAATATTTAAAAAGATATACTTTGCTATAAAGGAGACTCTAGATTATAGTTGGGGATTTACTTGGGATACAAATACCCACAAAGTCATCGATAACGAATGACAAATGAATCAATGGATTGCAGTATTATGATTTATTCTAAACTTGTCTATTATATTTTTATTTGTTATTTTTTTCTTTCTTTTACAGTGGATAATATGTGTTCCAAACTCTGTTTTAATCATGTGCTTGTAGGAGTGATAAGTGTAATTTTTTCATGGTTTTTATTACTCATTTACTTATTAAATTGTTAGTTGTCCTTTATTTCTTTTCTTTTGATTTGATTTGATTTTGATTTATTTTATTTTATTTGCTTGTGTTTGAAGGAATGAGAAGGTTTATTGAAAAAGAAGATTGATATGCCTAGAAGATTAAAAACATCTAATGGTTGTGTGAATCAGGATATGCACCCACTATGTTCAGGAGTAGGACCAGCTCAGGAAAATTTGAGAATGCGTACAAGCCTAAGATGTTGTGCACAAAACCTTCACGTTGATCCAACATCTAGCCCGCACCGTGGCAGATTGCGTGCGCACACATCATCAATTGCTTGTGCTGCACTTTTTCCTATTTTGTGTTATATTTCTTTTTAGTTACTTTCCTATTTTATGTTTTCTTAGTAGTAGAAGTATTTTCGAGTTCAGTGTCTTTCCTTTTTCTAGGCTGCACTTTTTGCTATTTTATGTCATATTTCCTTTTAGTTACTTTCCTATTTCATGTTTTCCTAGTGGTAGAAGTATTTCTCATTTTAGTGTCTTTCCTTTTCCTAGACTGCACTTTTTCCTATTTTGTGTTATATTTTCTTTTAGTTACTTTCCTATTTTATATTTTCCTAGTAGTAGAAGTATTTGCCATTTCAGTGTCTTTTATTTTCCTAGAAAGAGTAGTATTATTATAGTTTCTTTTTCTTTTCTAGGAGTTTTTCTATATATATGACGAGGTGATCTCTTATTAGGGAGACTCTAGATTTTTCCTAGACATTAATAATAAAGAGAGAAGAGAAGGAGGGTGGCTGCCAAGTCTTAATGAAGAGATATCTTCAACAACCTTGAATGCTTTATCAACTTATTTCAAGCAAAAGAGTTTTATTCTCTTCTCTTTAGTTTTCTTTTGATGCACTACAATAAAAACGTGGTTGATTTTAGATTCGTTATGAATTAATTTTATTTTTCTAAGGCTTTGATGTAGTCTAACTTTGAACACACAATTTAAATTCCAAGTTATTTTATTTCGAAGTTTTTTTTATGTTGAGTGTTTATCCTTGATCTTATTGCTTACAATTTTCTGGTTAATTATTGTTTGATTTATTGAATCATAATGAAACCAAGAGGTGATTTATGATTAGAAGCTTTTAGGATTAAACACCATTAGTTGAGCGAAAGATAGAGATACTTTACCACAATTGGTGTGATTTTAGAAAAATCTAAAGAACTTAATGAATCTTCAGATAATTTAATTTACATAGAGATATGATGAATTATTAGGTGGAGATATTTCTAATATTATTCGAGAGAAAACATTGAATAATTAAGGGATTTGTTTTTCATTAACTCGAAAAATTGGAATTTTATAACAAGGAATAATAAATTGTGTGGGATTAGCTAGGTGAAATCAAAAGCTTTAGATTTATTTTTATTATCTCTACAACCAATTTTATTCTATTTTCTTTTAATTTATCTTTGTCAAGCACTTTAGTTTAATTTAGGTGGTAAAGTTTTTAAAATTTCGATTTTATTTTCAAATAGTAAATAATTTGGTAAATTTTAATACTCAATAGTATAATTAGTCCTTGTTGGTTTGACACTTTTTTCTTTAAAACTTTACTACTTGTTGTGATTTTGTTCACTTGCAAATATTTTCACACCAAGTTTTTGGCACCGTTGCCAGAGACTAATTATTTGTAATCAATATTGATACTAGATAGATTGTTACTAATTTTGATTTTGATTTTTATTTTTTTAAGACTGGTGATTAGATCTCAATTTTTCTTTCTTTGATTTTTATTTCGGGATTTAGAAGTGTATACCCCGATCTAAACCATTAGAGTCTACACTTTTTGATCCCAAGATTGAGTTTGGATCCTGAGTTCTCTACACAAAGGTTTGAATTTAATCGCTTAGACAAAGGTAGAGATTGTTGGTATTTGTCTAAGGACCAAATAGGAAAGAAGTTCAGTATCAGGTCAGCAGTGTGCGCCGCACCTCAGGAGATCCGCGCCTCAGCACCCAGCAAGTGGTGTTGTTGAGACACAGGTGTGCGCCACACCTCAGGCAGGCTATGCCACAGTGCCCAGAAGGTGGAAGATGTGTGTCATGGCTTGGGCCACGACATGCCCTGTTCTAGGCCGCGGCGCCAGGCACACTGATGCATGTTTTTGCAGCCTTTTGAAATGGTGCGTGGTGCATGATCAAAATGCACAAGATCACTTAGACTTGTTGAAGGGCTATGATTGATTGGTCATCAAGATCTAAAGGTTGAGATTGACTTCACAATAGGTTCAAGAAGTGGTGCACTATATAAATGGACACCTAGCTTCAATCTCAACAAGTGTGACATACAAAGTGATCATCAAACAAGAGAATTCAAGTGCAAGTGTGAGAGTGCAAAGACACAAAACACAAGAGAGGCACTAGAATATAGGCTGGTTGTTTCGAGAGAGAGTAGTATAGATTAGGGATTCAAGGGCCTTGTAAGTGGAATTTTGTTAACCCTCGCCCGTATTTTAATGATGGCAAAACACAACTGTTATTTAACTAACATGTTTAAACTAAGTTGTATTAAGGATCAAACACATTCAACCAAGGAACAAAGTGCAAAAATTTGAACCAAATCAAGTATCAAGTGAAGACTGAAGATCTAGTATAGGTATTAAGGTTTAGAACCAATGTAAGTCTCACTCATACATTGTATTAGCTTGTTCAATGGCTCAAACACAAAAGGTTTTTCTAAAACCATTATTTTAAAAATGTTTTTGATGAAAAACAGAAGAAAAACTGGGTTGGAAGGTCGACTGGGTACATATACCAGTCGACTGGTATATAGGTCAGAAGGTACCCAGTCGACTGGTACTTTGACCAGTAAGTTTCCAGTCGACTGGATGAATCAACCCAGTCGACTGATAAAATGGACAGAAAGTCCCCAATCGACTGGATGATATATACCAGTCGACTGGATACCCAGAAGGTCTGAAAACGAGTATTTTTCAAGTGAACCCAGTCGACTGGTAGTTCAAAAATATGACCGTTGGACTCCAAATCTGAATGTTTTAAAGTAAATCTTTTTCAAATTAAAATCCTAAACGGCCATATTAATTGATTGCTATATAAACCCATTCAGTTAAGCATTCAAAAACAAGCAGCACATATTCAAAAAGAGTTGATCTCACATAATCAAGTTTTTATACTCTTGAAATACAAAAAGCTTTGAAATAATCTTGTTGAGCCATTTCTTCAAGCTTTACTTTGAAAGAGAGACATTTCTGTTGTAATAAGCTTTCATTTGCTGTCTCTCTACCTTTTACTTTACACCATCTTTGTAAAGGGATTACTTCCGAGATGAAGGGAAACTTCCGAAAGGAAGGGGATTTTTCGGTTTAAGCAATTCCTGTAATTTGCTTGTGTACGGTTTGTGCAACACCCAGCTAAGTTGTGCGACTAAGTTTTCTTAGTGGATTACTTCAAGGAGTTCCTTGAAGAGAGTGGATGTAGGGTCGGAACGAATCCGATATTGCCGAACCACTATAACTGTGTTTGCATCCTATTTTCTTAAACTCTTTATTTACAGCTCATTACTTGTATTTATCATTTGTTGCTTATTAGTTTTTATAAACTTATATTAATTCCGCAAAAAGTTTTTAAAAACCCAATTCATCCCCCCCTCTTGGGTTGAAACCTCGAGCTACAATTGGTATCAGAGCCTCGTTCTCTTTATTAGGCTTAAAATCCTAGAGTTGATCCAATGGCAGCAAATAGCTACTCTGAGGGACACTCTTATACTAGACCACCATTGTTCAATGGCTCAAATTATAACTATTGGAAAAATAGAATGAAAATCTTCGTCGAAGGACAAGATTACAATCTATGGAGAATTATAGAAGAATGACCTAAAATTCCTTCAAAAGAAATAGTTATTGGAGAGACTCTTCATACAATGCCTAAACTCAAAACTGAGTTTACTGACGAGGATTGTAGAACGATGTCTCTCAATAGCAGAGCAACAAGCATGCTACATTGTGCATTAGATATTTCTGAATATAACAAAATATTTGCATGCGTTTCTGCTAAAGAAATATGGGACAAATTACAAGTCACATATGAAGGAACAAGTGAAGTAAAAAAGTCTAAAATTTACATGCTAATTTCTGAGTATGAATCTTTTAAGATATCTCCTAACGAAACCATTTCCGAAATGCACTCACGATTCACTACTATTATAAATGGTTTAAAATTGCTTGACAAGAATATTGAGGAAGTTGAACTAACCAGAAAAATCTTAAGATCTCTGCCACCAGAATGGAAACCAAAGAGGACAGCCATTCAGGAGGCCAAAAATCTTGACAAACTTGATGTTGAGACGCTGCTTGGGTCATTATTGACATACGAGATGGAAGAAATGACTCTCATCATCAATGATGATGAGAAGAAGAAAAAGCAAATTGCTCTCAAAGCTTCTACGAGCAACAAAGAAAAGGAATTAGAACAAGAAGCAGAGAGCAGTGAAGAGGATGGTGAAATGGCTTTAATCACCAGATGATTCCATAGGTTCTTGAAGAAAAGCAAGAAACCTTACTCAAAGGATCCCACCTCAAAAAGGGAACAACTTATGTGCTATGGCTGCAAGAAGCCAGGACATATAAAAGCCGACTGTCCGATTTCAAACAAACCATACAAGGGCTTCAAGAAGAAAGCTATGGTAGCAACTACGTGGAGCGACGACGAAGAAGACGAGTCATCAGACTAAGAAATCGGATACGAGGAAATTGCCAACCTTTGTTTGATGGCAATCGATGATGAAAGTGAGGTAACATCTTCTCCCTCTTCAAAAAATAATATTGTTACTAGTAGTGAAGAACTGCTAGAAGTCATAAATGAAATGCATGAAGAATTAAAGAAATATGATTCTAGAAATTATGTTCTTAAGAAAGAAGTATCATCTCTTTCTAAAGAAATGATAATTCTTAGAGAAGAAAAAGAAAAATTATCATCTTTACTGTATGATTCGTCTCAAGATTTTCTTAAAGATGAAAATGAGAATTTGAAAAATAAAATTTCTGAATTAAACAACACTATATCTAGACTTATGCTTGGTAAAGAAAAACTTGATGAAGTGCTTTCTTCCCAAAGATTAAGTGGAGGAAAATCTGGTGTAGGATATTCTCCATTGGGAAAACAAAAAACAAAAGAGAGCTTATTCATGAAAGCTTCTTGTGTAGATGGATCTTCTACTTCAAAAGCTCCTAGCATTGTTAAAAGCACTCCCTCGATAAATGCTAGGAAGTCTAGAAACTTAAATGATCATACTAAATTGAAGCATCCTAAAAATACTCATGCTTATATGTATGCTCATACACATCCTAGAAATAATTATCATGCTCATTCTAGGAACAATGTGTATAATCAAAGAACGCATTCTGCTCATGCTCATCCTAGGAATTATCATCATGGGTATCCTAGAATGCATCATCATACTATTTATAGAAATGACATGAATTTTCATACTCCTTACCATAGAAACATGTATCCTAGGAACTATTATCCTAAGGTTTATAGGAATTCACATGTAAGACATCCTAGAAATTTCTATGACTATCATGCTAGGATTGTGTATCATCAACTTGTTCATAGAGCACCTCATGTTAAGAAAGTATGGGTCCCAAAAAGAACTGTATTTTCCAGGACTAACCCCAAAGGACCCAAGAAATTTTGGGTACCTAAAAGTGCTATCGTATATCCTTGTGTGATGTAGATTTGCCTTCACACCAAGTAGAAAGGTAACTGTTGGTACCTTGATAGCGGTTGCTCGAAGCATATGATCGGTGATAAAAGCGTATTCAAGGAGCTAACTCTAAGAGATGGTGGACTTGTGACCATTGGAGACAATACTAAAATAAAGATCATCGGGCATGGAAAAGTCGGTAATGATTTCTCAACCTTAGATAATGTATTGCTAGTACAAGGCCTTAAGCCAAATTTACTTAGCATTAGTCAATTATGTGACAAAGGATACAAAGTCACATTTGAGACATCTCATTGTCTAGTTATAGATATCAAGAGCAACAAGATCAAATTCATTGGCCATAGACATGAAAATGTCTATATAGTTAATTTGAAATCCTTGCATTCTGATAATGAAAAATGTTTTCCTGCTTTTAGTGAAAATCAATGGCTATGGCATAGAAAGCTTGGTCATGTAAACATGAATTTGCTAAAAATTGTTTCAAGAAAAGATTTAGTTATTGGACTTCCTAAAATCAATTTTGAAAAAGACAAAATTTGCAATGCTTGTCAAATAGGAAAACAAACTAGGATCTCTTTTAAAGCAAAAAATGTAGTCTCAACTACTAGACCTTTGGAACTTTTGCATATGGACTTATTTGTTCCAATTAGTACCATTAGTCTAGGTGGCTATCAATATGTTCTTGTTATTGTTGATGATTATTCAAGATATACCTTTGTTATTTTTATTGCTTATAAGGATGAAGCTTTCAAAGGATTTGAAATTTTTTGCAAAAAGGTACAAAATGAAAAAAGGAATTTGTATTTCAAACATAAGAAGTGATCATGGCAAAGAATTTGAAAATCAAAGCTTTTCAAAATTTTGTGATGAAAATGGAATTAATCACAACTTTTTAGCTCCTAGAACTCCTCAACAAAATGGAGTTGTTGAGAGGAAAAATAGAGTTCTAGAAGAATTTTTAAGAACAATGCTTTGTGAAAATAATTTACCAAAATATTTTTGGGCTGAAGCCGTGAATACTTCTTGTTATATTTTAAATAGAATTTTGATAAGGCCTTTGCTTGATAAAACACTATATGAACTATAGAAAGGGAGAAAGCCCAATATTTCCTATTTTCGTGCCTTTGGTAGTAAGTGCTTCATCTTAAATAACAATAAAACTAACTTGGGTAAATTTGATTCCAAGACCGATGAAGGGATATTTTTAGGATATTCAACTACTAGTAAGGCTTATAGAGTTTTCAATAAGAGAACTCTAGTAGTAGAAGAATCTGTGCATGTAACTATCGATGAATCTAACCCAATGAGTAGTGGAGAAGTTTCCTTTAAAGATGATGCAGATTTTATTCCAAGAATGGAAATTCCTACTCCCATTGTTGACCCAAAAGTGAGTTCTTCTCAAACAAATGAAGGGATGGCAACTCCCAATTTGGACCAACCATCCTCAAGTCAACAAGAGGAAAATCTACCCAAGGATTGGAGGTATGTAAATCATCATCCAATTGATCAAGTAATTGGGGATCCTTCACAAGGGGTAAGAACTCGCTCTTCCATTAGAAATATTTGCAATTTTGTAGCTTATTTGTCTCAAGTAGAACCTAAGACATTTATAGAAGCTGAAAAAGATAATAATTGGATAATTGCAATGCAGGAAGAGATAAATCAATTTGAGAGAAACAATGTTTGGAAACTAGTTCCAAGACCTAAAGATCATTCAATTATTGGAACTAAATGGGTATATAGAAATAAAATGGATGAAAATGGTATAATAACTAAAAATAAGGCTAGATAAGTTGCTAAGGGATATAACCAAGAGGAAGGAATAGATTTTGATGAAACCTATGCTCCCGTAGCTAGATTAGAAGCTATTCGAATGTTATTAGCCTTTGCATGCTTTAATAAATTCAAGCTATTTCAAATGGATGTGAAAAGTACCTTTTTAAATGGCTTTATAGAAGAAGAGGTTTATGTTGAACAACCTCTTGGATTTGAAAATCCTAGTCTTCCAAATCATGTCTATAAACTTTCTAAAGCTCTATATGGGTTGAAGCAAGCTCCAAGAGCATGGTATGAAAGATTAAGTAAATTTTTGATTAACAATGATTTTGTAAGAGGTAAAATAGACACAACTCTCTTCACAAAAACTCACAAAAATGACACTTTGATAGTTCAAATATATGTTGATGATATTATATTTGGTGCTACTAATGAATCTGTGTGTCAAGAGTTTGCAAAGTGCATGCAAGGTGAATTTGAAATGAGCATGATAGGAGAACTTACCTACTTTCTTAGACTGCAAATCAAGAAACTAAAAGGAGGTATCTTCATCAATCAACAAAAGTACATCAAAGATCTACTAAAGAGGTTTGGGATGGAAAGTTCAAAGCCAATTATGAGCACAACTACTAAACTTGATCTTGATGAAGGAGGTAAAACTGTAGATTCAAAATATTATAAAAGCATGATAGGTGCTTTACTTTATTTGACTGCAAGTAGACCTGATATAATGTTCAGTGTATGCATGTGTGCTAGATTTCAGTCTAATCCTAAGGAATCACATGTAGTTGCAGTAAAAAGAATCCTTAGATATCTACAAGGGACCCAGACCATAGGATTATGGTACTCTAGAGAATCATCTTTTGAGCTAGTAGGATATTCGGATGCTGATTTTGCTGGATGTAGGTTAGATAGAAAAAGTACAAGTGGAACATGCCAATTCTTAGGTGCTATGTTAACTTCTTGGTTCTCCAAGAAACAAAATTTCGTTGCACTATCAACCGCTGAGACGGAATATGTAGCAGCTGGCAGTTGTTGTGCCCAAGTATTATGGATGAAACAACAACTAGAAGACTATGGCATGAGTCTAAAAAATATTCCTATATTTTGTGATAATACTAGTGCCATCAACCTAACCAAAAATCCTATTCAGCACTCTAGAACCAAGCATATAGAGATTAAAGATCATTTCCTAAGAGATCATGCTCAAAAAGGTAATATAAGATTAAAATTCGTATCTTCAGAAGATCAAATAGCTGATATTCTTACAAAACCCTTAAGTGAAGCTAGTTTTTGTAAGATTAGAATGTTGATAGGATTGCTTGATTTTGATAAACTGAATGTTTGATTATATCTCATTTCATCATTTGCATGTTTGACATTGAGTGATAGAGTATTAATCCATGTTTAATTATTCCCCTCACTCAAAAATGTCATAGATAAACAAAATCGTGCTAAAAAATTCAGGACTGAAAATTTTACTAAGGGTCCAGTCGACTGGTAAATATGCTCCAGTCGACTGGTAAGTCTCTGCTTGATCTTCCAATCGACTGGTACTTTTGACCCAGTCGACTGGTAATTCTCTGCCAAATATTCCAGACGACTGGTAAGTCTTCTCCAGTCGTCTATAAGATCAAATCCTGTTTGGAGCCAATTTTTTGAAAAACTTTTGTCCTCCAGTCGACTGGTAAAGATAGCCCAGTCGACTGGTAACTCACTGCCAGTTTACCCAGTCAACTGGTATGTTTACCCAGTCGACTGGTAAAGAAACTGTTCATCTTTTCAAAGGGACCTAGTCGACTGGTATATCAACCCCAGTCGACTGGTATCGCGATTCTATAAAAAGAACTATTCATTTTCGCCATTTTTATGCCATTTTCAAAGAGCCCAAGCTTTCTCTCTCTAGAAAAATTCATCCTTTTGATCCAAAAACCATCCAAATCCCTTCTAAACACACCGATCTACTTATTCCTAAAGAGATTTTTAACTTTCTATGGTTAAAATCTCTTATTTTTACCAAAATCACTTTTTCCAAAAACTCCAGGTTTCTCCAAAATGAGTGACAAAATCCGTATAAAACTCACAACAAGTGGATCTAATGCGCCTAAAAAGCCAAGGTCTTCAAAACCTTCGGCTTCGGAGTCGAAAGGGAAGGGAGCAGCAGGCTCATCTAGCAAGGAGCCCAGAACAGAGTTGGAGCAGACTCTATTTTATAGCCCAGCGGCTCATAAGAGGTATAATTCTATAATCCGTCACAAGAAAATCATGACGGGTAGAGTCGTTGATTTCGACTCTATTCGCCATGGTAATTTCGATATTCTACCAGCCTTTGAGGCAATAAATCTGACCCCACTGGTCAGAATTCATGAAAAATATTACCCGCGACTAATTCACCAGTTCTATGCGAACTTGGTGAAACCCAGTCCTCTGGCTCTGAGATTCAGAATCAGAGTTAGCGGTGTGGAGTTTGAGGTCAACACTGACCTCTTGATGAGCATTCTGAGAATCCCTATAAGGGGGGTTCAATGGAGTCTGGATGGATGGCCAGACAACTTTGAAGTTGAGGAGGCCTGTCGGATAGTCAGGGGCAACCCTAACTATGTGTACAGACCCACTACATTTCACACATGTAGTGACCTTCCCCTCGACTCAAAGATGTTTCAGTTGATTGTCAGTTGGACCATCCACCCGAGACTCGGGAATTGAGGGTATCTACCTAAAATAGATACGGTATTGATTTGGTGCCTAAAATCTGGGCACCACTTCAATATATATTTTCTGCTGCTCGCCAACATGATAAACTGCGAAGCAAACGACTCCGGGTGTCTTCCTTATGGGATGCTCATTACGCTCATCCTCCAGCACTTTCGGGTACCTTTGCCTGCCTCCGAGGCTCAGGATATCGGATTGACGGACATCATCAAGATCTCATCTTTGAAGAAGATGGGATGTATTGTTCGTGAAGAGTTCCTCTATCCGAAGGCCGAAAAGCGCCTAAAGATCCGAGAGGATGCGAGTGACAGTGATGAGGATGCTGATACGGCTGCTGAGATGGAAACGGATACCCGAGCACCTCCCATTGGTGACTCGAGTACTGGTCAGACTGGTTACGGTGACATCCTACGAGCTATCACGAGTCTCCATATGACGATGGAGTCCGGTTTTCAGTCCATTTAGTCTGATTACCAGAGACTGAGCTCCTCCATAGACCACCTATGGGACGACTTCGAGTTACATCGAGAGCACACCGAGGGTTCCCTAGCTGAGATTAGGGAACTTCTTCATGACAGCTCGGACTCTCCCGCACCTTGAGTCTCTATCTTTTATTTGTATTTAGCGGTTTTCCAGTTCTTATCACATAGCACGGACATCTCATGTACTATTTTTTCTTAGTTATGGCTCTATGAAGCCCTGATTGTATTGACTTTTTCTCTATAGTGATGTATTACTATTAGCCATATTTCTTGCATTTATTTACGCTATTTGTGATATGTTAGCACTCTTTTAAAACTCTGTTTGGTCACTAAAACTGTTATAAAATGCTTATACGTTTGGAAAACTTTCGGTTCTTCCCGGGAAGGCTTTCGAAATTCGAATGAAGCCAAATCTTCGTGTAAAACTTTGTTTTCTTATACTATATTTGACTGTATTAGCTAAGTAGCTTAATTTTTTATGTTATGCCCCCTTTGATTGCTGTTGTCAAAACGGGGGAGAAAAATAAGAAAAACGAGAAAATCTAAGTAAAACGCAACCAATGCATAGATTTAGGGGGAACATTGCTCCATAACTTTGTTAAAATGTTTATTGATTGGTTGAGTTTGATTCTGGATTGGTTGAAAGAAATATAAACTGTGTTTGCTTGTTTACAGAGTGGTTTTACTCGAAAAACAGAGGAGACTCTGTCCAAATTTTTGTAAAATCCTATCACTTAGTTTTTAAAACTGTTTTTACATTATTAGTTTTGTCATCATAAAAAAGGGGGAGATTGTTGACCCTTGTCCGTATTTTAATGATGGCAAAACATAACTGTTATTTAACTAACATGTTTAAACTAAGTTGTATTAAGGATCAAATACATTCAACCAAGGAACAAAGTGCAAAAATTCGAACCAAATCAAGTATCAAGTGAAGACTGAAGATCTAGTATAGGTCTTAAGGTTTAGAACTAATGTAAGTCTCACTCATACATTGTATTAGCTTGTTCAATGGCTCAAACACAAAAGATTTTTCTAAAACCATTATTTTTAAAATGTTTTTGATGAAAAACAGAAGAAAAACTGGGTTGGAAGATAACCCAGTCGACTGGGTACATATACCAGTCAACTGGTATATAGGTCAGAAGGTACCCAGTCGACTGGATGAAACAAACCAGTCGACTGGTACTTTGACCAGTAAGTTTCCAGTCGACTGGTAAAATGGACAGAAAGTCCCCAGTCGACTGGATGATATATACCAGTCAACTGGATACCCAGAAGGTCTGAAAACAAGTATTTTTCAAGTGAACCCAGTCGACTGGTATCTCGACCCAGTCGACTGGTAGTTCAAAAATATGACCGTTGGACTCCAAATCTGAACGTTTTAAAGTAAATCTTTTTCAAATTAAAGTCCTAAACGGCCATATTAATTGATTGCTATATAAACCCATTTAGTTAAGCATTCAAAAACAAGCAGCACATATTCAAAAAGAGTTGATCTCACATAATCAAGTTTTTATACTCTTGAAACACAAAAAGCTTTGAAATAATCTTGTTGAGCCATTTCTTCAAGCTTTACTTTGAAAGAGAGACATTTCTGTTGTAATAAGCTTTCATTTGTTGTCTCTCTACCTTTTACTTTACACCATCTTTGTAAAGGGATTACTTCCAAGAGGAAGGGAAAACTTCCGAAAGGAAGGGGATTTTTCAGTTTAAGCAATTTCTGTAATTTGCTTGTGTACGGTTTATGCAACACCCGGCTAAGTTGTGCGACTAAGTTTTCTTAGTGGATTACTTCAAGGAGTTCCTTGAAGTGAGTAGACGTAGGGTCGGAACGAATCCGATATTGCCGAACCACTATAACTGTGTTTGCATCCTCTTTTCTTAAACTCTTTATTTACAGCTCATTACTTGTATTTATTATTTGTTGGTTATTAGTTTTTATAAACTTATATTAATTCTGCAAAAAGTTTTTAAAAACCCAATTCACCCCCGCTCTTGGGTTAAAACCTCGAGCTACAAATTTTCTTGGGGAAAATTCTAGGGTAACTCAAGTCCTTATCACTTTCTTTTCTCTTCTTTCGTTCTTCAAGAACTAGAGGTTTCTTAAAGAGGTGTTGCTGTAACTTGTAAGAACTCATTGATTTAGTACAAAGGGCTCGGAGGAGCTCACAGGGACGTAGGTACATTGCCGAACCTTGATAACAAATTGTTTGTGTTCTTTTTTTGCTTTGATTGTTGTTTTTGTTCTTCACAAGTCATTCTAGACTTTTGTGTTTGGAAGATCACCACCTGGGTATCTTGAAGGCGATTTCCCAACATTCTGTCCGAAGTTTGTTGGTTATTGCTGCTGTCTGAAAATGAAAGTTGTTTCAGATGGATGTAAAAAATGCATTTTTGATTGGTGATCTCTTAAAAGAAATATATATACAACCTCCACCAAACTATGTTCATCCACTGAACAAAGTTTCACTTGCGACATGCTTTGTATGGTTTCAAACAAGCTCATTATGCTTGATTTTCCAAATTTAGTTCAACGATCAATAAGCTTGGTTTCACTTCTAGTCCTTATGAAACAACTCTTTTTGTTTAACATACCCATCGAGGATAGATTCTTATTTTTATTTATGAGGATGACATGGTTACTGAGGATGATCATTTGAGTATTTTAGAATTAAAATAGTTTCTTAGTCAACAGTTTAAAATGAAGGATCTTAGCAATCTCAGCTACTTTCTTGGCATGGAAGTTTCTTTAATACCTCTAGGTATTTTCTGACTTGGAAAAAATATGCTTTTGACCTTGTTTCTCAAGTTGGTAACACAAATAATAAGGTCACCTCTGCCCCACTTAAGGCTCATATGAAGTTTGTTGCTACAGATGGTACATCACTTGATGATCCTATCTTCTATCGACAGCTCGTTGGGAGCCTTGTTTATCTTACTATCACTCGTCCTAACATTGCTTATGTTGTATATATTGTTAGCAAGTTTATGTCAGCTCCTTGTATTATTCACTTGGTTACGGTTATGTGCATTCTTTGGTATATCAAGAGAACATTATTCCATGGTCTCCACTTTTCTACTCGTTCATCTCTTGTATTGCGAGCTTACTCTGATGTTGATTAGGTTGGAGACCTACTGATTAACGTTGCACTACCTAATATTGTTTCTTCCTTATAAAGTCACTTATCTCTTAGCGCAATAAGAAATAATCTCTTACTTTATGATCTAGCACTGAGGCTAAGTATTATGTAGCTGCCGACACCGCTTATAAACTTTTTTTGTTGCATTGGCTTCTACAGGATATGGGGTTACGTTTTCCTCTGCTACTCTTCTTCATTGTGATAATTGTAGTGTCATTCAGTTTGCTCATAATAATATGTTCCATAAGTGTACCATGCATACGAAGAACAATTATCATTTTGTGCATCAACACATTGTTCTTGGTACCAATGTTCTTTTCTTCATTGCTTTCATCGACCAACCAACTGATGTGTTTACCAAAGCTCGTCCACTCAGATGTTTTCATGGTTTAGTTTCCAAACTCAATTTGGCATGCTCTAAATAACTTGAGTTTAAGGGGGGATAAAGTATATTTTGCATATAAATATAAAGGTATTTAGGATTTTTCTTATGTATGGGGTTTCCCTATAAATATGGTCTCTTATATCTTTTCTACACATATTCAATAATATACATAATTTATTAATTATCTCTTTGTATATTGTTAACCATCCTCTCATCATCCTATATCAAACATTAAATACAAAATAATTATCAACCACATATTCCATTTTTTTTTCAAATGGATTAATAAAGTTAAAATAAAATAAAAAATACCATATAATACATATTAAAATATTTTATTGTATATTTGGCTTTCTAAACTTTTTTTGTTACATAAAAGATAACTTTAATTTTTAAACTTCATTAACAAATAAAATTACATGTAAAAGAATAATGTTATTACTTTTCTCTAATATAATTTGTCGATGTTGAAAATCTGCTAGGTATGCGAACAGCTTGAATATGCAACGTGCGCATACAAAAATGAGAGAAAAACTTAAAATTCGCCTGAGGACCGAAGGGGTTGTGCCTCCAAGGGGACTCTCTGATGCCTAAGTTAGTATAAGCCTTTGATAATAAGAAAATTGGAGAATTTTGAGAGAATTGTGTGTGTACCATTGATAGTGAGAGCCCTTTTATATAGTGTCTTAGAGCATCGTCTGATTAGGAAAACGATTGATACTGAGTATCATGATATGATCAGAATTCTCATAGACTGAAATATTCTGATAAGACTAGGTTATCCATAAGTTGGAGTGTTTTGATAGAACCAAGTTATCAATAAGCTGAAGTTTTGTAGTAGAATTAGAATTCTAGTATGAAATTACCTTTTTGCCCATAAAAGGTGTTATTTATCATTATGTCATTGGAAGGGAATTTCCCCCTACATCATATGCCCCCCACTTCATTGAGTGCAATTATTCAGTTGAGGAAGTAGGTTCTTGAGATATGAGTGGTATAGTTCTTTTCTATACTATATAACTCAGATCGGGTCTGAGGTTGTTAGGGTACTTGGGTACTAAAAAGGTCAAGAACAGTGGCTCGAATCTTGAGCAAAATGAGGGATAACTTGAGACTAATCCCTCAGAGGTCTAAGTGATCTAGGTTCGAGGATGAGGATAGCTTCGAGCGAGGTGTATGAGGTTCAAGGAGGATAATAGCTCAGCATTGTCTCCTTAGAGCTAGATAATCCATAAGGTTCGAGGAGGTAGATAGTGCAGTGATGTCTTCAATGAGGTAAATAGCTCAGCGTTATCTCCAAGGAGGTAGATAGCTCAACACTATCTCTGAGGAGGTGTAGCTCAACTTTTTCTCTTCGGAGCGAGGTGTAAAAGGTCTGAGGAGTATAAAAGCTCAGTGTTATCTCATTGGAGCAAGATGATCTATAAGGTCTGAGGAGTTATAAGCTTGGCATTGTCGCCTTAGAGCGAGATGATGTATAAAGTCCGAGTGGAATAAAAGCTCGGTTCTGTCTCCACTGAGCGAGACTGTATATAAGGTTCGAGGAGGATAAAAGCTCGACACTGTTTCCTCAGAGCAAGAGTGTATGTAAGGTCCGAGGAGGATAATAGCTCGACACTATCTCCTTGAAGCGAGATGATGTATAAAGACTGAAGTACTTGAAATTGAATGAATTTTTTAAAATCTAAGGAGTGAAATAACTTGGGGTCATTTCCTCAAAGTTAAACGAACTGTAGGGTCCGAGAAGTGAAATAGCTCAAGGCTATCTTCTCGAAGTTTTTAATGGACTGTAGGATCTTAAGAGTGAAACAGCTCGAAGCTATTTCCTCATATTTTAGTATGAACTATGGGGTCCGAGGTTTCTATCTTCTATTGCCCTGGACCTAACTATTAATCGAGCCTTTTAGGCTGAGGTTTCTTCAAATTGTATATAAGTGAGTTTGTTTAATTTTAATGCAATTGTGGGCATTTGGCCTAAGAGTTTATGAGAGCCACTTTGTGGGCTTAAAGCCTATTAGGAGGGCTGAGACTTATGAGCTTGTGGCCTATTTGTTGGGCTAAGACTTTATGCCCATTGGTTGGGCTGAGGCCTTTTGGCTTGTTTTGAGGCTCATCAGTAGCTTATAGAATGTTTCTAGAATCTTTAGTGGATGTGTCGAACTGTTGTATCTCCTCGGTATCTGAAACATCACGATCTAAGCCGTTCACTCATATTGGTCTGAGTCATTCATTTATCTTTATAAGGAGAGGCTCCTTAAGGAGTCTCACTTCACTTACAAATTATCCTTCCAAATAGTTCTAGAGATCTTTCTAAGTAGTAGAGAGCCTTTAAAGTCTTCGGAGCATCTTTTCTTCAGCTTCTTAGATCTTTGGTCTTTTTCCCCTTTTTAGGTGAGCTCTTCGTCCTCTTCTTTCAATTATGTCTTCTCAAAGTATTAGTAATACATATAGTTTTTCGGAGGTTTAAGTGAATAGCTCATAAGCCGAATCTTGCTTAGAAAGTTGTAGTTTATGTCCTGAGATGGTGGTTAAAGAAGAAACTACCAACTTATCCTTAGAGGATGAGCATACTTTAAATGACGTAGAAGAGGATTTAGCACTAGATACAAAGGATATTACCTTTATTGCTGAAGAATAGCCAAAAGATCTAGGAGAGGATGAGTTTGAAAACTTTAGAGAGAAATATAGAATTCTAGTAGAGTATTCACTTAGAATAGCTGGGGTATGAGAGAGAGCTTGCGATGACCCTAAAGAGGTCGACCCTTACATGCTATGTGTGTATACGCATTCGTTAAAGGCTGGTCTTCGGTTACTCTTTTACCTCTTCATTTATTTCATCATGAATCACTGCGGCATATCCCTATGTCAACTGGTGCCCAGTTTAATTCATCTTTTAGTAGAATTCATTTACGTTTGTCAAAAGGTGGAGAGGCTTCTTGATATAAATGTTTTCAAAACCATTTTCCAAATTAGTCACCATGTGGAGTATGGCTGGGCTATTCTAAGCCAAAGAGTAAAGAAAGGTGTAATGAAGGGGAAGTCTACCTCTATGAAGAAGTGGAATAACAATTTTTTCTTTGTTCAAAGTGAGAGGAGCTTCGAGGTCCCAAGGAAGTAGGACTTGACACTTTTTAGAAAGAATAAAAAGTCGGCCTTTAGTGAGATAAAGGAGGAGACTGTGAAGAATATGGTTGTTAGTGCTATAGAAGCTTTGGGCTTAGAAAGTAATTCTAGCCTACCTAGGCTCGGTCTCTATCCTGAAGAGGGTATAAACTCGGGGTCTTTACCTTTTTTATTTTTATAATATTTGCTTTGGTATGATATTCTCTTGTTTGTGCATATATGCTTTCCAATATATCCCAGGTTCAGAAGGACGCCAAGAGGGTGAAAGAGAAGAAGATTTCTGATGATACGTCCGAGAGTCAGCTTGGGGAGAAGAGGAGGTGTCAATCATTCTCTTAGGAGCCTTTCGATGATGCCTTCCTTCTTCCCACCATGCCTCTTGTTAGGGTGGAGGGTCCTGTGCCTACCCCACTTGGATCTTTGGCTACGAGATTACGGTCTTCAATTGGCGGCTCCTCAGCCTTGGACTTCTTGAGGCTGAACTGGTTCATCAAGTAGGGGGATTCGGTCTTTGGGAATCCTTGGATTACCCAAGAGCAAATCATCAAGGACATTCCCCCTCAGGACATGGCAATGCTGCCCTCGGAGCCTCCTGAGGTCCAATCCAATATGATAGAGGAGCTGGCCCTTAAGGTACAATTTTATCTCTTTATCCTTTGTATCTACTTGTTCCGAGGCCAAAGCACCAGAGAGTTCTGACTTGCCTTTATTTCTTCTTTTAGGCGAATATCATCTCTAGAGTGTTATCTTAGTGTTTCATCAACGTCAACAAAAAATAAAAGAGCACAAGGTAATGGTGGCTGATTTACACTCTACCCTCCAGTCGAAGGACGATGAGATCCAACTCTTAAAAGTCTAGCTAAGTAGCTCATAGGAGGCGAACTTAGTTTTAAAGGCCCAAATGATTGAGACTTGAAACGATGCCATGAAAGAATACCTACCATTCGAAGCTATGGCAACTGAATGGGAGTTTGCTAGAAGAAGGGTCGTGGAGGATTTTAAATGCTCCAAGGATTTCTCGAATGCACTCACCACTAAAGGGTGACATTATTATTTCAACGGCTTTAAAGATGCCAAGGGCAAGGCGGTCTAAACCTATCCTAATCATGACTTCTCGATGGTTGAAATTTCCAAGGATGAGACCACTGCTATGGCTGGAGATAGTCAAGCCATTGAAGTGAGAGACAAGGCCCAGACCAAGGCAAAGGAAGCTAGGGAGGCTAAAAAGAATGTTGATATAGTGGGGGAGGAGCTTAGGGCCCTTCCCTCGGTCTTCGTTTAAGTAGATGTCCTTAGAATAGAAGTAGCTCGGGGCCTTTCCCTCGGTTTAAGTAAAAATTGATAGAATTTAAAATAGAGTCAAACTTTTATTGATAGCATTTGAAAGCTAAATGACTTTAGTGAAAATCATTACAAAAATGAGCTCTACTAATAGAATTTATGGAGATTTTCAGCATTCCAAATCTAGGGTATTGAATTACCATTGAGTTCTTCAAGCTTGAAAGTTCTGCCTCAGTAGATTCTTCTGATATGATAGGGTCCTTCCCAGTTTGGAAAGAGTTTTCCCATCTCTTGAGGATGAAATACCTCATTCCTTCTAAGTACTATGTCATGCAACCCGAATGTCCCCCTTTGACTTGGGAGTTGTAGTACCGTGATACTCTCTGGTGGTAAGCGACGAGCTTTATATGAGACTTGTCTCTTACCTCATCTATCATATCAACATTCATTTTGAGGGTTTCATCATTGCTGACTACATCGAAGTGTTGTACTTGCAACGAGGGGGCTCCTATCTTAAGGAGAATGACGACCTCTGATATATAAGCCATAAAGAATGGGGTTTCCTTAGTTTGTGTTCGAGTAGTCGTCTGGTAGGCCCATAGGACATTCGACAAGTGTCTAACCCACTATTTGTCAACATTTTTGAGACTACCCGTTAGGTTGAGGGTAGTCTGTCGAAGACAAGCGGTGTTCAATCTCTAGTTCTTAGCAAAAAGACTTGAATCGAAAGCTGTCAAACTGCTTTTCTTTGTCGATTACGAGTATCCCTGGTATCCTAAACTGGCATATAATAGACTTTCACATGAACTCCCTCGTCTTGTAGTGACGCCGGGCATAATAACGATTATTCTACAGGCTAGTTTTCAACATATAATTCACAGGGAAGAAAATAACACAAGAGAAGAAACCCTGAAAAAACAAAGGAACAACTCTGAGTTTTATTCAAAATTATGCAAATCAATAATAATAATAATTTCTCTTTTCCGTATGTGGCCTCTTTATTTATAAAGTCAAAGCAAAAAAAAGAAAATAATCCTTGAAAACATAATCCTAGGGAAAACTAAGGAAATTGCTGAAATTAAGCGATTGTATTAAGGCAGAATCAACGACAGTCAATTCTGACTTGAATACAAAAGGAAATTGCAAATGGAAAGTTTCTTAAAACTGAAAACTGCAAATTTGAAGGCCTAAAACAGAATCAACGGTAGTCAACCATTCTAGGTAGTCCACCTGCCATTTTTGCGCTGATCTACCAACTTAAGGTATCTCAGTGCCAACAACGTGTTATCTGACAACTCAGCATCATCTGACTCGAAACCTCCTGCGTCGGTCACCTCGGGTTAGAAAGAACTCATCCTTGAGTTCATAATAGCTTCATCAGAATCCACAAAACAAGGACTCAGGTGTTTCACATTAAAGACATCAGGTGGCAACCCAGGAGAAAGATCCTCTGGCTTAGGGTTGAAGACTCTACTAACAACTGCTGCACCTCTGCTGGTAAATCTGGATTCATGTCTGCTGCACTATTCCCATAAGGCAGCAGAGCATGGACCACGTCTCCATGCTCAATCTCAACTAAAAATCTGGACATCGAAAGCAGATTAGTATTATTGGTTACCGGGGTAGGAGTGGTTCCTTCTCGACGAGGTGCCAACACAATCTTCTTCCCTTTGATGCTAAGGGAATATGTATTTTTCCGCCCATCATGAATAAAACTGTGATCATACTGCCAAGGTCTGCCTAACAATACATGATAAGCATCCATAAACACAATATCACACTCAGCATTATCAAAATATTTCCTACCAATCGAAAAAGATAATAGGCATCGCCTATCTATTGTTACCTCACTGCCTTTATTCAACCACGACAATTTATACGGCTTGGGATGACGATCTGTCTTCAACTGTAATTTCTGGACAGCCTCTTCAGACACTACATTCTTGCAACTACCACTGTCAATGATCATCTTGCAGACTTTATCTGCAACTATGCAAGTCGTGTAGAAAATATTGGTCCTCAACCAACCGTCCCCTGTATCGCCCTTAGGGGTCAGTAAACTCTTACGAATAACCAAGGTCTCATGGCCATCTCCATACAACACATCTCCATCTTCATCATCGTCATACGCAGGCTCTCCAATCTCCTCATTTTAGTATACCCCGTCGTCCTCAATCAGGATATTTTTGCCCTTACGACTAGCAGGCTTCCTGTACCCAGTCGATTTATGTCCCTGTTCACTACATCTGAAACATCTAATATTTGAGCTAGGGTTACCTTGCGGTGGCTGCTGGGCAGGATAGAATTCTTAAGGGTGAACTGGCCGACTGCTTTGATCGCTGCTGCGGTTCATTGGCCTCTTGTTCTGCTGTTTTTCCATCGCAAGTGCATGTTGGTATGCTTCAGAAACGGTCCACAACGAGTGAAGGCTGAGGACATCCTGCAGGGGCTGTCATAATCCCCCCAAATACCACCATCTGCTCTTCTGTCTCGGATAAATCATTCCAGGCTATCAATTGATAGAACTCCTCAATGTAATCATTAACTGATCTCGTGCCTTACCTCAACGAATGAAGTCGCTGAAACAAAGTTTGAGTGTAGCCGAAAGGAAGGAAGTGACCCTTCATCTTCTTCTTCATCCTCTCCTAATATGTAATCTTGGCCTTGCCTTGCCGATCGCATGAGGGCCTCAACTGCTCCCACCACGCAGATGCTCTGCCTTTGAGTTTGATGGCGACCATTTTTACTTTGACATGATCTGGGACTTCTTTATAATCAAAAATATGTTCTACTTCATTCAACCAATCGACGAATCCTTCATCCTGTAATGTACCAGAAAACTCGAGCAGATCCACTCTGAATCTGAGGTCTCCATAACGATCTTCCCGACCACGGTGCTCCCTAAATCGACCAGGACTGTGATATGGATTTTCGAAACTAGAATCGGAATCCTGATCTTCCATCTCAAGATCACCGATATTCTGTGCCGTTAGACGCTAGGTTAACTCCGCAACTTGCCTCTATAAATCCTTAATCATCGCATCCTGAATGTTACGATCACGGTGTGGGGCTTCCTCGTTTAGAACCTGCCCGCGACGACCATGACCACCAGCAATAGAAACTGATGAAATCTTACCCCATGAAGATGCTGAAGCTCTGATACCAACGGACGCCGGGCAGAATAGTGATTATTCTGCAGGCTAGTTTTCAACAGATAATTCACAGGAAAGAAAATAACACAAGAGAAGAAACCCTAAAAAAACAGAGGAATAACTCTGAGTTTTATTCAATAAGAATAATAATCTCCCTTTTCTATATGTGGCCTCCTTATTTATAAGGTCAAAGCAAAAAAAGGAAAAAATCCCCGAAAACATAATCCTGGGGAAAACTAAGGAAATTACTAAAATTAAGTGATTGTATAAAGGCAGAATCAACATCAGTCAATTCTGACTTGAATACAAAAAGAAATTTCAAATGGAAAGTTTCCTAAAACTGAAAACTGCAAATTTGAAGGTGTAAAACAGAATCAACGGTAGTCAACTGTTCTAGGTAGTCCACCTGCCATTTTTGCGCTGATCTGCCAACTCAAGGTATCTCAGTACCAACAACGTGTTATCTGACAACTCAGCATTATCTTACTCGGATCCTCTTACATTATGTAGTCAGTAATCTTGAGAAGCGGCTCAGCTTTTATCCATTCGATGAAATAGTCTATGGTGACTATTAAGTGCTTTCTCTACCCTAGGGCTTCCCAAAAGGGTATAAGGATATCCATCTCCTATATAGCTAACTGAAGAGGACTGGTGATGGACATTAATGGATTAGCAGGTCATCGAGACACTAAGGCATACTATTGACATGTCTTGCATTTTTTGACCATATCAGTGGCGTCTTGTAACATCCTCGGCTAGTAATAGCCATGTCGAAGAATTTTGTAGGCTAGAGCTCAGCCTCCGAGGTGGTTATCACATATGCCTTTGTGGACCTCTTAAAGAGCATAATCTGCTTCGGTTAGCTAAGGCACTTTGAATAGGGAGTTGTGAGGCCTTTTTGTACAACTTCCCCTAGATGATTGTTGTGAGTTTTAAATTACTTGCAAGCACACGAGTCGTTTGCAATATAGTGTGTGCAAGTGCGAGGTCGAATCTATTGGGAATTGCGCCATGAAAATATATTTTTATCTAACCTAAACCTATTTTAACCTAGTTTCGAATTTTGAATTGTATTTTACAAAGAATATAAACTAAACTAAATTGAGTTGAAAGAAATGATAAAAATACTAGGGTTTTTGAATCCACCCCACCAAAATAAAGCATATATTTTCATGTTCTGTATAAAAGTAATCTATCAAATAATTTCATGAATCCACCATTATACAAATCATAGCGAATGCCCAAATTCAACCAAATCATTCAATGTATCCCTTTAGAATCACAATGGATATCCAATTTACTTTGGATAATCCGCTGTATCCGGCAGATGAAACACAAGGAATATCCAATTTGAACAATTTAAATGCAATCAATCATGAGAATTTACTCAAACAATTGAAACAGAACATCAATACTAAAAATATCAGAATTGTATGAACATATATGAAAATATTATGCCAAACAATGGCGAGGCTTCATCTTTAACATTAGATGAAGGTTTTAGCTTCTCATGATTATGAAACTAAATTTCATAATTAAAGTGCTAAACATAAAACTTTAAACTCAAAAGAAATAAATTAAAACTGACTATACATTGAGAGAAATTCCACTCGCAACTGTTGTGCGGCACTTCCCCCCTTGGTGATAGGAGCTTAAATATTCATATTTAAGCCCCTTAATTTACATTTATTAAGCTTTTTGTTTATATATTTTATTATGTTTTTCTTCATTTTTGTGTTTTATGTGTTTTTTATAGGCTTGTGAAGAAAAGAAAGAATTTTGAAAGCTTTAAAGGAAGAATAATTTAAATGCAACTTCAAAGACAATAGGGATAAATTATAGGTTTGAATCCTAAGATACTCTTTATAAGCATTTCAATTTTTAGGAGCTAATTATATTTGCATTGCATTTTATTACATAGTCTTAATTAATTGAAGATATAAAATCTCCACGTGATTTTATTAAATGCAAATAAATTCTTTGGGCTCAATACTTAACATTCTCTAATTGAACTTAAGAATAATTTATGTTGACATAGAAAATTACTTGAGCATTTGTAATATATCATTCTTCATATATCTTGCATACACATTATGCTTAAATTTATAATATGTTTTGTCATAATGAAAAATGCCTCAATCAAGAAATTGATTTGATTAATTTTGATGATAACAAAACACTTTTGATGTGTTTAACTCGTGTGTTTAATGTGCAAGAAAGTTTGATTCAATTAGGAGATTTTTTGGAACTCAAAAATCCAAAAAGAATAAAGAGATATGAAGAAAATTGATCCTGAAAACACTGTTCATCCTGAAAACACTGTAGCAGCGCATAAATACTGACCCAGTTGACTGGATGAATAGTACCAATGCTGGGTGCTCGAAAAGTCAATTTTTACATCAGTTATAAAGGACAATCAACTGGGTGAAACATACCAGTCGATTGGTAAATGGACAGACAGTCCCCAGTCGACTGGTAAGATCAACCCAGTCGATTGGTACCACTATAGCCTTAAAAATGTGATTATTAAAGTGGACCCAGTCGACTGGTATCAAGATCCAGTTGACTGGTAGTTCAAAAATATGACCGTTGGGACTCGAAATCTGAGCTTTTAAAACAACAAACATTTCAAATTAAAGTCCAATGGCCATATTAATACATGGCTATATAAACCCACTCCATTGAGCATTCAACAAGGAGGACAAGACATTCAAAAAGAGAAGAACACACACAATCAAGTCATTTACTCTTTGAAACTTAAAAAGCTTTGAAATATTCATGTTGAGCCATTCTTCAAGCTTTACTTTGAAAGAGAGATATTATTCAGTTGTATAAGCTTTCATTGCTATCTCTCTACCATTTACTTTACAACATTTATTGTACAGGGATTACTTTTGAGAGGAAGGGGATTACTTCCAAGAGGAAGGGGATTACTTCCGAAAGGAAGGGGATTGTACAGTTTGAGCAGCACCCATAAGTTGCTTGTGTTACGGTTTGAGAAACACTCGTAAGTTGCTTGTGTTCGGTTTGAGCAACACCCGTGAAGTTGTTTGTTTTAGTGAAAGACTTCAAGGAGGATCCTTAAAGAGAGTGGACGTAGGGTCGGAAGGATTCCGATATTGCAGAACCACTATAAATCGAGTTTGCATCTCTCTAACTCTATCTCCTTAATTACTTTCATAATTACTTGCTTATAATTATTTATTATTCAAGTAAATGAGATTGATTGCTTAATTATTTTATAATTCAATTATCATTTCTATATTAAACAATAAACTCTCTCATCTTTGTGCTAGTAATTTAGAAGATTAATTTGATTTAATTTCACATATATTTTGATATTTGAGATTGCAAAAAGTATTTAATTTTTTAATACCCAATTCACCCCCTCTTGGGTATAGCCATAGTATATTTTGGACCAACAATTGGTATCAGAGCAAGGTGCTCTTATTTTAGGCTTAACATCCTAGAGTTGATCCTATGGCAACTATATTTTTAGAAGGAAGAGATCCTACTAGTCCTCCTCTTCTCCATGGAACAAATTTCACCCATTAGAAAGCCCAAATGAAGATTTTTATTCAAGCTTATGATTATTATGGTTGATATTTCGTTCTTGAAAATGAAAATAATTTTGATGCAAATGATTTTAAATTCATTCAACCAAATGCTAAAGTTATAAACATGTTTTATAGTTCTCTTGATCAAAACGAAATTGATCAAATTTCCTCATATAAGACCACAAAAGAAATTTGGGATTTATTGGAGGTTATACATGGAGGAAATGAGCAAGAAAAGAATTTCAAATTGAAAAACTTTGTTCATGACTTAGAGCATTTTAAAATGAACGAAAATGAATCAATTTTTGATTCGCAAACTTGTTTTACCATACTT
This sequence comes from Bretschneidera sinensis, assembly GCA_023935145.1. Taxonomy (NCBI): domain Eukaryota; kingdom Viridiplantae; phylum Streptophyta; class Magnoliopsida; order Brassicales; family Akaniaceae; genus Bretschneidera; species Bretschneidera sinensis. The sequence continues at coordinate 123,902,186 of CM043699.1, forward strand.
GTTAAAACTTTATCTTTCATGGGTAAAATTTATTCTAACCTTGAACTTGTAAGAATATTTCTTAAGTATTTGTCAAATCAATGGAAAATTATTTTGACAAAGCATTCTACAAGTGAAAGTTTAGAAGAGTTTGTGGAATCCCTCAAGAAGCATGAAAGCTACTTGGATTAAAAAATTGATGGTTCCACCACATCCTTACCTCTTATGGAAATTAAAGATGTTAATCATGATGGTGATGAAGAAGAAGAAGACTCATCGAATAAAGAGATCGGATACGAGGAAATTGCCAACCTATGTCTTATGGTAATCGACGACAAAAATGAGGTATCGACTTCTTCCTCTTCAAAAAATAACATTGTTAGTAGTAGTGAAGAATTGATAGAAGTCATAAATAAAATGTATGAAGAATTGAAGAAATTCGATTCTAGAAACACCGTTCTTAAAAAAGAGGTCATCTCTTTCTAAAGAGACGATAGGTCTAAGAGAAGAAAAAGATAAACTATCTTCATTACTTTACGATTCTTCTCAAGATCTTCTTAAAGATGAAAATGAAAACTTAAAGAAGAAGATAATAGAATTAAATGGCACAATATCTAGACTTATGCTTGGAAAAGAAAAGCTAGATGAAGTGCTATCTTGCCAAAGATTAAATGGAGGAAAATCTAGGTTAGGTTATTCTCCATTAGGCAAGCAAAAATCAAAAGAGAGTTTATTCATGAAAGCATCATGTGTGAATGAAGCCTCTACTTCAAAGACTACTAGCAAGGACAAAAGCATTCCCTCAATGAATGCTAGTAGGTCTAAAAATACTAATTCTAATGTATATACTAGAATGAAACATCCTAGAAATACTCATGCTTATATGTATGCTATTCAAGAAATACTTATGTGTATTCTAGGAATAATATGTATAATCAAAACTTGCACACTGCACATGCACATCCTAGGAATTACAATCATGGTTATCCTAAAAATAATATGCATATTCATAATAATGCAAGCATGTATCCTAGAAATCATTATCATACATTTTCTAGAAATGGCATGCATATTGATATTCCTCACAATAGAAACATGTATCCTAGGAACTCCTATCCTAAGAATTATAGACATGCACAACTAAGAAAACTTAGAAATTTCAATAACTATTATCCTAGGATTGTGCATCATCATAGAACTCCATATGTTGTTAAGAAAGTATAGGTCCCAAAAGGAACCGTATTTTCAAGGACTAACCCCAAAGGACCCAAGAAATTTTGGGTACCTAAAAGTGCGATTGTATATCCTTGTGTGATGTAGATATGTCTCCACACCAAGGAGAAAGGTAACTGTTGGTACCTTGATAGTGGATGCTCAAACACATGACCGGTGATAAAAGTGTATTCAAGGAGCTAACTCTAAGAGATGGTGGACTTGTGACTATTGGGGACAATACAAAAATAAAGATCATCGGGTATGGAAAAGTTGGTAATGATTTCTCAACCTTAGACAATGTATTGCTAGTACAAGGTCTTAAGCCAAATTTACTAAGTATTAGTCAACTTTGTGACAAAGGCAACAAAATCACATTTGAGACCTCTCATTGTCTAGTTATAGACACCAAGAGCAACAAGATCAAATTTGTTGGCCATAGACATGAAAATGTCGATATAGTTGATTTGAAATCCTTGCATTCCGAAAATGAAAAATATTTTCCTGCATTTAGTGAAAATCCATGGCTATGACATAGAAGGCTTGGTCATGTGAACATGAACTTGCTGAAAATCATTTCAAGAAAAGATTTAATCATTAGACTTCCCAAAATCAATTTTGAAAAAGACAAAGTATGTGATGCTTGTCAAATGGGAAAACAAACTAGGATTTCTTTTAAATCAAAAAATCTAGTCTTAACTACTAGACATTTGGAACTTTTACATATGGACTTATTTGGTCCAATTAGTACCATTAGTTTAGGTGGCCATCAATATGCTCTTGTTATTGTTGATGACTACTCAAGATATACCTTTGTTATTTTTATTGCTTACAAGGATGAAGCTTTCAAAGGATTTGAAAACTTTTGCAAAAAGGTTCAAAATGAAAAAAGAATTTGTATTTCAAGCATTAGAAGTGATAATGGAAAAGAATTTGAAAACCGAAGCTTTTCAAGATTTTGTGATGAAAATGGAATTGATCAAAACTTTTCAGCTCCTAGAACTCCTCAACAAAATGGAGTTGTTGAGAGGAAAAATAGAGTTCTAGAAGAATTTTCAAGAACAATGCTTTGTGAAAATAGTTTACCAAAATACTTTTGGGCTGAAGCGGTAAACAAATCTTGCAATATCTTAAATAGAATTTTAATTAGGCCTATGCTTGATAAAACTCCATATGAACTATGGAAAGGTAGAAAGCCTAATATCTCCTATTTTCGTACATTTGGTTGCAAATGTTTCATCCTAAATAACAATAAAACTAACTTGGGTAAATTTGACTCTAAGATCGATGAAGGGATATTTTAGGATATTCAACATCTAGTAACGCTTATAGAGTTTTTAACAAGAAAAGTCTAGTGGTAGAAGAATCCGTACATGTAACCCTTGATGAGTCTAACCCAATTAGTAGTAGAGAAGTTTCCTTTAATGATGATACAGATTTTATTCCAAGAACGGAAACTCCTACTCCCATTGTTAAACCAAAGGAGAGTCCACCTCAAGCAAATGAAGACATGGAAACTCACAATTTGGACCAACCATCGACAAGCCAACAAGAGGATAGTCATCCCAAAGATTGGAGGTCTGTAAATTATCACTCGATTGATCAAGTGATTGGTGATCCTTCACAAGGACTATGTAAATTTATTCTAACCTTGAACTTGTAAGAATATTTCTTAGGTATTTATCAAATCAATGGAAAATTATTTTGACAAAGCATTCTACAAGTGAAAGTTTAGAAGAGCTTGTGGAATCCCTCAAGAAGCATGAAAGCTACTTGGATTACAAAATTGATGGTTCCACCACATCCTTAACTCTTATGGAAATTGAAGATGTTAATCATGATGGTGATGAAGAAGAAGAAGACTCCTCGAAAAAAGAGATTGGATACGAAGAAATTGCCAACCTATGTCTTATGGTAATCGACGACGAAAATGAGGTATCGACTTCTTCCTCTTCAAAAAATAACATTGTTAGTAATAGTGAAGAATTGATAGAAGTCATAAATAAAATGTATGAACAATTGAAGAAATTCGATTCTAGAAACACTATTCTTAAAAAAGAGGTGTCATCTCTTTCTAAAGAGATGATAGGTCTAAGAGAAGAAAAAGATAAACTATCTTCATTACTTTACGATTCTTCTCAAGATCTTCTGAAAGATGAAAATAAAAACTTAAAGAAGAAGATAATAGAATTAAATGGTACAATATCTAGACTTATGCTTGGAAAAGAAAAGCTAGATGAAGTGCTATCTTGCCAAAGATTAAATGGAGGAAAATCCAGGTTAGGTTATTCTCCATTAGGCAAGCAAAAATCAAAAGAGAGCTTATTCATGAAAGCATCATGTGTGAATGAAGCCTCTACTTTAAAGACCACTAGCAAAGTCAAAAGCATTCCCTCAATAAATGCTAGTAGGTCTAGAAATACTAATTCTAATGTATATACTAGAATGAAGCATCCTAGAAATACTCATGCTTATATGTATGCTCATTCAAGAAATACTTATGTGTATTCTAGGAATAATATGTATAATCGAAACTTGCACACTGCACATGGACATCCTAGGAATTACAATCATGGTTATCCTAGAAATAATATGCATATTCCATATAATGTAAGCATGTATCCTAGAAATCATCATCATACATTTTCCTGAAATGGCATGCATATTGATATTCCTCACAATAGAAACATGTATCCTAGGAACTCCTATCCTAAGAATTATAGACATGCACAACTAAGAAAACTTAGAAATTTCAATAACTATTATCCTAGGATTGTGCATCATCATAGAACTCTATCTGTTGTTAAGAAAGTATGGGTCCCAAAAAGAACAGTATTTTCAAGGACTTACCCCAAAGGACCCAAGAAATTTTGGGTACCTAAAAGTGCGATTGTATATCCTTGTGTGATGTAGATAAGTCTCCACACCAAGGAGAAAGGTAACTGTTGGTACCTTGATAGTGGATGCTCAAACACATGACCGGTGATAAAAGTGTCTTCAAAGAGCTAACTCTAAGAGATGGTGGACTTGTGACCACTGGAGACAATACAAAAATAAAGATCATCGGGCATGAAAAAGTTGGTAATAATTTCTCAACCTTAGACAATGTATTGCTAGTACAAGGCCTTAAGCCAAATTTACTAAGTATTAGTCAACTTTGTGACAAAGGCAACAAAGTCACATTTGAGACCTCTCATTGTCTAGTTATAGACACCAGGAGCAACAAGATCAAATTTGTTGGCCATAGAAACGAAAATGTCTATATAATTGATTTGAAATCCTTGCATTCCGAAAATGAAAATTGTTTTCCTGCATTTAGTGAAAATCTATGGCTATAGCATAGAAGGCTTGGTCATGTGAACATGAACTTGCTGAAAATCATTTCAAGAAAAGATTTAGTCATAGGACTTCCCAAAATCAATTTTGAAAAAGACAAAGTATGTGATGCTTGTCAAATGGGAAAACAAACTAGGATTTCTTTTAAATAAAAAGTGTAGTCTCAACTACTAGACCTTTGAAAATTTTACATATGGACTTATTTGGTCCAATTAGTACCATTAGTCTAGGTGGCCGTCAATATGCTCTTGTTATTGTTGATGACTATTCAAGATATACCTTTGTTATTTTTATTGCTTACAAGAATGAAACTTTCAAAGGATTTGAAAACTTTTGCAAAAAGGTTCAAAATGAAAAAGGAATTTATATTTCAAGCATTAAAGTGATCACGGAAAATAATTTGAAAACCAAAGCTTTTCAAGATTTTGTGATGAAAATGGAATTGATCACAACTTTTCAGCTCCTAGAAAACCTCAACAAAATGGAGTTGTTGAGAGGAAAAATATAGTTATTGAAGAATTTTCAAGAACAATGCTTTGTGAAAATAGTTTACCAAAATACTTTTAGGCAAAAGCGGTAAACACCTCTTACTATATCTTAAATAGAATTTTATTTTGGCCTATGCTTGATAAAACTCAATATGAACTATAGAAATTTAGAAAGCCTAATATCTCCTATTTTTGTAAATTTGGTTGGAAATGCTTCATCCTAAATAACAAAAAAACTAACTTGGGTAAATTTGACTCTAAGACCGATGAAGGAATATTTTTAGGATATTCAACATCTAGTAACGCTTATAGAGTTTCTAACAAGAGAACTCTTGTGGTAGAAGAATCCGTACATGTAACCCTTGAGGAGTCTATCCCAATTAGTAGTAGAGAAGTTTCCTTCAATAATGATGTAGATTTTATTCCAAGAACAGAAACTCCTACTCCCATTGTTGACCCAAAGGAGAGTCCACCTCAAGCAAATGAAGACATAGAAACTCACAATTTAGACCAATTATCTACAAGCCAACAGGAGGATAGTTTTCCTAAAGATTGGAGGTATGTAAATTATCTCCCGATTGATCAAGTGATTGGTGATCCTTCACAAGGAGTATGTAAATTTATTCTAACCTTGAACTTGTAACAATATTTTTTAGGTATTTGTCAAATCAATGGAAAATTATTTTGACAAAGCATTCTACAAGTGAAAGTTTAGAAGAGCTTGTGGAATCCCTCAAGAAGCATGAAAGGTACTTGGATTACAAAATTGATGGTTCCCCCACATCCTTACCTCTTATGAAAATTGAAGATGTTAATCATGATGGTGATGAAGAAGAAAAAGACTCCTCGAATAAAGAGATTGGATACGAGGAAATTGCCAATCTATGTCTTATGGCAATCGATGATAGATGCTTAAATATTCATATTTAAGCCCCCTTATTTACATTTGTTAGGTCCTTAATTACGTTAATTTGGTCTCTTTTACTCCATTTGTGTGTTTTACATGTTTTTATAGGGTTTTGGAGAAAAAGAAACAGTTTTGGCACTTAAAGGAAGAAATCTGGAATCCCTGGAGCATTCTCTAGACAAATTGCGGTCGTTCGCGCCATGCAATGCGATCGAGCGCAAATTGCGATCGTGCGCACACATAAAGGATTCAGCGCACACTGCGATTGAGCGCAAGACATATGCGATCGAGCGCACATGTACGGGCGTGAACAGTAAACTGCAGAACCCTATTTTGGAAATAAGAGAATTTTCGTTTTAGAAAGGTTTAGGAACTCATGGGTCTCTTAGGACTTCTCAAAGACCTATAAATACACTTGTAACTCACACACATAAGACCACCACAACTTAGAGAACACTTCTCTTAGCTTTTACTTGGAGTTGTAAGCTTTGGGAGAGAATTGACGCCTTTTCTCTCGGGTTTATTCTTCCCTTATGTTTAGTTTATATATGATGTTTAATTTAGACAGCATATGTAACTAACTTTCTTATAGGGCTCGATTGAAGCCCTAGTTATGCTTTCTCATATATTTATGCATTTATAAATCTTTGCCAATAGCCTTTATTATGTTGCTTAACTTGATTAATGCCTGTGTTTATTTAAGTTCCTCATATGTATGTTTATGGCCAGCGTATGCATGTGGTATAGACCTGTTAGTTAGATCAATTTGGATGACCGAGTCCTAGGTCTAACATTAGTAACAAGGGATATCTTATCCGGATACCCGGGTTAATTAACATGGGAAACCGGGAGTAGATACCATGCCCTAGGTCTCATGTGGTTGTCGATTTTCATAGTACTTATGTTTTCTTAAGGAACAACTCAAGTAGATACCATGCTGAATCCCTTAAGGAAGAAAAGAGTCAGAGTAGATACCATGCCTAACTCGTTGCTTAGGGAAATCAATAGCTTAAGGAGTAGATACCATGCTCTTAGGTTGGCAACCAGTAGGTATACATGATAAGACTAGTGCACTGATACCTTATACAATTGGGAAAGTATGACTAGTGGTGGATATCAAAGCCCTATGTCTTTATTATTATCAAATCACACACAATAGTTATTTTATTTCTTTTTACTTAAAGAAACTAATTCTAAAAACCGAACTTTACCAATCCCTGTGGAGATGACCATGCTTTCGCAGACTATACTACACTGTTGACCTTGTGCACTTGCAAGTCTAACTATTACGATTATCTGCTTAATTATTTAGGTATATGTTCGTCCAACAAGTTTTTGGTGCTGTTGCCGGGGATTGCGCTAAAGTTTCTTTTAGAATTACTTTCATTTAAACATTATTATTATTTTATTTTCTATTTACCATCTTTATTTTTATTTTTCATCAAAACCTAATCGAGTTACTTTGTGTTACAAGCACATAAAACCCTAAATCACAGTTTCTGTTGTACTTGTGATCGATCGTAACCTCCTGTGCGATCGAGTGCATTTAGGGCAGAGAGTTACCCGAGGAGCAGAGTTGCACTGCTACATTGAAGCTGGTTTTTCTGATTTATGCACGGACTTCGATCCCAACATCTAGAATTCTTTCCCCTCGATCCCGAGCTTGAACGGACTATCCGACAAAAGCTAAGGAACAACTTCGAGGAGAACGTAGAAGAAGTCAAGAACGAAACACATATGGCAGAACAGCTCGAAAACCAGCAACGACCTGCACGAGTACCAATGAAGCAATCCTTCATCCCTCGAAACATTAATCAACCATCATGCATCGCATATCAACCTGAGGCGGCAGGAAATTATTACATATCTCCGCAAATCTTGAATGCTTTGACTCATTTTAGGGGAACTCCTAATGAAGATCCACACTTACACCTCCGAGAATTTTTCGATCTTTGCATGTTCCAGCACATACAAGGCTTAGACCAAGAAGGAATAAGGTTAATTCTGTTCCCTTTTTCCTTGAAAGATAATGCTAAACTTTGGTATAATTCTTTGCCTACAGTTTCCTTCCACACTTGGGAAGAGTTGGCAAGCAAGTTCTTAAGAAAGTTCTTCCCAGCCCAAAAGACGAGACAAATGAGGAAAGAGATCCAGTCCTTCCAACAAAAGGATGGGGACCTCTTCTTCGAAGCATGGGAACACTTCAACGAATTACTACTTAAATGTCCACACCATAACCTACCTCAAGATGAACTGGTACAAGCATTCTATGAAGGTTTAAATGATACTAATAAATGTATTGTTGATTCAGGTTGTGGAGGAGTCCTGATGGAGAAAAGCAGTGAAGAAGCAATGGAGCTATTCGAAACCCTTAGTGAGCACACCTAGTAATTCTCCTCTCGAGGTAGACATGTGACCAATGGTAAAGGTATATATGAGGTAAATGTAAATGGAGGATCTTCCCCTCAAATGGCAGCAATGGAGAGAAAACTAGATATGATTGTAAAAGCCATGACTACTCAAAATGCCTCATCCAGCCTACCATCCACCCCACTCCAAGTATGTGCAATTTGTTCTCAATACGACTATAATACTGATACGTGTCCTTTGTACTCATCTGCAGATCCGGAACAAGCCAACTACGTGGGGCCTAACAACTATCCACCGAAGAACAACCCATATGCCAACATATACAACCCTGGATGGCGAAACCACCCAAATTTCTCATGGAGCAACAACCAGAACAATCAAGGACAGCAACGAAACCCCCATCCCACTGCTCATGTTACTCCCGAACCAAAGAATAACGACCTCAAAAGTCTAGTAAAACAACTGGTGACGTCACAAGAACAATTCATGACTCAGCAAAAACAAACTAATACGGCACATGCGCAAGTAATTCAAAGACTAGAGGTACAAATGGGACAACTAGCTAAAGAGCTCAGTGACAGAAAGCAAGGAGAGCTCCCAGCTCAAACATTACCCAACCCTCGGGGGCATCAACAACTAAATGTTGTGACAACCTTGAGAAATGGCAAAGTAATAGGGTCCAATGAATCTGTAACAACATCTAAAGAGACACCATCAGCATTAAGGGTAAGTGAAGTAGAGACGTGGAATGCACCACCCTTCTCGCAAAGGTTAGTAAAACAAAAGAAAGACAATAAACTAATTGATATTTTTGAAACCTTGCGGAAAGTTGAAATTAACATTCCTCTGTTTGATGCAATCAAACAAATACCTGCATGTGCTAAGTTTTTAAAAGATTATTGCACTAACAAAAGGAAGTTCAAGGAGCATGAGACGGTAGCCTTAACCGAAGAGGTAAGTGCTGTACTTTTAAGAAAATTACCACCTAAGCTAAAAGATCCGGGTAGTTTTACTATTCCTTACAGGTTAGGTGACCAACTGTTCGAGCATGCACTATTGGATCTAGGAGCAAGTGTCAACCTGCTGCCATACAGTGTATACGAGACACTAGGTTTTGGGGAGCTTCAACCAACCTCCGTTAATTTACAATTAGCAGACCGAAGCATCAAACGACCGAGAGGTATCCTTGAGGACGTGTTGGTAAGAGTAGGTAAATTCATTATACCTGCTGATTTTGTAGTATTAGATATGGAAGAATGTACTTTACCATCACCTCTCCCCATTATCCTAGGACGCCCCTTTATGATAACTGCTGATACTAACATTAGTGTAAAAAGAGGAGTAGTCACTATGAAAGTAAATAATGAGGAGATAAAATTTAAAATATTTAATACATCAAAATCAGTCAATGAGGATAATGAATATTCTAATGTGAGCTTCATTCAAGATATTATTGAGGAAGTTTCTCAGGTCCATCACACTGATCAATCAGAGACCATCCCCAACCATAAGGACACAAGAATGGATATTAGGCCGGAGGAGGACAATGTGATTAAAGACATCAATAAAGCTGTGCACCTTTTTAAAAACACACCAAAGCTTTCAAGTAAGTATGTTACTCAAATTGAACCTCATACACTTACTGATGCTACCTTTCCTTATCTTATTGACCAGGCATCAAATGGGAGATAAAGCAACCATCAAAAGCACTTGAATCACCTGATGTGGGTTCTAAGTGCCCCCCTCCAAACAACTAGCATGGTGACACGAGAGTGCTTGAGCAAGTGCAAATTTAATTACTCATACAGCTCAAGCAACTCTACGGAGGTTAGTGGTACTGAGGCCACTGACACATGGTAAAGTTGTATTGTTTCAATAATTTATCATTTTTTTTAGCTAGGGTAAGTTTTTAATTGTGCCCATGTGCCCTGCTTGCGATCGATCGCATCCTCCAGTGCAATCGCGCGCAGGTGTGCGATCGAGCGTGTCCTTCAAACGTGTTCAAGCGTACCCCACGTGCGATCGAGCGCACTCGCAGCAGACAGTGGTTTAGCTATAAGTCTGAAAATTCACTTACACTCACACTCACACTCACTCACTCCCTCGTCCCTAATCACTGGCGCACTCGCCCTCAGAAACTCTCGTTTCCACTCGCACCGCTCCCTCTCACCATTACCACATAGCATCATTCATCACCACTTCCATCTCCACCATCCTCTGTCACCATCCATTGCCTCCATCACTGTCAACCACCATTACCTCCATTCCCATCCCCATTCATCCACAAGGTACTCTACATATACACACGAATTTTAATAAAAGAAACTGTGCAATGCATTCTACATATATGTTATTTTGTGTATGATTGTGTGATTGTTCATTTGCAGGGGGTTAGGAACGAGGTCTACACTTGCAAACCATAGCTTGTCTTTTTGGTACACACAAGCTGTTCGACGAAAAGCCTGACCGTGTGCGATCGAGCGCACGGTATCTGCGATCGAGCGCATAGTCTAGTGCGCGATCGAGCGCACATCATTGAGATCGATCGCAAATCAGGCAGAACCTAGAACACAACATGTCAAGACCATCAGTTTCCACCTCCGGTGCATCCAGCAGCCGTGCTTCATCTTCTCGGCCCAACATCGAGCAGTGCAAGCTTTTATTTGAGACCTCGTTCGCCATCGATGATGTATTCCGGCACATGGACGCCACTCAATAGGTCTTCCAAGAATTCTGACATCGAGGGTTGAAGAGGCTGTTTAAGCCGGTGTGTTCCACTACCTACTCCCAGCTCGTGGTCCAGTTTTATGCGAGCCTCTCATTTGACTGCAGCAGACTGGGAGTTCTCACTTCTTCAGTCTGGGGCACGCCCATCGAGGTGACTAGTGCCAATATCGCTGCTGTTCTTCATTATATTGATGAGTCTCTTCCCAAAGACACTAATATCGAGGAGCAACCAGAGTCCTTTGCCCTAGCTGAGATCATCACGGACATGTGCGCTAGGCAGTATGCCGACAGGCATAACAATGCGGCCAGCTAGTCTAAGTTGCCTCCACGACTATGGCTCGCCGACACGTTCCTACAGCGCAATGTGTGTCCCTTAGGGCACAAGACACGACGAGATAGTTTCTCCATACTTTATATGCCTTCCATAGAGGTCACTGGTACTCAATTTCGGTTGTCATTTGAAGCCAACTGCACAAGTTCTGGGATCACGTACATGGCCGTCAGACTACCACGGCCAATGCATGGGGCCTCCCTTTCCCATTCCTACTCTCATCCATCCTCAAGAAGAAGGGGATTAAGGGGACCCATAGCGACGGACCAGTACAAGAGCATCCCTTCTTCAGGAGAGCTCAGTGGACACACAACATCTCGCATATGCCATGAGGACTCCCAGCACCCGCTCCAGCAGCTGAGAGAGTTGAGGAGGATCGCATGGAGACCGAGACCCCGATCATTAGCCCAGTACGTGAGGAGGACCATTCGGACATGGGACCCACCGAGTCCCAGCACTTTCTAGCTAAGCTGTCCTTCTTCTGAGGTGAGGTCTTCGTTGCTATCACAATCGTGCATCAGTGCATGGATAGTTTGGAGGCACGGTTAGCACGACAGGAGGCTATGCTGCAGGCCATTCTTGATCGCCTACCTCCGATACCCGGTACCTCTTCGACTGCACCACCTGATGATCAGCAGTGAGAGGATACCACGTCTGGCTGAAGACGTTAAACTTAACGCTCATGGGAGGCACCCCAAAGCATATCCTTTTTCTTAGTTTATTTCATTTTATTATTCGTATTTCCTAGTTTATTTTTCTATCTGTTTATTATTACTTGTTTTCCATTTTATGTTTGTTTTTCTTTTATTTAAGGGCAGCGTGAGTGCATCCAGTTGAAGTTTGGGGGCGTGCTACGAGCCATGGCTTCCATCAGTTCTCCATCTCCCAGATCAGCTCCTTCCATGCTATTCACACATTGGGGACAATGTGCAATTTAAGTTTGGGGGTATGGGGACACATTCACACACTCACTATGTCCCACATTTTTCTTTTTGTTGTTATTTTCATAGATAAATACATGTTCATTCTGTCCAATAAATTTTTTGTGATCTAAACAAAACTGTATGATTCAACTTCATCAGCGAGCTTAAACACTTTGAACATATAAGCCAATAATCAAGTTTTGAACCTAGATCACTGCTCTTTAGGCATTTAAGAATTCACAAGTTTAGCTTAAACTATCACGAGCACATTAGCACATGATCGTGTGGGGTATGACATGTTATTTGGATTTGTATGTTTCTTTTGCTTGACTATGAACTAGATGACCTATTAGATTGATATTTTGGCATATGAAAATAGAAAAGATTGATTAAGTGCTTAAAAGAAAAAAAAAATGCTCCTAATGATCAATAAAAACAAATCTTCCGCCGAGTAACTGACCCTCTTGCCTCAGTAAGCATTGAGTGTCATGTCAAAAGGTGGAAAATTCTAAGTAATCATTAAAAAGAATCTTCCACCGAGTAACTGGCCCTTTTGCCTCAGTAAGCATTGAGTGTCACGTCAAAAGGTGGAAAATTCTAAGTAGTAGCATTGAAACCAGTTAGTTTCGTAGCCTTGTTGACTCGAGCTAGGAAGTCCTTAAGGGTGTCTTTACACCTAATGCCCTAAAACCATCTGGTTTAGGAGTCATTGGCTAAATGGTCGTTACACGAGTCAACAAGAAAGTTTAAGGGAACTAATGTGGCAAAAATCTCACAAATAAAAGTCTATGCCATGTTTGTTGACTCTAATAGGAAGTTTGGTGAATATTGAGTCATCGAAACACTACACCTTTGAATTTCTTGGAAGCCCAATCTTTTGTGTGCTAGTCACCACACACTAAAGTCAAACTTGTGATGTCTTAAACTACCTCATGAATATGATTTACATTCAAAACTCTTATTCATTGCAAAAATATGTTTACACTTGTTAAGCTTGCTCATGAATGCGCATCATAGTTTTGTGTAAAATCTAGACTTTTGATTGACACTATGAACATTGGATTTATCTATGTTTTTCGTTTTAGTTTTTAATTTAGTATTGCTAAGGGACTAGCAATATATAAGTTTGGGGGTGTGATAGATGCTTAAATATTCATATTTAAGCCCCCTTATTTACATTTGTTAGGTCCTTAATTACGTTAATTTGGTCTCTTTTACTCCATTTGTGTGTTTTACATGCTTTTATAGGGTTTTGGAGAAAAAGAAGCAGTTTTGGCACTTAAACGAAGAAATCTGGAATCCCTGGTGCATTCTCTAGACAAATTGCGATCGATCGCGCCATGCAATGCGATCGAGCACAAATTGCAATCGTGCGCACACTGCGATCGAGCGCAAGACATATGCGATCGAGCGCACATGTACAGGTGTGAACAGTAAACTACAGAACCCTATTTTGAAAATAAGAGTATTTTTGTTTTATGAAGGTTTAGGAACTTATAGGTCTCTTAGGACTTCTCAAAGACCTATAAATACACTTGTAACTCACACACATAAGACCACCACAACTTAGAGAACATTTCTCTTAGCTTTTACTTGGAGTTGTAAGCTTTGGGAGAGAATTGACGCCTCTTCTCTCGGGTTTATTCTTCTCTTATGTTTAGTTTATATTTGATGTTTACTTTAGACAGCATGTGTAACTAACTTTCTTATAGGGCTCGATTGAAGCCCTAGTTATGCTTTCTCATATATTTATGCATTTATAAATCTTTGCTAATAGCCTTTATTATGTTTCTTAACTTGATTAATGCCTGTGTTTATATAAGTTCCTCATATGTATGTGTATGGCTAGCGTATGGCTAGCGTATGCATGTGGTATGGACCTATTAGTTAGATCAATTTGGATGACCGAGTCATGGGTCTAACATTAATAACAAGGGATATCTTATCCGGATACCCGGGTTAATCAACATGGGAAACCGGGAGTAGATACCATGCCCTAGGTCTCATGTGGTTATCGATTTCCATAGTACTTATGTTTTCTTAAGGAACAACTCAAGCAGATACCATGCTGAATCCCTTAAGGAAGAAAAGAGTTAGAGTAGATACCATGCCTAACTCGTTGCTTAGGGAAATCAATAGCTTAAGGAGTAGATACCATGCGCTTAGGTTGGCAACCAGTAGGTATACATGATAAGGCTAGTGCACTGATACCTTATACAATTGGGAAAGTATGACTAGTGGTGGATATCAAAGCCCTATGTCTTTATTATTATCAAATCACACAAAATAATTATTTTATTTCTTTTTACTTAAAGAAACTAATTCTAAAAACTGAACTTTACCAATCCCTGTGGAGATGACCTTGCTTTCGCACACTATACTACACTATTGACCTTGTGCACTTGCAAGTATAACTAGTATGATTATCTGCTTAATTATTTAGGTATATTTTCGTCCAACAATCGACGATGAAAATGAGGTATCGACTTCTTTCTCTTCAAAAAATAACCTTGTTAGTAGTAGTGAAGAATTGATAGAAGTCATAAATAAAATGTATGAAGAATTGAAGAAATTCGATTCTAGAAACACCCTTCTTAAAAAAGAGGTGTCATCTCTTTCTAAAGAGATAATAGGTCTAAGAGAAGAAAAAGATAAACTATCTTCATTACTTTACGATTCTTCTCAAGATCTTCTTAAAGATGAAAATGAAAACTTAAAGAAGAAGATAATAGAATTAAATGGCACAATATCTAGACTTATGCTTGGAAAAGAAAAGCTAGATGAAGTACTATCTTGCCAAAGATTAAATGAAGGAAAATCCGGGTTAGGTTATTCTCCATTAGGCAAGCAAAAATCAAAAGAGAGCTTATTCAAGAAAGCATCATGTGTGAATGAAGCCTCTACTTTAAAGACCACTAGCAAGGTCAAAAGCATTCCCTCAATGAATGCTAGTAGGTCTAGAAATACTAATTCTAATGTATATACTAGAATGAAGCATCCTAGAAATACTCATGCTTATATGTATGCTCATTCAAGAAATACTTATGTGTATTCTAGGAATAATATATATAATCAAAACTTGCACACTGCACATGCACATCCTAGGAATTACCATCATGGTTATCTTAGAAATAATATGCATATTCATAATAATGCAAGCATGTATCCTAGAAATCATCATCATACATTTTCTAGAAATGGCATGCATATTGATATTCCTCACAATAGAAACATGTATCGCAGGAACTCCTATTTTAAGAATTATAGACATGCACAACTAAGAAATCCTAGAAATTTCAATAACTATTATCCTAGGATTGTGCATCATCATAGAACTCCATCTGTTGTTAAGAAAGTATGGGTCTCAAAAGGAACCATATTTTCAAGGACTAACCCCAAAAGAACCAAGAAATTTTGGGTACCTAAAAGTGCGATCGTATATCCTTGTGTGATGTAGATATGTCTCCACACCAAGGAGAAAGGTAACTGTTGGTACCTTGATAGTGGATGCTCAAACACATGACCGGTGATAAAAGTGTATTCAAGGAGCTAACTCTAAGAGATGGTGGACTTGCAACCATTGGAGACAATACAAAAATAAAGATCATCGGGCATGGAAAAGTTGGTAATGATTTCTCAACCTTAGACAATGTATTGCTAGTACAAGGCCTTAAGCCAAATTTACTAAGTATTAGTCAACTTTGTGACAAAGGCAACAAAGTGACATTTGAGACCTCTCATTGTCTAGTTATAGACACCAAGAGCAACAAGATCAAATTTATTGGCCATAGACATAAAAATGTTTATATAGTTGATTCGAAATCCTTGCATTCCAAAAATGAAAAATGTTTTCCTGCATTTAGTGAAAATTCATGGCTATAGCATAGAAGGCTTAGTCATGTGAACATGAACTTGCTGAAAATCATTTCAAGAAAAGATTTAGTCATTGGACTTCCCAAAATCAATTTTGACAAAGACAAAGTATGTGATGCTTGTCAAATGGGAAAACAAACTAGGATTTCTTTTAAATAAAAAAATGTAGTCTCAACTACTAGACCTTTGAAACTTTTGCATATGGACTTATTTGGTCCAATTAGTACCATTAGTCTAGGTGGCCATCAATATGCTATTGTTATTGTTGATGACTATTAAAGATATACCGTTGTTATTCTTATTGCTTACAAGGATGAAGCTTTCAAAAGATTTGAAAACTTTTGCAAAAAGGTTCAAATGAAAAAAGAATTTGTATTGCATGCATTAGAAGTGATCATGGAAAAGAATTTGAAAACCAAAGCTTTTCAAGATTTTGTGATGAAAATGGAATTGATCACAACTTTTCAGCTCCTAGGAAAAAATGAGATATCAACTTCTTCTTCTTTAAAAAATAACCTTGTTAGTAGTAGTGAAGAATTGATAGAAGTCATAAATAATATGTATGAAGAATTGAAGAAATTCGATTATAGAAACACCATTCTTAAAAAAGAGGTGTCATCTCTTTCTAAAGAGATAATAGGTCTAAGAGAAGAAAAAGATAAACTATCTTCATTACTTTACGATTCTTCTCAAGATCTTCTTAAAGATGAAAATGAAAACTTAAAGAAGAAGATAATAGAATTAAATGGCACAATATCTAGACTTATGCTTGGAAAAGAAAAGCTAGATGAAGTGCTATCTTGCCAAAGATTAAATGGAGGAAAATCCAGGTTATGTTATTCTCCATTAGGCAAGCAAAAATCAAAAGAGAGCTTATTCATGAATGCATCATATGTGAATGAAGCCTCTACTTTAACGACCACTAGAAAAGTCAAAAGCATTCCCTCAATGAATGCTAGTAGGTCTAGAAATACTAATTCTAATGTATATACTAGAATGAAGCATCCTAGAAATACTCATGCTTATGTGTATGCTCATTCAAGAAATACTTATGTGCATTCTTGGAATAATATGTATAATCAAAACTTGCACACTGCACATGCACATCCTAGGAATTACCATCATGGTTATCCTAGAAATAATATGCATATTCATAATAATGCAAGCATATATCCTAGAAATCATCATCATACGTTTTCTAGAAATGGCATGCATATTGATATTCCTCACAATAGAAACATATATCCTAGGAACTCCTATCCTAAGAATTATAGACATGCACAACAAAGAAATCCTTGAAATTTTAATAACTATTATCCTAGGATTGTGCATCATCATAGAACTCCATATGTTGTTAAGAAAGTATGGGTCCCAAAAGGAACTGTATTTTCAAGGACTAACCCCAAAGGACCCAAGAAATTTTGGGTACCTAAAAGTGCGATCGTATATCCTTGTGTGATGTAGATATGTCTCCACACCAAGGAGAAAGGTAATTGTTGGTACCTTGATAATGGATGCTCAAACACATGACCGATGATAAAAGTGTGTTCAATGAGCTAACTCTAAGAGATGGTGGACTTGTGACCATTGGAGACAATACAAAAATAAAGATCATCGGGTATGGAAAAGTTGGTAATGATTTCTCAACCTTAGACAATGTATTGCTAGTACAAGGCTTTAAGCCAAATTTACTAAGTATTAGTCAACTTTGTGACAAAGGCAACAAAGTGACATTTGAGACCTCTCATTGTCTAGTTATAGACACCAAGAGCAACAAGATCAAATTTATTGGCCATAGACATAAAAATGTTTATATAGTTGATTCGAAATCCTTGCATTCCAAAAATGAAAAATGTTTTCCTGCATTTAGTGAAAATTCATGGCTATAGCATAGAAGGCTTAGTCATGTGAACATGAACTTGCTGAAAATCATTTCAAGAAAAGATTTAGTCATTGGACTTCCCAAAATCAATTTTGACAAAGACAAAGTATGTGATGCTTGTCAAATGGGAAAACAAACTAGGATTTCTTTTAAATAAAAAAATGTAGTCTCAACTACTAGACCTTTGAAACTTTTGCATATGGACTTATTTGGTCCAATTAGTACCATTAGTCTAGGTGGCCATCAATATGCTATTGTTATTGTTGATGACTATTAAAGATATACCTTTGTTATTTTTATTGCTTACAACGATGAAGCTTTCAAAGGATTTGAAAACTTTTGCAAAAAGTTTCAAAATGAAAAAGGAATTTATATTTCAAGCATTAGAAGTGGTCATGGAAAAGAATTTGAAAACTAAAGCTTTTCAAGATTTTGTGATGAAAATGGAATTGATCACAACTTTTCAACTCCTAGAACTCCTGAACAAAATGGAGTTGTTGAGAGGAAAAATAGAGTTCTAGAAGAATTTTCAAGAAGAATGCTTTGTGAAAATAGTTTACCAAAATACTTCTAGGCTGAAGCGGTAAACACCTCTTGCTATATCTTAAATAGAATTTTAATTAGGCCTATGCTTGATAAAACTCCATTTGAACTATGGAAAGGTAGAAAGCCTAATATCTTTATTTTCGTACATTTGGTTGCAAATGCTTCATCCTAAATAACAATAAAACTAACTTGGGTAAATTTAACTCTAAGACCGATTAAGGGATATTTTTAGGATATCAACATCTAGTAAGACTTATAGAGTTTTTAACAAGAGAACTCTAGTGGTAGAAGAATCCGTACATGTAACCCTTGATGAGTCTAACCCAATTAGTAGTAGAGAAGTTTCCTTTAATGGTGATGCAGATTTTATTCCAAGAACGGAAACTCTTACTCCCATTGTTAACCCAAAGGAGAGTCCACCTAAAGCAAATGAAGACATAGAAACTCACAATTTGGACCAACCATCTATAATCCAACAAGAGGATAGTCTTCCCAAAGATTGGAGGTATGTAAATTATCACCCAATTGATCAAGTGATTGGTGATCCTTCACAAGGGGTGAGAGCCCGTTCCTATATTAGAAATATTTACAATTATATAGCTTTTTTATCTCAAATAGAACCTAAGACATTTATAGAAGCTAAAAAGGATAATGAATAGATAATTGCAATGCAAGAAGAAATAAATCAATTTGAGAGAAAAAATGTTTGGAATCTAGTTCCAAGACCTAAGAATCATTCAATAATTAGAACTAAATGGGTATATAGAAATAAGATGGATGAAAATGGAATAGTAACTAGAAACAAGGCTATACTAGTTGCTAAGGGATATAATTAAGAAGAAGGAATAGACTTTGATGAGACTTATGCTCCCGTAGCTAGATTAGAAGCTATTCGAATGTTATTAGCCTTTGCATGCTTTAATAAGTTCAAGTTATTTCAAATGGATGTAAAAAGTGCATTTTTAAATGGCTTTATAGAACAAGAGGTTTATGTTGAGCAACCTCTTGGATTTGAAAATCCTAGTCTTCCAAATCATGTCTATAAGCTTTCTAAGGCTCTATATGGGTTGAAGCATGCTCCAAGAGCATGGTATGAAAGACTAAGCAAGTTTTTAATTAATAATGACTTTGTAAGAGGCAGAAGAGACACAACTCTCTTCACAAAAACTCACAAAATGACACTTTGATAGTCCAAATATATGTTGATGATATTATATTTGGTGCTACTAATGAATCTATGTGTCAAGAATTTGCAAAGTGTATCCAATGTGAATTTGACATGAGTATGATGGGAGAGCTTACCTACTTTCTTGGACTTCAAATAAAACAACTAAAAGGAGGCATCTTCATCAATCAATCAAAGCACGCTAAGGACCAATTAAAAAGGTTCGAGATAGAAAGCGCAAAGCCACTTGGAACACCTATAAGCATTTCTGCAAAACTTGATCTTGATGAAGAAGGTAAATGTGTAGATACTAAATATTATAGAAGCATGATAGGTGCTTTACTTTATTTAACTGCAAGTAGACCTGATATTATGCTCAGCGTATGCATGTATGCTAGATTTTAGTCTAATACTAAGGAATCACATGTAGTTGCAGTAAAAAGAATCCTTAGATATCTACAAGGAACCCAAACCATAGGATTATGGTACTCTAGAGATTCATCTTTTGAGCTTGTAGGATATTCATATGCTGATTTTGCTGGATGTAGGTTAGATAAAAAAAGCACAAGTGCAACATGCCAATTCTTAGGTGCAATGTTAACCTCTTGGTTTTACAAGAAACAAAACTCCGTTGCACTATCAACCGTCGAGGCGGAATATGTAGCAGCTGGAAGTTGTTGTGCCCAAGTATTATGGATGAAACAATAACTAGAAAACTATGGCATGATCTTTAAAAGTATCCCAATACATTGTGATAATGCTAGTGCTATCAACCTAACTAAGAACCCTATTCAGCACTCTAGAACTAAACACATAGAAATTAGACATCATTTCTTAAGAGACCATGCTAAAAAAGGTGACATAAGACTAGAATTCATACCGTTAAAAGATCAAATAGCGAACATTCTTACAAAACCTCTAAGTGAAGCTAGATTCTGTAAAATTAGACTGCTAATGGGATTGCTAGATTATGATAAACTGAATGTCTGATTGCTTCTTTATTTATCAAAATGCATATTTGACATCTAGTGAAAGAGTATTAATCCTCATTTAATCACTCCCTCACTCAAGATGGCATAGATAAACAAATTTCTTGCTAAGACTCAAAACCGAAATTTTTTCTTAAGGGTCTAGTCGACTGGTAAGTCTATCCCAGTCAACTGGTAAGTCTCTGCCTAATTTGTCAGTCGACTGGTAAGGCTATACCAGTCGACTAGACTTTGTTTGGAGCCATTTAATACTCAACTATTAATTGATTTTTGATAAATTCTCTTTGATTTGGCATTGGATAAATCAAGTGATGAGCTTGAATTTAGATTTGAGAATTACTTTTGAGCTATTTATTTATCAAGCATGAGCTAAATATGAAACTTTCTATTATATATGCTTGAGTTTGAAAATAATGATTATCTTTGCATTAAATTGATAATCAACTACCAATAAAGCTTGTTAAGTTTTATCCAATTTTATTTCTTTTAAAAGTTAAAAATAATTACTTTAGACTTTTTGAAAGGGGGAGAAAATCTGATTTATTGGTAAAAGAGAAAACCTATTGGTAAATCAAGCAATGAGTTCAAACTCTTGTCCTTTATTGATTAAGTGTAAGATACTCTAAGCATTGAGGTTATTTTGAATATTTATAATGCTTGAAAATTGTTTTAGATCATGTGGGACTTGAATTCATTCTTTTGTGGGAAATTGGCTACATTTATTTTATCTCTATGTGCAAAAAGAAATATTGGAAAAATAAAGGAAACCTTGTCCTATTTTCTATAAAATTTAGCACTTAAGTCTCTTTGAGCCCAACTCTTTCAAAAGCTTTATATTTCTTGATATCTTATAAAATGATTCTTTTCTCAATACGTTTCATCAAAATATTTTCAATAGCATATTTTGAGGGGGAGCTATTCTTTGAAATCCACCTTTTTTTATGATGACAAAAAGGGGGAGAAAAATAAGAATATTAGAGATCTTGTTAGACCTTATTCTTAAGATTTTTGTTACCATCAAAAAGGGGGAGATTGTTGACCCTGAATGATTTTGATAGTGACAAAAATCTTAATTAAGCACTAATGAATATTACTTAAGTAATACGGATTATTAATAGTGCTTATACATCAAAGGAGATCAAGATTGTAGAAATTGGTAAATCAAAGTTGATGATCTCAAAAGTCAATAAGCTTTCCAAAAGATCAAATTCAAGGAGAATAATTTAAATGCAACTTCAAAGACAATAGGGATAAATTATAGGTTTGAATCCTAAGATACTCTTTGTAAGCATTTCAATTCTTAGGAGCTAATTATATTTGCATTGCATTTTATTATATAGTCTTAATTAATTGAAGATATAAAATCTCCACGTGATTTTATTAAATGCAAATAAATCCTTTGGGCTGAACACTTAACATTCTCTAATTGAACTTAAGAAGAATTTATGTTGGCATAGAAAATTACTTGAGCATTTGTAATATATCATTCTTCATATATCTTGCATACACATTATGTTTAAATTTGTAATATGTTTTGTCATCATAAAAAATGCCTCAATCAAGAAATTGATTAGATTAATTTTGATTATAACAAAACACTTTTGAAGTGCTTAACTCGTGTGTTTAATGTGCAAGAAAGTTTGATTCAATTAGGAGATTTTTTGGAACTCAAAAATCCAAAAAGAATAAAGAGATATGAAGAAAATTGATGTTGAAAACACTATTAATCCTGAAAACACTGTAGCGGCGCACAAATACTGACCCAGTCGACTGGGTGAATAGTACCAGTACTGGGTGCTCGAAAAGTCAGTTTTTACATTAGTTATAAAGGACAGTCAACTGGGTGAAACATACCAGTCGATTGGTAAATGGACAGACAGTCCCTAATCGACTGGTAAGATCAACCCAGTCGACTGGTACCACTATAGCCTTAAAAATGTGATTATTAAAGTGGATCCAGTCGACTGGTATCAAGATCCAGTTGACTGGTAGTTCAAAAATATGACCGTTGGGACTCGAAATCTGAGCTTTTAAAGCAACAAACATTTCAAATTAAAGTCCAATGGCCATATTAATACATGGCTATATAAACCCACTCCATTGAGCATTCAACAAGGAGGAGAAGACATTCAAAAAGAGAAGAACACATACAATCAAGTCATTTACTCTTTGAAACTCAAAAAGCTTCGAAATATTCATGTTGAGCCATTCTTCAAGCTTTACTTTGAAAGAGAGATATTATTCAGTTGTATAAGCTTCCATTGTTATCTCTCTACCATTTACTTTATAGCATTTATTGTAAATGGATTACTTCCGAGAGGAAGGGGATTACTTTCGAAAGGAAGGGGATTGTACGGTTTGAGCAACACTCTTGAATTGCTTGTGTTACGGTTTGAGCAACACCAGTAAGTTGCTTGTGTTCGGTTTGAGCAACACCCGTGAAGTTGCTTGTTTTTGTGAAAGACTTCAAAGAGGATCCTTGAAGAGAGTGGATGTAGGGTCAGAAGGATTCCGATATTGTCGAACCACTCTAAATCGAGTTTGCATCTCTCTAACTCTATCTCCTTAATTACTTGCTTATAATTATTTATTATTCAAGTAAATGAGATTGATTGCTTAATTATTTTAGAATTCAATTATCATTTCTATATTAAGCAATAAACTATTATCATTTCTATATTAAGCAATAAACTATCTCATCTTTGTGCTAGTAATTTAGAAAGATTAATTTGATTTAATTCTGCATATATTTTAATATTTGAGATTGCAAAAAGTATTTAACATTTTAATACCCAATTCAGCCCCCTCTTGGGTATTGCCATAGTATATTTTGGACCAACATTCATTATATGCTATTTTTATCTCAAAGTGTCTGTTTTTATCTTATTTTTGTTTCAACCCGAATCTAATTCCTTTTTATTTTCTGTTTCAGGCACACTAGGAGAACTTTCTGTGCCACTTGCGATCGAGTGCACCCTCTTGTGTGATCGAGCGCAATTTAGGCAGAGAGTTACCCGGGTAGCAATGTTTAACTGCTGCACTTAAGTGATTATCACCGATTCATGCATGGACGTCGATCCAAGCATCCAACATTCTTCCCCCTTGATACCGAGCTTAAGCGGACTATCCAACAAAGGCTTAGAGACAACTTCGAAGAGGTAGAATAATTTGAAGAAGAAGCACAAATGGCGGAATAGTTAGAAAATCAGCAACCACCTGAGTGAAGGCCGATGAAGCAATCCTTCATCCCACGCAACCTTGATCAGCCATTATGTATTGCTTATCAACCTGAGGTGGAAGGAAACTAGTACATATCTCCACAAATATTGAGTTCATTGACTCACTTTAGGGGTACTTAATGAGGATCCACACTTGCACCTTCGAGAGTTCTTCGATCTTTGCAAGTTCCAGCACATCTAAGGCTTAGACCAAGAAGGAATAATGTTAATTCTTTTCCCTTTTTCCTTAAAAGATTATGCTAAACTGTGGTACAATTCTTTACCTGCAATTTCTATCCACACTTGGGAGGAGTTGGCTAGCAAATTCCTAAGGAAGTTTTTCCCATCCCAAAAGACGAGGCAAATGAGGAAGGAAATTCAGTCCTTCCAACAAAAGGATGGAGATCTGTTCTTCGAGGCCTGGGGACACTTCAACGAGCTGCTACTCAAATACCCACATCATAACCTACTGTAGGATGAACTGGTACAAGCTTTCTATGAAGGTTTAAGTGATAGTAACAAAAGTATTGTGGATTCAGGTTGTGGAGGAGTGCTGAAGGAGAAAAGCAGCGAAGAAGCTATGGAACTCTGCGAAACCCTAAGTGAACACACTTAATAGTTCTCTTCTCGAGGTAGAGAATCCATGGCTACTCAGAACACCTCATCTAACCCATCAGCTACACCACTCTAGGTATGTGCTATTTGTTCCCAATTTGATCATAATACTAATACATGTCCCTTGTATTCTTCTGCAGATCATTAGCAAGCAAACTTTGTGGGACCAAACAACTATCTGCCGAAGAACAATCCTTATGCAAATACCTACAACCCTGGATGGCGGAATCACCTGAATTTTTCTTGGAGCAACAATCAGAACAGTCAAAGACAGCAAAGAAACTTCCAACCAGCAGCCCATTCAGCTCCCGAAACAAAGAAGAGTGACCTCGAAAGCCTTGTGAGGCAATTGGCAACTCAACAGAAATAATTAATGACTTCACACGAATAGTTCAAGGAAGAAACTAGGCAATTTTGGACTAAAATGAGATAAACCACTACAAAACATGATCAAGTCATTCAAGGACTAGAGGTACAAATGGGGCAATTGGCCAAGGAATTGAGTAGTAGAAAACAAGGTGAGCTCTCTGCCCAACCAATACCTAATCTAAGAGGACATCAACAACTGAATGCTGTAACAACCCTGAGAAGTGGAAAGATCATAGGCATCGGTAAGCCTGCACGAGCATCTCCAGACAAAGCATCCACATCTAAGGTAAGTGAGATAGAAAAGGTAAATGCACCTCCACCCTTCCCTCAAAGGTTAGTAAAACCTAAGAAAGAGACTAAACTGATTGACATTTTCGAAACTTTGAAAAAAGTGGAAATAAACATTCCTTTATTAGATGCAATTAAACAAATTTCGGCTTATACTAAGTTTTTAAAAGATTGTTGCACTAACAAAAGGAAGTTTCAGGAACATGAGACAGTAGCCTTGACTGAAAAGGTAAGTGCTGTGCTATTAAGAAAACTACCGCCAAAACTAAAAGATCCGGGTAGTTTTACCATTCCTTGCAGGCTAGGTGACCAGCTATTCGAGCATGCATTATTGGATCTAGGTGCGAGTGTCAATCTGCTGCCATATAGTGTATTCGAGACACTAGGTTTGGGGGAGCTTCAACCAACCTCCATCACTTTGCAATTGGCTGACAGAAGCATCAAACAACCGAGAGGTATCCTCGAGGATGTTTTGGTCAGAGTAGGTAAATTTATTTTACCTGCTGATTTTATTGTCTTAGATATGGAAGAATGTAATATGCCATTACCACTCCCTATCATCTTAGGAAGACCATTTATGATCACTGTTGACACAAATATTAGTGTAAAAAAGGGCGTTGTCACTATCAAAGTAAATGACGAGGAGATGGAATTCAAAATATTTAATACATTAAAATCAACCAAAAATGATAATGAATATTCTAATGTAAGCTTAATGCAAGGTGTTGTTGAGAAAGTTTCTCAGGTCCATCACACTGCTCCATTGGAGACCATCCCCAACCATGATGACACAAGATTTGACATTAGGCCAGAGGATGACGATGTGATTAAAGACATCAATAGAGCTACGCACCCCATCAAGAACACACCAAAGCCTTCAAGTAAGTATAACCCTCGAATGAAAAATTCTAAACTTACTAATACTGCTTTTCCCTGTTTTATTGACTAAGCACCAAAATTGGAGATGCAGTCAAGGGCACTTGAACCACTTGATGTGGGCTCTAAGTTCCCCCTTCAAAGAGAGTAGCACTGTATCAAGAGAGCGCTTGAGACGTTCCACCTTTGACAATCGTATAGCTCAAACGCCTCTACAAAGGTTAGTGGTACTGAGGCCACTAAAGTATGGTATGGTTGTATCGTTACCAGTTCTACTCCTTGTTCATTTCTTTTATGTTTCATCACTACTAGCATTTTCTACCTTGCGCTCAAGCGCACTACATAGTGTGAACTTACGCCCTGCTCTCCAGTACGCACGAGCGCATTACCCTATGCACTTGCGCACAAGTGTGATCGAGCGCACTTCATAATGCACTCAAGCGCACTCGGGACAGAGAGTCCCGTGATAGATTTAAACATTTCATGCTCTGCCCTCACTCACTCGCTCTATTCCTCACTTACTCACTCTCTCCCTCGCTCACTCGCACTCTCACTCACCTACCACTCTCAACCTCTTACCACCGGCACTCCACCACGGTAACCACCCTACCACTATCACCACCCTACTGTCACCACCGCATCTCCTTCCCCACACCACCGTCCAGTACCACTGCACACCAGGTATTCATATACATTTTTACCCTTACTTCTTTTTATCTCTCATTTTTGAATTTCTTTGCTTATACTTATTGTTTCTAGCAAATTAAATTCTTATCTTTCTTTTATTTTTATGCTATTTGGGCTGTATTTTATCTTTTTTGCAGGGGGTCAAACAAATTTTAGCCAAGAAAGAAACCCTAGCTTGGTTTCACACGCACACAACATGTTCGATCAAAATCCTCAGACAAGCTTTAGTAAGTGCACTCGAGCGCAAAGCCTTGTGATCGAGTGCAAGATCCCCAGGGCGATCGATTGCACAGAGTTATGATTGAGTGTAACTTGGACAGAAGCTAGCACTGGAATGCCTAAACAAATGGCCTCCACCTCTTGTGCTTCGAGCAGCCGTACCCAGTCATCTTGGCCAAGCTTCGAGCAAAGAGAGCTATTATTCGAGACCATATTCAATATCGATGAGGACTTCAAGCACATGGACGTCACTCAATGGGCAGTCCAAGCATTTTGGCATCGAGGACTAAAGAGGCTGTTCAAACCAGTTTGCTCGATCGCCTACTCTCAGCTCATAATACAGTTCTATAAGCCTATCTTTTTACTGCAGCAGGTCGGGAGTCTTGACTTCTTCAGTCCAGGGCATATCTCTAGAGGTGACTAGTATCGACATCGCTACTGCTTTTCACTGCTGTGATGAGTCACCTCCGAAGGACATTGATATGGAGGAGCAGCCGGAGTCTTTTGCCTTGTCCATGATCATTGATGACATGTGCGCTGGTCAGTACGTGGATAGGCACAACAACGCAGCGAGTCAGTCAAAGTTGCCTCCACGGCTCTGGCTCGTGGACTCCATCCTCCAGCGCAATGTATGCCCGTTGGGGCACAAGACACAGAGGAGAGACTAGTTTCTATAGACATTATATGCCTTCCACAGAGGCCACTAGTACTCTATCCTAGCTTTCATTTAAGGTCAGCTGCATAAATTCTAGGATCATATCTATGGCCACCAGACCACCATGGCCAATGCATGGGGGCTCCCATTCCTATTCTTACCATCATACATCCTTAAGAAGAATAGGATTAAGGGGACCTCCAGTGATGGACCAGTACGAAAGCATCATTTCTTTGAAAAGGCTCAGTGGACATAGAGCCAGTTGCACATGCCTCGAGGACTCCCAGCACCTGCACCTACAGCTAAGAGGGTTGAGGAGGATTATATGGAGATGGAGACCCCTGAAGTTAGCCTAGTGCGAGAAGAAGACCATCCAAACATGGGATATACTGAGTCCTAGCACTTTCTCGTTGAGTTATCCTCCTTTCGAGGTGAGGTCTCTGCAGCTACATTCCTAGTGCACTAGCGCATAAATGGTTTGGAGGCGTGGTTTGCATGATAGGAGGCGACGCTATAGGCCATCCTCGATCGCCTACCTCCTGCACCCAGTACCTCTTCGACTGCACCACCAGATGACCAGCAGTGAGAGGATACCCCGTCTGGCTGAAAACATAAAACTTAGCGCTCATGAGAGGCACCCCACAACATATCCTTTTCATTTTAGTATTTTCTTTTATTAGTATTTATGTTGTTTATTATCAATAATTCTTGTTTTCTGGCACACCATTAGTTTTTCTTTTCCAAGAACACAGTGCGTGCATCTAGTTCAAGTTTGGGGGGTGTTATGAGCCATGACGACCCAGCTAGTTCTCCATCTCCTAGGTCAGATCTTTCCATGTTATTCACACATTGGGGACAATGCATAATTTAAGTTTGGGGGTATGGGAGACACATTCACACACTTGTCCCAATTTTTTTTTTTTGAAAAGATAAATGCATATTCATATTATGTTGAAAATTTTTGTTGATCTAAATGAATACTATGATATGATTTCATTAGTGAGCTTAAAATCCTAAACACATTAGTTGATAATAGAGTTTTAAGGTGTAGTTACCTACTTTTGGCATTTAAGGATTCATAAGTTTGATCTAAAAACTGACACGAGCACATTAGCACATAGTAGTGTGAGGTATGACATATAATTTCTATGTATATGTTTCCATGACCTAACTGTAATCGAATAACTTGTTTGAATAACACTATGGCATAGAAATATCGAGAAAAATGTTATTATGTAAAAAAAAAGAAAATAAAATGCTCCTAATGATCATTAAATATATTTTTCACTGAGTAACTGGACCTTTTGCCTCAGTAAGCAGTGAGTGTTCACGTCAAAAGGTGGGGATTTTGCTTGGAAGCATTGAGACCAGTTAGTTTCATAGCCTTTTTTACTCAAGTTAGTAAGTTCTTAGGGGTGTTTTTACACTTAATGCCCTAAAACCATCTGGTTTGGGAGTCATTGGCTAAACACTCGCCACATGGGTTAATTAGAAAGCTTAATAGAACTCAACATGGAAAAAAGCTCATGATAAAAGAAAAAGAAAAGAAATAAAACTATACTATTATTGTTCATTATGATAGGGCATTCGATGAATGTTAAGACATCGAAACACTACACATTGGAATCATTTGGAAGCTTCATCTTTTATGTGCTAGTTCACCATACACTGATTCAGACTTTTGATGTCTTAGCCTGCCTCTTGTAAGCAATTAAAATTTAAAACTCCTATTCATTGAAAAGATGGGTTTGTACTTTAAGGTTGCTCATGAATAAATATCGTGGTTTGTGTAACACTTAAATTTCGGATACCATGAATGATGGATTTATCTTTGTGTCTTTGTTTTTTATTTAGTTTTTAGTTTCGTATTGCTAAAGGACTAGAAATATGTAAGTTTGGGGGTGTGATAGGAGCTTAAATATTCATATTTAAGCCCCTTAATTTATATTTGTTAAGCTCTTTGTTTACATATTTTATTATATTTTACTTCATATTTGTGTTTTCTATGTTTTTTATAGGCTTGTGAATAAAAGAAAGCATTTTGAAAGCTTTTAAGGAAGAAAACTGAAGATCTGGAAAGAGCTAGTGCGATTGAGTGCAACATGACTAAGATTGAGCATAAAAGCAATTGTGTGCACACATAGAAGGCTCGAGCGCACCCATGCGCTTGAGTGCAGAAGCATGCGATCGAGCACAGAGAGGCGGCAGAGTCAGTTTTGGAAAGAAGTCTCTGGATCCTATTTTGAAAATTAGGGTTTTGAGGCACCCTTAAAACCCTATAAATAGACTTTTAAAACACAGAAACAATATCTCCCTTTTAGTTTAGTTTTTTTTCGGGGGAGGCTGGAGGCCGGTCGAGCTCGGATGAGAGATTATGGAGACGAATTGACAACTCTTCTCTATAGTGTTTTCGGGTTTCTTATTTCCTTTGTATTTTATTTTATGATGTTTTTTTAGCATCACAACTATGTGTAACTAATGTTCTAGTAAGGGCTTGGTTGAAGCCCTAATTATGTTTACTTAATAATTTAGCATTAGTGCCTTTGCAATATTTGTGTTGTGATGCTTAACTTGATTAATGCTTGTTTTTATTTAAATTCCTCATATGTGTTTGCTGATCAACATATGTATGTGGTATGGATTAGTTAGTTGAATCAATTTGGATGACCGAGTCCTAGGTTCAACAATAGTAACAAAAGATATCCACACTGGATTCTTGGGTTAATCAACATGGGAAACTGGAAATAGATACCATGCCCTAGGTCTCGTGTGATTGTCGATTTCCACAGATCTTATGCTCTTTTAAGGAATAACTCAGTATACACCATGTTGAATCCCTTAAGAAAGAAAAAGGGTTAGAGTAGATACCATGCCTAACTCGTTGCTTAGGGAAATCAATAGCTTAAGGAATAGATACAATGCCCTTAGGTTGACAACCATTAGGTATTCATGATATGAGTAAAGCATTGGCATACTGTTTTGTTGTGGTAGCATGATTAGTGGTGGATATCAAGTCCCAACGCCTTTATCTTTATTAAATTCCAACTTAATATTTCTTTCTCTTATTTTTATTTTATTATTGCGAAACTAATTCTAAATCAAAATTTACCAATCCCTATGGAGATGATCTTGCATTCGCACACTATACTACTAAGTTGACCTTGTGCACTTGCAAATAAAACAAGTCTGATTATTCACTTATTTATTTAGGTAGATAAACGCACAACACTTGGTAGCAAAGCCTTGGAGATCCCCCAGATTGCTCGCAGAAGTCCTCCGGATTGTACACTTTTTGATGAAGTAAAATTGGGCTTTTATAAGGGAACTCCATGAGTGCAATGTGTTTCCAATTTGATGTGGGATGTGGGATATAGAATGTGTTTCCAACCGATGTGGGATGTGGAATTTAAGCTTTCACATGCCCTTCAAAACTTCTGCCCACACTGAAATCCCGCACAGCCTGACCTTTGTCTACTAAAACTGCCATAACTTTCTCTAGAAAAATCATATTTATGAGCCATAAAATTCCCCAGAAAATAGACATTCGGATCTTTCCAAGTATATATGGCTCATCTCCTAGTTCTTCTTGAATCATTACAGTTTAATCTGCAAAAATCACTTCTCCCACGTTGAAATCTCACACAGCCTGACCTTTGTCTACTAAAACTGCCATAACTTTCTCTAGAAAAATCATATTAATGAGCTGTAAAATTCTCTAGAAAATAAACATCTGGATTTTTCAAAGCATATATAGCTCATCTTCTGATTCTTCCTGAATCATTACAGTATAATCCATAAAAATCACTTCTGTCACTCTGAAATCATGCACAGCCTGACCTTTGTCTATTAAAACTGTCATAACTTTCTCTAGAAAAATCTTATTTATGAGCCATAAAATTCCCTATAAAATAGACATCTGGATATTTTCAAAATATATGGATCATCTCCTGGTTATTCCTAAATCAATACAGTGTAATCCACAAAAATGACTGATCTGTACGAGCAATTCTGACAATTTAGTAAAACTCCTTTCCAAGTGCTTGTAAACCTTCAAAACAACGAAAAAAACAACTCAAATTAACAAATTCCTAAGCTAATAAATGTAAATTAAGGGGCTAAAATATACAATATTTGGCACTCATCAATGATCGTGAATTGCGAAGCGCGGGAGAGGATTTTCTTGGCATCATTCTTCTGGTCGGGAAGCTTTTCGTCCTTTAAGTATTGTAGGATTAGGTTCATCTAGGTCTATTCCTTGACAACTGGAATAATCGAGGTTTCATTCATGCTGGATGTGGCAAGAGTCTCCAAGTAGACCACCTGAGTGAGGTCGGATTGCCTGGAGGAAGCAAGTCATGCTAATGCATCTACTTTAACATTTTGTGCTTGGGGTACTGATAAGAACCATAAAATGCATCTAAACAATGCTTATTTGTTAGCATGCTAAGGTTGATCTAGGGTTTTATTACTCGTTTTTGCCTTAACAATTCTAAAGTATCCTTTTTGGATCATTGATCTATTTCGATGCATTTTCAGGTGCTTTGAGTCCAAAAGAGATGATAAAGCAATCTATGTTTAAAGCACCAAAAGTTCTTGCATGTTGATGTTGGTATTTGTTCAAGGTTTAGACATGTCCAAACATGATTTAAAGATGATTTTTGTCTAAACCAAGATTGGATTAATAAAGCACAGTGGGTCAAAAGACTGCACACAAGTGTGTGCATCACTTTGGAGCAAGTTAAGGGTAGGCACACTAGTGTGTGCACTTCTGCATACAAGCTGACACTAAATTGCCAGAATTTCTCGTACAGATCAATCACATTTTCAGATTAAACTGTATTTATGTAGGAAGAACCAGGAGATATACTATATATGCTTATAAAGATCCGGAAGTCTATTTTCTGGAGAATTTTACGGTTCATAAAAAGGATTTTTCTAGAGAAAGTTATGGCAATTTTAGTGTAAACAGTTTAGGCCAGCACAGCAGGCCCAGACGCACAGCACGGCCCACTCGCTTCTTGACCTGATTAGGGTGAGGAAGTGCCATTTTTCCAAGACCAAAATACCCCTAGCTACTACTTGTAATCTATAAATACCTCCTTAAGGAGTGTGCAGCCGGGCATTCAAAGAATTCAAGAGAGAAATGAAGGAAGGAAGGAAGGAAGAGAGAAAAAAACAGATTTGATCCAAGGGATCCAAATATAGCATTCTTCCATTTTATTTCTAAGTTTCTTGAGGGCTAGAAATCAAGGGGGGAGAGCATCAATATTGTTCTTCCACCTTGAACTCCATGGCCAAATCAAGGAGAGAGCATCCTTATTGTTCTTCCACCTTGATTTCTATGGCCAACTAGTCTTCACATAAGGGAAAAGGATGAATCCTTAGGGATTTATTGTTTCTTATTTCCTTCTTGATTCAGTTGTACGGATTTAATGTTGAATATTGTTTTATGAATTATTCATTAATTAAGTAAGAAGGATTTGAGTTCATATGATAGATGCACTTTTTATTCTTTTTCTTTTAGATTCTCTTAATCCGGTGATTGCATCTTTCTCCTCCTTTGAGGTTGTTTGGCACCGTTGCTGGGGAAACACTTTTAAGTACAAGGAAACTTGTCAACTTTGAGTGTAACGGTAAAATTAAAAAAAAATCGTAAATATCTTTCTTTTCAGCAGTTTGTAAATACGGTCATATCATTCCTTTACTTCTGTTTTATTTATTTGTTTATTATTCTGTTTTATTTATTTGCTTATTATTCTGTTTTATTTATTTGTTTATTATTCTGTTTTATTTATCTGTTTATTATTCTGTTTTTATTTATCTGTTTATTATTCTGTTTTATTTACTTGTTTATTATTCTGTTTTATTTACTTGTTTATTATTCTGTTTTATTTATTTATTTATTTATTTGTTTATTTATTTATTATTCTGTTTTATTTATTTTATTTTCCCTCTAAATTAATTGGTGCATGCTTAAACCGAGAGATTCGCGAGGCAGATTCATTAGAGGACCCGAATTAGAGTTACCCTCTCCTTCCACCTCCATTGGTGAAACCTCGCCTAGATCAAACCATAGTGCACCCCCATCAGAAAATTTAGAGAATTTTGTTAACATGGCTGATAATCATAATGAAAATGTTGCCAGGACACTTCAGGATTACCTCCACCCTACACGCACAGCCACACCATCATGCATCATGTTTCCAGCCAATACTCGCCAGCTAAATTTTAAACCAGGGATGATTCAATTACTCCCTACTTTTCATGGCTTGGATAACGAAAACCCATATGTGCACATTAAAGAGTTTGAAGAAGTAGTCGCGACTTTTCATAGTCACGATGAAACCGATGACATTGTTAGGCTTAAGTTTTTTCCTTTCGCTTTGAAGGATAGAGCTAAGAGTTGGCTATACTCACTAAGACCATGATCTATTGGGTCGTGGACTGAGATGACTCGAATTTTCTTCAATAAATACTTTCCCCAACATAAGACCAATGCTTTGCAAAAACAAATCTCCACCTTTGCACAAAAGGACAGCGAGACTCTGTATCAGTCTTGGGAGAGATTTAAAGAGTTATTGAGTATATGCCCTCACCATTGGTATGAGAATTGGCATTTAGTGAGCTATTTATATGAGGGTCTTACCTATAGAGAACGCCAATTTGTAGAGATGATGGTGGGTTCTTGGAGAAATATCCTGATGAGGCCATAGAGTACCTCAATGAGCTTGCTGAAAAAGCTCACACTTGGACTGGACCTAGTGCTACTGAAAGCACAAATAGGTCATGACTTATAGAGCACCCAAATGGTGGTGGAATTCACCATCTTAGGAAAGAGGATAACCTTAAGGCCAAGGTCGAGATGCTCACTAGGGAACTAGAGGTATTAAAGACTAAGAGCTTAAAGCCAACACACGTGGTTAATCATGCAAAATCTTTTGAACCATGTTTTGTGTGTGGCGGGGTAGACCATCTCGCCCAAGAGTGCCCCATATTTGTTGATATGAGAGGGATGTATAAGGAACAATATAATGCCCTAGGCATGTACACGAAGCCTTCTACACCCTTCTCTAATACCTATAATCTAGGATGGTGAAATCACCCCAATTTCAGCTGGAAGTCTGAAAACCAGCAACTTGCACAACCCTCTGCACCATATCCTGAACCATATCATGCGCCTGTATCTTCTAGGAGTTCTTTAGAAGACACTTTACATGCTTTTATTGAAGCACAGGGGAAGACAAATCAAAGGCTTGAATCTTTAATTGTGCAGGTTGTTGAAGAACATAAAGAGATAAAAAGCCAAGTGTCCAAGTTGACGAGCTACTTGAGTGTGACTGAGCGAGGTAAGTTCCCTTCTCAAGCTCAGTCCACTTCCTATGGTCAGCACCAAGTGCAACATAATAAAAAGGAGGTGAATGTCATTGAGACACTTAGTGATAAGTCGTTACACATCCCAACAACGAAAAAATCAGAGAATATGAACGAGAACCACCAAGTGTACATGATTGACTCATTCATGGAAAAGGTCCATCACGTTAATCCATTGGAGTCCACCTCCACCCATGGCTTCACAAGAGCATATATCGAGCCAAAATCTGCAGATGTTACTGATGACATCTTTAAAGTCTCTCCAAAGCACACAAGCAGCAAATTTAACAGTAAAGCAATTGCTGGTGCATTCAACTCATCTTTGTCTAGGAGGGAATAAGAGTGTCTGGCTGAAGATGTAAAACTTAGTGCTCATGGGTGGCACCCCATAGCATATCCTTTTATTTTTATTGTTATTGTTTTTTGTAATTTTTTTTCTTGTTTATTATTAGTATTTTGTTGTTTTCTAGTTTTACTTTTGTATTTCTTTTTCAGGGACAAATATACGAAGCAGTTCAAATGGTGGTGCACAATTTTCAGCTTCTGTGCACTTTTGGCTACAAAGGGAGTTTCCTTATCTTTTGCTTTCCCATTGAGGACAATGTCTACTTTAAGTTGGAGGTGGAGGAAACATATTCCTGTTTTTCATGTTTTTCATTGAACTGCTTGGTGTCATTTTACCTTTTTGATTGTTTTTAGCTTGCTTTATGTTAGCCTTGGAGTTTATTCACATGTCGAAGATATGAGCCTAATTGAGATAGCATATAGTGTTTAGAAGAAGTTAAATCTTGCTTCGCTTTGAGAATAAATTAAGTGTCAATTTTTCTTTGGCTTGAGACTCTGGTTTGTGGTAAGATTGCATGATTAGTCTAAAGCATTTGGAGAAGTTTTATGTGCGATTGTTTTGTGTGAATACTTTTGCGGCCTCTACAAGCTCTAGAACTTATTTGATAATCACTTGAGGTGAAAATCATAGAATGCACACTACTTAGGATATGATGTAGGCCATTTTTGGACCGTTTGAGCCTTTTTAAACTTACCATTGTTATATTTATCGCTAGTCACCTATTTGAGCATTTTTTTTTAAAAGAAAAATTGAGCCTTGTTTCTTTCGATATATCATTTACTTACCTTTATGAGCCTAAAAATATTTTGTCCTTACCTTTCTTTTAAAAGAACTTAGTTATACACAAGTTGTGAGAAGCACTTAAAAGGAGTAAGGGTGGAAATATGAGAAAATATTACTACCATACCCAAGTACATTAAAAGAGATAAGTTGGGGGTTGTGGAAAAGAAAAGAAAAGAATGAAAGAGAAGGTGAATGGTCTTCTGCCAAAATAAAAAAATAAAAAAAGAGAAAAAAATGAATTATGGCAAAGAAAAAAGAAAAGAAAAAAAATGGTGATTTATTGCGAGAAATGCTCGAAAAATGGTTGAAAGAGTTGGGTGTTGAAGTAAGGTTATCTTGTGCTTAAAGTGGTTGTATTTAAATTAAGAGACTTAGTTCTTTTATTTGTTTAAACTTTCCGTTCTTTCTTGACCTTTAACCTAGCCTAACGTTGTAAGCTTATTAAAGACCTATTGATCCGATGTAGTGTGATTTTTCTACATAACAGAGAGTGATTTGAAAAGTGAGCTTCTGGAGCTTGATTTGTGATTGATGTCACGCAATTTAATATTTTTTTAGAGGCCAAGACTTCTATTCATGCTACGTTGTGCATAAAATCATCCGAGTGTTCGGACTAATGTATTGTGGTAAGATGGATGTTAAGAGTCGATAACGATTCTAAGATTGATATTTGGATTATTCTTGGATTTGAGTGATGTTTAATGATTCTATGTGTTGTATGTTATGCATGATTTTTGAGACAAAGATTTTTGAATGATTTTTGAGACAAAGATTTTTAAATCACTCTTGGTTAACGCCAACATTGCTGTATTTTGCTTTGATTTCTAAATAAAGAATTCATCTCTTGTCTTTCGCTTGAATTGCTAGGGACTAGCAATAAGCTAGTTGGGGGTTGTGATAAGAACCATAAAATGGATCTAAACAATGCTTATTTGTTAGCATGCTAAGGTTGATCTAGGGTTTTATTACTCGTTTTTGCCTTAACAATTCTAAAGTATCCTTTTTGGATCATTGATCTATTTTGATGCATTTTCAGGTGCTTTGAGTCCAAAAGAAATGATAAAGCAATCTATGTTTAAAGCGCCAAAAGTTCTTGCATGTTGATGTTGGTATTTGTTCAAGGTTTAGACATGTCCAAACATGATTTAAAGATGATTTTCGTCTAAACCAAGAATGGAGTAATAAAGCACATTGGGTCAAAAGACTGCACACAAGTGTGTGCATCACTTTGGAGTAAGTTAAGGGTAGGCACACTAGTGTGTGCACTTCTGCATACAAGCTGACACTAAATTGCCAGAATTTCTCGTACAGATCAATCACATTTTCAGATTAAACTGTATTTATGTAGGAAGAACCAGGAGATGAGCCATATATTCTTAGAAAGATCCGGAAGTCTATTTTCTGGAGAATTTTATGGTTCATAAAAAGGATTTTTCTAGAGAAAGTTATGGCAGTTTTAGTGGAAACAGTTCAGGCCAGCACAACAGGCCCAGACGCACAGCAGGCCTAGACGCACAGCACGGCCCACTCACCTCTTGACCTGATTAGGGTGACCAAGTGCCATTTTTCCAAGACCAAAATACCCCTAGCTACTACTTGTAATCACTAAATACCTCCTTAAGGAGTGTGCAGCCGGGCATTCAAAGAATTCAAGAGAGAAAGGAAGGAAGGAAGGAAGGAAGGAAGAGAGAAAAAAACAGATTTGATCCAAGGGATCCAAATCTAGCATTCTTCCATTTTATTTCTAAGTTTCTTGAGGGCTAGAAATCAAGGGGGGAGAGCATCCATATTGTTCTTCCACCTTGAACTCCATGGCCAAATCAAGGAGAGAGCATCCTTATCGTTCTTCCACCTTGATTTCCATGGCCAACTAGTCTTCACACAAGGGAAAAGGATAAATCCTTAGGGATTTATTGTTCCTTATTTCCTTCTTGATTTAGTTGTACGGATTTAATGTTGAATATTATTTTATGAATTATTCATTAATTAAGTAAGAAGGATTTGAGTTCATGTGATAGATGCACTTTTTATTATTCTTCTTTTAGATTCTCTTAATCCTGTTATTGCATCCTTCTCCTCCTTTGAGGTTGTTTGGATGTGATTGATTCCGGTAGATTTATTTTATTGATTGTCCATTACTACGATATTGTCTTTTAAGATATATTGTCGTTTCTTGATAATCTTTAAGATCGGTCATGTGTGCTTGAACTGAAATCAATGAGTAATTTGTAACAATTATATTAGAGTTATAAATGTGCTTGATTGAATATATTCCGATTGCTTGTTTGGGATGTGAAACTTGCAATCGAGATAAAATCAATTGAATCAAGAGTGGAAATAGGGAACGAACCTAAGGAGGATTCCCGGAACCTTGTTATTTCTTATTTATATTTCCTTTATATTTACGCAAATTTTCTTACATTATTTCACCATCAAAACCCAAAAATCTTTCGTGTAACTTTTATCATTCGTTTTAAGGTTCACACATTTTCCTTTGTACTTAACTTGTTTCCCTGTGGAATCGACACCCCAAAGCCATACTACAATAACCGTATTACACTTTGGGCGTAATCAGGTATCTGTGATATTTGGGACTTCTTTAAGGTAGCAGCAAGTTCACGAGCCTTATCTAAGTATCTGATGATCCTTACTCCTATTGCTTTATATTCATTAGTCGTCTGATTGACCACTAGTTGGGAGTCATTATATACCTCTAAGGCTTAAGCAGCCAATGTTTTTGCCAGCTTCATTCCCATGATCAATACTTCGTACTCGCCTTCATTGTTTGAAGCTTTGAAATTGAATCTGAGGTCGTACTCAACTGTAAAGCCTTCGAGGCTAGTGAGGATAAGCCTAGCTCTACTGCTAGTGCTATTTGAAGATCCATCAATGTAATATGTCCAACATGGAGCTTACTTACCTTCTTAATGTTTCTACCCCTCATAGGGTATTTCAGGGGACGTAGTTTCCATTTTGAAGTTGGCTAAGGCTTCTGCTTTAATATTTTTTTCGAGGATTGTAATAGATGTCGAACTCTTCCTGATGAGAGCCATAAAACGCATCTCAACAGTGTTTAATTGTTAGCATTTTAGGATTGATCTTGGTCTTTATTGCACTTTTATATGTTAATAACTCTAAAGTGATATTATTAGATCACTGACTTATTTCAGTGCATTTTCAGGTACTTTGAGTCCAAAAGAGAAGAAAAAGCGATCGTTGCTTAAAGCACCAAGATTTCATGCATAACGGAGTGTCAGAGTGGTTGCGGAGAAACAAACATGAAGAAAAAATCAAGTCATCAGTGTGCACCGCGGTGCTCCTCAGCCAGCACCGCGGTGCCTAGAAGCCTCCACATCTTGAACCATCAATGTGCACTACAGTATTATTAAACATTGTTATAATTTACTTTTTAATCTAATTAGAAGATTTCCCCTTAATTTGGTGATTGCATCTTTCTCCCCCATATAAGTCTAGTCATGCTCTTCTTATGTGATGTTGTTAAGGTGTGATTGAGTCCGGTAGATTTCTTTTATAGATTTGTCCATTACTGCAGTATTGTTAATATGATATATTGTCGTTTCTTGATAATCTATAAGTTAGGTCATGTGTGCTTGAAAGTAAAGAGGATTTCATAACAATTACATTAGGGTTTACTTGTGCTTAATTGAATATTTCCCGATTGCCTATTTGGGATGAGAAACTTACAATCGAGATAAAAACAATTGAATCAAGATTGTAATAAGGCAACGAACCTAGGGAGGATTCCCGGAACCTTGTTCTGTAACATAATCTATCTACACAATTTTCACTCAACACCATATTTTCTCACTTAAATCTTTATCATTTGTGTTATGGTTCACACATTCTTTTGTAGTTAACTTATTTTCCTGTGGAAGCGACACCCCAAAGTTGTGCTACAATAACCACATTATGTGTTGGGCATAATCAAATTTTGGCGCTGTTTTCGGGGAAACATGCTTAGGTACAAAGAAGATTGTCAACTCTAAGACAAGATGGTAGAAGATTTGTAGATAGTTTTTCTTTCAGCAGTTTGTAAAGGCGGTAACTTCGTTCCCTCTTTTAGCTTGCTGCAATTTTTTTTTTCTTCTTTCTTTTTATAGTATTTTTATTTATTATTGTTTTTTTCTCTTTGATTTGATTTTCTAATTTTCCTTTATTTTTTTTTGTTTATTTATTTCCCTTTGGCTTATTTGGTGTATGCATGGACTGAGAGATTCGCTAAGTAGATTCATTAGAGGACCCGAAATAGAATTACCCTCTCCTTCCACGTCCATTAGTGAGACCTCACCTAGATCAAACCATAGTGCACCCCCACAAGAGAATTTAGAGGATTTTTAACAGGGCCAATAACCCTAATGAGAATGTTGCTAGGAAACTTCAGGATTATCTCCACCCTACACACACAGCCATACCAGCATGCATCATGTTTCCAGCCAATGCTTGCCATCTAGATTTTAAAACAGGGATGATATAATTACTGCCTACGTTTCATGGCTTGGACAATGAAATCCCATATGTGCACATCAGAGAATTTGAGGAAGTAGTCACGACTTTTCGTAGTCAAGATGAAACCGATGACATTGTGAGGCTTAAGTTCTTTCCTTTCGCTTTGAAGGATAGAGCTAAGAGTTGGCTACACTCACTAAGACCACGATCTATTGGGTCGTGGACTGAGATGACTCAAATTTTCTTTAATAAATACTTTCCTCAATATAAGACCAATGCTTTAAAAAGGCAAATCTCCACCTTTACACAAAAAGACAGTGAGACTTTATATCAGTATTGGGAGAGATTTAAGGAATTGTTGAGTATGTGCCCTCACCATAGGTATGAGAGTTGGTGCTTAGTGAGCTATTTTTATAAGGGATGAGAGCACCAATTTGTAGAGATGATGTGTAATGGTGAGTTCTTGGAGAAAGATCCTGATAAGGCCATAGAGTACCTCAATGAGCTTGCTGAAAAAGCTCACACTTGGACTGGACCTAGTGCTACTGAAAGCACAAATAGGTCACAACCTATAGGGAACCCAAATGGTGGTGGAATTTACCATCTTAGGGAAGAAGATAACCTTAAGGCCAAGGTCGAGATGCTCACTAGGGAACTAGAGGTGTTAAAGACTAAGAGCTTAAAGTCAACACACGTAGCTAATCATGCAAAATCTTTTGAACCATGTTTTGCGTGTGGCGGGGTAGATCATCTCGCCCAAGAGTGCCCCACATTTGCTGAGATGAGAGGGATGTATAAGGAACAATGTAATGCCTTAGGCATGTACAAGAAGCCTTTGGCACCCTTCTCTGATACTTATAATCCGGGATGGCAAAATCACCTCAATTTCAGCTGGAAGTTTGAAAACCAGCAGCTTGCACAACCCCCTGCACCATATCTTGAACCATATCATGCACCTGTATCTTCTAGGAGTTCTTTAGAAGACACTTTACATGCATTTATTGAAGTACATAGTAAGACTAATCATAGACTTGAATCTTTAATTACGCAGGCTGTTGAAGAATATAAAGAGATAAAGAGCCAAGTGTCCAAGTTGATGAGCTACTTGAGTGTGACTAAGTGAGGTAAGTTCCCTTCTCAAGCTCAGTCCACACCTCATGGTCAACACCTAGCGCAACAGAATATAAAGGAGGTGAATGCCATTGAGACACTAAGTGGTAAGTTATTACACATCCCAACAACAAAAAAATCAGAGGATGTGGACAAAACCCACCAAGCATACATGATTGACTCATTCATGGAAAAGGTCCAGCACCTTAATCCATTAGAGTCCACCCTTACCCATGGCTTCACAAGAGCATATATCAAGCCAGAATTTGCGGATGTTACTGATGACATCCTTGAGGCCTCTCCAAAGCATACAAGCACCGAATTTGGCAATGAAGTAGTGGCTGGTGCATTCAACCTATGTTTGTCTAGGAGGGAATAAGAGCGTCTGGCTGAAGACGTAAAACTTAGCGCTTATGGGAGGCAACCCACAACATATCCTTTTATTTTTACTGTTTTTCATATTTCTTTTTGTTATATATTATTATTATTTTGTTGTTTTCCAGTTTTACTTTCGTATTTCTTTTTTAAGGACAAATATACGAAGTAGTTCAAATGGTGGTACACAATTTTCAGCTTCTATGCACTTTTGGCTACAAAAAGAGTTTCCTTATCTTTTGCTTTCACATTGAGGACAATGCCTACTTTAATTTGGGGGTGGAGGATACACATTCCTGTTTTTCATGTTTTTCATTGAACTACTTGGTGTTATTTTTCCTTTTTGTTTGTTTTTAGCATGCTTTGTGTTAAGCCTTAAAGTTTATTTATATGTCAATGATATGAGCCTAAATTGAGATAACATATAGCATTTAGAAGAAGTTAAATCTTGCTTCGGTCTGAAATTAATTTAAGTATCAATCTTCACTTGGTTTGAGACTCTAGTTTGTGGTAAGAATGTATGATTAGTCTAAAACATTTAGAGAAGTTTTATGTGTGATTGTTTTGTGAATACTTTTGCGGTCTCAACAAGCTTTAGAACTTATTTGATAATTATTTGAGGCGAATTTCTAGAATGCACACTACTTAGGATATGATATAGGCCATTTTTGAACAGTTTGAGCCTTCCAAACTTACCATTGCTATATTTATCACTAGTCACCCATTTGAGCCTTTTTCTTGAAAAAGAATTTGAGTCTTGTTTCTTTCAATAGCCCATTTACTCACCTTTATGAGCCTAAAATATTTTATCCTTACCTTCCTTTTAAAAGAACTTAGTTATACACATTTGTTAAGAAGCACTCAAGAGGAGTAAGGATGAAAGTATAAGAAAAAAAATATTACTACCATAGCCCAAATACATGAAAAGAGATAAGTTAGGGGTTGTGGAAAAG
The DNA here is from genome assembly GCA_023935145.1 of Bretschneidera sinensis. Classification (NCBI taxonomy): domain Eukaryota; kingdom Viridiplantae; phylum Streptophyta; class Magnoliopsida; order Brassicales; family Akaniaceae; genus Bretschneidera; species Bretschneidera sinensis. The sequence continues at coordinate 123,945,246 of CM043699.1, forward strand.
AACAAAAAATGATGAAAAATGAGGCGAATGGTCTTATGTGCCACAATAAAAAAAAAAGTGAATTATGGCAAAGAAAGAAGAAAGAAAGAAAAAAAAATGGTGATTTGTTGAAAGAAATGCTCGAAAAATGGTTTGAAGAGTTAGGTATTGAAGTAAGGTTATCCAGTGCTTAAAGAGTTGTGTTCAAAACTAAGAGATTGAGTTCTTTTATTTGTTGAATCCTTCCCCTTCTTTCTTAACCTTTACCTTAGCTTAACGTTACAAGCTTAGTAAAGACCTATTGATCCAGTGTAGTGTAATTTTTTCTACAATAGTGGAGAGTGATTTGAAAAGTAAGCCTATTGATCTTGATTTGTGATTGATGTCATGCAATTTATTATGTTCTTAGAGGCCAAGACTTGTATTCATGAATGTTGTGCATAAAATCAACCGGGTGTTCGGATTAATGGATTGTGGTAAGATGGATGTTAAGAGTCAATAATGATTTTAAGATTGATGGTTGGATTACTTTTTGACTTGAGTGATGTTTAATAATTCTATGTGTTGTACGTTGTGTGCAATTTTTAAGACAAAAAAAAGTGAATTACTCTTGGTTCAACGCTAGCATTGCTTTACTTTGTTTTTAACTCCCACCGTAGAATTCATCCTTTGTTTTCACTTGAATTGCTAGGGACTAGCAATAAGCTAGTTGGGGGTTGTGATGAGAGCCATAAAATGCATCTCAATAGTTTTTAATTGTTAGCATTTTAGGATTGATTTCGGTCTTTATTGCACTTTTATATGTTAATAACTCTAAAGTGATATTATTGGATCACTGACTTATTTCAGTACATTTTCAGGTACTTTGAGTCCAAAAGAGAAGAAAAAGCAATCGTTGGTTAAAGCGCCAAGATTCCATGCATAACGGAGTGTCGGAATGATTGCGGAGAAGTAAACATGAAGAAAAAATCAAGTCATCAATGTGCACTGTGGTGCCCCTCAGCCAGCACCACGATGCCCAGAAGCCTCCACATCTTGAACCATCAGTGTGCACTGCGGTGCCCCTTAGCCAGCACCGCGGTGCCTAGAAGCACACCCAAGCAAAGCTGAAGCCAACACCGCAGTGCCCATAAAGGAGCACCGCAGTGCGCACACGATGTTATATCTCTGAGTTAAAACTTTATTAGGGTTTTAAACAATAGATTAAACCCGAAAACACCCTTGGACCTTTGTACTATAAATAGATCACTTAGAGTTTAAGAGAAAGGAATCAATTGAAGGTTGGACAAGGGTTCAAATACTCAAGGAAGAGCCCCATGGCCGTCTAATCTCCAAGCAAGGCAAAGGGATGAATCTCTAAGTGTAATTGTTCTTTATTTCTTTTCTTGATTCAATTGTAGTTTGGATTTATCATCATTAAACATTGTTATGATTTACTTTTTAATCTAATTAGAAGATTTCCCCTTAATCCGGTGATTACATCTTTCTCCCCCATATAAGTCTAGTCATGCTCTTCTTATGTGATGTTGTTAAGGTGTGATTGAGTCTGGTAGATTTCTCTTATAGATTTGTCTATTACTGCAGTATTGTCATTATGATATATTGCCGTTTCTTGATAATCTATAAGTTAGGTCATGTGTGCTTGAAAGTAAAGAGGATTTAATAACAATTACATTTGGGTTTACTTGTGCTTAATTGAATATTTGCCGATTGCCTGTTTGGGATGAGAAACTTGCAATCGAGATAAAAACAATTGAATCAAGATTGGAATAAGGAAATGAACCTAGGGAGGATTCCCAGAACCTTGTTCTCCAACATAATCTATCTATACAATTTTCACACAACACCATATTTTCTCACTTAAATCTTTATCGTGAGAGTTATGGTTCACACCTTCTTTTGTAGTTAACTTGTTTCTTATGTTTTGGGCGTAATCACTTCCAATTCTATGGACCATTTTACCAACCTTCCTGAGATGCCAGTCTTGCGGAGCACTTACCTTAGGGGCTGATCGGTTAGTAAGGTGACAGCATAGTTATAGAAGTACAACTTTAGTTTCCAAGTCGTGATTAGGAGAGCGTACGTCAATTTTTCGATAGGAAGGTATTATGTTTCGACATCGTGGAGGACTTTGCTCATTTAACACATGGGTTTTTGGGTCATACTTTTTTCTCGGATCAAGATGGAGGCTGCCACATCCTGACCTGGTGCAATGTAGAGAAAAAGCTTTTCCCCGGCGATAGACTTGGTTAGGAGAGAAGGCGAACGCATATACTTTTTGAGTTCTTCAAAATATTTTTGGCATTCTTTGGTTCATGCAAAGTTTTTTGCCTCATTTGAAGAAGGGTAGGCATTTCTCAACAGATTTCGACATGAAGCAACTGAAGGTGGCAATGCACTTGGTTAATTATAGGGCTTCCATGATGTTCCAATGAGGGCTCATATCCAGGACTGCTTTTATTTTCTCGAGATTAGCTTTTATTCCCCGTTGAGTGACTATGAAACAAAGAAATTTACCTGAGGTGACTTCGAAGGCGCATTTATCAGGATTTAACATCATCTGGTGGTGTCAGAGTATTCTAAATGCTTATTCTAAGTCAGATTCATGATATTTGTCTTTGATGCTTTCGAACAGCATGTCATCGATATAGATCAGGGCATACACTTCTAAATCCTGAAATAAAAATAAAAGAAAAGCAAAGCTGAATCACCAATCTAAAAAAATCCAAATTAGTAACAATCTAGCTAGTGTCAATATCAATTACAAATAATTAGTCCTCGGAAACAGTGCCAAAAACTTGATGTGAAAATATTTGCAAGTAAACAAAATCGCAACAAGAAGTAAAGTTTTAAACAAAAACGTGTCGAACCCACAATGACTAATTATGCTATTGAGTACTGAAATTTACCAAATTATTTACTATTTGGAAACAAAACTGACATTTTAAGACTTTATCACCTAAATTAAACTAAAGTGCTTGACAAAAATAAATTAAAAGAAAGGAAAATAAAACTTAAGGTTGTAGAGATAATAAAAATAATCTAGAGCTTTTTATTTAACCTAGCTAATCCCACACAATTTATTATTCCTTGTTATAAAATTCCACTTTTTCAAGTCGATGAAAAATAAATCCCTTAATTATTCAATGTTTTCTCTCGGATAAGATTAGAAATATCTCCACCTAATAATTCATCATATCTCTATGTAAATTAAATTATTTGAAGATTCGTTAAGTGCTTTGGATTTTTCTTAATCTAAAATCACACTAATCGCGGTAAAGTATCTCTATCTTTCGCTCAACTATTGGTGTTTAATCCTAAAAGCTTCTAATCACAATTTGCCTCTCGGTTTCATTATGATTCAATAAATCAAACAATAATTTGTCAGAAATTTGTCAGCAATAAGATCAAGGATAAACACTCAACATTAAAAAAAAACTTGAAATAAACTAACTTGGAATTTAAATTGTGTGCTTAAAGATAGACTACATCAAAGCCCTAGAAAAATAAAATTAGTTCATAATAAATCTAAAATCAACCACATTCTTATTGGAATGCATCAAAAGAAAACTAAAGAGAAGAGAATAAAACTCTTTTGCTTGAAATAAGTTGCTGAAGTATTCAAGAATATTGAAGATCTCTCTTCATTGAGACTTGGCAGCCGTCTTCCTTCTCTTTTCTCTTTATTCTCTTGTCTAAGAAAAATCTGTTGTCTTTTCAAGGCAAGGACAGCCGACCTTATATAGGCAAACTCCTAGAAAAGGAAAGGAAAGTACAATATTACTACTCTTTTTAGGAAAAGGAAAGACACTGAATTGAGAAATACTTCTACTACTAGGAAAACATGAAATAGAAAAGTAACTAAAAGGAAATATAACACAAAGTAGGAAAAAGTACGACACAAGAAAATAAAATCAAAAGAAATAAAGGAAAATTAACAATTTTAATAAGTAAAGGAGTAATAAAAATATGTAAAAATTACACTTATCAGCTAGCCATGAAATCTAGCTTGGAGTAGACAGTGGCACCATATAGTTCATCCATAAATTCATCTACAGTGGGAATGGGGAACTTGTCCTTCACAATAATAGCATTCAGAGCTCTATAATCCATACAAAATCTCTAGATTCCATCATTTTTCTTAGCCAACAGAACAAGGGAACTGTAAGGACTATTGCTGATAAAATCATCTTCTAGCATGCAACTGACTAGTTTTTCCATTTTTTGTTTTTAAAAATGGGGGTATCTATAGGGTTTAACATTGACAGGGTTAGAGTTTGGTTCCATGTTGATATAGTGGTCAGTGGTTCTATATGGTGGTAAAATGTTTGGTGTGGCAAAGATAATGTGGAATTCATGCAATAGGGTAGTTATTTCAAGACTCTTTATGCTGTTAGCAGAATGTAAAGTAGGTACTACAACATGTTCCATATTCATAAACATAAAAAATGAAACAAGAGTTTAGGCTAGCATGCTTGGACAATTTAGTAAGTGAACTACAAGAGATTGGTTGAGTTATTACCTCTTTGTCCCCTTATAGGTGCATACTACTCCCTTTGCAATAGAAATTCATTGTGAGAGTGTTAAAGTCAGTGGTGATAGGTCCTAGTTTCTATGACCATTATACTCCTAGGATCATATTTGCCCCTTAAAGTGAAATGACATAGAAGTCTGTTGTACACACAAATCCTTATATGGTTCATATATTCCCATACAGGTCAGTTATTCACCATTACCAACCTCGACCTTAAAGTGAGAAGAGCGAGTGATGGGAAGGTCAAGAAAGAGAGCAATTCTTTCTTGAATAAAATTGTGAGGCCTCCATCAATCAAGATTTAGACATAATGATTCTTGATGTAGCCTGTGAGCTTTAGTGTCTTATGAGTTCTTTGGCCAAGAAAAGTATGTAAAGAGATTTCTAGAATTTGATCATCCTTTAGACTAGTAAAAGGATTAAAGAATTCTTATTCTAGGTCTTCTTGTTCAGCACCTTTAAAAGTAGCAAGGAACTCTTTGCTTTGCATTTGTGCCCAGGATAAAATTTCTCTTCACATTTGAAACAAAGACCTTTCCCCTTTCTTGTTTACATTTCTTATGGAGATAGTCTTTTGATTGGAAACCTCTGGATTGGTGGCTCTTTAGGATTGACTGTATGAGGGGAGTGAATCAAATCTAATCCAGTGCTTTCTTGGCCTATATCTAGATTCTTGGTGTGCAATCTTGATTGCCATGGTTTGGAGGAGCTTCTAACATCACTATATATGTCTTCTTGCAGTCTTGCCAAACCCACTATATCATGAAAGTCTAGATGTCTATAGGCAACTATCTCTCTTCTGATGTAAGGCTTAATATTAGAGATGAAACAATGCATTAAGAATTGATCATAAAGACCATTCATCTTACTAAAAAAATGCTTCAAACTTGGCCTGGTAATAAGAACAGTGCTTTCTTGGAGGAGCTTGGTTAGTGCACTTTGGGGTTCTTCAAAAACAGAAGGAATGAATCTTACTTGAAGTGCTTTGAAAAAATGAGGCCATGATTAGATCATCTTGTTGTGTTGTGTCCACTAAACCAACTTGTTGTTGGTCACTCCAAGTGGAATAAAATTAGTGAAAGTGTTTTTTGGTCTAGAATGTGGGAGAAGAAAAAGAACTACTCAGCTTGGAAGAGTCAATCTGTGGTGTCTTCTTTATTGAATCTTGGCAATTCTAGCTTCAAGTTTATGAGTTGAGAGAGTAGGGCATAATGCTGTTGCATTTCTTTATCTAAATCTGGGGATAAAGAAGATGAAGATTTTTCCTTATTTTGTCTTGTTTGAGTTATCAATCTCTTGTTGAAAAGGCTTGATTGCTGTAGTAACCTCTTCTCGAATAAACTTTCCAAGTTTGTCCCAAGAGAAGCCTTCCTTGTCAGTTTTAGATCGTAAACCATCTGTTATTGAATCAGTAACAATAAAAGCACCAATACTAGAGGTAATGTATGGGATGAATGGGAATAAGTTGATGTAGGTTCTGTTTGATTGAGGAAAAGGGTATTTGGGGTTTTGTTTTATAGTACAAAACATTCAACAAGTGTTCTTATTTCTTATGTTCATGAATCATTTCAAATGGAGCTTTATATAGAGCTCATTTACACACTAGTACATATGAAGGTGCAATGTAGTTAAACACATGTGATCAAGATGCTCCTAACAAACTTTGATAACTTCCTTAACAACTTTTAGTTACTGGTCTTGTATTGTTGTCCAAGATTACTTCATTCTCCTTGTATTTCTTTCCATTTTCTTACTGCCCAAGTGTTCATTGATCCTTTGGTAGCTTCACTGGTAACTCTCTTAGCACTACTAGTACTACTAATCTTGATTAAATCCTTCTGACCTCACTAATCAGCTTTTGACCTCATTGATCAGGCTTGGCTGACTCATACCTTTCTGGTCCCTTTGAGTTTTTTCTGTCTCTCAGCTTCCTTGATGTAGCACTAACTAAGCAAAAACTTCTAAATTTTTCCAGAGGAAAAACACCAATGAAGTTCTGCACTCTTCAAATAGATTAGACCCAATCTGCACGGTCTTATGGCTCTCTGATAAATGCTTAAATATTCATATTTAAGCCATTTCATTTACATTTATAAAGTCATATTTTATGTTAATTTAGTTCATTTTACTTCATTTCTGTGTTTTACACGCTTTTATATGGTTTTGGAGAAGAAAGAAGCATTTTGAAGCTTAAAAGGAAGAAAACTGGAAATCCTGGAGCAACTGCTGCCTGGAGTGCGATCGAGCGCACCAGGCACGGGATTGAGCGCAATAGCACATGCGTCCACGGGCGAACGAGCGCAGCAACAATCATGTACATAAGCCAGATCAAGCGCACCGCGTGTGCGATCGAGTGCATAATTGCGATCAAGCACACCGTGTGTGCGATCGAGTGCACCTATACGGGCGTGAACAGTAAAGTGGCAGAACCAGTTTTGGAAATAAAAGAGTTTTGTGTTTTAGGAAAGTTTAGGAATTCATGACCCTTCTAGGACTATTCAGCCCCTATAAATACACTTGTGAAACACACAAATAAGACATCTTTTCTTTTACCTTTTGTTTAGTTTGGAGTTGTAAGCTTTGGGAGAGAATTGACGCCTCTTCTCTCGGGTTTACTCTTTCCCCTTTATTTTATGAATATGTTTACTTCATTTAGCATGTGTAACTAAACACCTATAGGGCTCGATTGAAGCCCTAGTTATGTTTTTCCACATATATATTCATTGATTATCTTTGCTAAAGCCTTGTTAGAATGTTTAATTTGATTAATGCCTGTTATATTTACATTTCTCATATGTATGTGCTTGATCAACGTATGCACGTGGCATGGATAGGTTAGTCGAATCAATTTGGATGACCAAGTCCTGGGTTTGACATTAGTAACAAGGGAAATCTTATTCGGATACCCGGGTTAATCAACGTGGAAAACCAGGAGCGGACTAAGCCCTAGGTCCCGTGTGGTTGCCGATCTCTACAGCCCTCATGCTCTCGTAAGGAACAACTCAGTATACACCCATGCTAAATCCCTTAAGAGAGAAAAGATTTAGAGTATACACCATGCCTAACTCGTTGCATAGGGAGATCAATAGCCTAAGGTGTGGACCAAGCCCTTAGGTTGGCAACCATTAGATATTCATGATAAGGCTAGAGCATTGAAACCTTAGTTAGTGGGAAAGTATAATTAGTGGTGGATATCGTAGCTCTATGTTCTCATTATTGTTATTTACTCACACTCAAAACTGTTATTTCTCTTTTAAACTTAAAGAAACCAATTCTAGATAGAAATTCACCAATCCTTGTGGAAATGATCTCGCACTTGCACACTATGCTACCACAGACCTTGTGCACTTGCGAGTAAAACTAGTACAATTATCTGCTTATTAATTTAGGTATATTTTCATCCAACACTCTCTTTCTTATTCAAGGGGACAATGATTAACTCCTCAATGGTTAGGCCTCTCCGAGCTTTGAGATCATTACTTAGATCTTCAATCTTATGAGGCAAAGTCTCAACCTTCTTGTGCCTTTTTATAGAGCTAACGTAGCACAATCGAGATGTAGTTTGATTCCCCTGAACTTCTATGATTCTATTTTCAGTGGAAAATTTCATCTTCAGGTGATATGTGGAAACAAGTGCCTTCATAGAGTTCTTACTCAATCTCCCAAGGATAGATTTATAGAAGGATGGGTATTTTACGACTAGAAAGATGGTCATGATAATTATCTGCTCAGGGGCTCAACCTGCAATAACGGATAGGATTGTGCTGCTTTTAGGGAGTATTAGTTCTCTTTAAAACCCATAGAGTGGAGATGCCACTAGCTTGAGCTGATAGTCATAGAGCTTCATCTTCTGGAAGGTGTCATAATATAGGATATCGGTCGAGCTCCCATTGTCGACCAAGATCATTTCCATGTTGTAATTTCTAATCACTAAGGTGATAACCATGGCGTTGTCATGCAGTGATTTAGTCTCTCCAAATGTTCATCAGTGAAAGAAATTACTTGGTCAGTTATTTCTTTTTTCTTAAGCCTGCTGACTAAGGAGACTGACTTAGCATAGGCTTTATTGGCTTGTAATAAGTGTCCACCAACGGTTGGACCTCCAAAGATAGTTATAATAATGTCAGCTATGGTGGTTTGATCTCACCTGTTACCTTGTTGGCATCTGTTATCTTGTGCATTCTTTTTTTAAACTTTGCAAGGGGCTTCGCCTAGGGCCTCACCCAAGGCTACGCCTAAGGCTTTTCCTACGACTTCACCTAAAGACTTGCTCGAAGCTTCATTTAAGAGTTCACTGTGGGCTTAGTCTAGGCCATTCCCTTTGTAAGGGTCTAGGTATATTCCTTCAAATATCCTCTATGAATGAGTGATTCAATCTAGTTTTTTAGTGCTTTGCATTCTTCGGTGTCCTGCCCGTGGTCTATGTGGAAATGACACCATCTTGGCTTGTCTTTATTTTCACTGATATTCATAGGTTTCGAGGGCCAGCTAACAAAGTTTTGATCTCAAATTTTAATTAGCATGTTAGCCCTAAGGGCATTGAGGGGTGTGTAGCTATCGAAAATCATAAGGGTCTTTCCATTTTTATCTTTATGAGGCTTTTTTCTTAAAACTTTCTTCATTTAAGACTGTTCTTGCTTTCTCTTTTCTCTACCCTCTTTTTGTTCTCTTCAAAATGCTTGGTCCTCCTCCGCCAGTATGAATTCTTTGGCCAGGGTGAGAATCTCATTCATATCTTTAGTTGGGAGCCTAGTGAGTTTAGAGCTGAAAGTTCTTGACTTGAGCCCATTCTTGAATGCGAAAGTTTAAATCTTCATATCGAGGTCAGTAATTTCCTATATGACTGTATTGAAGTGGGAAATGTACTTGCAGAACTTCTCACCTCACTAATGGATAATATTGAACAAACTTTCGAATATCTTCCTCGTTCATTTGCTACTAAGGAAGTGTGCAATGAAGGCGTGGCTGAGTTCCTTGAAAGAGTTGATGCTTCCAAGCTTTAGATGGGAGTACCAAGAGTTAGTAGCTTTCTCAAAAGTTAATAGGAATGTCGGACACAAAACTCCATCTAGGTGGCGATGCAGAAGCATCATGGTCTTGTAAAGATGAAGGTGATCCATAGGGCTGCTGGTGCCATTGTAGGCTTTAAAAAGGAGCATCCTAAAGTACTAAGGGAGCAGTGTGTCGAAGACCTCTTGAGTAAACGGGGGGTTTTAGGAGTCAAGTTCGTCCAGGACATTGATTCCTCGGTACTTAAAGGCTTCGCTTATCTTCTTATCCATCTCCTCTAGCTTCTTGTTTAGGTCAGTGTGATTCTTAGAGATAGAGTAGCCTCAAGACTTTGGTCCGTGATTAGTAAGAGAGACCTATGGTGGACTTACGATCAGACGTATAAACATGGTGGCTAGAGTTCTAGTGCAATGTTGGTCGTTGGCTTTGTTGTGATGCTTAAAGCTAAGAAGGAAGGCCCTGCCCAATAATACTCGTATCTTGAATGCAAGGTTAAAAAAGTAATTTAACATTTATATATAATTAAATATGCATACATGAAAGATTGATTGTCGAATGTGAAAGATTGACTGTTGAAGAATGATATTGAGAATTTTATTGGAAAGAGTTAGAAACATTTTATAGAAGAAGACATAATTTTTCAGAAATTTTTAAGGAAGAAAAGTGTTCAAAAATTAAAATTTTTAGAAGAATGGCAAAATTGTAAATTTTTATTGAAGGGAAGTCGACCGAAAAAAAATCTATATATATGAGATTTGAAATTTCAAATCCGTTTACAAAATTTGTTTCTCTCTAAGGCTACTCTCTCTATAGAAAAAGAACTAATAAACACTATAAACACTTTGAAATTGAAGAATTGATAATTGAAAGATTGAAATTGTTAAGAGTTTACGGAAGAATTTCTAAGAAATTCGAGGAAAGCTTTGAAAAAGGTAATAGTATGAATTTTATTTTGAAAGATTGCTTTTTTTTAATAGATTATTCCTCTATATTTCTTAAAAGGAAGTTTTGAATTTATATTTGAACAAAATGAAAATAATTTTTGTTGATAGTATTGAATTTCAAAGATAGATGAATTTATGCATACATTAAATTTCCTGAAACTGGGTATATAAATTTTAAAAGTATGAGATATAGAAGAATTGAAGAATAAGATAGAAATTTAATGAAATGTTATATTAGGTGTTGGTGATCAGCAATTTGATAGAATTGTGGAAAAGAGCAAGAAACGAAACGAGGTTGTCCAAGAGTAGCTTTAAGTGCTACTAGGTAAGTTAGATTTACTTTTAGTAAATGAGAGCAATACGAGAAACATATGAAAATTTGATATGATAAATAATATGAAAAGATTATTGGAAAAAATATGATGATATATGATATTTGTATGAAATAGAATGATAGCATGATGAAATAAAAATTATTGAATTAATATTGTACGTAAGAAAGATTAATTGAAAGAAACATATGTTGAACAGAGAAATTAATCTCTTAAGGTTGTGATCAATAAGTTGATATTATATGAATAGATGGTTGATATATATATGATAAAAGAAAGATAGTTTGAATTGTCTATTAAGATATGCTTGCTTGTGTGTTGTTGATCATATGTGCATGAGGGAAGACCAAGAGGGTACCTGGTCAAGATGAAACATGTCAATATGTGGGAAGACGTTCCCAAATAATATATTGGAGATTGGTATTTCCTATACTTTAATAATATAGAGTGATTCTCATATGTTGATTATATGGAGTATAATATGAAATGATGAAATGAGATGATGTGATGAGAAAGAAAGAAAGAAATGATGATGATATTAATTGCATGCATTTTTATTTGAATATTTTATTATTGATGATTGAGATGTTAATGCATCAGAATTGATTATAAAATGATGATAGAAAGAGGAGTCTCATAATGAGACAACTATGATGAAGAGTTGATTGAAAAGAAAGATTTCATATGATAGACAATAATTGATTTTATATTGTGAACCTTATTGCAATGTAAATTATGATAGTAAGATGGTGATAATAGCATTTAAATGATAAACTTGAGTTAATTAAATATATGAGAAGAAAATTGAAATAATTTGTATATGGAATTATGATATGAGAAGAATTATATGATTGAATTATGAGCTATGACTAGAAGTATACAAATTGAGTACTTTCTAGTAAATTTAATTAACTGAGTTTGTGAAGCTCACTCTCCATTGTTGATAAATTTCAGGAAGCGGACAAAACTGGTAGATTATTGAGCTAAGATTCACAGTAAGTAGTTTAGTAAGTCTTGTGGTCAGCATCCTCAGACTATAGTAAGAAAGAGAAAGAAATTTTTGAGAAATATTGTATATTTATGCATTTTGTTATTTTTGTATATATATATTTTATTATGATAGGAGAAAGATATTGTATCTCCTCTGAAAAGAGTTGAGGATATGGATGTAATTATTATTTTTAGTTCATTTTTTTTATATTGTTGCATATGTGTCGTGTTGGGATAGTAAAACGTGATGATTCCGTATCAGGGTGGCCAATCCATGATGGGTCGTTACAATTTTGATATCAGAGCATCAGGTTTTATAATTCTATAGACTGCATAAAAAGTAAAAAAAGTGAAAGATTAAAATAAACTATATTTTAATGTAGAGTCTGAGTATGCCACGTGTATGTAGTAGACCTAAAGGTAGAGTTATGAATCAGAGAGGGCATGGTAAAACCCTAGTATTTAGAAGAGCTGAGGTTGAGATGTAAGTTAAGTATGTGGTTCTTTAAAGGGAACATGTGGGTAGTATTATTGGTACTAGCAGGGGTGTGAGAGAATTTGGTGTTGGGAGAGATGAGCTAAGAGAAGCTCTTACTCATGTTTTAGAGATGATGAATGCAACAGAGGATAGAGCTGATAGTCTACATAGTAGACTGGATAAGAGGGTTAGAATAGAACCTGATGTGATTATAAATTCGGTGAGGCAAGATATTTAGGAGGGAGAGGGTGAGCTTGTACATGAGATGCAGGGAGAATGTTTTGTTTGATTCATTAAGTTGAATCCCTCATCATTTAGAGGATCTATAAATCCTTCTGAGGCTGAGTTATAGGTGAAACATATTGAAAGATTATTTGATGTGTTTCTAGTGACTGACAGGCAGAGGTTTGCCTTTGCTTCATTTAAATTAGAGGGTGAGGCTTCTGAATAGTGGGAGGATACTTTTCCTAGACTGAGTGCAGATGTTGATAAGACCCTTAACCTAGAGTAGGTTTAAGGAGACTTTCTTTGATAAGTATTTCCCATGTACTTTTGGAGCATAGCAGAGAAAGACTTTATCCATTTGAGGCAGAACATGTTAATCGTGGCTCAGTATGATAGCATATTTGTAGCCTTATCGAGGTTTGTATCGGAGTTGGTGCATATAGAGGAGATGAAGTGTGAGAGATTCCTAAATGGACTAAACTTTGGGATCAAATCTAAACTTTCATATATGAGGCATATGAATTATGCTGTGTTGGTGGATAGAGCACCTCAAATTGAAAAAGATGTGGTGGAGTCTAGAAGAAGAGAGTGGTTGAAGAGATCTAGAGGTGGTGGTGGTGGTATGAGTGTACATGGTGGGAGATCACCCTAGAGGGGGCGTTCTTATCACAGGGACCTATGATGCAGAGTCAGAGATAGACATGATCTGTAGCTTTTGTAGTTCAGAGTTTTGTTGGTGGGACCCTTAGGTTTGGGAGACAACCAATGGGAATTGGAGGATATGATAGAAGTGGGAGTGTGCCACCTGAGGGAGGTGGTAATATGATGTTTGATAAAGAGATTAGAGCTTGTAATGGATGTAATAAGATAGGACATCTATCTTATAATTGTCCTACTTTGATGTGCTTTGTATGTGGAGATGGTGGACACATAAGTGTAGATTGTCTATTAGGGAGATTTGTTAAGGTGAGTATTGGAGGTGTTGGAAGGAGATAGTTAGCGAGAAGAAGGATCTGGTGGAGTTCGAGGTAGAGCTGTAGGCAAATGAACAGTTACTGAGAGGGGACATGGTGGTCAGATACTACCCAGAGATAGCAGAGTTTATGCTTTGACCCAATAGGATGCTCAGGTTACTCCTAATGTTGTTATAGGTATGATATCTATTCTTAATAGACCTGCTAGATTGTTGATTGATCCTAATGCGACTCATTATTTTGCATCCATTGTTTTTATAAAGTCTATTGATGACTTTGTTAGTTTTTTTAAGCATAATGTTATTTTTAGTAAGTCCTGTGGTCAGCATCCTCATACTATTGTAAGAAAGATAAAGAAATTTTTTAGAAATATTGTATATTCATGCATTTTGTTATTTTTATATACATTTGATTCAGATGAAAGAAAGATATTGTATCTCATTTGAAAAGATAGGATATGAATGTAAGTATAATTTTCAGTTGATGTTTTTTTGTATTGTTGTATATGTGTGTCGTGTTGGGATAGTAAAATGTGACGATTCTATCTCGGGGTGACCAATTCGGGATGGGTCGTTACATGCCTCCTAAGTCGAGAAGCTAGGTCAGCCACCAGCTAGGTGAGCTGCATGAACTACCCTTGTGTGACTAGGACTCTTGGGTTAGCCTGGACTTGGTGCTAAATAAGGGTGATTCGACTGAGATTGTTGATCCTGTTGTGAATGCTCGCTAGACAGTTCATTAGGATTTTGGTTGTCCGCAACATGTTCATGGATGGCAGTGAGTTCATTACCAATACATAGGTTGCGACTAGTTGAGGCTCGAGTAGTGGTGAGATTTGCAGCAGTGGTGGTGGTAGCGGAAACAGTGGTAGTGGTTGCGACCACAATGTTTTCTGAAGTGTTCTTGGGTGGCATCATGAACAAATGAGTTCTTATTATGTTTTATCCACGAATGACGCCAATCTTTTGATGTCAAAAATTTTCCAAGGGAACGAACGAACAAGATGGGGTACCTACGCACACAAAGACAGAAGAAACTCTAAGGAGTCGCCGGAGGACCGAAGGGGTTGTGTCTTGAGGGGGACTCTTTGATGCCTAAGTCAATAAACTTAAGGCTATAAAAAAGCAAGGAGCAAGAGAGCTAGAGAATTTGTGAAAGAATTGTGTGTACCCGTGATAATGAGATATAGAGTTTTAGAGCAGAGTCCAATTAGGAAAGTGATTGATATTGAGTGTTAGAGTAGGATTAAGGTTCCTATAGGCTAAAGTGTTATGATAGGATTAGCGTTTCCATAAGCTGTAATGTCTTAATAGAATTAAAGTTTTGGTATGAGATTATTGTTTTACCCTTTGCCACGTGTAACCATTTGATTAGCTACTATGTCTTCTTTATGAAATTAACTTTTTATCTTGAGAAGTTACCACGTGTCATTATGTTATTGCATGATGAATTTTCTGCTACATTAGATGTTATATTTAGTAAAAGAGAATTTAGTTAATTCATATATATATATATATTTATTTTACCCATTTAATTTTATTTATTTTGTTTAATTCCATAAAAAAAAAAACATTTCAGTTCATGCATTAGGTAGTTTGAGATACTAATTGTAATTAAGCCGAAAGGAAAGGAAAGGAAAAAAAGATTAAAGTGGAATAAGGAAACCCTAGAAGCCCGTGTCTCTAGACCTTTCCAAAACACAAAATTAATAAAATTCTCCTTACCCCCAAATCAGTGGGACTAGAAAATTCCAGACCTTTTCAACCCTTCTCTACTTCCCTTTATTTCAGTTTCTCTCCACATTCACACAACCAAACTGGCAATACAATATCTGTGAAGAAACTAGAAAGCTTGGAGATCTCATCGAATGGCCAAGTACGGGGAGGGCGACAAGCGGTGGATCGTTGAGGATAGATCTGACGGGACCAACGTCCACAACTGGCACTGGGCGGAGACCAATTGCCTCGAGTGGTCTCGCAACTTCCTCACCAAGCAACTCTCCAGTCTGCCCATCCTCCAAGGAGAAGGCAACCTCTACATCAAGACCAAGGAGGTCGACAAGGTTGACGGCGAGGCCTACGTCAACGTCAGGAAAGGGAAGATCATTCCTGGTTATGAAATCAGCGTCTTGCTCTCTTGGGAGGGCGAGGCCAAAGACTCCGATGGTAATACCCTTCTCAAGGCCGATGGTAATGTCGAGATTCCTTATATTGCCGACGAGAATGCCGACGAAGACCCAGAAATTAGGTTTTCCATCAAGGATGAGGGACCCATCGGCAGGACATTGAAGGATGCCATGGTGGCCAAAGGGAAACCTTTGATTTTGGAGAAGATTAAGGTTTACGTGCAGAGCATGGCCAAAGGAGGACCTGCTAAGGATGAATTGGAGGCCAAGAAGGTGGCGCCCAAAGCTGCTCCCGCCAACAAGGAGGTGGTGATGGAAAAGAAGGAGGTCAAAGAAGGGGAGAAAAAGAAGAAGGAAAGAAAAAAAGGGTTTAAGACAATTACTTTGATGGAGAGGTTTAGTTGCAGAGCAAGGGATTTGTATGAGATCATGATGGATGAAAATCGATGGAAGGGGTTTACCCAGAGCAATGCCAAGATTAGCAAGGAGGTTGGTGGGCAGTTCAGTATCTTTGATGGATCGGTCACAGGGGCCAACTTGGAGTTGCAGGATGGCAAGCTGATCTTGCAAAAGTGGAGGTTTGGGAGCTGGCCGGATGGGGTTGATTCCATGGTGAGTTTCCACTTCTTCGTTGGTTGGTTTCCGTTTCTTTGGAGATTTTGATTTATTATTGAATGCATTTGTTGCTGACATGCTGTTAATATTGCAGGTAAAGCTTACTTTTGAGGAACCTGAACCTGGGCTTACTGTTGTCAACCTAATCCACACTGATATTCCTGAAGAAGACAGGTTAGCTTTTGTTAACGAACTTATGTTGTTCGTTTTGTTTATTGTTGATTACTGTATAATATTTTGGGTATTCTGTTCTATCTATTTATGAGCTGATTGATTGACTTTGTGGTCTGTTCTGACGCAGATATGGAAATGCAACTGTGGTGGAGAACACAGAGAGAGGATGGAGGGATCTTATTTTCCACAAGATACGGGCGGTTTTTGGTTTTGGAATATGATTAATTTCTATTCTGAAATAAGAAATATATCTTTTCCAAGTGTAGAATTTCATTACCTTATCTCTCTTTCTGCTATGAAATATGAGTTGATTGTGAAGATTGCATGAACAATAGTGTTGTGCTCTAAGTTGGTCTGTTGTCCATGATCTTGAACATAATGTTGGATTGAATGTAATCACTCTCATGTTTTAGGATATCCAAATTCAGCCTTTAAGTTTTAAATTGACAATGACCAAAGAGATGTGTCTTATTTCAATATTTTCTCATGTTGACCTTTAGTTTATATTTGCTCTAATTGGTTGCTTCTGATATGGATGATTGTGTGCTGTCTCCATGAGCATCTTAATCCTTTTGTGGTTGTATTATGCAACATATGTTCACCTTGGTTTTAGTGAATAAATAGTATGTCCAGGAGTGAATACATGTAGTCTCCATCTGCCAACTCATAGACCATATGTCTGATCTGGTGAATGATTTGTTGGTTTGGAGAATACTTGTGAAGATTTGAGAACATTGCAAATTGATGAGGCTTCTGAGGTTAGACCTTAACAAGTGTTTCACATCAAATCCTGTAAATACATAGTCTTTCAATGTGTCTGATTAAATGGTAGTTCACTTGGTAGTTATAGTGATTTATTGGCAGCTCATGGCTGTAAGAGTGTATTACATTTTTACCTTGATACATGGAGGTGCTTTGAGGTGAATTATTGTAGTTTCTTTCAGAGACAGCTTGGTGGAATTAGTACGGTTCTTGGGATTAGTTGAGCGGATTTAAAATTCTTGACTGCTTAGAGGTTGGCATTGAATTCATAAAACAGGTTGTTGTTTGACTCATGACAAAATAATTTTGGATGTTCTAAATGTTGTTGCCAGAACTAGACCATTTGTTTCTGTTGTTCATGGTGTCCAGTGAGAGAAAGGGTTGTACTAGTAGGAATGTACTCTTTGAAAAAGTTTACTTAAGTTTGAATGTGTCTTAATCTAATAACATGTAATGAAGCAAATTATATTTGATTGTATGGTAACAGGTATAAAGAAGGATAAGAGGAATAATGGGTTTTTTTAGGGTGTGGAAAGCTCTACTTCAATCATTCAGGATATATCATAGATGTCTCCATTATCTTCATTTTGGGTCAATGGTCATGTTTTTTGATAAATGAGATTGAGTTCATAGACTGTTAATTTTTTTTTTTTTATTTAAATGTAAATAGTTTTGTACATTGGTTGGCACCCCCTTGGTGTAGGAAGGATAGGCAAACAAAGTAAGAAATGTGCAAGAGTTTGCAATTTTATCTAATGAATGCTAAATTGCAATCTATAGGACTGTTTAAGAGCTTTCCAGTTCAGAATGTGATTAGTGAAAGATGTGTTGGTGATAGGCTTAAAACTTTTGGAAATGATATTTATATTCATGTTTTTCTACTTGAAACTTTGGAAGCAGATGGATGTTGATGAGTAGTTATTTTATTTGACTTAATGTGATTTAATAGCTGTGTTTAATGAATGAATATGTGTCCTTTTTTAATTGCTTGTTAATGATAAGACTAGAGGAGAGACATTATACTATAATTAGAACGTGTTTTCTATTTTGGGGCAGCTCTGACGAGAGGAATGAACATTGAGAATCAGTATGTAATTCAGTTCTGTGTTAGTAACAAAATGAATGGATGAAAAACTAAAGCATACTGTGCAAGATATATGGCAATTAGTTATTAGCAGTAGGTGATAAAGTAGACATGTGGAGAACAGGAATTCAGCTTAATCTCAGGGAACAAATAAAAATGTCTAATGGAGTGTTGAATAACAGTAGAAAGAATGCTGAATGCATTTGTCATGTTTTTTTAATCAAATTACTTGCTCGACGGGTTTAGTGGAAACCCAAGATTTAATTCCTGTATTCATGTTTTGAGAGCTGATTTATGTATTTCTTCAAGTGATTATTACTGAACTTGTTTTAAAATTTAAACAGGAGTCACTGGCGTCAGTGATTAGTATAGATCTTCTAGGAATGTTTGTTAACTTATGCAAATGATGCTTCTACGTTGTGGTACTAAAGTCTCAATCTTTTGTATTGTTGTTGAACGAAATTGCCAGTTTCTTTCACAAGTTTGTATACATGCATGTTCTGTCCTTTAAAAATGTGCAATTCTGTCCTTTAATTCGTGTTTGTATTTGTTTTTCTGGGGCAATTTAGTAAAGATCCTCTATCAATTCTCTCGCTAAACGATACTTAGATTACTGTTGGTACTCATCACCTAAAGACATGAGTGTTGTCATTTTGGTAGAAGCTTCCTAGTTCTCCATAGCAAAATTCTTAATTGCTTGGCCGAAAGTAATTTTAGGGCAAACCCTTGACTCCACCATACTTGGAGAAGCAGATTTCTCTATTGAGGTTGTTTGCAGTGTTTGAATGTTTAGGCTCTATCACGGACATTTAGAATCCTCATAGCCACTGAAGATCCAAACTGTGATTAGCTTGTGATCCTAGCATAATGAGATTAGTAGTCTGCCTACTGTTGGAGGTATATGAAAGGTTTTATGCAAGGTTGTCTACAGATATATACTCTAAGATGAACTACTGATAATTGTTTACTTATGGGATGTTTTGCTGATATTAGGTAAGAGAGTCTCACCGTCCTTTTTGGTGTGTTGTTTATTAGATATGGAGATGTGATGTGTGAAAACCTGCACTAGGTCTGGGATCATGGCTGCAGTATGTCGAGTATATATCGACATTAAGGTGATGAGTCTTTTTTGTAAATTTCTCACCCTTAATATGTACAAGTATAAACCTGATGGGCTAATGAGTCCAGTTCTGTGTTCGTCTATCTGAAGAGTTTGTTTCATTCTTTCTTCTTCGATGGTGATTGAAAAGAAAAATGTATTTTGCTTGAAAGGTAACAAGTAATGGACTTTTTCCCCTTTTTATTTTTTTTCCTGCTCGTTGATATAGAAGGGGAGGCCTCAGAATTGTTGAATCTTGAAAGGATTGTTATTGCAACGGGGACTTGCAGGTTCTCCTATTTCCATAATCTGACTCTGTAGCAACAGTTGATCAATTTTGTAGGGATAAATGATTGAAGCTAGTGTAAGTTTATCAGCGTGGAGTACACAGTGGAATTTAAATTTTTTACAACATGAATCTATTAGAATGATAATTCAATATTTTCATACAAGATCAGAGACTTATATTTTATGTTGATGGAGATTTTTGTTAAATGAGTTCACAAGTTGTTCAAGCATTTGATTTCTAAGCATATCTACTCGGACAACAAAGAACTAGAGATGTCCAATCAAGGGTTACCAAAAATTATAAAGTGCTAGCTCGTTGAGATTTTTGACTGGCTTTTAGAGAAAGAGCTTAAGATGTGATCTTAATCTTTAACAATGATCATTAGGGTTTTTATCTAATAAAAACTATAGTTATATAGAACTTTTGCTCTTACTTTAATTCTTAACTCTTTTTTCATTCGTTATTAAATTTCTCTATTATTATAATTGTCCTATTGTGTGGCCCTTTAGATTTAATATCTCGCTGACAATAGATTGTAACTTTTATATAACAATTAGATTTTATCTAATTAATTAAAATTTCTTTTAATTCGAATTAGACTTTTTTTAATTCTCCATTTGTTTAAGAATTAATTGCAATTAATTTTTAAGGGTTTTTACAAGTCATAATTGATACCTAGTAGTATGTCATGATTACTTAAACAATATAAGCATTTCTGTTGTCAGTTATCATACAATGCAATTATTCCATCATGCAATGTGCCTAATTAAACCTAAGACATGAAATTACTCTCAAGCCTTAATAATTTAACTATATGTATCTTGATCTCAAGCCCATAACTTAAATGATGAAATTAGAAACTTCTTTTCAATTTCACCCCATCTTGGCCAGAAAATTTCCAAGCTATAATTTAATCAAAACACAGAACATTCTCTCTTTTATTGAGAGTGATAGATCATCTATTGTACATTCACATACCTCCACGCATAAATGGTTGTACCCAATTACTGCCTTTATGTTGCTTATGATTAAAATCACATTTAAGTAGCATTAAAGCATGTTGACCTATACACAAGGCATCTATGGTGTTTCAAGTCCACGGATCACTTGAACAACTGCAACGTAAGAATCTTATTGACAACCAGTAAATTGTCCATTTGGAATTTCTTAGTTGAATCAGTTCGGTGTACTTGTTCTCTAATAAGCATTACATAACTTGTTTTAGTGTCTCATACATGAGTGACTATGAGATCAATCAAACCTCAACTCTTTGAGGAAACATAGTACGTATTAATCTATTCGGATTAACTAATGTCCTTCTTAGTGATCGTATGATTAGAAATATTTAATAATAAATCTTAAAGATATACACCTCATTAGCATGATCTTATCATGCTGCTTATTTTCATTTATCTTATTCTATGGGTTTTATCATGTAATGCTCATGTAGTGATTTGTAATGAACATGATAAATAAGATAATTTCCATTATTAATATTTATTGTCAATAAATGAATAAGATTAATTACAAGTAAGATGTCAATAACATCAAATTCTATTGGCTTATAGGGCATACTATTATCAAACTCTCATTTGCACTAAAGTTAATTACCCATATATCTCACGCCCATCTTCTCAAAATGGCAATTGAACTGTTGTTGAGAAATCACCTTAGTTAGTGGATCCGCTATGTTGTTTGTCGATGAAACTCTTTCCACTTTTACATTTTCTCCTTCAATGATCTTTCTAATAAAATGGAACCACCACAAAATATGCTTGGACTTGAACTTCTGATAAGACCTTGGTTCCTTTGCTTGCGCAATAGCAACATTATTATCACAGTATAGAGTTACTGAATTGGCAATGCATGGAACCACTCCAAGTTCAAAGATGAACTTCCTCTTCTAAATAGTCTCCTTTGGAGCTTTTGATGCAGCAATGTATTTGGCCACCGTGGTCGAATCCGCAGTGGTTTCTTGCTTGGTAATCTTCCAACTTACTGCTCCACCATTCAAGGTAAACACATATCCAGAGACTGATTTACAATCATCTTTGTTAGATTAAAAATTAGAGTTTGAGAAGCCTTCAAGTTTCCAATATGTTCCTCCAAATATAAGACCTTAAGAATGTTTTTCACAGCTATCTAGTGACCCTCACCTGGATTGGACTGATATTTGCTCATAAAACTTAGAGCATCTGTAACATTAGACCGTGTACATAATGGATCCAATCTACTCATGTATTCTTGCTCCTCATGTGTCTTTGGGGATATTTGTTTTGAGAGAGTAATTTGATGACTCATCTAGAATTTTTCATGCTAAACCTCTTTAGCACTTTGTCTATGTACACAAATTGGGACAAGCCTAGAATCCTTATAAATCTATCTCTATAGATCTTTATCTCCAAAATATAGGATGCTTCACCTAAATCCTTTATTGAGAAGTTCTTTGACATCCAAACATTGACTGACTATAACATAGATTGGACTGATATTTGCTCATAAAACTTAGAGCATCTGTAACATTAGACCGTGTACATAATGGATCCAATCTACTCATGTATTCTTGCTCCTCATGTGTCTTTGGGGATATTTGTTTTGAGAGAGTAATTTGATGACTCATCTAGAATTTTTCATGCTAAACCTCTTTAGCACTTTGTCTATGTACACAAATTGGGACAAGCCTAGAATCCTTATAAATCTATCTCTATAGATCTTTATCTCCAAAATATAGGATGCTTTACCTAAATCCTTTATTGAGAAGTTCTTTGACATCCAAACATTGACTGACTATAACATATATACACCATTCCCAATTAGTAGTATGTTATCAACATATAGCACCAAAAATTTCACAGCGCTCCCACTGACCATCTTATACACATATGGTTCATCCTAATTTTTTGATAAAATCAAACAATTTGATTGTCTTTCCAAAATGAATGTTCTAACTTTTAGAAGCATGCTTTAATCCATAAATGTATTTCTAAAGCTTGCATACCTTGTGGTCACTACCACTAGATGTAAAACCCTTAAGTTATGTCATAAGGAATGCAATCTATATATCCATCTGCCATATCTTATAGTCATGGTATGCAACTATTGCAAGTAAAACCCTAATGGATTTAAGCATGGCCACTGGAGAGAAAGTTTCATCAAAGTCAAATCATTTCCTTTGCTTGAAACCCTTTGATACTAGCCTTGATTTATAGATCTCTACCTTTCCATCCACTTCAATCTTTCTCTTAAAGATTCATTTGCAACCTATAGGTACTATACTTTAAGGTACATCAACCAAAGTCCACACTTTGTTGGAGTACATGGAATCCATTTATGATTTCATAGCTTTTAGCCACTTCTCATAATCAATGTCTAACACTGCTTCTTTGTAATTAGCAGGTTCCCTATCATCTTTAAGGTGTACATCCAAGTCACAATTTATGAGAAATCCATCTCTCTAGAGCCTTGGGTATTATGGTAAATCTACGAACTGGTTTTGTAATGGGAAGATATATTGATTTAGGTTCTTTAATTTGAATAGTACTAGGTTGTGGTTCTTATGACACTTCATCAAGATTTATCTTACTCCCACTACTCCCTTCTAGCATAAACTATCTTTTTAGAAAGGTAGCATACTTGGAAACAAACACCTTTTGTCCTTGAGGATGCTAAAAATAATATCATAAATTTTCTTTAGGATATCCCACAAACCTACATTTATCAGATCTAGTTCCCAACTTGTGTATATGTAACCTCTTACATAAGAAGGACAATCCAAAATCTTAACGTGTTTAAGACTAGTTTTCATCCCTTACCATATCTCATATAGTGTTTTATATACTATCTTTGAGGAAACCTTGCTCAATAAATATGTGGCGGTAAGGAAGGCATATCCCCAAAAGGATAAAGGAATATCAATGCAACTCATCATAGATCATACCATATCTAATAGAGTATGATTTATCCTTTCGGACACACCGTTAAACTATTGTATTCCAAGAGGACTCCATTGAGAGAGAATTCCATTCTCTTTAAGATACTCAAGAAAATTATTATTCAAGTATTCACATTCTCAATCATATCGAAGAGCTTTAATACCTTTCCAAGTTTTCTTTTCAACTTCATTCTTGAATTCTTTGAAATTTTCAAACGATTTAGACTTGTACTTCATTAAGTACACGTACCTATACCTTGAGTAATCATCGGTAAAGGTAATGAAGTAGGAGTAACCTCCTCTAGCATTCATTGTTAGAGATACATCCGCGACTCTTTCTCCATGTCCAATAAATGGAGATCTAGTCATCTTTCCCATGATACAGGCTTCATAAGTCAAATAGGATTCAAAATCTGATAGATCCAAATATCCATCTTTTACCAACTTATTTACCTTATCTTTATTAATATGACATAGTATTAAGTGCCAGATGTAGGAATGATTTAGATTATTATCTATTTTCCTCTTAATTTGTTCGATATTGAAAACATTATCATTTACTTTAAGAATATAAAGATCATTATTCAATGTGCCAGTACCATAATATTTATTATCAAAATAAATAGAACAACAATTATCCTTAAGAGAAAATTCATAACCTTTCTTATCTAATTTTGAAACTGAAATAATGTTTATAATTAAAATAAGCAGATAATAACAATCTCTATGTTCTAAAGTCTGTCAAGATGAAACCTCCAAGCAATATGTCACACGGCTAACGCAACAACTTTTGCTACGTTTCCAAGATGTAGGTCCACCTCACCCTTGCTTAGCTTTCTACTTCTTCGAAGTGTCTGAAAATTATTACAGATTTGTGAGCCACAACCAGTATCTAATACCCATGAAGAAGTATTGTTAACATTCAAGTTACCATCAATAATAAACAATTAAGAAATACTTTCCAGAGGTGTGTCCTTCAAGGTTACAAGGTAGTCATTTCAATTCCTCTTCCAATGCCCATCCTTGCCACAATTGAAGCATTGTTCCTTATATTTCTTGGCTTTAGAAGAACTAGCCTTGTCAGCACCATTCTTTTCTTTCAATGGTTTCTTTTTCTTCTTCAACACTTTCTTTTTAGAGGAAGAAGCCCCATTAACAAGTATAATGGGTTCTTTACTTTTCTTGATCGTGCTCTCAACAATCTTCAACATGTTTACAAGTTCTGGAAGTGTAACTTCTATCTTGTTCATGTTATAACATATAACAAACTGAGAATAGGAGTCTGGAAGGGATTGTAGAATCAAGTCATTACTGAACTCCGCATCCATATGACATTCGAGCCTATCCGACTGCTCAATATAGTTGATCATCTTCAATCCATGCTCATGTACTAATGATCCCCAGGGCATCCTAGCCCTAAATAGGTCGAAAACCTTGCATTACGACTATACTCAATATATAACTCTTGTAGATGAAGCAATATCACAAATGAACTTTCCGTCTTATCTTGCCATTTCTCATAAGTGGCGACCTCTTTTTTTAGAGAATTCTCAACAAGACTAGTTAGGAGTGATTGATTAAGAACATAGGTTATTTTCTCAGAATTGAGAATGATTCTCAAGTTCCTTAGCCAGTCACGAAAATTAGGCCCGGCCAGTCTGTTTGTATTAAGGATTCTAGATAATGGGTTAAGATTAGCCATTACCATCTACAATATCACAACAGAAATGGTGCCTCCCACTATTCTTTTCGATTCTCACAACCCTTAATGTGGAAAGCAAAAAACTCGTTTGGAAGGTTTTCTAGTGGGGATTGGGATCCTATTACTTGTACACTATAGCCTTGTGGTGGTACAACAAACTAATAATACACTTGATAGGTAGATAACTTTTATCATTTGCTTTCATTCAATTACCAATCATAATTTAACCTCTTAAATGTATATGACATTGTGGTGGCACAACAAATCATATCCATTTTAGTCCATTCCTCACAAGTATAAATTAGTGATATAACCCTTGTGGTGGAACACAAAAGTTATATCATTTGTTTACCTTGTGTACATCACATGTTTTAATAGACATTATAATTTTCCTATACGTGTAAACTTTGTGGTGGAACAAAAAATTTACATATATAATAAACTTCGCATATTGACTCTATTGGTGGAAGGTTATGAACAATCATTCCTAATGATTTTTGTTTGCAACTTAATATTAAATTTTTGTGCGTGAGGGATTTAGGTTTATACGTTTAGATCTCATCATATAACATGTATCAAATACATATTAAGCATACATTTCATGCATAGCAAACATACATCTTATGCATAAAACCATAGGTGGATAACTATGGACTTTATAAGCGTGATTTAATTGAGTCAATTAAGTAAATCACTTAGTAATCCTAAGTAATTATTACATGAATATATCCCATTCATTTATGAGTCTTTAATCTTCAAATGGTCCATCATGCTTCCTTGTGTACTTCTTGATTTGCCTCAGTAAAATCCTATTTAACTCTAAATAACTATACATATCAAATATATATAAGCAACCTTGATCAAAAGTCAAGGGGAATTACATTGAAGGGAGATAGATATTCACATTGAGAGAAATTAAGAGAAGGCAATATATGCAAACCCCATTTAAAATTGAATAACCAAAGTAATAATACCAATAATTTAACCAATTGCTAAGGTCTAGGTCCAATATCAATCCACTTATATAATTAAATTGCCTAATAAATAAAATTAATTCTATTCTAGTTATGACCTTATCCTTAGATTGCATTCCTAATCTCATTAGGTTATCAAAGACTCTTTCTTAATCCTATTCCAAGTAGGATTTAGATTCCTCATTCATTAGATTCAAAATTCCAATGTAAGAAGGATTTTTGGAGTTTCAATTCCTAATCAAACTCCAATTTTTAAAAATTTATTCCAAAATTAAATAAATTATTAATTAATCAAAATATAATTTTTTACAATAAAAAACCACTTACTTAGTTTAATAAAATTTATGTTATAAATTTTAAGTCAAACCGAATTTGAAATCTTAAGACTAGTAAAAACAATGAATTTCGGAAAAAAAAAACTATTTTTACTAATTTTACATAGGGTAGTTGACTACCCAAAGTTTCTGTCCAAAAATTTCCTCAGGTCTGAAGTGGGGTAGTCGACTACCACTTGATACTAAAGATTTTTTTAAACGTTTTTCTTCATGATTTTCCTTCCCAAAATAATTTTATTTTGATTCAAAATAATATTTTGATCAATCAAATTTTTTTATAGTCAATCTCTATTGATTTAATATGCTTGAAAACTATCTATAATTTTTTTTATTATCATCATATTATAATAAAGAATTCGAGAACTCTTTCTTGAATTCTCTTGACCTAGGGTTTCATAAACCCCAATGTAATTTTTAGGATCTTGAGTTGCAATCTAAAAATACTAAGATCAAATCTTCTAAATCCATAACAACGGAAGTAACATTCTTCCTAATAATTCTTAGAATTGGTTGTGATACCATTGTAAATCTATCGACATAGAATTCCTAACGGAATTTAAAATTTTCAATTGTTCCAATAAACTTCCACCAAGAAATTCTCTATGAATCAATTTGATATAGTCTTATATCATAACTATCAATTGAGCTCTGAATAGAATACAAAAAAGAAGAGAACAGAACAATAAAAGAGAGAAACAAAAGAAGGAAAAAAGAGAAATATAAGAAGATAGAAGAAAGTAGAAGAGAAGAAGAATTTAAGAAAAGATAGAATTAATTTCGTACATGCCTCTTATTGAATGTAGTTTTTTGTATTTATACAACTGTAGGATTAGAATGCTACTAACTATCACAATATATTGATTAACAACTAATTAATCTTGCTAGTTGTACTAATTGATCTTTCTACCTATCTAACCACCTGTTTAACAGAATCACTAACTAATAACCATGGCTTGTTTACTTCAAGATATTCCTTAAGCGTATTCTATCCTTTGTGGAGCCTTCCTTATCCTCTGGCTTCTCCT
This sequence comes from Bretschneidera sinensis, assembly GCA_023935145.1. Taxonomy (NCBI): domain Eukaryota; kingdom Viridiplantae; phylum Streptophyta; class Magnoliopsida; order Brassicales; family Akaniaceae; genus Bretschneidera; species Bretschneidera sinensis. The sequence goes on from CM043699.1 coordinate 123,972,827, forward strand.
TAAGTAAGGTGGTTATCCTTTCCATTCTAGCTCAGCTTCCCTTTCCTATTGTATCTTGAATTTCTTAGTAAAGTCTACTGCTCTTGTCCCTTTACTTTCGTAGCTATCATTAGCTGCCCCTTCAAAATTGACCTTGTGCTCAAGGTTCTGAGCCTACAATAGGGGTTAAACAATAACAAGATCTTCCTATGATGCCTCTTCAGGTGTGAGTTCTTGCCATTGAACAAATACTTAATGAACCAATTTGTTGTGTATCCAAATGGTTCTGTGATCCAATGTGGTCAGGGGAGTAAGAATTGGTTTATTCTCAATGCAGAATTCAGGTAAGGACAAAGGGTTTATCAGGTGGATTGCCTTGAAATGGTTTGAGTAAGGAAATGTGGAAAACATTGTGAATTTTAGAAGTGGTTGGTAATGGAGGCTTATAAGCTACAGGTCCAATATGTTCTATCACTTGAAAAGGGCTATAATGCCTTTTACTCAGTTTCTAATTAAGCCTTAAAGTAAGAGACCGTTGCATGTAAGGTTGTAATTTGACCAACACCCAACTGCCCAGTTTCAGCTCTTTGTCCTTTATTTTTGCATCTACTAGACTTCATTCTTGATTGAGCTTGCAAGATATGAGTTTTAAAAAGTTGAAGGAGCTCATCTCGGCTTAATAGCTCATTATTAAATACTCAATATTAGATGAACATACTACATATCTCTGAATGACAAGGGGCTCTCTACCATATAAGGCTTGAAATGGAGTCATCTTGATTTCAGAATGATAGGAAGTGTCGTAAGAGTATTCAACCTATAGAAGCAACTGTAGCCATAACTGTGGTTTATCATGTGTAAAATCTCTCAAATACTACTCCAAACATCTGTTAAGTACTTCTGTTTGACCATCTGATTGTGGATGGTAAGCAGACTTAAATTCAGAGAAGTACTGCTGAACTTGAACAACTGCCTCCCTTCCAAAAGGTACTCATGAAGACCTTATCTCTATCAGAGACAATAGATTTAAGCAATCTATGTAACTTCACTATTATCTCACAAAAGAGTTTAGCCACTTTTGAAGCAGAAAAAGTACTAGGTAAGGCCCCAAAGTGAGCATATTTAGTTAATCTATCAGTGACTACCAAAATGATTGAGCAACTATGTGTAACAAGAAAATCAATTATGAAATCCATTGAAATATCCTCCCAAACCTTCTCAAGAATAGGCGAGGTTTTTAATAAACCGTATGAAAATGTTGAAGAATACTTTGTTTGCTAACAAATTAAATAGTGTTTCACAAATTCCTTGGTATACTGTCTCATAGTCTTCTAGAAAAAATTTGTAGAGACTCTCATGAAAGTTCTAAGAACATCATTGTGTCCTTCAAGAAGGGAAGTGTGGAACTCTTCTAAGACTGCAAATCTGAGAGGGGAAGTAAAGCCGATGACCAAATTGTTGTTGTAAAACAATAACCCTTGGTTGACTGAATATCCTACAAGACCATCACCTTTGCTGATCTGGTAATGTAAAGTAACCAAGTCTTGAGCTACTGTATTTTCAATTCTCAAGTCATCTAACAGATCAAAGAGGGGATAAGAGAGGTATATGAAAATTATACTAGACTCATAATCTTCCATAGAGTCATCCTTAGTAGGTAACCTAGACAAGGCATCTGCAATAGCATCATCTGTAATGACCTATCCCCGGTTGGCCACCCCCGAGCCTATGTTATAACGTTTTGAAATCCTAGCATGACACATATATGCAACAATATAAAAACGTACACCAACTGAATGTACATATATACATCAATCCTCAACCCTCAACATAGGAGTTACATTATTAAAATTTCAACTGAAACAATATATACAACATATGATGCATGGATATTTACAAGTTTCTTTTCTATTAGTCTGAGGATATGAACCACGTGGCTTACAGAAAATGATTTATTCTGAATCTCAGCTCACAATTCTATTTGTTCTGCCCGCTACCTAAAATTATTTAACAATGAGGAGTGATTACGCCCAAAACATAACGCAGTTATTGTAGTATAGTTTTAGGGTGTCGATTCCACAGGGAAACAAGTTAAGTACAACAGAAGGTGTAAACCTCAACACAAACGATAAAAGATTAAAAGAATCTGAGTTGTTTGAGAAAAAGAGTAATTGTTTAAATAAGTTTAAAATAAAAATGACAAGGTTCCAGAAATCCTCCCTAGGTTCGTTGCTCTAATCCTAACTTGATTCAGTTGTTTTTATCTCGATTGCAAGTTTCATATCCCAAACAGGCAATCGGAAAATATTCAATTAAAGTGTATTTATGAATCCTAATGTAATTGTTATGAAATCTTCTTTACTTTCAAGCACACATGACCTAACTTATAAATTATCAAGAGACGACGATATATCTAAACGACGATACCGCAGCAATGGACAAATCTATAAAAGAGATCTACCGAACTCAATCACACCCAAACAGGTACACATAAGAAAAGCCTGACTGAACTTATATGGAAAAGAAGCATGCAACCACCAGAGTTAAAATAAATCTACTAATTAAATTAAAGAATAAAACATAACAATATTTAACGAAAATAATTCCAACTACAACCGAATCAAATAAAGGAAAAATAAGAACAACTACACCTAGGGATTCATCCCTTCGCCTTGCTTGGAGACTAGCCGGTCATGGGGTTCATGCGTCCTCGAGTTGCCTCTGGCCTCCCTACGATCATCTCTCCCGACCTTCAAACTTTAAACTTCGGGTTCCTCCTAAAGGCCCTCTGGATTGCTCCTAAAGGCCCTTTAGATTCATCCCCGATTGATTTCCAAAGCTACAGTGGAGTGGGTCTTATATAGGCAAATACCAAGAGTGCAATGTGTTTCCCATCCGATGTGGGATGTGAGATATAGAAATGTGTTTTCCAACCGATGTGGGATGTGGGATTTAAGCCCAAAATCACGCTGAAATCCCGCACAGCCCGCACAGCCTGACCATTGTCTACTAAAACTGCCATAACTTTCTCTAGAAAAATTCTTTTGACGAACTGTAAAATTCTCCAGAAAATAGACTTCCAGATCTTTCTAAGAGTATATGGCTCATCTCCTGGTTCTTCTTGTATCAATATAGTTTAATTTTCAAAGATGATTGATCTGTACGGGCAATTCTCGCAATTTAGTGAAACTCTTTCCAGTGCGGGTAGCAGCTGTTGCTCTTTTAAGCCCTCCATCTTGTCCTTTCGGAAGCATTCCTTCACTCCAGTATGCCTCAAGTCTTTGTGCTTCAAGCGATGATAACTTTTCCTCCTCTTTTGAGCTTAAAGTATCTGAAAATGCACCGAAATAGATCAATGATCCAAGAATGATACTTTAGAGTTGTTAACGTATAAAAGTGCAATTAAAACCTAGATTAACCCTAAAGTGATAACAGTTAAGTACTGTTAAGATGCATTTTACGACTCTCATCAAGGAGTGAGCTTCAAAAGCTTAGTGAATTAAATTTACTAGAAGTACTCGATTATATACTTCTAGTCACATCTTATAATTCAATCATTTCTAATTCACCAATATTAATCATACATTTCTTCACCTACAATAATTCAATCTTTCAAATAATCTTCCAATATTCATTCATCTATCATCTCATATAATTCAATAATAACATTCTATTATCACTACTCATATCATAATTCCAACTATTTATCAATCTCTTCTTAAATTAATCATCAAACATATCAATTTTTCTTCTCACATATTTAATCATCTTGAGACTATCAATTCAACATCATTATTTACCTCGTTATGAGGTTCACAACATATAATCAATCAATCAAATAATTTTTATCATATTATATTTTCATATTTCTTTCTCATCATATCTATCTCTCTGTGAGACTCATTTATCTATCAAAATTTCACAATCAAAACTGATACTTTACTATCTCAATCAATAATAATAAATATTTAAAACAAATGTAATGCATGAATTTAAATTATCTTTCTTTATTTCTCATCAAATCATTTCATATTATCATATGAGAATGTCTTCCCACATGTCGACATGTTTCAACCAGACCAGCTGCCTTTCTGGTCTTTTCAGCTAGACCAGTTGCCTTCTTAGTCTTTTTAGCTAGACTAGCTACCTTCCTGGTCTTTTTCAGCTAGACCAGTTACCTTCTTGGTCTTTTTTTTTAGCTAGACTAGTTGCATTCTTGGTCTTTTTAGCTAGACCAGCTGCCTTCCTGGTCTTTTTTTTAGCTAGACCAGCTACCTTCCTAGTCTTTTCTTTTATGCAGATGAGCAATAATATGCAAGCAAGCATACATCAAAACATTCAATTTAACTATCTAGCTCTTTCTCAAAATTATTATTTTTATCATATTTATTAAATTGTTTAATCATATAACATATCAACTTTTTAGAAATTTCGTAAAATCTCTCAACATATTTTTCATTCATCCATCCTTTTTAAAATATAAATTCTTATATAATTAATATTCCACATATTTTCTAATTCCTAACCAATAAACCAATGCATTTTCATATATAAAAGAACATACATCATTAAATCATTATAATTCACCCATTTATTTAAATATCATAAATTCATATTTTTAATGGTTTTGATTACTAAAAATAAATCCAACTCACCACGTAGCAGTTAAAGCTACTCGTGGATCATCTCTTTTCCTTTCCTGCTCCTTTCAGCAATGTCTTGAGATATTACCAACACCTAATCATAAACTTTCATAAATCTTACTATTTCATAACTTAATTCAAAAAATATAATTATTTAATTACGAGTCTTACTGAAAATTTACCTCAAATATGATGAAGTCTTGCTATTGTAATTGAATCACTGTACTATCTCTAATATTGGAGAATTTTTTTTTATAATTTTTTGCTAAGAAATTTGAATTGAAGAAAGAAGAAACCAAACAGGAATTGGTAAGAAAAATTGAAACAAAACAAAAAAATAATTTTTATCTCAAAACCGTACTACCATTCTTTATATTTCCTTTTGCTTAGTGTCCATCATGCATATTTGCATGTAACTTGTAACCTACACCTGGATTAAGCGCCCTGGTGTATCACTTTTTTTTTTTTTTTAAAGAATTATTTTTATTCAATAATAAATCTTTCATGTTTATATTATTTTAATTCTATGTAATATCTATCAAATTGCTTATTTACCCTTACTTTAAGAATACGGGTATTACAATTCTACCCACCTTATAAAAATTTCATCATCGAAATTTTCTTACCTAACTTATGAAAAAGCTAGGTGTACTCCTTCCTCATTCTTGCATCATGCTCCCAAGATATTTTTTCAACATCTTTGTTCTGCCACAATACTTGAATCAAAGGTATAACTCTATTACGCAAGACTTATTATTTTCTGTCTAGAATTCTGACGGGTACTTGCATAAATGTCAAATCTTCCTGAAGTTCTACAGCTTGACTTGGAATACTATGGGATTCATCATGTAAACACTTTCTCAAAAACAAATTGTATAATTGCTTTAACTCTGGAGGCAAATCCAATCTGTATGCTACTGGTCCAACTCTTTCAATTACTTCATATGGCGCCACAAATCTGGGACTCAACTTTCATTTCTTTTTAAATCTCAACACGCCCTTCCACGAAGATAGTTTCAAAAACACCCAGTCACCAACTTAAAACTCAAGAGGTCATATTTTATTATCAACATATCCCTTCTATCTGTTCTGTGCTTCTCTAAGGTTCTCTCTAACCAGTTTGATCATCTCAGTAGTCAAATCTATCATTTCTTGACCAAATATCTTTCTTTCTCCAACTTCTTCCCAACATATTGGAGTTCTGCACCTTCTACCATATAAAACCTCAAATGGTACTATCCTAATACTAGTTTAATACTGATTATTGTATGCAAACTTGATCAAAGGAAAATAAGCATCCCAGCTCACTGAGAAACTCAATACACTTGCTCTCAACATATCTTCTAGTATTCTAATGATTCTCTCTATCTGCCCATCAATTTGATGATGAAAAGATGTACTAAACTGCCACTGTATACCTATAGCTTTCTCAAACAAAATCTAGAAGTAAATCTAGAATCTTTATTTGATACAATGCTTAAAGGTACTCTACGTAATCTCACAATTTCCGCTACATATAATTCAACCAACTTTTTAGGACTTGATTACGCCCAAAGTATAACGCGGTAGTTGTAGCACAGCTTTGAGGTGTCGATTCCACAGGAAAACAAGATAACTACAATAGAAGGTGTGAACTTTAACACAAACAATAAAAGTTTAAATGGAATAATCTGAGTTGTGAACAAATTGTGTAAATAGATTGAAGAATATGATGGATATAATAAAGAAACAACAAGGTTCCAGAAATCCTCCCTAGGTTCGTTGCCCTAATCTTAACTTGATTCTGTTGTTTTTATCTCGATTGCAAGTTTTACATCCCAAACAGGCAATCGACAAATATTCAATTAAAGCGCATGTATAAACCATAATGTAATTGATACGAATTATTCTTTACTTTCAGGCACACATGACCTAACTTATAAATTATCAAAAGACGACGATATATCTAAATGACAATACCACAGCAATGGACAAATCCATAAAAGAGATCTACCGGACTCAATCACACCCAAACAAATACACATAAGAAGAGCCATTAGACTTATATGGAAAAGAAGCATGTAATCACCGGACTAATAAGAAATATACTAATTAAATTAAAGAATAAAACATAACAATGTTTAACGAAAATAATACCAAACTACAACTGAATCAAATAAAGGAAAATAAGAACAACTACACCTAGGGATTCATCCCTTCGCCTTACTTGGAAACTAGCCGGCCATGGAGCTCATGCATCCTCGAGTTGCCTACGGCCTTTCAACGATCATCTCCCCCTTGGTAGCAAAATTTTCGGTGATTCCTCAGCTTGCCCTCCAAAAGTACTTTGGATTCCTCTTAATGGCCCTCTGGATTGCTCCTAAAGGCCCTTTGGATTCACTTTCTAATGATCTCAGATTCTCCGATGGTCCTTAAAGCTGAAGTGGAGTGGGTCTTATATAGGCAAATACCACGAGTGCAATGTGTTTCCAATCTGATGTGGGATGTGGGATACATAAATGTGTTTCCAACCGATGTGGGATATGGGATTTAAGCCTTCACATGCCCTTCACGCTGAAATCCCTCACAGCCTGACCTTTGTCTACTTAAACTGCCATAACTTTGTCTAGAAAAATCATTTTTACAAACCGTGAAATTCTCTAGAAAATAGACTTCCGGATATTTCTAAACATATAGGCTCGTCTCCTGGTTCATCTTGTATCAATACAGTTTAATTTGCCAAATTGATTGATCTGTACGGGCAATTCTGGCAATTTAGTGAAACTTTTTTCCAGTGTGGGCAGCAGCTGTTACTCTTTTAAGCCCTCCATCTTGTCCTTCCGGAAGCATTCCTTCACTCTAGTATGCCTTGAGTCTTTGTACCTCAAGCAATGATAATTTTTCCTCCTCTTTTGAGCTTAAAGTACCTGAAAATGCACCGAAATAGATCAATGATCCAAGAATGTTACTTTAGAGTTGTTAACGTATAAAAGTGCAATTAAAACCTAGATCAACCCTAAAATGATAATAATTAAGTGCTGTTAAGATGCATTTTATGACTCTCATCACAACCCCCAACTAGCTTATTGTTAGTCCCTAGCAATTCAAGCGAAAACAAGAGATGAATTCTACCGTGGGAATCAAAGTAAATGAAAAGCAATATTAGTGTTAACCAAGAGTAATTCACATTTTGTCTCAAAAATTTCACATAACACACGACACAAAGAATCATTAAATTTCACCCAAATCCAAAAGTAATCCAAACATCAATCTTAAAATCGTTATTGACTCTTAACATCCATCTTACCACAAACCATTAATCCGATTACTCGGATGATTTTATGCATAACATTTATGAATACAAGTCTTGGCCTCTAAAACATAATAAATTGCGTGACATCAATCACAAAAACAAGCTCCATAGGCTCACTTTTCAAATCACTCTCCACTATTGTAGAAAAATCACACTACATTGGATCAAAAGTTCTTTAATAAGCTTGTAACGTTAGGCTAAGGTAAAGGCTAAGGAAGAACGGAAGGATTCAAAAGTAAAAGAACTCAATCTCTTAGCTTTAAACACAATCACTTTAAGCACTTGATAACCTTTACTTCAACACCCAACTCTTTCAACCATTTTTCGAGCATTTCTTTCAACAAATCACCATTTTTTTTCTTTTCTTTCTTTCTTCTTTCTTTGCCATAATTCATTTTTTATTTATTTATTTTGGCACATAACCATTCACTTTCTTTTTCATCATCATTTTTTTTTTTTTTTCCACAACCATCAACTTATCTCATTTAATGTACTTGGTTTGTGGTAGTGATATTTTTTTCATATTTCCATCGTTACTCCTTTTAAGTGCTTCTCACAACATGTGTATAACTAAGTTCTTTTAAAAGAAAGTTAAGCATAAAATATTTTTAGGCTCATAAAGGTAAGTAATTGGTTTATCGAAAAAAACAAGGCTCAATTTTTCTTTTCAAGAAAAAGGCTCAAATAGGTGACTAGTGATAAATATTGCAATGGCAGGTTTGAAAGGCTTAAACGGTTCAAAAATGGCCTATATCATATCCTAAGTAGTGTGCATTCTAGGAATTCACCTCAAGTGATTATTAAATAAGTTCTAGAGCTTGTCAAGGCCATAAAAGTATTCATAAAACAATCATACATAAAATTTCTCTAAATGTTTAAGACTAATCATACAATCTTACCACAAACTAGAGTCTCAAACCAAATGAAGATTGATACTTAAATTAATTTCAAACTGAAGCAAGATTTAACTTCTTCTACATGCTATCTACTATCTTAATTAAGCTCATATCATTGACATGTGAATTAACTCTAAGGCTGACACCAAGCATGCTAGAAACAAACAAAAAGAAAAATGACACCAAGCAGTTCAATGAAAAACATGAAAAACAGTCATATGTTTCCTCCACCCCCCAACTTAAAATAAGCATTGTCCTTAATATAAAAGCAAAAGTTAAGGAAACTCCCTTTTTGACCAAAGGTGCGTGGAGTTGAAAGTTGTGGACGATCATTTGAACTGCTTCGTTTATTTGTTCCTGAAAAATAAATACGAAAGTAAAACTGGAAAACAGTAAAATAATAATAATAAACAAGAAAAAAAATATGAAAAACAATAAAAATAAAAGGATACGTTGTGGGTTGCCTTCTATGAGCGCTAGGTTTTACGTCTTCAGCCAGACATTTTTATTCCCTCCTCGAAAAACGTGAGTTGGATGCACCAGCCACTGCTTTGCTACAAAATTTTGTGCTTGTATGCTTTGGTGATGGCAAGGAATACTTAAAGTCCACTGCATGTGGCTCAAGTGTTTTTGGTGATGCCCATTTACTATCAGCAGTAGGGTATTTGATTCCTGCATCCATGTGACTTCTCTCAAGCAACTTCTCAAAGCATGGTTGGCAAAATGTCTTAATAAATTCCTGTGGCTTATCAAAAATATCAACAACATTAACAGCATGAGGATAATTTGAAGAATCTTTGAACTCAAGATTATTAGGACTGAATTCCGAAGAGTTAGAATTATCTTTGATGTACTCATCCTCTTCATGTGGCTGCCATGGGACTCGAAAAACATTTACCTCTAGAGTCCTATTTCCAAATGATAATGTCATTAGGCCATTCCTACAATTAATGAGGGCATTGGCAGTGGCAAGGAATGGTCTTCCGAGTATCAAAGGAAATTTTGACTCCGTGTTTATAGTAGAAACAGTATCTAAAACCAAAAAATCAACAGGATAGTAGAAATTATCAATTTGCAACAAAACATCTTCTATAATACCTCTTGGTTTTCTTACCGATCTATCCGCTAATTGAAGTACCACAGAGGTTGGTTTGATCTCACCTAGACTGAGCTGTAAGTACATGGAGTATGGCATGAGGTTTACTCTAGCACCCAAATCTAGCAATGCTTGGCCACAAGGTTTACTTCCAATTTGGCAAGCCACTGTTGGATAGCTCGGATCTTTATATTTGGGCAGTGTCTTGCTATTAATTACAGTACTTGCTTGCTCCATTAAGAATGTCGTCTTCTTCTCATTGTGCTTCCCCTTGAGTGTGCATAGATCCTTGATGACTTTAGCATAGTTGGGAATCTGTTTTATGACATGAAGAAGAGGAAGATTAATTTTTTGATCAAGAATCTCACATTTTAATGTTGTATTTATCTCCTTAGGTTTAAGGAGTGCTTGAGGGAAAGGCACCGGTGGGCGATAAACATCACGGGCCTCTTGTTCCTTGGGGGCTTTATCCTTGTTGCTTATGGTATTAGGAATCAAGTGTGATGGTAGAGTGGGACCATTAATTGTCTTACCACTGCGAGTAATTATGGTATTAGCCTCTCTAATATTTTGATTCTTAGGATTGGAGGTTTGTGCCATATGTTGTCCCCTTAGATTAGGTTGTGGCTGTGAAGGAAATCGATCTTGTTCTTGAATTGTCAAGAAACTAGTCAACTTGGTGAGTTGACTCTTTATTACCTTTTGTTCCTTTGATCGCTTGTTGTTCCTCTAACAACCGTTGATTTATTTTTCCTTGATCTTCAACACTCTTGGCATGTACCTGCATAAATGATATATCTTCTAAAGGTAAAGATTGTTGAGGTGCATTAAATGAGGTTGCTTCCGGTTGCCATTGGCTACTAGAGTGGGGATGAGGTTGTATATCGGATCTCCAACCAAAATTAGGGTGATTCTTCCAACCGGGATTATAGGTGCTAGCGTAGGGTGAGTATGGTTTGCTAGAGGGTATACCTAAAGCATTACACTCTCCCTTCATCTCAAAATAGGTTGGACAATCCCTAGGCAAATGATCTACCCTATTACATATGAAACAAGACTCATAGAACTCTGCCCTAGCAACCGGTTTAGGGGTTCTAGTGTCCTTGGTTTTTAAGGCTTAAATTTCCTTAGTTAGGACCTCTAAACGGGCTTTAAGGCTGTCATCTTCCTTAAGTTGGTAAATCCCAGCGGGGTTAATTTCTCTTAGTGCCTTCCATGGCATCTGGTTCAGTCCAAGTGTGGGCTTTTTCTGATAGGTCATCTAGGAAATCTATGGCTTGGCTGAGATCTTTTTGAAGAAAATTCCCATTGCACATCATTTCTATGAACTGCCTTTTCCTACTTAGGAGTCCATCATAGAAATAGCTAACTACCCGCCAACTCTCATACCGTGTGGACAAGAATTCAAAAGGTCCTTGAAACGTTCCCAAACTTGGTATAAGGTTTCACTCTCCTTTTGTGCAAAGTTTGAGATTTGTCTCTTGAGGTTGTTGGTCTTATGGGTTGGGAAGTGTTTTTGGAAGAAAACTCGGGTCATCTCATCTAACCACCTATGGACCTAGGCCTTAACGAGTACAGCCAAGCCTTGGCTTTTTCCTTAAGTGAAAAAGGGAAAAACCGAAGTTTGACGGTGTCTATCATATCAGCCCTACTGTGAAAAGAAGCTACTACTTCCTTAAATTCCTTAATATGGATATAGGGGTTTTCATTCTCAAACCCATGGAAAGTTGGTAGCAATTGGATCATACCTGGCTTAAAATCAGGTTGTTGAACATTAGGGGGGAACATGATACAAGATGGTGTGGCCGTACGGCTAGGGTGCAAGTAATCCTTAAGTGTCCTAGGGGGTTGATCTTCGTGTTCACTCATTTCTTCGGGACTAGATGGATTGTCAAATAAAGGATTTGAAAAAGAATTAAATTTTAACTCTAACACTGACCTACAACCAAATCTACCTACAACGTCTCTATGTCTGTGCATGTGAGGTAATAAAAATAATATAAAAAGAAAGAATCAAATAAAAAAAAATTAATGCAGCAAGCTAAAAGAAGGAATGAAGTTACCGCCTTTACAGTTGCTGAAAAGAAAAACTATTTAGAATTCTTCTACCGTCATGTCAAAAGTTGACAATCTTTTTTTTGATATGTAAATAAAGCTTATATTAATCAAAATGTAAAAAATTATCACTGGGCATACCCAGAGGATTTACAATGTGAGCAAAACAGAAACAAAACAAAAATAAGCTTACACAAGAAGCCTAATCTCAGGGCAACTAGCATACACAACCTTATAGATTACAATTTGTATCTTCTTGGCTAGGCTGTTAGGTTGAACAAGAGCTTGCTCAAATAATTTAGCATTTCTAGCCATCTAGATATTGTACACTGTGCAAGCTAGGGCTATCCTTTTTGCTATGGCTGGGGGCCAGATCCTCTTACTTTTTGAGTCCACTTGATTGCACTCTCTATAGTAGTCATTTATTTTCTGCAACCAAGCCAAACTTTGATGGTATCTCAAGTTTCCTTGCTGATCCTGCATAAGAAGAAAAGTTGCCCCCTAGATTCATCTTACTCTTTACATAAGGGGCAGAGTTTATTCTCTCTTTCCAACTGAAGTCTGTCCTTTGTGAGAAGTCTGTTTTGTATGGCCAGCCAAAGAATAAATGAGTGTTTAGGGGGTCAGTGACCATTCCACACCAGGGAAGCCTAACTGACCATATTTCCCTCCAGTCTGATTAAATTGTAAACCTTCTTTATGCTCAGATCATTGTGAACCATCCATTCCATTAATCTGTCCTTGGCTTGCTGAGTGGAAGAAGGTTGGCCAGTTAGGTCAACTCTGATTTCTAGAATTCTCTTCCAAAGAGGGGAATCATCATTTCTTGCCATGATCTCCTAGATAGATCTATTCATTAGGTAGTAGTGCTGGACCCACTGAATCCATAGAGAATCTTTCTTCATGTTGATGTTCCAAAGGACCCTGGTAAGGAGGGCCTTGTTCCATGCTTTTAAGTCAACCAGGCCCAACCCTCCTTCAGATTTCGGTTTGCATATATCAACCCAAGCTACAAGAGCCTTCCTCATACCATTACTCTTACCATTCTATAGAAATGTTCTGCACATCCTAATTATTTTTTCCAAGATGTTACCAGGGATAGGGAAGATGGCAAGCCAAAAACACTCCACCCCTTGAAGCACTGATTTGATCAGTTTTGTTCTGCCAGCAGAGGACAAGGAAGAGCCTGCCCAGACATTTATGTACCCATATATTTTATCAATAAAGGGGCAGTAGTGAGTAGCATTTAATCTTGCTGAAGCCAGTGGAACCCCCAAGTATTTGAAAGGGAGGCTGCCATCCTCCATTCCAGTGAACCTTCTGATTTCCATTAACTCTGCAGCCTAGACTCCAGCATAAAAGATATTTGATTTGGCCAAGCTTGCTTGCAGCCCTGAGCACTCACTAAAATGGTTGACACACTCCATAAGCTACCCCATAGATCTAGCATCCCCTATAGTAAAGAGAATGAGGTCATCAGCAAAAGCCAGGTGGGTGATCTTTAGTTTATCACACTTAGGATGATATCTGAATCTATCCTCCTCATTCAATCTCCCAAGAAGTCTGGACAAGTACTCCATAATCAAGACAAACAAATTTGGGGAGAGGGGGTCCCCTTGTCTAAGACCCCTTTTGCCAACCAAGAAGCCATGCAGACTCCCATTGATGGAGAATGAGAAGGCTGTTGTTGTTACACATTCCATGATCCATTTTCTAAATTTTCCTGGAAAGCCGAGACCCTCTAATAAAATATTCAGAAATGCTTACTCAACAGTGTCATAGGCTTTTCTAAGGTCAATCTTGATCATACACCTTGGAGAGATTCTTTTCCTACAATACTTTATGAGCAATTCCTGGACCAAGTAAATGTTTTCAGCCATGCTTATAGATTTGATGAAGGCTGCCTGGGCAGGATTGACAATGTTGTTCAAGCAGGGAGCTAGTCTGGAGGTAAGGATCTTAGAGATGATCTTATAAATCACATTGCAACAGGCTATAGATCTAAAATCCTCCACTTTGGAAGCTTGTTTACATTTTGGGATCAAGGCAAGAGAGGTATGGTATAATTTTTTTAGAAGTCTCCCATTTTGGAAAAATTCTTGCACAGCCTCAATGATAACTTGGTTGATAACATCCCATGCTTTCTTAAAGAATCTTGAGGAATAGCCATCAGGCCCAGGGGACTTATCCTCCCCTATACTCCAAAGGGCTTCCTTAATCTCTTCCCCTGTGACATCCCTAATCAGCTGATCAGCTTGGCTCTCTTGAATTGTGGGCCTTCTTAATGACTTCCAGATCAAGAGGCCTGCATTTGGAAGAAGAACCTAAAAGGTCCTTATAGAACTTTATGAACTCTTCAATCACTTCAGCTTCAGAGGTAGTCTGAGATCCATTTGAGGAGACCACTGTAGATATATGGTTTTTGCTAGTCTTCCTTTTTAGCAAGGCATGGAAAAATTTTGAACCCCTATCACTGTTCAGTAGGTATCTGTATTTAGCCTGTTGGGATAGGAAGCTCCTCTCAGCCTCAGCAAGTTTAAAGGCCTTCATCTTCTGATCAGCCACCCTTGTTTGGAGCTCAGAGTCAGAAGGATTATCATGGAGCTCCCTTTGGAGACTGGACAACTTTTGTGAAGCCTCTAGAGCTCTCTCTGTTATGTGACTGAAGTGGTTCTCAATGAGCAATTTAAGGTGAGCTTTGAGACCTTTTAGGTTTCTACACAATTTGAATAGTTTAAAGCCACCCAAAGTACTGCCCCAGTGTGATTTAACAGTGTCAAGAAACTTTTCATGTTCAGTCCACATGTTGAAAAACTTAAAGGATCTTCTGCCCCCCTAACTTCATCCAGTAAGTTAACAAGGCATGGAGAATGATCAGAAAGGCAACCTGTAAAAAGGAATGTGGCCTGTGCTCTGAGCCCCTTTTGGTACCAAGCATTATTCACCATCACTCTATCCAGTTTACTCCAGATTTTGTTGTTTAACCAAGTGAACAGGCAACAAGTAGCACTTACATTTGTTAGTCCAGTTTCTCTACAACAATAAGAGGGATCCCTTAACTCATAGTCTGTTACAGGCAGCCCATTGGCTTTCTCATTAGCAGCAAAAACATTGTTGAAATCCCCCAGGACAAGCCGAGGGGCAGGGTTTTCATAGCTAAAACTACACAAGTTATCCCACAAGGGTCTTCTAGCAACAATAGTATTAAAACCATATACAAAGCTGACTATAAATTTACAAGAGGAAATTAAGCATGCTACATTACAATGAATAACTTGGGGGCAAGCTTTAATTATAGACATACTGACCTTAGAAGGGTCCCACATCTCCAAAATCCTGCCAGCAGGGTAGGCTGAAAAGTTGTTACTCTGTCTCCAAAGGCTGAATTTGTTGCCCATGATACTGAGCAGCTTGTCTTCATCAAGCTTAGACTCCAAAATTCCGATCACATCAATCCTCTTACTTTTCATGAGGTGCAACACCCCATTGTGTTTCAGGGGTTTGTGAAAACCCCTGATGTTCCAGCATACTATAATCATTGAGGGTTCTGGGAGGATTTCCCTCCCTTCCCTATTGGATGAGGATCTTTCAGGCTTGGTTTTCCTTTTTTCCTCTTTGTGTTAGGAAAGCTACTCCCCTGCACTCCTGGCTCCTTAGGCAACTCACTAGTGTCTGGGGGTTCTGTGGGATGTCTGGACTTTAATCCAGATACCAACTGGAATGTGGCTAGAGAATGCCCCTTTTCTCCTTCCACCCTTACTTCTTTGGATCTGGGATCCTCCTCTTCTGGTGGGTTCACTTCTTGGGCTACACCTATTGCTTCCTGAGTTGTCTCTAAAACTGGAGGAACTGAACAAGGGCTAATCCTCACTGGTTCAGCATTTTGATTGATTCCCCCCTTGTCAGAGTCAACTGGATCTTTGGACCCTTCTTGCCTTGCTATTTTTTGCCTCTTGCCATTCTGCTTTCTCCTCTTATCTGACCTTACATTAAGGCTGCAGGAGTGGAGGTCATGGCCTAGGACCTTGCACTTGGGGCAGTATCTAGGGAGGTTTTCATAAGATATCCTTTGCTCAAAGGTGTTCCCATTTGGGAAGCTAACAGGCACTGAGAACTTAATTTTCTTAGCTACATCAATCTCCACAAGCAGCCTAGCATATGAGATTCTTTATTTGTTGTTTATAAACTGGTCAGCATAGAGAGGTTTACCTAGTTGGGAGCCTATCTTACTTAGGTAGTTTGCAGTCCACAACTCAAGAGGTAGACCCTTCAGCTGAATCCAAATAGCGATAACGTTTATTTCTTCATTGCCATATTGGAAAAATTTTGGCATAGATTTCAAGAGTAAAGGTCTACCATATACTTGATAGGGTCCTTCTTGCAAAACATTCATACTAGCCTCAGCATTCTCAAATTTAAATACAATCCAGCTACTATCATCAAATTGAGTAAGGACTTTTACCTTCCATGAGTCTATGAGCATCTTCAGGGCAGCCCTCCCTGGGAACCTGCCAGCAAAGTATCCTACCAAGCAAAAAGGGTAGTCTCCAAACACTTCTTCAATGTCTTCCTCAGTAATACATATTGTGTCTCCCTCACTTTCAATGGTAAAGAGTTGTAAGCCTTTGCTTTGCTTCATATTGTCAGCAAATAAGCTTACCCAAGAAGCTTTCTTACTTTCCTTCTGGGGAGTTTTCCCACTGTTAGCATGGCCTTGGTTCCTTATTTTTCCTGGAGCACTTAGAGAAGCTTCTTGCCCATGGAAGGCCTCTTTGGGACTAGAATTAGTAGGGGGACCTTTTTTCTTTAAGGGAGAGTGAGTCCTGGACCCATTCCTTGCCTCTTTCTGACCTTGCCTTACTGCTACTGGTCCTCCGTGAACAGTAGCTTGGCAGCTGGAGTCTTCTTCCTCACTGGAATAATAGGATCCTACCTGGTCAGAATCCTCATCACTCTCTTCAGAGGAGCTTAGGTTCTCATCCTCAAAGGCCTGAGAATCTACCTACATTGCCTGCTTTGCTTTAGTTTGATTTTGGTTACTGTTCACCATTGAAGCTCCGTGTGAGCTTTCTTCATTGCCCGAGGCAGAGCCTTCCAACTCAGGCCTCAAATCCTTGGACTCCTTCTCTCTCAAGGAGTAGGAAGAGCTTTCTAATTCTTTGCTTGATCCTCTAGCCCCATTCTTGCTGGAGTCTACTGGAATTTCCTCTCGCGAGTCTTCTACTGTAAGAGCTTTGTTTTTGAAATGATTTTGTACAAATTCCAAGTCTTTCTGCTCTTGGACTGTAAGGGGAAGCTTCCTACTGGATTTCTTCTTTCCCATGCTATGGATTGCAGTGGTTTTGGCATAGAGAACAGGGGAGGGGGAAGAGAGAAGAACGGGAAACCATAGACAAGCACTGTAGCAGTTGAGAGCTTCTCTCTCTAGCTTGCCCGGGTGACTACTTACTGAGAGCTCTTTCTTGATTCTCAAAAGTTAACAATCTTCTTTGTACTTAAGAGCACTTCCCCGGCAACGGCACCAAAATTTGATTATGCCCAAAGTATAATGCAGTAGTTATAGCACAGCTTTAGAGTATCGATTCCATAGGAAAATAAGATAACTACAAGAGAAGGTGTGAACTTTAACACAAATGATAAAAGTTTAAATGGAATAATCTGAGTTGTGAGCAAATTGTGTAAATAGATTGAAGAATATGATGGATATAATAAAGAAACAACAAGGTTCCAGAAATCCTCCCTAGGTTCGTTGCACTAATCCTAACTTGATTAAGTTGTTTTTATCTCGATTGCAAGTTTCACATCCCAAACAGGCAATCAACAAATATTCAATTAAAGCGCACGTATAAACCCTAATGTAATTGATATGAATTATTCTTTACTTTCAAGCACACATGACCTAACTTATAAATTATCAAGAGACGATGATATATCTAAATGACAATACCACAGCAATGGACAAATCTATAAAAGAGATCTACCGGACTCAATCACACCCAAACAAATACACATAAGAAGAGCATGACTAGACTTATATGGAAAAGAAGCATGCAATCACCGGACTAATAAGAAATATACTAATTAAATTAAAGAATAAAACATAACAATGTTTAATGAAAATAATACCAAACTACAATTAAATCAAATAAAGGAAAATAAAAACAACTACACCTAGGGATTCATCCCTTCGCTTTGCTTGGAGACTAGCCGGCCATGGGGCTCATGCGTCCTCGAGTTACCTCCGGCCTCTCAATGATCATCTCCCCCTTGGTAGCAAAAGATTCGGTGATTCCTTAGCTTACCCTCCAAAAGTACTTCGGATTCCTCCTAAGGGCCCTCTGGATTGCTCCTAAAGGCCCTCTGGATTCACTTTCTGATGATCTCAGATTCTTCGATGGTCCTCAAAGCTGAAGTGGAGTGGGTCTTATATAGGCAAATACCACGAGTGTAATGTGTTTCCAATCCGATGTCAGATGTGGGATATATAAATGTGTTTCCAAGCGATGTAGGATGTGGGATTTAAGCCTTCACATGCCCTTCACGCTGAAATCCCGCACAGCCCGCACAGTCTAACCTTTGTCTACTTAAACTGCCATAACTTTATCTAGAAAAATAATTTTTACAAATTGTAAAATCTTTCAGAAAATAGACTTCTGGATCTTTCTAAGCATATATTGCTCATCTCTTGGTTCTTCTTGTATCAATACAATTTAATTTGCAAAGATGATTGATCTGTATGGGCAATTCTGGCAATTTAGTGAAACTCCTTTCTAGTGTGGGTAGTAGCTGTTGCTCTTTTAAGCCCTCCATCTTGTCCTTCCGGAAGCATTCCTTCACTCCAGTATACCTTGAGTCTTTATGCCTCAAGCAATGATAACTTTTCCTCCTCTTTTGGGCTTAAAGTACCTGAAAATGCACCAAAATAGATCAATGATCCAAGAATGATACTTTAGAGTTGTTAACGTATAAAAGTGCAATTAAAACCTAGATCAACCCTAAAATGATAATAATTAAGTACTGTTAAGATGCATTTTATGACTCTCATCAGGACTCCAGGTAGTTTTAATAGGAAGAAAATGCGAAGACTTAGGAAGTCTATCCACTATAACCTATATAACATCATGACCTCTCTGGGTACGGGAAAAACGAGAAACAAAATCCATACTCACATTCTCCAATGACCATTTCCATACTAGAATAGGCTATAATAGACCTGTTGGACGTCTATTATCAGATTTTACTTGTTGACAAATCAAACATCTAGAAATTTACTTAACTACATCCTTCTTCATCCTTGACCACCAAGAATTCTATCTCAACCCCCTATACATCTTATTATTATCCTGGTGCATAGAGTACACAGAATCATGAGCCTCTCGTAATATCTCAACATCATTGGGAACACAAACTCTATGTTTCAATACCACCATACAATCTTCTTAAATTCTAAAACCCAGTCGGTTTCCCACTCAATACTTCTTATTTGATCTTCTCTATCCCTTCATCATTACTCTGCATCTGTAATAAGCGATCAATAATGGAAGATTGTACCACCATATTTTCAATTAATACTCCTCTATCACTGGTACTCAACTGCATCCTCATTTCTCTCAAATCTGTCATCAAGCTAATATCATGACTTCCAATATCAGCTAATCTCCCTGTAGGCTTTCTACTCAATGCATCAGCTACTATATTAGCCTTCCCTGGATGATAGTGAATTCTACAGTACTAATCAACTCCATCCACCTTCTTTGCCTCAAATTCAACTTTTCTGGGTAGGTAAATGCGTCAAACTTTATGATCAGTAAAAATTTCACAAGTGGCTCCATACAAATGATGTCTCCAAATCTTCAAAGCAAAAACTATGGCAACCAATTCTAATTCATGGGTCAGGTAATTCCTCTCACGGTTCTTCAATTGCCTAGAAGCATAAGCTATAACTCTCTCATGTTGCATCAACACACATCTCTTGATGTGACGCATCACTATACACCACAAACCGTTCATTACCAAAAGGAAGCACTAATATTGGAGCAGTCGTCAATTTCTATTTCAACAACTGGAAACTCCTCTCACATTCTTTTGACCACATAAACTTCACTTCCTTCCTAGTCAATCTAGTCAATGGTCCAGTAATAATAGAAAAATTCTGGATAAACCTCCTATAATAACTAGCCAACCCCAAAAACCTTCTAATTTCAGTCATGTTAGTGGGTCTTTCCCAATTCAACACTGTCTTTACTTTCTGTGGGTCAACTGCTATACCATCTTCTGACACGACATGCCCCAAGAAATATATTTCACTTAACCAAACTCACATTTAGAGAACTTTGCATACAATTTCTCTCCTCAGAATTTCCAACACTATCTCTAAATGTTGCCCATGCTCCTCTTTATTTTTGGAATATACCAGAATATCATCAATAAATACAATAACAAATCTATCCAAGAATGGTTTAAACACTCGATTCATTAGATCCATAAATGCTGTGGGAGCATTAGTTAACCCAAATGGCATCACAAGGAACTCATGATGGTCATAATGTGTCCTAAAAGCCGTCTTAAGCACATCCCCCTCCTTTATTCTCAACTGATGATAACCCGATCTCAGACCAATCTTAGAAAACACCCTAACCCCTGTAACTACTCGAATAAATCATCTATCATGGGAAAAAGATATTTATTCTTGATGGTGATCTTAGTCAACTGTCTAAAATCAATACACAACCTCATCGTTCCATCATTCTTTTTCACAAACAACACAAGAGCTCCCCAAACACTCTAGGTTCGATAAATTGTTTGTCTAAAAATTTTTAAAACGGTACTTTAAACTCTCTCAACTCAGTTGGTGCCATTCTATAAGGTGCTATAGATATGGGTGCTGATCCTGGAATTACCTCAATAGAAAAGTCAATCTCCATGTTGGGAGGCAAACCAGACAACTTCTCAGGGAACACGTCAGAAAAATCTTTCACTACTAAGATTTCTTCTAACTTGCTAATTTTCTTTATAGAATCCACCACATACGCCAAATACCCTTCATAACCCTTCTTCAATTATCTGCTAGAAGTTAGAGCAGAAATGAGACAGTTGGTAAGTATCTTACGTTCTCCTTGAAAATTAAACTCCTCCTGTCCAGGCATCCTGAACAACATATTTTTCTTAAACAAAATCAACCCAGACATGATACGCCAACAATCAATTTATCTCCAAAATTAAATCAAAATAAACTATATTCAAAGAAAACAAATCAACTTCAAACTCTCTATCATCCATATGGATTACACAACCTTAATAAATAGTTCTAATCATAATTCTATCTTCAATAGGAATTTTAACAATAATATTATGAATCAAAGGACTAATATAAACATTAATAGACTTCATAAACACACTAGATGCAAAAGAATTAGTTGCACCAGGATCAACCAATATTGATATGTCCATATTTTCTACATATAAAACACCTCAAATTAGGACAATTCTGGGATAAATATCTTATCTAATTACATCTATAACACATTTTAGTCTTTCTATCACATTACCATATACCCTAAGTAGTACACTCCTGCCTCTACCATAATGTCTAGTTCCCATAGACTATCTCCCAAATCTAGGGGTCCCACCAACATTACTTTGTATTATAGAAGCTATAGATCTAGCTTACCTCTAACTCTGCATTATAGATTTTTATTTTCACATGGACAACTCCTCTAGGGTGGTCTCCCACCTTGTACACTCATACTACCACTACCTCTAGAACCTTCATGTCTAAGCCTCTTCAGCCACACTCTCTCTCTCCCTTAAACTCTATCACATCTTTCTCAATCTAAAGTGCTATTTCCACCAACCTAACATAATTAATATGCCTTATGTAAGATAGTTTCGATCTAATCTCAAAATATAATCCATCTAGGAACCTCTTACATTTCTTCTCATTGTCTACCATTTTCGATACAAACCTTGATAAGGTCACAAATCTTCTATCATACTGAGCTACAATCAATATATTTTACCTCAAATAAATGAAATCTCTCTTCTGTTGGGCTCTAAAAGTATATGAACAATATTTATAAAACAAACATCCTTAAACGTACTCCAAGTTAAGGGTTAATCAACATATACACTTACCCTAGGAAGAGTATCCTCCTTCCATTCTAAATCTTCTCCTTCTAACTTAAACGAAGCAAATGCGACCCTTTGCCTGTCAGTTACTGATAAAATACCAAATAATTTCTCTACATGTTTCACCTATAGCTCAGGCTTAAAACGATTCATAGATCTTTTAAACAACAAAGCATTCAACTTAATATATCTAACAAAAAAATCTCCCTGCATCTCGTGTATAAACTCACCTTTCCCCTTTTTAACGACCACCATTACTGGATTTACAAAACCTCAGACACTACTCTAGCCTGATCATCAAGTCTATGCTATAGACTATCAACTCTATCATTTGTTACATTCATTTTCTCAAGAGCTTGAGTAAGAGCTTCTCTTAGCTCATCTTTTTCAACTTCAGATTCTCTCACACCCCTACTAGTATCATTATACTATCAACAAGTTCCCTTCCAGGAACCACAGACTCAGACTCAACCTCAACTTATCTAAATACTGGGAGCCTACCATGCCCTCTTAGGTCAAAAACTCTAACTCTAGCTCTAGCACATCCACGTGTCATCCTCAAATTCTACATTAATATATAGTTTGTTTAAATATTCCACTTCTTTAAATTAATTTTTTTGTATACAGTTTATAGAATCATAAAACCTAATGCTCTAATACCAAAATTGTAATGATCCATCTCGGGTTGGCCACCCTTGAGATGGTGTCATCACATTTTGAAATCCCAACACGACACATATATGTAACAATATAAAAAAATACATCAACTGAATATATATACATCAATCCTAAACCCTCAACAGGGGAGCTACATTATTAAAATTTCAACTGAAATAATATATACAACATGTGATGCATGGATATTTACAATTTTTTTTTCCATTAGTCTAAGGATGTGGACCACGTGGCTTACAAATAATGACTCAGTCTGAATCTCAGTTCACAATCTATCTATCCTGCTCACTTCTTGAAATTATTTAACAATGAGAAGTGAGCTTCACAAGCTCAAATTAAATTTACTAGAAGTACTCGATTATATACTTTCAGTCACATCTTATAATTCAGTTGTTTCTAATTCACCAATATCAATCATCTATTTCTTCACATACAATAATTCAATCTTTCAAATAATCTTTATTGTGCGTTTATCTACCTAAATAAATAAGCAAATAACCGAACTTGTTTTACTTGCAATAGCGCAAGGTCTACAGTAGCATAGTGAGATATGCTCCTCAAAAGGGAGATATCATTTCTGTGTTTTAAAAGTCTATTTATAGGGTTCTAAGAGTGCCTCGAAACCCTAATTTCCAAAATAGGATCCAGAGGTTTCTTTCCAAAACTGGCTCTGCCGCCTCTCTGTGCGTGTGCGCTCGATCACATGTGTCTGCATTCGAGTGCACCCATGCGCTCGAGCCTTCTATGTGTGCGCATGATTGCTTTTGCGCTCGATCACACTAGCTCTTTCTAGATCTTCAGTTTTCTTCCTTTAAAGCTTCAAAATGCTTTCTTTTCTTCACAAGCCTATAAAAAACAAAAAAAATGAAGTAAAACATAATAAAATATGTAAACAAAGAGCTTAACAAATGTAAATTAAGAGGCTTAAATATGAATATTTAAGCTCCTATAACACCCCCAAACTTACATATTGCTAGTCCCTTAGCAATACGAGACTAAAAACTAAATAAAAAACAAAGACGCAAAGATAAATCCATCATTCATGGTATCCAAAAATTTAAATGTCATACAAACCATGATATTTATTCATGAGCAAGCTTAAAATACCAACCCATCTTCATAATGAATAGGAGTTTTAAATTTTAATTACTTACAAGAGGTAGGCTAAGCATCAAAAGTCCGAATTAGTGTATGGTGAACTAGCACATAAAAGATGAAGCTTCCAAATGATTCCAATGTGTAGTGTTTCGGTGTCTTAACATTCATCGAATTCTCTATCAGAATGAACAATAATGGCATAGTTTTATTTATTTTCTTTTTCTTTTATCATGAGCTTTTTGCCATATTGAGTTCCATTAAGCTTTCTAATTGACCTATGTAGCGAGTGTTTAGCCAATGACTCCCAAACCAGATGGTTTTAGAGCATTAAGTGTAAAGACAATCCTAAGAACTTACTAACTCGAGTCAAAAAGGCTATGAAACTAACTGGTCTCAATGCTTCCAAGCAAAATCCCCACCTTTTGACATGAACACTCACTACTTACTGAGGCAAGGGGTCCAGTTACTCAATAAAAACTTTATTTAATGATCATTATATGCATTATTCCCACATTTTGACGTGAACACTCACTGCTTACTGAGGCAAGAGGTCCAGTTACTCAGTGAAAAGTATATTTAATGATCATTAGGAGCATTTTATTTATTTATTTATTTTTTGCATAATAATATTCTTCTTTATTTTTCTATGCCAAAGTGTTATTCGAACAAGTCATCCAGTTATAGTTAAGCCAAGGAAACACACAAATTAAAATTACATGCCATACCTCACACAATTATGTGCTAATGTGCTCGTGTCAGATTTAGATCAAACTCGTGAATTCTTAAAGTAAGTAATTAAACTTTTAAAACTTTATTATTTAGACCATGTGTTCAATATTTTAAGCTTACTGATGAAATCTTATCATAATATTTGTTTAAATCAACTAAAATTTTTAAAACAATATGAATATGCATTTATCTTTTCAATAATAATAAAAAAGACTGGGATAAGGTGTGTGAATGTGTCTCCCATACCCCCAAACTTAAATTACACATTGTCCCCAATGTGTGACTATCATGGAAAGATCTGACTTGGGAGATGGAGAACTAACTGGGTCGGTATAGCTTATAGCACACCCCCAAACTTGAACGGATGCACACATTGTCCCTAAAAAAGTAAAACTAACGTAATACGGGAAAATGAGAAGTATTAAAAATAAATAAATAACAATAAATATGTAAAACAATAAAAATAAAAGGATAAGCTGTGGGGTGCCTCCCATGAGCACTAAGTTTAACGTCTTTAGCAGGACCAAGCCTTATTCTTCCCCAAAACTAAGATTGGCAGCAACTAGCACAGGTAGTGTCTTATTCTCTCCCATATAAACATAAGTCAAATGCTTTGGCAGTTGCTTCAACTCCAATTTGGTGCCTGGACAATAGAAGGGAAAAAAATAGTATTAGTAGGCACAAGAATTTTAAATGGATCGGTATACTTACTTGGATGCTTTGGAGTGGCCTTAAGGAGGTGCACAGTTTCAATGATGTCATCAGTAACATCCTCATATGCTGGCTTTATATTCGATCTTGTGAAACTAAGGGTAAGGATAGTCTCCAATGGCTCAATATGATGGAACTGAAAAGCTTGCTCAACAACACCTAGAGGGGATATTGTTTGGGCTGGAAATTCTCTCTATTTTCTTTCACTTAGGTCCTTAGCCAATTGTCCCACTTGTACTTCTAGTCTTTGAATGGCTTGCTCAATGTTTACAGTGATTTGCCTTTGCTCAGTCTGAAATTGTCTTGTTTCTGCTATGAACTGTTCTTTTTAAGCCATCAGCTGTAGTTGCTGAGTTGCTAATTGCATCACAAGACTCTCTAGGTCACTCTTCTTTGATTCCAAAACTATTTGAGCTGCTTGTTGGGAGTTTCTTTGCTATCCTTGAAGGTTCAAGGCATTTTGATTATTGCTCCATGAGAGGTTAGGGTGGTTCCGCCATATAGGATTATAGGTATTTGCATATATGTTGTCGTTGTTCGGTCCCACATGATTTGCTTGCTCTTGATCTGCTGATGAATACAAAGGGTAAATGTCAGTAGTGTGATCAAACATATAGCACATACCTAGAGTTGTTTGGCTCGTGGACTAGGTGAGACATTCTGCGCAGTCATGGCTTTTACAAGCATATCTATCTTTCTTTCCATAGCAGCCAACAAATTCGGAAATCCACCATTTAAGTTCACTTTATACATGTCCTTGCTCTGTAATGAGTTGAAAGAAGATTGGATTTCTGGATCGAAGACTGTGCATGAATCAGTTGAACCGCTTCAGTGCAGCAGTTTCAGTATTGCTGCTCGAGTACTCTCTGGACCTTTTGCGCTTGAGCGCACTCTAAACTGCGCTCGATCGCTGTTCTTCCCTTGCTTAAGCACTACACTAGTGCGCTTGATCGCAATGAGGACAAAAACTCCTCTGCTGCACACCTGAACAAAAGCAGAAAAACAGAAAACGAAAAGATGAAAAAAAAATTAAGGTTGTTTGATAAAGAAAAAATAAAAATAGAATAAAAAATAAAAATAAAAATAAAAATTACTAACGAAAATAATTCTAAAAAGAAATTTAGCGCAATCCCTGACAACAGCGTCAAAAACTTGTTGTGCATTTATCTACCTAAATAAATAAGCAAATAACCGAACTTGTTTTACTTGCAAGTGCACAAGGTCTATAGTAGCATAGTGTACAAGTGCGAGATCATTTCCACAGAGATTGGTGAATTTCGATTTAGAATTAATTTCACAAAGTAAAAATAGATAAAAATATTTATTGGATTTAGATAATAATGATAAAGGCATAGGGACTTGTTATCCACCACTAATCATGCGACCCCAACAAAACAGTATGCCAATGCTCTACTCATGCTATGAATACCTAATGGTTGTCAACCTAAGGGCTTGGTCCACTGCTTAGGCTATTGATTTCCCTAAGCAATGAGTTAGGCATGGTGTATACTTTAACTCTTTTCTCTCTTAAGGGATTCAGCATGGTGTATACTGAGTTATTCCTTAAGAGAGCATAAGGTCTGTAGAAATCGAGAACCACACGAGGCCTAGGGCTTGGTCCACTCCCGGTTTCCCATGTTGATTAACCCAAGAATCTGGATAAGATATCTTTTGTTACTATTGTTGAACCCAAGACTCGATCATCCAAATTGATTCAACTAACTAATCCATACCACATGCATACGTTGATCAGACACACACATATGATGAATTTAAATAAACACATGCATTAATCAAATTAAGAATCACAGCATAAATATTACAAAGGTGCCAATACTGAATTATTGGTTAAACATAATTAGGGCTTTGACCAAGCCCTTACTAGGTTTTAGTTACATATAATAAAATAAAGGAAATAAGAAACCTGAGAGAGCTCCATTGAAGAGTCGTAAATTCTTCGTAGAATCCCCTCTGGCCTTCGGCCTCCTGACTTAAAGCTAAAGCTAAAAAAGAGATATGCTACTCAAAAGGGAGATATGCTCCTCAAAATGGAGATACTGTTTCTGTGTTTTAAAAGTCTATTTATAGGGTTCTAAGGGTGCCTCGAAACCCTAATTTCCAAAATAGGATCCGGAGGCTTCTTTCCAAAACTGGCTCTGTCGCCTCTCTGTGCGTGTGCACTCGATCGCATGCTTTTGTACTCAAGCGCATGGGTGCACTCAAGCCTTCTATGTGTGCGTACAATTGCTTTTGTGCTCGATCGCACTAGCTCTTTCTAGATCTTCAGTTTTATTCCTTTAAAGCTTCAAAATGCTTTCTTTTCTTCACAAGCCTATAAAAAACACAGAAAACACAAAAAACAAAGTAAAACATAATAAAATATGTAAACAAAGAGCTTAACAAATGTAAATTAAGGGGCTTAAATATGAATATTTAAGCTCCTATCAATCTTCCAATATTCATTCATCTATTATCTCATATAATTCAATAAAAACATTCTATTATCACTACTCATATCATAATTCCAACCATTTATCAATCTTTTTTAAAAAAAAAATTAATCATCAAACATATTAAATCTCACATATTTAATCATCTTAAGACTATCAATTCAACATCATTATTTACCTCGTTATGAGGTTCACAGCTTATAATCAATCAATCAAATTATTTTTATCATATTATATTTTTATATTTCTTTCTCATCATATCTGTCTCTCTATGAGACTCATTTATCTATCAAAAATTTCAGAATTAGTACTATTGCTATAATATCTCAATCAATAATAATCAATATTTAAAACAAACATAATGCATGAATTTAATTTATCTTTCATTCTTTCTCATCAGATCATTACATATTATCATCTGGAAAGGTCTTCCCACATATCAACATGTTTCAGTCAGACCAACTACCTTCCTGATCTTTTTAGCTAGACTAGCTGCCTTCTTGGTCTTTTCAGCTGGTCTAGCTGAAAAGACCAAGAAGGCAGCTGGTCTAGTTGAAAAGACCAAGAAGGCAGTTGGTCTAGCTGAAAAGATCAGGAAGGTAGCCGGTCTGACTGAAACATGTTGACATGTGGGAAGACCTTTCCAGATGATAATATGTAATGATCTGATGAGAAAGAATGAAAGATAAATTATATTCATGCATTAATACTGCACCAATTCCTATATTGGAATCTTTTTGTTTCAATGACAAAGACCTTGTTAAAGTCAGGTAAGGCAAAAATAGGAGCTTTAGTCATAGCTACTTTCAAATCATAAAAAGCCTGTTGAGTAGCCTGGCTTCAACTGAAAGTATCCTTTTTTTAAGAGGTCAGTTGATAGAGCTACTATTATTGCATAGCCCTTGATAAACATTTTGTAGTAGTCAGTGAGGCTTAGGAACCATCTGAGCTATTTCAAATTAACTGGCAGAGGCCACTGGAGCATTACTTCAATTTTGTTAGGATTTGGTTGGACCTCTTGAAAATTAACAATATGCCATAAATAGTCTATAAAGGACTAATAGAAATGGCACCTACTTATTTTGGAAAACAACTTGTTAGTACTTAAGCAATCAATGACTACTTTCAAATGAGTTACATGATCTACAATTGTACTACTGTAAACCAAAATGTTATCAAAGAATACAAGAACAAACTTTCTTAAATATGGTTTAAACACAATATTAATGACTGCCTAAAAAGTATATGGTGCATTAGTTAAACCAAAAGGCATGACCACAAATTCATAGTGGCCTTCATGTGTTCAAAAAGAAGTTTTCTCTATATTTACAACTTTCGCTCTAATCTGATGATAACCAGCTCTTAGATCAAGTTTTGAAAAAATAAAAGTCTATGTAGTTTATCTAACAGTTCATCAATAGTGGGGATTGTCTATCCTTAATAATAATTGAATTTAAGGCCCTATAATTTATGAAAAATCTCTAAGAACCATCCTTTTTCTTTACTAAAAACACTAGAGAGGAGAAAGGGCTATAGCTAGGTCTGATCACACCTAAGGTAAGCATTTCTCATACTAGTTGATGAGAGTCATAAAATGCATCTTAATAGTACTTGATTGTTATCATTTTAGGGTTGATCTAGGTTTAATTGCACTTTTATACGTTAACAACTCTAAAGTATCATTCTTGGATCATTAATCTATTTTGGTGCATTTTCAGGTACTTTAAGCTCAAAAGAGGAGGAAAAGTTATCATTGCTTGAGGCACAAAGACTCAAGGAATACTGGAGTGAAGGAATGCTTCCGGAAGGACAATATGGAGGGCTTAAAAGAGCAACAGCTGCTGCCCGCACTGGAAAGGAGTTTCACTAAATTGGCAGAATTGCCCGTACAGATCAATCATCTTTGCAAATTAAACTGTATTGATACAAGAAGAACTAGGAGATGAGCCATATACGCTTAGAAAGATCTGGAAGTCTATTTTCTAAAAAATTTACGATTCATAAAAATGACTTTTCTAGAGAAAGTTATGGCAGTTTAAGTAGACAAAGGTCAAGCTGTGCGGGCTGTGCGGGATTTCAGTGTGAAGGGCATGTGAAGGCTTAAATCCCATATCCCACATCGGTTAGAAACACATTTCTATATCCCACATCCCACATCGGATTGGAAACACATTGCACTCATGGTATTTGCCTATATAAGACCCACTCCACTTCAGCTTTAAGGATAATCAGAGAATCTGAGGTCATCAGAAAGTGAATCTAGAGGGCCTTTAGGAGCAATCCAGAGGGACCTTAGGAGGAATCTGAAGTAATTTTGGAGGGCAAGCTGAAGAATTGCCAGAGCTTTCGCTACCAAGGGAGAGATGATCGTTGAGAGGCCGAAGGCAACTCGAGGACGCATGAGCCCCATGACCGGCTATTCTCCAAGTAAGGCTAAGGGATGAATCCCTAGGTATAGTTGTTCTTATTTTCCTTTATTTGATTAAGTTGTAGTTTGGTATTATTTTCATTAAACGTTATTATGATTTATTCTTTAATTTAATTAGTAGATTTCTTATTAGTCTGGTGATTGCATGCTTCTTTTTCATATAAGTCTAGTCATACTCTTCTTATGTGTATTTGTTTGGGTGTGATTGAGTCCGGTAGATCTCTTTTATAGATTTGACCATTGCTACGATATTTTCATTTAGATATATCATCGTCTTTTGATAATTTATAAGTTAGGTCATGTGTGCTTGAAAGTAAAGAATAATTCATATCAATTACATTAGGGTTTATACATGCGCTTTAATTGAATATTTGTCGATTACTTGTTTGGGATGTGCAACTTGCAATCGAGATAAAAACAACTGAATCAAGTTAGGATTAGGGCAACGAACCTAGGGAAGATTTTCGGAACCTTGTTGTTTCTTTACTATTACATTATTAAAATATTTACACAATTACAATTTTCTTACAATTCAGATTTTGTTGTTTGATCTTTTATCATTTGTGTTGAGGTTTACACCTTCTTTTGTGATTAGTTTGTTTCCCTGTGGAATCGACACCCCAAAGCTGTACTACAATACCGCGTTATGTTTTGGACATAATCAAATTTTGGCACCGTTGCTGGGGAAACACGCTTAAATACAAAGAAGATTGTCAACTTTGGATATGACAATAGAAGAGTTGTAAATAGTCTTTCTTTTCAGCAGCTGTAAAGGCGATAACTTCGTTCATTCTTTTAGCTTGCTTTATTAATTTCTTATTTTTTAATTTTATTTGATTCTTTCTTTTTTAAAGTATTTTTATTATTTTGTGATCTTGCATGCCTAGATATAGAGATACTTTAGGTAGATTTGCTTGTAGGCCTGTGCTAGAGTCAGGATTAAACTTTTTAAACCCTTTATTTGATAATCCATCTAGTCCTGAGGAAATGAGTGAACACGAAGATCAACCTACTAAGACCCTGCAGGATTAGCTCCACCCTACACGCACAACCAGACCATCTTGCATTATGTTTCCAGCTAACATTCCCCAATTTGATCTTAAAACAGGGATGGTACAGTTACTCCCTACTTTTTATGGCATGGAAAATGAAAACCCATATGTGCACATTAGGGAGTTTGAGGAAGTAGTTGCGACTTTTCATAGTCAAGGTGCAACTGTTGACATTGTGCGACTTAAGTTCTTTCCTTTCGCTTTGAAAGATAGAGCTAAGAGTTTGCTATACTCACTGAGACCACGATCTATTGGGTCATGGACTGAGATGACTCGGGCTTTCTTTAATAAATACTTTTCCCAACATAAGACCAATGCTTTAAAAAGGCAAATCTCCACCTTTGCACAAAGGGACAGTGAGACTTTGTATCATTCTTGAGAGAGATTTAAGGAGTTGTTGAGTATGTGCCCTCACCATGGGTATGAGAATTGGCGTTTAGTGAGCTATTTTTATGAGGGACTTACATATAGAGAGCGCCAATTTGTAGAGATGATGTACAATGGTGAATTTTTACAAAATGATCTTGATGAGG
The DNA here is from genome assembly GCA_023935145.1 of Bretschneidera sinensis. Taxonomy (NCBI): domain Eukaryota; kingdom Viridiplantae; phylum Streptophyta; class Magnoliopsida; order Brassicales; family Akaniaceae; genus Bretschneidera; species Bretschneidera sinensis. The sequence goes on from CM043699.1 coordinate 124,004,592, forward strand.
CCATAGAGTACCTCAATGAGCTTGTTGAAAAAGCTCACACTTGGACTGGACCTAGTGCTACTGAAAGCACAAATAGGTCACGACCTATAGGGCACCCAAATGGTGGTGGAATTTACCATCTTAGGGAAGAGAATAACCTTAAGGCCAAGGTCGAGATGCTCACTAGGGAACTAGATACGTTAAAAACTAAGAGCTTACAGCCCACACAAGTAGCTAATCATGCAACATCTTTGAAACCATGTTTTGTGTGTGGCGGGGTAGATCGTCTCGCCAAAGAGTGGCGCAATCACCCCAATTTCAGCTGGAAGTCTGAAAACCAGCAGCTTGCACAACCCCCTGAATTATATCCTACACCATATCATGTACATGCACCTTCTATGAGTCATTTAGAAGAAACTTTGCATGCTTTTATTGAGGCACAGGGTAAGACTAATAAAAGAATTGAATCTTTGATTACGCAGGTTGTTGAAGAACATAAGGATATAAATAGCCAAGTGTCTAGATTAATGAGCTACTTGAGTGTGACTGAGCGAGGTAAGTTCCATTCTCAATCTTAGTCTATATCCTATGGTCAGCACCTGGCACAACAGAATTTGAAGGAGGTGAATGCCATTGAGACGCTAAGTGGTAAGTTATTACACATCCCAACAACGAAAAAATCAGAGGACGTGGACGAAAGCCACCAAGTATACATGATTGACTCATTCATGGAAAAGGTCCAGCACCTTAATCCATTAGAGTCCACCCTCACCCATGGCTTCACAAGAACATATATCGAGCCAGAATTTACAGATGTTACTGATGACATCCTTGAGGCCTCTCAAAAACATACAAGCATCGAATTTAGCAATGAAGCAGTGGCGGGTGCATTCAACCTATGTTTGTCTACGAGGGAATAAAAGTGTCTGGCTGAAGATGTAAAACTTAGTGCTCATGGGAGGCAACCCACAACATATCCTTTTATTTTTACTGTTTTTCATATTTCTTTTCTTGTTTGTTATTATTATTTTACTGTTTTCCAGTTTTACTTTCGTATTTCTTTTTCAGGGACAAAAATACGAAGCAGTTCAAATGGTGGTGCACAATTTTCAGTTTCTGTGCACTTTTGGCTACAAAGGGAGTTTCTTTAACTTTTACTTTCACATTGAGGACAATGCTTATTTTAAGTTGGGGGTGGAAGAAACGCATCTCTTTGTTTCTATATTATTTATTTCCATACATTTTTTTCTTTCTCCATTGAACTGCTTGGTGTCATCTTCCTTGATTGTTTGTGTTTAGCATGCTTGGTGTTAGCCTTAGAGTCAATTTACATGTCAATGATATAAACTTAATTGAGATAGCAGATAACATGTAGAAGAAGTTAAATCTTGCTTCGGTTTAAAATTAATTTAAGTATCAATCTTCATTTGGTTTGAGACTCTAGTTTGTGGTAAGATTGTATAATTAGTCTCAAATGTTTGGAGAAATTTTATGTGTGATTGTTTTATGCATACTGTTACGGTCTTGACAAGCTCTAGAACTTACTTGATAATCACTTGAGGCGAATTCTTAGAATGCACACTACTTAGGATATGATATAGGAAATTTTTGAACCGTTTGAGCCTTTTAAATCTACCATTGCTATATTTATCACTAGTCACCTATTTGAGCCTTTTAGGCCATGATCTTCACACATCCAACCAGAATGGTAAGCTAGAAAATGAAGGAAATAGAGAAGTAAAGATAAAGAAATAACAACTCAGGAAGGGTCCAAGGCTGCAACTGGTCCTTAATTGAGGGGGAACAATCAAGAGGCTGTGAATGAAGGGGATAGGCTATGTCAAGGGTCCCCAGCTAGAGAGAAGTCTTCTCAAGGTCCTAGAGGAGAAGAACAAGAAGAGAGATTAATAGGAAGAGAATAACCTTTCTCTAGGGTTACAAGAGTGGTGGGAGTTCATGAGATTGACCCTACTTCTTTCCAGGTGGTGGCTAGTTTGCAGTCCTTACCCCCTAATTCAAAAGAAAGAGCAGTCTAAGTCCCTGGTGGTGCTGGACTGAGGATGATAGAATCTCTTGTTTTTCATGTTTTTCAGTGAACTGCTTAGTAACATTTTCCTTGATTATTTGTGTTTAGCATGCTTTTGTGTTTGCCTTGGAGTTAATTCACATGTCAATGATATAAACTTAATTGAGATAGCAGATAACATGTAGAAGAAGTTAAATCTTGCTTCAGTTTGAAATTAATTTAAGTGTCAATCTTCATTTGGTTAGAGACTCTAGTTTATGGTAAGATTGTATGATTAGTCTTAAACATTTAGAGAAGTTTTATGTATGATTATTTTGTGAATATTTTTTCGGTCTCGGCAAGCTCTAGAACTTATTTGAAGTGAATTCCTAGAATGCACATTACTTAGGATATGATATATGCCATTTTTGGACCGTTTGAGCATTTTGAACTTACCCTTGCTATATTCATCACTAGTCACCTATTTGAGCCTTTTTCTTGAAAAAGAATTTGAGCATTGTTTCTTTCAATAGCCCATTTACTCACCTTTATGAGCCTAAAAATATTTTATCCTTACCTTCCTTTTAAAAAGAACTTAGTTATACACATTTATTAAGAAGCACTTAAAAGGAATAAGGATGGAAATATGAAAACCATAACCTAAGTACACTAAAGGAGATAAGTTGGAGGTTGTGGAAAAGAAAAGAAAAAAAGAAGAAGAGAAAAATGAAAAAGGAGGTGAATGGTCTTATGGCAAAATACAAAAGAAAAAAAAGAGAAGTGAATTATGGCAAAGAAGGAAGAAAAGAAAAGAAAAGTGGTGATTTCAGAAATGCTCAAAAAATGGTTGAAAAGTTGGGTGTTGAAGGTTATCCAGTGCTTAAAGTGGTTATGGTTAAAACTAAGAGATTGAGTTCTTTTACTTGTGAATCCTTCCCGTTCTTTCTTAACCTTTACCTTAGCCTAACATAACAGGCTTATTAAAGACCTATTGAACCAATGTAGTGTGATTTTTCTACAATAGTGGATAGTGATTCGAAAAGTGAGCCTATGGAGCTTGTTTTTGTGATTGATATCATGCAATTTATCATGTTTTAGAGGCTAAGACTTGTATTCACGAATGTTATGCATAAAATCATCCGGGTGTTCGGATTAATAGATTGTGGTAAGATGGATGTTAAGAGTCGATACAATTTTAAGATTGATGTTTAGATTACTTTTGGACTTGAATGATATTTAATAATTCTATGTGCTGTATATTGTGTGCAATTTTTGAGACAAAAAAAATGAATTACTCTTGATTCAACGCTAGCATTGTTTTACTTTGTTTTTAACTCCCACCGTAGAATTCATCTTTTGTTTTCGCTTGAATTGTTAGGGACTAGCAATAAGCTAGTTGGGGGTATGTGATGAGAGTCATAAAATGCATCTCTACAGTACTTAATTGTTAGCATTTTAGGGTTGATCTAGGTTTGAATTGCACTTTTATACCTTAACAACTCTAAAGTGTCATTCTGGGATTATTGATCTATTTCGATGCATTTTCAGGTACTTTAAGTTCAAAAGAGATGGAAAAGCTATCATTGCTTGAAGTACAATGACTCGATGAACACCGGAGTGAAGGTTCACAAGCACTTGGAAAAAAGTTTCACAGAATTACCTGTACAGATCAATCATCTTTGCAAATTAACTGTATTGATGCACGAAGAACCAGAAGATGAGCAATATACGCTTAGAAAGATCCGGAAGTCTATTTTCTGGAGAATTTTACGGCTCGTTAAAATGATTTTCCTAGAGAAAGTTATGGCAGTTTTAGTAGACAAAGGTTAAGCCTCCATAACAGCACCAGCCAGCACTGTGGTGCTCCTCAGCCAGCACCGCGGTGCCCAGAACCTCCACATCTTGAACCACTAGCCAGCACTGCAGCGCCCATAAAGGAGCACCGCAGCGCGCACATGTTTTTCTTCTCCGAGCTTTGATCTAATTAGGATTTTAAGGACTTTTTAAACCCTAAAACACCCTTGGACCTTGTGTATTATAAATAGACCATTTAGGGTTTGATATTATTATTATTCAAAACATCTTTTTGAGAGGTGGGAGGCCGAGGAAAACATCATGAAGGCTGCCACACTCTCCCCCATGGCCAACTAATCTCCAAGCAAGGCGAAGGGATGAATCCCTAGGTGTAGTTGTTCTTATTTTCTAGTCTTGATTCATTGTAGTTTGGATTTATTATCATTAAACATTGTTATAATTTACTTTTTAATCTAATTAGAAAAGTTCCCCTTAATCTAGTGATTGCATCTTTCTTCCCCATATAAGTCTAGTCATGCTTTTCTTATGTGATGTTGTTTAGGTGTGATTGAGTCCGGTAGATTTCTCTTATAGATTTGTCCATTACTGCAGTATTGTCATTATGATATATTGTCGTTTCTTGATAATCTATAAGTTAGGTCATGTGTGCTTGAAAGTAAAGAGGATTTCATAACAATTACATTAGGGTTTACTTGTGCTTAATCTAATATTTGCCGATTGACTGTTTGGGATGAGAAACTTGCAATCGAGATAAAAACAACTGAATCAAGATTGGAATAAGGCAACGAACCTAAGGAAGATTCCTGGAACCTTGTTCTCCAACATAATCTATCTACACAATTTTCACACAACACTTTATTCTCTCACTTGATCTTTATCGTTTGTGTTAAGGTTCACACTTTCTCTTATAGTTAGTTTGTCTCCCTGTGGAATCGACACCTCAAAGCCGTGCTATAACTACCACGTTATACTTTGGGCGTAATCAGTGTGTAATAACAAGCAATGTAGAGTTTGAAAGAAATATAGGTATGGCCTACCTGGAGTATGTTAACGGGATTAGTTAGGTAAAGGGCGATGAGATGTATGATGCGTTGATGAAATTGTGGTGGGGTAGGGTTGGTGATGTGCACAAGGTCAACAGTAGCATAGTGTGCGAATGCAAGATCATCTCCACAGGGATTGGTAAAGTTCGATTTAGAAATAGTTTCGAAATAATGAAATAAAAACAAGAGAAATAAATATTGAGTTTGAAATAATAAAGATAAAGGCGTAGGGACTTGATATCCACCACTAATCATGCTACCACTACAAAACAATATGCCAATGCTTTACTCATGCTATGATTACCTACTGTTTGTTAATCTAAGGACATGGTATCTACTCCTTAAGATATTGATTTCCCTAAGCAATGAGTTAGGTATGGTATCTACTCTAACTCTTTTCTTTCTTAAGAGATTCAGCATGGTGTATATTGAGTTGATCCTTAAGAGAGCATAGGATCTATGGAAATCGACAACCACACGGGACCTAGGGCATGGTATCTACTCCCGGTTTCCCATGTTGATTAACCCAAGAATCCATTGTGGATTTCTTTTGTTACTATTGTTGAACCCAGGACTCGGTCATCCAAATTGATTCAACTAACTAATCCATACCACATGCATACGTTGATCAGACACACACATATGAGGAATTTAAATAAACACAGGCATTAATCAAGTCAAGCAACACAACATGAATGTCGTAAAGGTGCCAATATTGAATTATTGAATAAACATAATTAGGGCTTCAACCAAGCCCTTACTAAAAGGTTAGTTACACATAATAAAATAAAGGAAAGAAGAAACCTGGGAGAAGAGTCGTCAATTCGTCTCCACAATCTCCTTCTCCAGTCTCCCCGAACAAAAACTAAACTAAAGGGAAGATATACTCCTCAAAAAGGAAGATTTGCTCCTAAAAAAGGGAGATACTGTTTCTGTGTTTTACAAGTCTATTTATAGGGTTCTAAGGACACTTGAAAACCCTAATTTCCAAAACAGGTCTCCAACCCTACTTTCCAAAATAGGAACTGTTGTTTTTACTGTTCACTGTCGTATGTGTGCGCTCGATCGCAGTCTCTTACGCTCGAGCGCAGCCTTCTTCTTGTGTGTGAGCATAGATTGCGCTCGATCCTGGCTTGGGCGCTGGTGCGCTCGATCGCAGCTCCTCTACGCTCGATCGCACTAAGCAACTGACAAATTTTCCAGATTTGCTCTTTGAGCTCCAAAATGCTTCCTTTTCTCCATGAACCTATAAAAACCCATAAAACACAGAAAAGAAGTAAAATAACATAAAATACGCACACTAAGGGCTTAACAAATGTAAATTAAAGGGCTTAAGTATGAATATTTAAGCATTTATCAAGTGCGCTCGAGCGCAAGATAGAAAATGCTGGTAGTGATGAAACATAAAAGAAATGAACAAGGAGCAGAATTGGTAATGATACAACCATACCATACTTTAGTGGCCTTAGTACCACTAACCTTTGTAGAGGTGCTTGAGCTATATGATTGTCAAAGGTGGAACGTCTCAAGCGCTCTCTTGATACAGTGCTACTCTCTTTGAAGGGGGCACTTAAAGCCTACATCAGGTGGTTCAAGTGCCCTTGATAGCTGCTGCATCTCCAATTTTGGTGCTTGGTCAATAAAATAGGGAAAAACAATATTAGTAAGTTCAGTATTTTCAACTCGAGGATTATACTTACTTGAAGGCTTTGGTGTGTTCTTTATGGGGTGCATAGCTCTATTGATGTCTTTAATCACATCGTCATCCTCTAACCTAATGTCCAATCTTGTGTCATCATGGTTGGGGATGGTCTCTAATGGAGCAATGTGATGGACCTGAGAAACTTTCTCAACAACACCTTGAATTAAGCTTACATTAGAATATTCATTAACATTTGTGGTTGATTTTAATGTATTAAATATTTTGAATTCCATCTCCTCATCATTTACTTTCATAGTGACAATGCCTCTTTTTACACTAATATTTGTGTCAGTAGTGATTATAAATGGTCTTCCTAAGATGATGGGGAGTGCTAATGGCATATAACATTCTTCCATATCTAAGACAATAAAATTAGCAGGTAAAATAAATTTATCTACTCTTACCAAAACATCCTTGAGGATACTTCTCGGTTGTTTGATGCTTCTGTCAGCCAATTGCAAAGTTATGGAGGTTGGTTGAAGCTCCCCTAAACCTAGTGTCTCAAATACACTGTATGGTAGCAGATTGACACTTGCTCCTAGATCCAGTAGTGCATGCCCAAATAGCTGGTCACCTAATCTGTAAGGAATAGTAAAACTACCCGGATCTTTTAGTTTTGGTGGTAGTTTTCTTAATAGCACAACACTTACCTCTTCAGTCAAGGCTACTGTCTCAAGTTCCTAAAACTTACTTTTGTTATTGCAACAATCTTTTAAAAAGTTAGCATAAGCAAGAATTTGTTTAATTGCATCTAATAAAGGAATGTTTATTTCCACCTTTTCAAAGTTTCGAAAATGTCACTCAGTTTAGTCTCTTTCGTAGGTTTTACTAACCTTTGAGGGAAGGGTAGAGGTGTATTTACCTTTTCCATCTCATTTACCTTAGATGTAGATGCTTTGTCTGGAGATACTTGTGCAGGCTTATCAATGCTTATGATCTTTCCACTTCTTAGGGTTGTCACAGCATTCAGCTGCTGATGTCCTCTTAGATTAGGTAGTGGTTGGACGGGAAGCTCACCTTGCTTTTTACTACTCAGTTCCTTGGCCAATTGCCCCATTTGTACCTCTAATCCTTTAATGGCTTGATCATGTTTTGCAGTGTTTTCTTTGCTGAATTGTTCGTGCGAAGTCATTAATTATTGCTGCTAAGTTGCCAATTTCCTCACAAGACTTTCGAGGTCACTCTTCTTTAGTTTGGGAGCTGAATGGGCTGCTAGTTGGAAGTGGCTTTGCTGCCCTTGACTATTCTGATTGTTACTCTAAGAAAAATTCGGGTGATTCTGCTATCCAGGGTTGTAGGTATTTGCATAGGGATTATTCTTCGGCAGATAGTTGTTCAGTCCCACAAAGTTTGCTTACTCATGATCTGCAGATGAATACAAGGGACATGTATCAGTATTATGAACAAATTGGGAACAAATAGAACATACCTGGAGTGGCGTAGCTGGTGGGTTAGGTGAGGCATTCTAAGCAGCCATGGCTTTAACTAACAGGTCTAGTTTCCTTTCCACAGAAGCTATCTGAGTGGATGATCCTCCATTGAAGCTTACCTCATACATACCCTTACTCTTGGTTACATGTCTACCTCGAGAGGAGATATGCTGAGTGTGTTAACTTAGGGTTTCGAAGAGCTCCATAGCTTCTTCGCTGCTTTTCTCCATCAACACTCCTCCATAACCTGGATCCATAATACTTTTGTTAGTATCACTTAAACCTTCATAGAAAGCTTGTACCAGTTCATCCTTAGGTAGGTTGTGATGTGGGCATTTGAGTAGCAGCTCGTTGAAGTGTCCCCAGGCCTCGAAGAATAGATCTCTATCCTTTTGTTGGGAAGAATGAATTTCCTTCCTCATTTGCCTCGTCTTTTGGGCTGGGAAAAACTTCCTTAGTAATTTGCTAGCCAACTCCTCCCAAGTGTGGATAGAAACTGCAGGCAAAGAATTGTACCACAGTTTAGCATTATCTTTTAAGGAAAAAAGGAAAAGAATTAACCTTATTCCTTCTTGGTCTAAGCCTTGGATGTGCTGGAACTTGCAAAGATCGAAGAACTCTCGGAGGTGCAAGTGTGGGTCCTCATTAGGTGTACCCCTAAAGTGAGTCAGTGCACTGAGTACCTGTGGAGATATGTAGTAGTTTCCTTTCGCCTCAGGTTGATAAGCAATGCAGGACGGTTGATCGAGGTTCTGTGGGATGAAGGATTACTTCATCGGTCTTCGCTCAGGAGGTTGTTGGTTTTCGAACTGTTCCACTATTGGCACTTCTTCCTCAATTTCTTCTTCTACCTCTTCAGAGCTGTCTCTAAGCCTTTGTCGGATTGTTCGCTCAAGCTCGGTATCGAGGGGAAAGAATGTTGGATGCTTCAATCGAAGTCTGTGCATGAATCAGTGACAATCACTTAAGTGCAGCAGTTAAACACTGCTCTCCGGGTAACTCTCTGTCTTAATTGCACTCGATCGCAAGTGGCACAGAAAGCTCTCCTGAAGTGCCTGAAATAGAAAACAAAAAGGAATTAGATTAGGGTTTAATGAAACAAAAATAAGATAAAAATAGAAACTTAAAATTTTTAAGACTTTTCATAAAAGTAGAAATAGAATGAAAAAGAAATAGCAATGATTAATGAAAGATAATTCTAAAAAGAAATTTAAGCGCAATCCCCGGAAACAGTGCCAAAAACTTGTTGTGCATTTATCTACCTAAATAAATAAGTAAATAATCGTACTTGTTTTACTTGCAAGTGCACAAGGTCAATGGTAGCATAGTGTGCAAGTGCGAGATCATTTCCACAAGGATTGGTAAACTTCGATTTAGAATTAGTTTCTCAAAGTAAAAAGAGAAATAAATGTAAAGTGTGAGTTAATAATAATAAGAACATAGGGCTATGATATCCACCACTAATTACACTTTTCCACAAAGTAAGGTGCCAATGCTCTAGCCTTATCATGACTACCTAATGGTTGCCAACCTAAGGGCTTGGTCCACACCTTAGGCTATTGATCTCCCTAAGTAACGAGTTAGGCATGGTGTATACTCTAACTCTTTTCTCTCTTAAGGAATTCAGCATGGGTATATACTGAGTTGTTCCTTAAGAGAGCATAGGGGCTGTGGAGATCGGCAACCACACGGGACCTAAGGCTTGGTCCGCTCCCGGTTTCCCATGTTGATTAACCTAAGAATCTAGTGTCGATATCTTTTGTTACTATTGTTGAACCCAGGACTCGATCATCCAAATCGATTCAACTAACAAATCCATACCACATGCATAAGTTGATCAGATACACACATATGAGGAATTTAAATACAAATAGGTATTAATCAAGTTAAGCATTATAACATGGCTATAAGCAAAGGTAATAAATGAATATATATGTGGAAAAGCATAATTAGGGCTTCAATCAAGTCCTATAAGAGTTTAGTTACACATTCTAGTTGAACTAAACATTGTAACCATAATCAAACAAAAACAGAAAAATAAAACCCGAAGAAGACTAAGGAGACAAGGCGTCAATTCCTCTCCAAGCTTGCAACTTCAAGTCTCAAAACAAAAGGTATGGTTTCTGTGTTTTACAAGGCTATATATAGGGCTCTATGGGTGCCTCGAAACCTTAATTTTCTATTCAAGATCTGGAGACTTCTTTCCATATCTGGCATCTGGTATGTGTGCAGTCGAGCATATGTGGTCTGTGCTCGAGTGCATGTGTGTGCTCAAGCCTTCTAAGTGTGCCTGTGCGATCGATCACAAGGGAGATGCGCTCGAGCGCACCTTGCTGGATTGCAGAACTTTACTTTTTACTCCTTAGAGCTCCAAAATGTCATCTTTTTGTCAAAGCCCTATGAAAAACACATGAAACATGAAAATGAAAGAGAATCTACTAAATTAGATAAACAAAGAGCTTAACAAGCATAAATTAAGGGGCTTAAATATGACTATTTAAGCACTTATCACCCAGGAGGTGATCTTCCAAACACCTAAGTCCACAAGGACTTGTACAAACAAATATAGCAACCAATCAAAGTAAGAAAGAACACAAGCAATTGTTATCGAGGTTCGGCAATGTGCCTACGTCCCCGTGAGCTCCTCCGAGCCCTCTGCACTAAATCTTATGAGTTCTTACAAACAGCAACACTTCTTCAAGAAACCTCTAGCTCTTGAAGAATGAGAGAAGAGAACAAGAAAGTGATGAGGACTTGAGTTACCTTAGAATTTCTCCTAAGAAATTCCACTTACAAGGCCCTTGAATCCCCTCTCTATGCTACTCTCTTTCTAAACAACCATCCTCTCTACAATGAGTCTCTCCTATGTTTAGTGTCTTTGCACTCTCATACAACTCCAATTTACATCGAAAGTTATATCTTACACATGTATGTTGAGATTGAAGCTAGGTGACCTTTTATATAGTGCACCACTTCTTGAGCCAATCTTTGAAGTCAATCTCCACCCTTAGATCTTGAGGACCATTCAATCATAGCTCTTCATCAATCCTTAGTGATCCTGTGCATTTTGGTTCATGCCCCATGAACCTTTCAAAAGGCTGAAGAGACTAGTCTCAGTGTGCCTGGCGTCGCGGCCCAGAACAGGGCAGGCTGTGGCTCAAGCCAAGGCACACATGCATCACTCTCTGGGCGCTGCGGCTTGGGGGAGGTTAACACCTCCTCTAGGCTTCCTCCATGCTAGGTGCCGTTGCCTCGGAAGGCTGGGCTGTAGTCTGACCTGATGCTGCACTTCTTTGACTTGCTATGCACTAAGGCGCACACTTTGTATGCTGAGGCGCCAAGGTTTAATGAAGAACCTTATCAAGCCATGTTTAAACCTTAGACAAACACCAAAAATCTTTACCTTTGTCTAAGCAATTAAACCTGAACCCATTGTGCAGATAACTCAGGATCTAAACTCATCTTGAGTCATCATATCAACCGACTGCAATCCTAAGTAGTCCAAGGCAATGATTGAACTTATTTAGAGGTAGAACCTTGGTGCCTAAATCTGCCAGATTTTTCTCCATGGCTACCTTGTCCATATGAATGCATCCTTCCGTAACATTTTCCCGAATGAAATGATACCGAACATCCATGTGCTTTGTCCTCTCATGGAACACCAGATTCTTACACAAGTACAATGCACTTTGGCTATCCGAATACACCACCACCTACTCTTTCAGAAACTCCAACTCCTCCAATAACCCTTTGCACCACATAGCCTCCTTTATGGTTTCCGTTGTCGCTATGTACTCAGCCTCGGTTGTTGAAAGTGCTACCACTGGCTGCAACTGAGCCTTCCAACTTATATAACATCCGTTTAAGTTGAAAAAGTAAGAGGTAATCGATTTTCTTTTATCTTGGTCTGCTCTATAGTCCGAATCAGTATAACCCTTAAGACAGATGGACTGACCCCTCTTCTCGTAAATCAACCTTACTTCTGGGCTTCCCTTCAAGTACCTCAGCAACCACTTCATCCCAAGCCAATACTCCTTTCCAGGATTACTCATAAACCTGCTAAGAACACTTATTGCATGAACAATATCTGGTCTAGTGCTTACCATGGTAAACATAATTGAACCAACCGCACTAGAGTAAGGGACATTTTCCATTTCCTTCTTCTCCGCCTTCGATCTCAGACTTTGATCACTAGAGAACTTGAAATAACTAGGAAGGGGAACCTTCACTGGTTTGCTATCTTCCATAGAGAACTTAGATATCATCTTCTCTATGTAGGAAGTCTGAGAAATCTTCAATCTATTTCTCTCCCTTTCTCAGATTACACACATCCCAAGGATCTTCTGTGCATGGCCAAGATCCTTCATCTCAAACTCCTCACTGAGTTGAGACTTCAATTCTTCTATCATCTCCATGCTGCTTCCAACCAGCAATATATCATCAACATATATAAGGATGATCACCACTTCCTCCACATTGTGCCCCTTGTAGTACAAGCACGAATCATAGTAGCTCCTCATGAAACCCAAGCTAGTTACAAAGGAATCAAACCTCTTATTCCATTGCCGAGGTGATTGCTTCAGGCCATAGAGAGATTTCTTCAATTGGCACACCAAATCTCCCTACCTTCCTTCCTCATAGCCTTCGGGTTGCCTCATGTAGATGGTCTCATCAAGCTCTCTATGCAAGAATGTTGTCTTCACATCCATTTGCTCGATCTCCCAATCGAATTGGAGCACCATAACCAATACTATCCGTATCGTCTTGTACTTCACAACTGGTGAGAATATTTCGGTGAAATCTATGCCTTCTCTTTCTGTGAACCCCTTCATCACCAGCCTAGCTTTATACCAGACTTCATCCTCTGGAGGATTCCCTTCTTTGATCTTGTAGATCCACATACAATCCACAACTCTTTGTTTTTTTGGTTTGGGCACCAATTCCCAAGAGTTGTTCTTCCTCAAACAATCCATTTCTTCCTCCATAGCTAGCTGCCACTTTGATGAATCCTTACATTCCATAGCTTCCATGTAAGTTTCTGGTTCAACCTTCCCTCCTTTTGTCTAAAGAGTTGCTACATTAGTATCTGCAAAACCCATATCTCAAAGGTGGTCTAACCGCCCTTCTTTCCCGATCCCTTATGAGCTGATAGTTATTCTGACTTGCTGCATCATCTCCTTCTAGTTCAGCCTCCTCATGAGTGTCCTAAGCTTAGCATTCATCAATGGGCTCTACCTGGTCTGAACCCTCTTGCCTTCCTTTCTCTACCTGAACTGAATATTCCTTGATGCTATGCTCTACAAATACCGAACTAGTTTGCTCATTAGTCCCTGCATGGTTAGTTTTCTCCAAATAAGGAAATAACAATTCATTAAAAATGATATCCCTACTTATTATGAGTTTCAATCATTTTTTCTCTAAAGACCACAACCTATACCCCTTTGCCCCTTCCCCATATCCTAGAAACACACATTTTCTATATACTGGGCTAAGTTTATCATCCTTTTGATGTGCAAACACAGCACATTCAAAAGTCCTAAAGTTGTCCAACTCAGGGGGTTTTCCACTCCACATCTCTATAGGAGTCTTAAGGCCCATAACACTAGAGGGTGATCTATTAACCAAATACACAGCAGTAGACACCGCTTCCCCCCAAAAACATTTGGGTAATCCGGATCCTATTAACATGCACCTAACCTTTTCCATAAGGGTTTTATTCATCCTCTCAGCAACTCCATTTTGCTGAGGGGTTTTCACAACCGTTCTATGTCTTAGAATGCCATTTAACTTATAGAATTTATCAAGTTCCTTGTTAAAAAATTCTAAGCCATTATTGGTTCTTAACACCTTAACTACCCTGCCCGTTTGAGTCTCTTCCAGCTTTTTCCACACCACTAACTTATTCGAAGCATCTAATTTATTTTTAACCAAATAAACCCAAACCTTTCTTGAATAATCATCAATTAAAGACAGAAAGTAAAGATTACCTCCCTGTGTTAGTGTTCTTGCTGGTCCCCAAAGGTCTGCATGAATTTAGTTAAGAATGCCCTTAGACTTATGCACTCCGGTGTTGAAGCTGACCCGATGTTGCTTCCCAAGAACACAACATTCGCATAAATCAAGTTCCTCTACTTTGTCACCACCAAGTAGACCATCATTGCTGAGAACTTGCAGGCCCTTTTCGCTCATGTGTCCCAAGCGATTGTGCCAAAGGGTTGCCTTATCCATCTCAGCCATCAAGCTTACTGCTTGACCCTTGATCTCCGTGTCTCCGATCATCTCATAGAGACCATCATTCATTGCTGCTTTGATCACTATCAAAGATCCCTTGGTTACCTTGATCTTTCCTCCATCTACCTTGTATGTGTACCCCATGAAATCTAGTTGCCTTAATGAGATCAAAGTTCTTCTCAAACCCTGAAGGTACCACACATTCCGTAGCAGCCTTATGACTCCATCAAACATCCTCAACTGGATGTCTCCCATGCCCCTCACTTGGTAAGAAGTATCATTCCCTGGGAAAACCTTTCCATCATCGGTTTCCTTGAAATTCTTGAACCAATCCCTGTGAGGACACATATGATGAGTGCACCCGATATCACATATGATGAGTGCACTCGGTATCCAACATCCATTTCCCGCTGCCTTCTCGCCTCTCGCTCACACTTGAGCACACAACAAGAACATCATCATCTTGTTGTTCTTCTTTAGCAACCGAAGCCTCTCCATTCTTGGTATGGCTTCCTCCTCTCTCATCCCACATCATATTCTTGCAATCTTTCCTAAAATATCCCTTCTTGTTGCAGTAGAAGCATATTTTTCCTCCAAATCTTGGTTTGGAATGAGATCTCCCATGGTTCTACCCTCTACCTCTTGATTTCTCCCTGTAGTTGCCATGAATGTTACTGTGTGCTCTCCCATAGCTTTCTCCTCTACCTCTATCCCGGTAGTAGCTATGTATGTTATTGTGCACTCTCCTATGGCTTTCTCCTCTACCTCTGTCCCGGTAGTAGCCATGTATATTACTGCCATACTGAGTTGCTCGCTATCCTTTAATGAACAACCCTTCTCCACTTGATGCACTCCTCATTTTGGCATCAAGATTATCTTGCAACTCTTTATTAGGATTCATTTTAAAAGCAAGATTCATTTATGAAGATACCTCTTATTAGGGAGAGTCTTAGCAAGAAATAACTCATCTAATTTTTTCCAAATTGCAGCTGGATCTTCCGAGTCTCTGCACTCCCTTGTGACACTATCCGACATGTGCAAGAAGATGGTGCTGTATGCCATCTTCTTCATCTCATTCCGCTGGACCTCTGTGATACTTACTGGAAAAGCGTCATATTCTCCAATAGCTAAGTCCACCTTCTGTTGTATAAGAATAGCCTTGATCTTCTGCTTTCAAAGGGAAAAATCTCCATTTCCATCAAACTTCTCAATAATGAAGTTCGAACCCATCTTGCAGAGAAGATCCCAGATTTATGCAACACCCACAATTGCTTTCCAACTTCTTCTAAATCTCAAGAACATGACCAAAGATTGATCTCAATACCGTTCTTAAACCACCTTCAAGAACACGATCAGATCTTGATCTTTACTCCATTCTTGAATCACCCTCAAGAACATGATCAGATATTGATCTCTACCTCATTCTTGAATCAGCTCAAGAACACGATCAGATATAGATCTTTACTCCATTCTTGAATCACCCAAGAAGTCGATCTTTGATTCTTGGAGTCTTGCTCTGATGCCTTCTATTCTAGCTCCGATATCCACTGTCCAAAGCTCTGATACCACTATTGGAAATCACCCTCAAGATGCCCAAGAGGTGATCTTCCAAACACCCAAGTCCACAAGGACTTGTATAAACAACTACAGCAACCAATCAAAGCAAGAAAGAACACAAGCAATTGTTATTGAGCTTCGGCAATGTGCCTATGTTCCCGTGAGCTCCTCCGAGCCCTGTGCACTAAATCTTATGAGTTCTTACAAACAACAACACCTCTTCAAGAAACCTTTAGTTCTTGAAGAACGAAAGAAGAGAATAAGAAAGTGATAAGGACTTGAGTTACCCTGGAATTTCTCCTAAGAAATTCCACTTACAAGGCCCTTGAATCCCCTCTCTATACTACTCTCTCTCTCTAAACAACTAGCCTCTCCACAATGAGTCTCTCTTATGTTTAGTGTCTTCGCACTCTCACACGACTCTTATTTACATCACAAGTTATGTCTTACACATGTATGTTGAGATTGAAGCTAGGTGACCCTTTATATAGTGCACCACTTCTTGAGCCAATCTTTGAAGTCAATCTCCACCCTTAGATCTTGAGGACCATTCAATCATAGCCCTTCATCAATTTTTAGTGATCCTGTGCATTTTGGTTCATGCCCCACGCACCTTTCAAAAGGCTGAAGAGACTAGTCTCAGTGTACCTGTCACCACGACCCAGAATAGGGCAGGTCACAGCTCAAGCCAGGGCACACATGTATCACTCTCTGGGTGTCACGACCTGGGGGAGGCTGAGTCATGGCACACACCTCCTCCGGGCTTCCACCTTGCTGGGTGCCACGGCCTGGGAAGGCTGGGCTACAGCCTGATCTGATGCTACACTTCTTTGACTTGCTGTGCGCTGAGGCGCACACTTCGTGTGCTGAGGCGCCAAGGTCTAATGAAGAACCTTATCAAACCATGTTTAAACCTTAGACAAACACCAACAATACCCTTTTTCACACAAATATTTGTATCAGTAGTTCTCATGAAGGGTCTTCCTAAGTGATGGGCAGAGGTAATGGCATAAGACATTCTTCCATATCTAACACAATAAAATCAGCAGGTAAAATAAACTCACCTACCTTTACCAGAAATCCTCAAGAATACCTCTTGGTCGCTTGATGCTTCTGTCTGCCAATTGTAAGGTGATGGAGGTTGGTTGAAGCTCCCCCAAGCCTAGTGTTTCGAATACTGTGTATGGCAGCAAATTTACACCCGTTCCTAAATCCAATAATGCACACTCAAATAGCTGGTCACCTATCCTGCAACGAATGGTAAAACTACCTGGATCTTTCAGTTTTGGTGGTAGTTTTCTTAATAGCACAACACTTACCTCTTCTGTTAAAACTACTGTCTCATGTTCCTGAAACTTCCTCTTATGAGTGCAATAATCTTTCAAAATTTTAGCATAAGCAGGTATTTATTGAATTGCATCTAATAAAGGAATGTTTATTTCTACTTTCAGCAAAGTCTCAAAAATTTCAAGCAGTTTATTTTCTTTCTTTTGCTTTACAAACCTTTGCAGGAAGGGTGGTGCATTCACCTTCTCCATTTCATTTACCTTTGATGCAGATGGTTTCTCTAGAGATGCTTGTGTCGACTCATCAGTTCTTATGACCTTACCATTTCTTAAAGTTGTCACAGCCTTTAGTTGCTGGTGCCCTACTGGATTAGGTAGTGTTTGAGCTGGAAGCTCTCCTTGCTTTTTGCCACTCAGTTCCTTAGCCAATTGCCTCATTTGTACCTCTAGTCTTTGAATGGCTTGTTCATGTTTTCCAGTGGTTTGTCTTAGCTCAGTCCGAAATTGCCTTTCATCTGCCATGAACTGATCTTGTGAGGTCATCAATTGTTGTTGTTGAGTTGCCAATTGCCTCACAAGACTTTTTAGGTCACTTTTTTTCGATTCGGAAACTTAGTGGGCTACTGGTTGGGAGTTCCTTTGCTGCCCTTGAAGGTTCAGGGCATTCTGATTGTTGCTCCAAGAGAAGTTGGGGTGGTTTCGCCATCCAGGATTATAAGTGTTTGCATATGTGTTGTTCTTTGGCGGATAATTGTTTGGTCCCACGTATTCTCTTGCTCTGGATCTGTAGATGAATATAAAGGACGCATCTTAGTATAATGATCAAAATGAGAACATATAGCACATACCTGGAGTGGTGTAGCTGGTGGATTAGGTGAGGCATTCTAAGCAGTCATGGCTTTAATAAGCAGATCTAGTTTCCTCTCCACAGTAGTTATTTGGGTAGAAGATCCACCATTTAGAGTCACCTCATACATACCTTTGCTCTTAGATCCTTGTCTACCTCTAGAGGAGAATTGCTAGGTGTGCTCACTTAATGTCTCAAACAGCTCAATGGCTTCTTCACTGCTTTTTTCCATCAGCACACCTTCATAACCTGAATCCACAATACTTTTATTAGTATCACTCAAACCTTCATAGAAAGCTTATACCAGTTCATCCTGAGGTAGATTGTGATGTGGGCATTTGAGTAGCAGCTCGTTGAAATGTCCCCATGCCTTAAAGAACAGGTCTCCAATCTTCTGTTGGAAAGATTGAATCTCCTTCCATATTTGTCTTGTCTTTTGAGTTGGGAAAAACTTCCTTAGGAACTTACTGGCCAACTCTTCCCAAGTGTGGATAGAAACTGCAGGCAATGAATTATACCACCGTGTAGCATTATCTTTTAATGAAAAAGGGAAAAGAATTAACCTGATTCCCTCTTGGTCTAGGCCCCGGATATGCTGGAACTTGTAGAGATCAAAGAATTCCCGAAGTTGTAAGTGTGGATCCTCAGTAGGTGTACCCCTAAAGTGAGTCAATGCACTGAGTATCTGCGAAGATATGTAACAATTACCTTCCGCCTTTGGTTGATAAGCAATGCATGATGGCTAGTCGAGGTTCCGTGGGATGAAGGATTGCTTCATAGGTCTTCGCTCAGGTAGTTGTTGGTTTTTTAGCTGTTCCGCCATTGGTGCTTCTCCCTTGAATTATTCTTCTACCTCCTCAATGTTGTCTCTAAGCCTTTGTCTAATGGTCTACTCAAGCTCTGTATCGAGGGGAAAGAAAGTAGGATTCCTGGATCGAAGTCCTTGCATGAATCAGCAAAACCGTTTCAGTGCGGCAGTTTCAGTGCTGATGCTCGGGTAGCCTCTGCCTCAAAGCGCTCGATCGCACCAAGGAGTGTGCTAGATCGCAATGCCACAAATGAAACAGCTGCAGTACCTGAAATAGAACAGAAAACAAAAATAAATTAGGTTTATGATGAAATAGAATAAAACAAAATAGAAAAAAATAAAAATGAATGAAAAATAATCCTAAATAGAAATTTAGTGTAATCACCAGCAACGGTGCCAAACATGTTGTGAAAAAATATATTTAAATTAATAAGCAAATATTTGAACAGTTTTACTTGCAAGTGCACAAGGTCAACAGTAGCATAGTGTGCAAATGCGAGATCATCTCCACAAGAATTGGTGAATTTCGTTTTAGAATCAGTTTCATAATATAAAATGATAGAAATAAATATTGAGTTTGAATTTAATAATGGTAGAAACATAGGGCTTTGATATCTACCACTAATCATACTTTCCCAATAAGTAATGTGCCAATGCTCTAACCTCACTATGAATACCTAATGTTTGTCAACCTAAGGGCTTGGTCCGCTCCTTAAGTTATTGATAAACAACGAGTTAGGCATGGTGTATACTCTAACTCTTCTCTCTCTTAAGGGATTTAGCATGGTGTATACTGAGTTGTTCCTAAAGAGTGCATAAGATATGTGGAAATCGACAACCATATGAGACCTAGGGCATGGTGTATACTCCCGGTTTCCCATGCTGATTAACCTAAGAACCTAGTGTGGATTTCTTTTGTTACTATTGTCAGACCAAGGATTCGATCATCCAAATTGATCTAAATAACTAATCCAAACCACATGCATACGTTGATCAAACAAACACATATGAGGAATTCAATAAAACTGGCATTAATCAATTAAAGAATCATAATACTGCTAATGCAAAGGCAACAATAATTATATAAGGAAAAGCATAATTAGGGCTTCAATCGAGCCCTATTAGTAAGTTAGTTACACATGGTGATGATGTTACACATCTTCATAATGTAAACTAAAAAGAGAAGAATAAACCCGAAAAATACTGTCGAGAAGAGTCGTTAATTCCGTCTCCAAAGCTTACAACTCCAAAGAAGATTCAAAAGTATTGTTTCTGTGTTTTACAGGCCTATTTATAAGGTTCTAAGGACACCTCGAAATCCTAATTTCCAAAACAAGACCTAAACTCTTCTTTCCAAAACTAGCTCTGCCATTTCACTACACGTGTGCACTCGATCCCATGCTTTTGCGCTCGAGTATAGGGTTGCACTCAAGCCTTTTATGTGTGCAGACGAGTGCTTGTGCGCTCGATCACACTTTCCTGTGCTCAATTCACTTGGCTGCTTCTAGGCTTCCAAATTTGTTCTTTTGAGTTCCAAAATGCCATCTTTTCCTCCAAGAACCTACAAAACATAGAAAACACAAAAATGAAGTAAAATAGAATAAAATACATAAATAAAGAGGTTAACAAATGTAAATAAAGGGGCTCATATTTAAGTACTTATCACTATTCACCTTGACCTCCATTAAACTACGAGTACTATCAATATTAGAAGACATTGTAAGAGAAGGAAAAACTCACCAAAGGTTCCGAGGGTTTGAGCTTCAAAAACTTAAAAATCCATTCCAAAAAACTCCAAAGGCTCTAAAGGATTCTCTTGTTTTAAGATAGTGAAATTGATGTGAGGACGATGAGGTCTCTCACTCTCTTATAGAAAACTGTTAACAACTATAAAGTACTATGAAAAAATGTAATTGATTTAAATGATGGTGTGTCTCTTCAAATAATTGAGGGAAAAACGGTTCGTAATGCCCTCATTAATTTTAGAAACATTCTAGAATCCTTAAAGCAAGCCCAACAGAGAAAGTCTTTAGCCACCCAATAGGCCCCACGTTTAAAATTTGGTCCAGCCAGTGTGCCTTCACATTTAAAAACTAGCCCAAATTATGGTCTATAAATCCTTACCCAACTAATGAGCCACAAAGGTCAGCTTCATGGGCCACCAAATAGGCCAAACACCCACCACTGTAACTAAACCTATTCAAGCGAATTTTATGAAACTTCAAGGAAATTTGTACAATTTAGAACTTCTCGAACCTAACCTCCAAAATTCCAAGGAGTCGATTGAATTCAACCTCCTTGAACTTAATTTCCAAGACTTAGAGGAGTTCGATCCAAATCATCCTCCTCAGACTTAATCTCGAAAACTCAGAGGAGTTCACGTGAAGTTTAACTCTTCGGACCTAATATCCAAACTCCGAGGAGTTCGATCCAATCATCATCCTTAAACTTAATCTCCAAGACTCTGAGAAATTAGACCCAAGTCATCCCCCTTATACTTAATCTTTAAGATTCTAAGGAGTTCAATCCAAGTCATCCTCCTCGTACTTAATCTCCAAGACTTTGAGGAGTTCGATCCAAGTCATCCTTCTCGGAGTTAATCTCCAAGACTCTTAGGAGTTCAATCTAAGTTATTTAATACATATCAAGAACTAGTGCACATTGCTGAGCACAAAATAGATCAAGAGCACACTATTGAGCATAACAAGGATTATATGATCTTGCATTCAGGATAAGTACACAAATCAAAGCACTTAAGTCCAAACAGTTAGAAGGTTTTTATAATTATGTTATAGTTAGTTAGAGTTGTAAGTAATTAACTAGTTTGTATAAATACTTGTATTCATGTTTTTGGAAGGCATTAAACAAGAGAATAATGGAGGAATTTCTTCTGAAATGATTAGGAGCTTCCCACTTTCTCGAAAAGTGACTTATCTCTTCAGAATTAAACATAAATCTTTCTTTCTTTCACTTCTTCCACCCTTTTTGTTCTTACTTATGTTTTCTCTTATCCCTTCTAGACCCATAATAACATTGCTTCTTTCATTTTCCCTTTCTAATTATCCTTTTCTCAAGAAACACACACCTTCCTTTTTTTTACTATACAATCTTTTCCATTGTCATGGCAGAAGGCACCAAAAACTACAACACAATGGAGGAATAGGTGAAGACTCTCCAAACTAAGCTGGATAATCTTCAATAGTTCCAGACTTCATAGTATTAAGAAATATTTGAATTAAGGAAGAGTTAAGATTCTCAATTTAAAAAACTAAACCATACATTGAAGGCTTTCATAGCTTCACAGGATCAGAGATGGGATAACAAAAGCCAGAACAATCATCATGTAAACTCTCAATTAAAATAAAACCTGCTAGTCTGACTCAGAATCAAGAAAGTACTTCTTGTACTTTAACCTCTCAAAATTTTAGGCTAGAATTCCCTAGATTTGATGGCTCAGAGGTAGAAGGATAGATCTTTAAGGAAAAGTAGTCCTTTGATTACCACAACGCACTTTTTGTTAAAAAAAAAACTCATTTCTTCCTTTCATATGGAAGGCCTTTCCATTTCTTGGTTCCAATGGGTGCATAAGGGAGGGCTTCTTCATTCTTGGACAACATTTCTTGAAGCTCTTAGATTAAGGTTTAGCCTTTCATAATATGAGGATCCTCAAGGCACATTCGCAAAGCTACAATAGATCACCACTGTTGCAGGCTACTAAGCATAATTTGAGGCCTTAGCAACAAGAGTACTAGGGTTGTCTGATCCCTTTCTTATCAACCTTTTCATATCTGGATTGAAACCATAACTTAAAAGGGAATTGCTGCTTCTTCAACACTCTTCTGTCATCTAGGTAATGGTAATGGAAAGATTATAAGAAGACAAGTACAATGATCTCAAGCAATCATTCAGATCCCCTTGGCACACGGCTCCAACCTTAAGTTTTCCTCCAAGTAACTTCAAGAATCCTTATCATTCTTTTCCTAGACAAAATTTTAATATTACAAACACTACTAAACCACCACCAATAAGACCTTACAACCACAATCCACCATACTGTTTTTTTTTCAAGAGACTAAGCCTTACTAAAATCAATAGTAGAAGGGCTTTGTTATATCTGTGATGAGAAATATCGTCCTGGCCATAAGTGTAAGAGCAAATTCTTGACTTTAATAGGTGATCAAGATGATGATGTATGCCATGATACTATAGATTAAACCACATAACACTGCACAGATGATTAATCTCATTTGCTTTTAGAAATTAGCCTCAATGCTTTAGCTAGCCAACTAAGTCCTAGTACACTTAGATTGTCTATACAACATGGGCCTTTTACATTAAAAATCTTGATAGATAGTGCCAGTACACATAATTTTATTAAAGAAAAAGTAGCATTCAGATTGGAGTTGCCGATCTTTTCATCAATACTCTTTAAAGTTTATGTGGGGAATGGTAATTATTTATGTTGTGATAAGATATGTTCTTCAGTAGCCCTAACACTACAGCACCATGATTTTGTGTTGGATCTTTTTGTGCTTCCCATCTAGGGGCAGATATAGTGCTTGGCATCCAATGGTTGGAACAGTTAGGCCTTATCCAAACTAACTACAAAGCCTTCACCATGCAGTTTGACTGCCATAGGCAGACAGTACACCTTCAAGGAGAACCTTTCCTCAATCCCTAACCTATCCAGCCCAAACAGCTCCAAAAACTAGTAGCCTATAATGGCATAATCTTCTACTTCCATTTGACAATAGAGGACCCTACACCAAAACATAAAACACCCTCATTCCTAATAGTATCCAAAACCTGTTATAGGAATTCCATTCTGTCTTTCAAAACATTACCTCTTTCTATACCCTTGAACTACAACATACACCTTACTTCTAGCTGTGCACCTGTTAATGTCAAGCCCTATATATATATATATATATATATATATATATATATATATATATATATATATATCCCTACTTCTAAAAGGGAGAAATAGAGAAGCTAGTCTAGGAAATGCTATACAGTGAGATCATAAGGAAACAGTTAGAGTACAATTTCATCTCCAGTGCAGTTGCTAAAAAAGAAAGATAGATCTTGGAAATTCTATGTTGATTATAGAGCCCTCAATGCTATCACTATCAAGGATATATTCCCTATACTCATAATTGATGAGCTATTGGATGAGTTGAATAGTGCAAAAGTGCTTTCCAACCTAGATTTAAAAGCTGGCTACCATCATATTAGAGTGGAGGAGAAGGACATTCACAAGACTGCATTAAGAACATATGAAGGGCACTATGAATTCCTGGTAATGCCATTTGGCCTCACCAATGCCCTTTCCACATTTCAAGCCACAATGAACATGCTCTTCAAGAACTTCTTAAGGCACTTTGTTACTATCTTCTTTGATGATATACTTATCTTTAGTGCTTCTATAGAAGACCATCACCATCACCATCATTTACAACAAGTCCTAGAGTGCCTATCCACTAATCAACTTCTTGCAAACAAGAAGAAGTGTGAGTTCTTCAAAGAATCTATTAACTATTTGGGCCATTTGGTGTTATCTAAAGGTGTCCAACTTGATAACAATAATACACAAGCAATTCCTGATTAGCCTGTGCCTACAACCATCAAATAGTTAAGAGGTTTCTTGGATCTCACTAGATATTACAGAAAATTTCTGCAACATTATGCCACCATTGTTGCCCCTCTCACTAATCTTTTGAAGAAGGATGCCTTTCATTAGATTCCTAAAGCTCTGTAGTCTTTTACTACCCTATAGACAACCATGACTCAGGTTCCTATCCTAGCACTGCCTGACTTCACTAAGCAGTTTGAAGTGGGGAATGATGCTTCTAATATGGGAATCAGAGCTGTGTTGACACAAGCTGGTCATCATTTGGCTTTTTTCAGTAAAAAAGATGGACCCTAAGATGAGAGCTTCCTCTACCAATTTTAAAGAGTTGCATGCCATTATTGAGGCTATCATGAAATGGAGGCAATACTTGTTAGGCAAGAGGTTCATTATCAAAACAGAGCATAAAAGCTTAAAAAACCTCATGATTCAGGTGATTTAAACAAATGAGCAGCATCATTACTTAAGCAAATTTCTTGGGTTTAACTACAACATTGTCTACAGACATGGTAAAGACAATGATATAGCTGAAGCACTTTTCAGAGTTCAAGAATATCTAGAAGATTCTACTGACCTTACAGAGGGATACTTGTTAACCTTGTCTACTATATCTCTATCCATTCTTACTGATTTAAAGGGGGAGAATGCTACTAACTCTGAGTTGCTCAGAATCCATCAAGCCCTTCAAGATAACTCAATTTTTCAACCAGATTACTCATGTAAAGAATGCTCACTCTACTATAAAGGTAAACTAAGGCTTAGTTCTAATTCAAATCTAAAGAGAACACTTATCCAATAGTTCCATTTTACTCCTCTAGGTGTCTACTCTGGTGTTCTAAGGACATTCCTTAGACTTTTCTTTAATTTTTTTCTAGCCCAATATGAAGAAAGATGTCAAGGATTTTGTTAAGAGCTGTCTTATTTATTAGTCCACTAAGTATTCCAATGCAAAAGTTGTAGGCTTCCTCCAGTCACTCCTTAGTCTTGACCAAATATGAGAAGAGGTGTCTATGGATTTCATCAAAAGACTACCTATGCCTAGGAGCTACACAATGATCTTAGTAATGGTTCTCTCTAAAGTAGCTCATTTTGGAGCCCTACCTATCTCCCACACAGCTAGCTTAGTGGCACAGCTCTTCCTCAGCACAGTGATCAAGCACCATGGTTTTTCTAAGTCCATAATCTCTAACAGAGATAGCATCTTCCTCAATAACTTCTGACAGCATTTATTCATTCTTAGTGGCACAACTCTTAGTATGAGTTCCTTCTACCATCCAAAGAGTGATGGGAAAATAGAGGTACTGAATGGATGCCTAGAGCAGTACCTTATAGATTTTGTTCATGACCAACCTGGGCTCTGGCATGGTTATCTCCCGTGGGTAGAATTATGGTATAAAACTAGTCACCACTTAGTTGCTGGCATTACCTCTTTTTAAGCTATGTATGGTAGACTCCCTTCTATTGTCCCTGACTATATCAAGTAATCCACCAACATTGAAGTAGTGGAGCATCAGTTATCCTCTAGGACTTAGTTACTACACCAATTCAAAAGCAACCTCCTATAAGCCCAAGCAAAGATGAAAGCACAAGTAGATAAACATAAAAGAGACTAGTCCTCTGTAGTTGATGATTAGGTTATGGTTAAACTCTAACCTTATAGATATACTTCTATAGCACATAGGGCTATAAAAAATTGAGTGAGGTGTGCTTTGGTTTTTTCAAAGTCTTCTAGAAGATTGGTGAAGTAGCTTACAAGCTTCAGCTGTCACTAGACAATAAGATACATTATGTTTTCCACATTTCCAAGTTGAAACCATACATTAGACCCTCTATACCTCTAGTAGCACACTCACTCCCCACTAGCAGCCTTAATAATCAACTAATCAATTTCCCAAAGGCTATTGTAGCTACAAGAAAAATTTGTTTTAAGGGACAGATAATTCCCTAAGCTCTAGTTCAATGGGAGGGCCTTTTACCTTAAAAAACTTATTGGGAGAACTTAGTTGCTTTACTAAGGCTTACCTTTATTTGAACCTTAAGGACAAGGTTGAATTCCAAGAAGGTGGGAATGATGCAAATCAACCACCAGTGCACACTATTGAGTGCAACACAGATCATGTGCACACTATTGATCACAACATGGATGAAGTGCATACTGCTAAGTACAATAAGGGTCAGGTGCACACTGTTAAGATCCATCTTATTCGTCCACAGCTTGATCCTTGTCCAGTAAAAAGTAAAGGCCATTGTTGGGACTTTTGTATGTCCAGTTTCATGGCATCTACGCATATTTGATCATGAAACTTTGACCTGAGCCCCAAATAAAAGATGATAAAATGAGCTTTAAAATTCAAACCATCAATCAACTCTCCAACTTTGATATTTTTTGGTTTGTCTCAAGAAAGTCATAAAAATTAAGCCTTATTTGAAAGACCTATATTTATTTTTGCATAAATTATGATTAAACCCAAAAAAATTTCTTTGACCTAGTATAAATAAATCAAGAGGAAGACAGCTCTCCTCTTGCTCTAATTCTGCCAATACAGTTTCTCAAAATAAAATCTCACCTTGATTATGCTCAAACTAATACGTGGTTATTGTGTATAGTTGAGGTGTCGATCCCATGAGGAAAAGTGAACTACAAAGGAAAAGTGTAAACCTTAACACGAACGATAAAGATCAAGTGAGAGAATCTGAGTTTTGATAATGAAGTAATGTGAGAAAATTATGTAAATAGATTGAAGAATATAATAGAGAAACAACAAGGGTCCGGGAATCCTCCCTAGGTTCGTTGCCTTATTCCAATCTTGATTCAATTATTTTTATCTCGATTACTAGTTTCATATGCCAAACAAGCAATCGGTAAATATTTAATCAAAGCACATGTAAACCATAATGTAAGTGATATGAATTACTCTTTACTTTTGATTTAAGCACACATGACCTATCCTATAGATTTATCAAGAAACAACAATATATCTTAATGACAATGTCGCAGTAATGGACAAACCTAAAAGATAAATCTACCGAACTCAATCACATTCAATCAATCTTGACATAAGAAGAGCATGACTAGACATATATCGAGACCGGATTGAGAAAAAATCTTCTAATTAAATCAAAGAGTAAATCATAACAATGTTTTGAAAATAAATCCAAACTACAACTGAATCAATAATGGAAAAGAAGAACAACTACACCTAGAGATTCATCCCTTTGCCTTGCTTGGAGAGTAGTTGGCCATGGGGCTCATGCTTGAACATTTTGATGAGGGAGAATGTGGCAGCCTTCTTGAGTTTTCTAGCCTTAATGATTGCCCTTTATCAAACCCTAAGTGATCTATTTATAATACAAAAGGTCCAAGGGTGTTTTTGGGTTTAAACTATCATTAAAACCCTAATTAAGTCGTGACTCGGAAATAAAGCATTGCACTCGCGCCGCGGTTCACATTAATCCAAGCCGCAACTCAACCTTTTGTGGTTTTTTTAATGATTCTGTAGGCCACAACCCAGATTGGTCCAGGCTGCAACTCAGACTACCAGGCCACAGCTCAGACTGGTCCAGGCCACGACGCACACTGAAGGTCTTCTAGCTCTTTTCGGGCTTAGTTCTAGAGGCCGAGGCTTAGACCTTTCAGGCCACAGCGCACACACTAAAGACTTGGTTTCTCTTCATTTTTTCCTTTCGCAACCATGCCTTCACTTTGATGTGCATCGAAGCATCATGCTTTAAGTTATGATGGCTTTCCACCTCTTTTAGACTCAAAGTACCTGAAAATGCATCGAAATAGATCAACAATCCAAGAATATCACTTCAAAGTTGTTAAGGTAGAAAAGTGCACTTCAAGCCTAGATCGACCCTAAAATGTTAACAAATAAGTACTATTAAGATGCATTTTATGACTCTCATCATAACCCCCAACTAGCTTATTGCTAGTCCCTAGCAATTCAAGCGAAAACAAGACAATATGAAACGAATTCTATGGCAGGAATCAAAACAAAGTAGAGCAATGTTAGCATTAAACCAAAAGTAATTCACTTTTTGTCTCAAAAATCGCACATAACACACAGCACATAGAATCATTAAATATCACCCAAGTCCAAAAGTAATCCAAATATCAATCTTAAAATTGTTATCGACTCTTAACATCCATCTTACCACAATCCATTAATCCGAACACCCGGATGATTTTATACACAACAATTATGAACACAAGTCTTGGCCTCTAAAATATATTAATTTGTGTGACATCAATCACAAAAACAAACTCCATAGGTTCACTTTTCTAATCACTCTCCACTATTGTAGAAAAAAATCACACTACCTTGGATCAATGGGTCTTTAATAAACTTGTAACGTTAGGCTAAGGTAAAGGTCAAGAAAGAACGGGAAGTATTCAATAAGTAAAAGAAATCAATCTCTTAGTTTTAAACATAACCTCTTTAAGCATTGGATAACCTTACTTCAATACCCAACTCTTTCAACCATTTTTCGAGCATTTCTCTCAATAAATCACCACATTTTTTTCTTTTCTTCTTTCTTTGACATTATTCATTTTTTTTTATTTTGGCATAAGACCATTCATCACATTTTTTATTCTTTTCTTTTTTTTTCTTTTCCACAATCCCCAACTTATCTCCTTTAATTAACTTGGGTTATGGTAGTAATATTTTTCTTCATATTTCCATCCTTACTCCTCTTAAGTGCTTCTTTAACAAATGTGTATAACTAAGTTTTTTTAAAAGAAAGGTAAGGATAAAATATTTTTAGGTTCATAAAGGTAAGTAAATGGGTTATTAAAAGAAACAAGGCTCAAATTCTTTTCCGAGAAAAGGCTCAAACAGGTGACTAGCGATAAATATAGCAAGGGTAAGTTTGAAAGGCTCAAACGGTCCAAAAATGGCCTATATCATATCCTAAGTAATGTTCATTCTAGGAATTCGCCTCAAGTGATTATCAAATAAGTTCTAGAGCTTGTTGAGGCCGCAAAAGTATTCACAAAAAAATCACATATAAAACTTCTCTAAATGTTTTAGACTAATCATACAATCTTACCGCAAACTAGAGTCTCAAACCGAATGAAGATTGACACTTAAATTATTCTCAAACCGAAGCAAGATTTAATTTCTTATAAACACTATATGCTATCTCAATTAGGCTCATATCATTGACATGTGAATTAACTCCAAGGCTAACACAAAGCATGCTAAAAGCAAACAAAAAGAGAAAGTAACACTAACCAGTTCAATGGGAAAGAAAAAAAGAAATACGTTTCCTCCACCCCTAACTTAAAAATTGCATTGACCTCAATGTGAAAGAAAAAGTAAAGGAAACTCCCTTTGTAACCAAAAGTGCACAGAAGTTGAAAATTGTGCACCACCATTTGAACTGTATGCCGTTTTTCTTGTTGAAAGTTCAATTTATAACATAGAACAAAACAAACAAAAAGAAAGCAACTGTGGTGTAACATTAAGATTCCCACCGTATGTTAGGTTAACACATGAAATCTAAGTAATTAATTAAAAATGAAAATAAAGTACGAAAAATAAAATAATGAAAAGGAATACACAATAAATGTTAGTACAGTCATCCGATAATAAAAAAATAAAATAAAATGAGACAAACAAGATAGAACCCAAAACTAATCCTCTATGTCTTCAACCTCTTCTTCATTCTCTTAATTCTCTTCACCTTCCTCAAGATCTGGATCAAAAGAAAAACCCGGATAGGGTGGCAAAGTGGGAAAGTGATCCATGTCGCAACCAATGGCAGAGGCAAGATGTTGGTACATTTGATCAAAAGAAGAGTACAGCCCCACTAAGTAATCAGCTTACCTAGCCAAGAATCGTTCCTAACGATCAAACCTATCATGTAAGAGTTTCTGATGCTCATCAAAATGAATCTCTAAATGCTCAAGGAACTTTGCAACAGTGAAATGCCTAAGGGGAGGAGGGGGGGTTGCAATCACTGCTCTCTCTCCCGGAGCTGGCAACCTTGAGGCTTTAATCAGATTAAGCATGCCATCATCGATGGGCTTCTTAGGTTGTTGGGCCTCCTCATTAGGACTGTACTGGACTCTGGCTCGGATGCATAATTGGGTAATTAATGAAGGGAAGTACAATCCGAGCTTTTGTCTCACAGTGTGTATGATAGAATTAAATATGATTTGGCCCACATCAATAGTCATGACCATCAAAATGGCATAAATCAAAATAGCTCTCTCAACAGTAAGGTCACTATAGTGCGTAGCAAGCATCAACCTCTGACATACAAAATATTGCCAAGCTCGAGCAGTGACAGTCAGAGAAGTACCGGGCAAGGTTTTAGGGGTATCACCCGTCATTTTCCATGTTGTGCCCGGAATACAGAGAGTATTGGAAATCTCTTCATAATCAATATTAGACGCATATGCAATATACTCACTGTTTTCTATGTCAGGTAGCCTATAGAATCTATTGATAGATGTGCTGCTAAAAAGAAACTATTTTTTCTCTCACCATCACCTTACCATTCCTATGTTCTTCTGCATTAGCATAGAATTCTCTAACCACATTTGTAAGGGAATGAGATGGTTGTCTTGCAAATGTACCCTAATTCCTATCAATAATCATTCTAAATAAGGTTAGGTTTCCCCTCTCTATGATAGTGAATCCTCTTTCAGGAATGGGTTTCCTAGCATTTATCAAGCTAACATATCTCTCACTAGCCTCAAAACTAACAAATTTGCTCTCATTATACTCTTGAGGTTGTTTCCCCCTTAGTCTCTTAGTTTTAGGGGCCATTTGAATCAAATGTATAGAACAATAGAACTAATTCAAAACCAACCACCCAAATAGCACAATTGAACAACAAAGAGAAGAAATTGGTCTTACTTGATGCCCAAAGTTGGAGAGAAGAAAGAGTACCCAGCAACTTGAAATCTTCTTGAAGAACCCAAAATCCTCTTAGAACCAAGCTTTTTGGAGAAATTTTCAGTAAAATCTGCAATATTAGTGCTAAATCCTCCAAGAAATGATGTTAGAATTAATAAATAATGAGAAAAAGTGATGATTAAGTGAGGGTTTGGAGAGAGGATGAGAGAGAGAACAAGGGGCTGCTGTTTTCGCAAGGTAGAAATGAAGAAGAAAGGTGCAGATTGGTGTTTTAAATGGTCCAGATTTTTGTGGTGCAGAACAGGTGTGCTAGCGCGGTGCGGCGTGGCTTGTACTGAGGCACGGCGCAAACGCTGTGCGGTGCAGAATGGCTTGTGCTGAGGCGCGGCGCGACGTGCTTAGACTTGTTTATAAAGAAACACTAGTTTGTTCCACATAAAAAATAAAATTAGCCAAATAAAAAAAATTAATAAAAATAACCTTTAAGCTAAGAATTAGATTAAATCAAACTAGAAAAAAAAATTAAAAATTAAAATTGAAATAAACTTGAACAAAACAAACAAAACAAAAAATAAAAAATAAAAACATACCTTTGTGGTGTGGTCAAGGTGAATAGACTGGATCCATAAGTGGAATGTCTTCCATTTTTGGATCTTGCCTATCAATTAAGATTTTAAGGCGTTGACCATTTACTTGAAAGATCCGACCATCTCTAGTGTCCTTTATTTCTATTGCCCCATTTGCAAAAGCATTCTTCACTACAAAAGGATCGGTCCACCTCGACCGAAGTTTTCCTGGATGCTTATGGAGTCTAGAATCATATAAGAACACCCGATCATTAGGCTTAAATGTTTTCCTCAAAATATTTTTATCATGAAACACTTTCATTTTAGCCTTATAGATTCTAGAGTTCTCATAAGCATCATTTCTCAACTCCTCTAACTCGGTCAACTGAAATTTCTTAAGCTTATCCACTTCTCCTATGTCAAAAATAAAAGACTTAATGGCCCAATAAGCTCGATGCTCGAGCTCTACAGGTAAGTGGCAAGACTTTCCAAAAATAAGCCTATAAGGTGACATACCTAAGGGAGTTTTGAAAGCTGTACGGTAGGCCCAAAGCACAGCAATTAGTCTCAAAGACCAATCCTTGCGATCCAGGTTGACCGTTTTTTTCTAAAATTTGCTTAATTTCTTTGTTTGCAAGTTCTACCTGTCCACTCGTCTGAGGGTGATAGGTAGTAGAGATCTTATGTAACACCCCATATTTTCTCATCAAAGCTTCAAAAGAACGGTTGCAAAAATGCGTACATCGATCACTAATTATAGCACGTGGTATACCAAATCGAGATAACACATTTCTTTGAGAAATTTAATTACCGTTCTATTATCATTGCTCTGGAAAGCTGCTGCCTCTACCCATTTTGACTCATAATCTATTGCCATAATGATATATTGATATTCGAAAGAATGAGGAAATGGTCCCATAAAATCAATACCCCAACAATCAAATATTTCAATTACTAAAATTGGGTTTAAGGGCATCATATTATGACGAAACATAGCTCCTAACTTCTGACACTTTTCACATGAGCAACAATAGATATTTGCATCTTTAAATAAGTTGGGCCAATAAAATCCACATTGTAGAAATTTTGCAGCTGTCTTTTTCATTGAAAAGTGGCCCCCACAAGCTTGGGAGTGACAAAATTCCAAGATATTGTGTTGTGCATTTATCTACCTAAATAAATAAGTAAATAATCATACTTGTTTTACTTGCAAGTGCACAAGGTCAATGGTAACATAGTGTGCAAGTGCGAGATCATTTCCACAAGGATTGGTAAACTTTGATTTAGAATTAGTTTCTCAAAGTAAAAAGAGAAATAAATGTAAAGTGTGAGTTAATAATAATAAGAACAAAGGGTTGTGATATCCACCACTAGTTACACTTTCCCACTAAATAAGGTGCCAATGCTCTAGCCTTATCATGATTACCTAATGGTTGCCAACCTAAGGGCTTGGTCCACACCTTAGGCTATTGATCTCCCTAAGCAATGAGTTAGGCATGGTGTATACTCTAACTCTTTTTTCTCTTAAGGGATTCAACATGGGTATATACTGAGTTGTTCCTTAAGAGAGCATAAAAGTTGTGGAGATCGGCAACCACACGGGACCTAGGGCTTGGTCCACTCCCGGTTCCCATATTGATTAACCCAATAATCTGGTGTGGATATCTTTTGTTACTATTGTTGAACTCAGGACTCGGTCATCTAAATTGATTCAACTAACAAATCTATACCATGTGCATAAGTTGATCAAACACACACATATGAGGAATTTAAATACAAACAAGTATTAATAAAGTTAAGCATTATAACATGGCTATAAGCAAAGGTAATCAATGAATATATATGTGGAAAAGCATAATTAGGGCTTCAATCGAGCTCTGTAAGAGTTTAGTTACACATGCTAGTTGAACTAAACATTGTAACTATAATCAAATTAAAACAGAAAAATAAAACCCGAAGAAGACTTAGGAGACGAGCCGTCAATTCCTTTCCAAGCTTACAACTTCAAGTCTCAAAATAAAAAGGTATAGTTTCTGTGTTTTACAAGGCTATATATAGGGCTTTAAGGGTGCCCCAAAACCCTAATTTCCTATTCAAGGTCCAAAGACTTCTTTCCATATCTAGCTTTGCCACTTCTGGTATATGTGCGCTCGAGTGTAAGCGGTCTGCGCTCGAGCCTTCTAAGTGTGCCTGTGCGCTCGATCACAAGGGAGGTGCACTTGAGCGCACCTTGCTGGATTGCAGAAATTTACTTTTTACTCCTTAGAGCTCCAAAATGTCATCTTTTTGTCAAAGCCATGTGAAAAACACATGATACATGAAAATGAAATAGAATCTACTAAATTAGATAAATAAAGAGCCTAACAAGTGTAAATTAAGGGGCTTAAATATGACTATTTAAGCACTTATCACACCCCCAAACTTATATATTGCTAGTCCCTTAGCAATATAAAATGAAAGACTATGTCAAAACAAAATTAAAGATAAATTCATTCTTCATGATATTCAAAAATTTGGGTTGCACATAAAACCATGATGATCGTTCATGAGTAAGCTTATAATAAAAACACATTTTTGTAATGAATAAGGATTTTAAAAGCTTATATTACTTACCTAAGGTTGTCTTAAGGCATTTCAAGTTTGATTTGTTTGTGATGAATTAGCACATAGAAAATGGAGCTTCCAAATAATATTACTATATAGTGTTTTGGTGCCCAAACCTTTATCAAATTCTTTATCAAATAGAACAAAAATGGCATAATGCTTGCTTCTTTTCTTTTTCTTTTATCATGAGATTTTTGTCATGTTGAGTTCCATTAAGCTTTCTAATTGACCCTTGTAACGAGTGTTTAGCCAATGACTCCCAAACCAGATGGTTTTAGGGAATTAGGTGTAAAGACAACCCTAAGGACTTACTAACTCGAGTAAAAAAGGCTACGGAACTAACAGGTCTAATGCTTCCAAGTGAAATTCCCACCTTTTGATGTGAACACTCACTACTTACTGAGGCAAGAGGCCCAATTACTTAGTGAAATTTTTATTATGATCATTAAATGCTTAATTCCCACCTTTTGACGTGAACACTCACTACTTACTGAGGTAAGAGGTCCAGTTACTCAGTGGAAAGTTTTTAATGATCATTAGAAGCTTTTTATTCTCTTTTTGCATGATGGATATTTTTTTCTTTGTTTTTCTTATATCAAAGCGTTCCTCTAACAAGTTATCAGATTACAGTTAGGTCATAAAAACATATACATAAGAATTATATGTCATACCCCACACAAATGCGTGCTAATGTGCTCATGTCAGATCTGGATCAAACTCGTGAATTTTTAAGTGTCTTGAGGTAAGTAACTAAACTTTTTTAAAATTTCTATTACAAGACTATATGTTCTAGCTTTTAAGCTTACTAATGAAGTTTTATCATATTTTAGATCAACCAAAAATTTTAACACAAAATGAGCATGTATTTATCTTTTCTAAAAAAAAAAAAACTGGGACCTAGTGTGTGGCATGGAAAGATCTGACAAGGGAGATGGAGAACTAGATTGCTTGCATTGCTCGTACACACCCCCAAACTTAAACTGGATGCACGCACTAAGTTCCTGACAAATAAAAATAAACATTGTGACAAAAAACAAGAAATATAGATATTAAACATTTAAATATAAACATAAATATTAATAAAAGAAAAATACTATAATGAAAAGGATATGCTTTGGGGTGCTTCCCATGAGCGCTTAGTTTTATGTCTTCAGCCAGACGGGGTATCCTCTCACTGCTGGTCATCAGGTGGTGCAGTTGAAGAGGTACCAGATGCGGGAGGTAGGCAATCGAGGATAGCCTGTAGTATCACTTCCTGTCGTGCGAACTGTGCCTCCAACCCATCCGTCCGTTGATGGATCAATAGTCTCGCCTCCCTATCCTCTCTGTGAATATCCTAGAGCTCACACTGAAGCGAGGATAACTCCTCGAGAAAGGGTCAGGATGCGGTGGATCTCATATCTGGCTGGTCCTCCTCGCTCGGCGGGCTCACTGTCGGGTGCTCAGTGTCCATAGGATTATCCGCCACAAGCTCAGCAACAGGAATTGGCACCCGAGGTCCTCGAGGCATGTGGGACTGGCTGAGGCTCCATTGGGCCCTCTCAAAGAATAGATGATCGTTAACTGGCCCATCTATAGAGAAGCCTTTAATCCCTTTCTTCTTGAAGATGTGGTTGAGCAAGAAGGGGAAAGGGAGTCCCTATGCATTAGCCGTAGTGGTCTGATGGTTATGCACACTATCCTAAAACTTATGTATCTGACTCCATATGACTACTAGGATGGAGTACCAGTGACCACGGTGAAAGGTGTAGAGAGCCTATAAAAACTGATCCCTCCTCTAAGTCTTGTGCCCCAGAGGGCGCACGTTACACTGGAGAACGGAGTCCACGAACCATAAGCAGGGAGGCAACCTCGACCAGCTCCCCGTATTGTTGTGCTAGTCCGCATATTGGCCCACACACATATCCTTGATGATACGGGGTAGAGGAAATGGGTCTGGCTGCTCCTTCATATGGCTGTCCTCTAGAGGGAACTTATCACAACAGTGCAGTGAAGCAGCAATATCAGCAATGGTAAGCTCTATGAATCTACCCTGGACTGAGGATGATAGAATCTCTGGTCGGGTGTAGTCATAGGTCAGGTTCTCATAGAAGCTGACCACAAATCCAGTATATGCAGTCGAACAGACCGGATTAAACAGCCGCTTGAGACCCCGAGCCTTGAACTCTTGGACTACCTATCTTATGGCATCCAAACTCTTGAAGTCCTCATCTATGTTAAATGTAGTTTCAAACAGTATTTCACATTTCTCGAAACTGGGTTGGGTGGCCTGGTGGTGGCTGCTGGAGGCTCGAGAGGTGGAGGCCATGTGTTGAGAAAAATAATGCAGCTTCTGTCATGTTTGCGCTCGTGCGTCACTGATGGTACGCTTGATCGCACAAAGTGATGGGCACTTGATCGTGACTATCTAGTGCTCAATCGAACTTGCTCGACAATATATCAAACATTTGATGTGCAACAAGAACTTGAAGCTGTAGAAATTATACTAATCGTAGCCCAACCTCCTGCAAAATTCAAATACATCCACTAAGTAAATGAAGATGCAATTAACTAATGAAACGTAATTCAAAAATGTGTGTGGGTTGTAATAACAAGCAATGTAGAGTTTGAAAGAAATATGGGTATGGCCTTCCTGGAGTATGTTAACGGGATTAGTTAGGTAAAGGGCGATGAGATGTATGATGCGTTGATGAAATTGTGGTGGGGTAGGGTTGGTGATGTGCCAGAAGCTGGATTGAGAGTTAGGGTTACCATGTGAGATGGAAATTTGTGAGAGAGGAATAGTGGTAATGTGATTGAGTTTAAGTGAGGGAATAAAAGGGAAACTGTTTATAACCTGCACGTGACCTCTCTGCCCCGAGTGCGCTCGAGCGCATTGTAAAGTGCGCTTGATCGCACTTGTGTGCAGGTGCATAAGGAAATGCGCTCGTGCGTACAAGTGCAGGATTGATTACGCCCAAAGTATAACACGGTTATTGTAGTACGGCTTTGGGGCGTCGATTCCACAGGGAAACAAGTTAAGTACAAAGGAAAATGTGTGAACCTTAAAACGAACGATAAAAGTTAAACTAAATATTTTTGAGTTTTAATGGTGAAATAATGTAAATGAAAATTGCATAAATGTAAATGAAATATAAATAAGAAATAACAAGGTTCCGGGAATCCTCCTTAGGTTAGTTCCCTATTTCCACTCTTGATTCAATTGATTTTATCTCGATCGCAAGTTTCACATCCCAAACAAGCAATCAGAATATATTCAATCAAGCACATTTATAACTCTAATATAATTGC
This sequence comes from Bretschneidera sinensis, assembly GCA_023935145.1. Classification (NCBI taxonomy): domain Eukaryota; kingdom Viridiplantae; phylum Streptophyta; class Magnoliopsida; order Brassicales; family Akaniaceae; genus Bretschneidera; species Bretschneidera sinensis. The sequence continues at coordinate 124,042,260 of CM043699.1, forward strand.
TACAAATTACTCATTGATTTCGGTTCAAGCAAACATGACCGATCTTAAAGATTATCAAAAAAGACAATATATCTTAAAGATAATATCGCAGTAATGGACAATCAATAAAATAAATCTACCGGAATCAATCACATCCAAACAACCTCAAAGGACGAGAAGGATGCAATCACCGGATTAAGAGAATCTAAAAGAAGAAGAATAAAAAGTGCATCTATCACATGAACTCAAATCCTTCTTACCTAATTAATGAATAATTCATAAAACAATATTCAACATTAAATTCATACAACTGAATCAAGAACAGGAAATAAGGAACAATAAATCCCTAAAGATTCATCCTTTTCCCTTGCGTGAAGACTAGTTGGCCATGGAAATCAAGGTGGAAGAGCAGTAAGGATGCTCTCCCCTTGATGTCGCCATAGAGTTCAAGGTGAAAGAGCAATATGGATGCTCTCCCCCTTTGATTTCTAGCCCTCAAGAAACTTAGAAATAAAATGGAAGAATGCTAGATTTGGATCCCTTGGATTCAACCTGTTTTTTTCTCTCTTCCTTCCTTCCTTCCTTTCTTTCTCTGCCTCCTTTCTCTCTTGAATTTCTTGCTTGGATAATGTCATTTTCTCGCCCTAATCAGGTCAGGAGGCGAGTGGGCGCCTAGACGCTGCCTGACCCGCGCCTAGGTGCTGGTTATGTCCGAGATTGAAGTCTTCTGGAAGGCATGGTGCTCATTTTTGGGCGCCTAGGTGCTCACTCTTGCAGATTGAGAGGCATGGCTGATAGGAGCTTAAATATTCATATTTAAGCCCCTTAATTTACATTTGTTAAGTTCTTTATCTATATGTTTTAGTCTATTTTACTTCACTTTTGTGTTTTACACGTTTTTATAGGGTCTTGGAGAAAAAGAAGCATTTTTGGCACTTAAAGGAAGAAATCTGGAAATCCTAGAGCAGTTGCTGGCTAGATTGCGATCGAGCGCACTCCTCTGTGCGATCGAGCGCACCACATATGCGTTCGAGCGCACATCTACGGGCGTGAACAATAAACTGCAGAACCCTGTTTTGGAAATAACTCTATTTTGGAAATTAAGGAGTTTTGTGTTTTATGAAAGTTTAGGAACTCATGAGCCTCTTAGGACTTCTCAAAGACCTATAAATACACTTGTAAATCACACACAAAAGGCATCACCTCTTGGGGGGATCACTTCTTAGATCCTTTCTTTTATCTTTTGCTTTAGCTTGGAGAAGGAGACCGTGGAGCGGAATTGACGACTCTTCTCTCGGGTTTCTTCTTTCCTTTTTATTTTATTATGTGTAATTAAATTCTTAGTAGGGCTTGGTTGAAGCCCTAATTATGTTTACTCAATAAATTTAGTATTGGCGCCTTGCGATATTTATGTTGTGTTGCTTAAACTTGATTAATACCTGCTTTTATTTAAATTCCTCATATGTATATGTCTGATCAATATGTGCATGTGGTATGGACTTGTTAGTTAGATCAATTTGGATGACCGAGTCCTGGGTCTAACATTAGTAACAAGGGATATCTTATCCGGATACCCGGGTTAATCAACATGGGAAACCGGGAGTAGATACCATGCCCTAGGTCTCATGTGGTTGTCGATTTCCATAGTACTTATGTTTTCTTAAGGAACAACTCAAGCAGATACCATGCTGAATCCCTTAAGGAAGAAAAGAGTTAGAGTAGATACCATGCCTAACTCGTTGCTTAGGGAAATCAATAGCTTAAGGAGTATATACCATGCCCTTAGATTGGCAACCAGTAGGTATACATGGCATGAATAAAGCATTGGCATACTGTTATATTGTGGTAGCATAATTAGTGGTGGATATCAAGTCCCTACGCCTTTATCCTTAGTATTTCATCTTTATTATTTCTCAACGCTTTTATTATTTCTATCTTTTTATTACTGCGAAACTAATTCTAAAGTTAAATTTACCAATCCCTGTGGAGATGATCTTGCATTCGCACACTATGCTACTAAGTTGACCTTGTGCACTTGCAAGTAAAACGAGTACGATTATTTACCCATTTATTTAGGTAGATAATCGCTCAACAAGTTTTTGGCGCCGTTGCCGGGGATTGTGCTAAATTTCTGTTTAGAATTATTTCCCGTTTATTTTTCTTATTTTGTTTATTTTTTTTTTCTCTTTCTTATTTTTCATTAAATATTTTTCTTAATCTATTTTGTTTTATTTTATTTTCATCAATTATCTAACTTAATTCTTTGTTTTTGTTATTTTCTTTCTTTCTGTTTTAGGTGTGCATCAGTGCTGATTCTGGCACTGCGATCGAGCGCAAACCTAAGTGCGATCGAGCGCACTGGTGCATTTGAGCGCAGTGCTTAGAGCACTCGAGCGCAAATAGTCCAGAGACTACCCGAGCAGCAGTACTGAAGCTGCTGTACTAAGGTATTCCTGTTGATTCATGCAAGGGCTTTGAGTGAGAAACCCAACCATCCTTTCATTTGATATAGAAAGTGAGCAGATCATTCGAAAGAGGCCTAGAAACAACTTCGAAGAGAGAGAAGAAGAATTTGAGGGTGAAGCACCAATGGAACAGCTTTACAACCAACTGCCACCAAAACGGAGACCTATGAAGCAATCCTTCATTCCACAGAACTTTAACCATCCTTCATGCATTGCATATCAACCTAAGGTGGAAGAAAATTATTACATATCTCCGGAGATACTTAGTGCCTTGACTCATTTTAGGGGTACACCTGCTGAGGATCCAGACTTGCACCTTCGAGAATTCTGTGATCTCTGCAAGTTCCAGCATATTCGGGGCCTAGATCAAGAGGGAATCAGGTTAATTCTTTTCCCTTTTTCATTAAAAGATAATGCTAAAATGTGGTATCATTTATTGCCTACAGATTCCATCCATACTTGGGAAGAGCTATCCAATAGATTTCTAAGGAAATTTTTTCCAGCCCAAAAGACAATGCGGATGAGGAAGGAGATTCAATCCTTCCAACAGAGGGATGGAGACCTTTTCTTCGAGGCATGGGGACACTTTAATGAGCTGCTACTCAAATGTCCATATCACAACTTACCTCAAGATGATATGGTACTAGCTTTCTATGAAGGTTTGAGTGGTATAAATCAAGGTATAGTGGATTCCGGTTGTGGAGGTGTGCTGATGGAGAAGACTAGTGAAGAAGCCATGGAGCTGTTTGAGATATTAAGTGAGCACACCCAACAATTCTCCTCGAAAGGTAGACAAGGAATTAAAAGCAAGGGTATGTATGAGGTAAGCTTTAATGATAGATCTTCAAATCAGATGGCTGCTATGGAAAGAAAGCTAGACATGCTCATAAAAGCCATGGCTGATCAGAACAACTCACCTAGTCCACAGGCTACACAATGCCAGGTATGTGCTATATGCTTTCATTTTGATCATAATACTTATACTTGTCCTCTGTATTCAACTACAGATCAAGAGCAAGCAAATTATGAGGGACCGAATAGCACATATACAAATACCTACAATCCTGGATGGCAGAACTAACCCAACCTCTCATGGAGCAACACTCAAAATACTTTGAATCTTCAAGGACATCAACGACACTTCCAACCAGCAGCCCAACCAGTGTCGAAATCAGAAAATAGTGACCTAGAGAATCTTAGAGGCAACTGATGACTTCACAAGAACAGTTCATGATTGAGCAACGACAAACCACTACAAAACATGAGCAAGCCATTCAAAGACTCGAGGAACAAATGGGGCAATTGGCTAAGGAGCTAAGTGAAAGAAAGTTGGGTGAACTTCCAGTCCAACCACTACCTACTCCAAGAGGTCATCAGCAACTAAATGCTGTGATAACTCTAACAAACGGTAAGATCATCGAAACTGATGAGCCTACATAAGCATCCACATCCAAGGTAAGTGAGATGGAGAAGGTAAATAGTGAGAAGGTTGAAATCAAAAGATATAATGCATTAAAATTACCCCCAGATAATATAAAATGTTTTAATATATGCATGACGCAAAGTGTTATTGAGGAAGCTTTTCAGGTCCATCACGTTGATCCAGTGGAAACTACTCTTACCTATAGTATCCCAAGATCAGATATTGAGCCCAAATGCAAGGATGTTACTGATGACATCATTGAAACTATGCACCTTCTAGAAGCCTTTCCAAAGCCTCCAAGTAAGTACACTGATCCATTTGAAATTCTTGGGCCTACTAATATTATTCTTCCCCCTTTTATTGTATAGGCACCTAACTTGGAATTCAAGCAGTTGCCCGAGCACTTATCTTATGCGTATATGGGAGAGAATAAGACACTTCCTATGCTAGCTGCTGCCACTCTTAGCTTTGAGGAAAAATAAAGTTTGGTCCGGCTGAAGATGTTAAACTTAGCGCTCATGGGAGGCACCCCACAGCTTATCCTTTTATTTTTATTATTTTACGTATTTATTGTTATTTATTTATTTTTATTACTTTTTGTTTTCCCGTATTACATTAGTGTTTCTTTTTTAGGGACAATGTGTGCATCTGTTCAAGTTTGGGGGTACGCTATAAGCCATGCCGACCCAGCTAGTTCTCAATCTCCCAGGTCAGCTCTTTCCTTGTTATTCACACATTGGGGACAATGTATAATTTAAGTTTGGGGGTATGGGAGACACATTCACACACACCTTGTCCCAGTTTTTTTTGTTTTGTTGTTTTTCATAGATAAATACATGTTCATTCCGTTCCAAAATTTTTGGGTGCTCTAAACAAAAATATGGTTTGACTTTATAAGTGAGCACCTTGAACATATGGGCCAATAGGCCAATAATTAAGTTTTGAACCATAATCATTAGGCATTTAAGGATTCACAAGTTCGACTTAAACTAAACATGAGCACATTAGCACATAGTTGTGTGGGGTATGACATGTAATTTTGATTTGTATGTTTCTTTTGCTTGACTGTGACCCAGATGACCTATTAGATTAACGCGGTGGCATAAGAAAATAGAAAAAGTTTGTTATTGCTCAAAAAGAAAAAAAAATGCTCCTAAAGATCATTAAAAAGAACTTTCCATTGAGTAACTGGCTCTCTTGCCTCAGTAAGCAGTGAGTGTCACGTCAAAAGGTGGAATATTCTGATCGGTAGCATTAAGACCAGTTAGTTTCGTAGCCTTTTTGACTCGAGTTAGTAAGCCCTTAGGGGTGTTTCTACACCTAATGCCCTAAAACCATCTGGTTTGGGAGTCATTGGCTAAACGCTCGCTACACGAGTCAAATAGAAAGCTTAAAGGAACTAATTTAGCAAAAATCTCACAAATAAAAGAAAAGAATAAAATCTATGCCATCTTTGTGATTCTAATAGGAAATTTAGTGAATCTTGAGTCATCGAAACACTACACATTAGAATTATTTGGAAACCCAATCTTTTATGTGCTAGTGCACCACACACTCAGTCAAACTTGTGATGTCTTAACCTGCCTCATGAAAGTGATTTGCCTTCAAAACTCGTATTCATTGCAAAGATGTGTTTATACTTGTTAAGCTTGCTCATGAATGCGCATCATAGTTTTGTGTGAAACTTAAACTTTTGTTGGATACCATGAGCATTGGATTTATCTTTGCGTCTTTCTTTTTTCATTTAGTTTTTGGTTTTGTATTGCTAAGGGACTAGAAATATGTAAGTTTGGGGGTGTGATAGGAGCTTAAATATTCATATTTAAGCCCCTTAATTTACATTTGTTAAGTTCTTTATCTATATGTTTTAGTCTATTCGAGTGAGAAACCCAACAATGGCGCTCATGGATGGGCGCCTAGGCGCTCACTCTTGCAGATTGAGAGGTGTAGTCCCTGGAAGGCGCGGTGCTCAGTTTTGGGTGCCAAGGCGCCCACTCTTGTTGCCCTCGGTCTGCTTGTGCATAGAGTCTTGCTGCCCTTCACCAGCTTGAACCCAGAAGTGCACACACTAGTGTGCTTTCCCTTACTTTACTCCAAAGTGATGCACACACTTGTGTGCAGTCTTCTAACTTGCTGTATTTTATTACTCCAATATTGGTTTAGACTTTAACCATCTTTGAATCATGTTTAGACATGTCTAAACCTTGGACAACTACGAGCACCGACACCCAAGATCTTTTAGCGCTTTAAACATGGATCACTTTATCATCTCTTTTTTACTCAAAGCACCTAAAAATGCATCTAATTAAGTTAATGATTTATGAATATCACTTTAGAGTTATTAACATGTAAAAGTGCGATTACGACCGAGATCAACCTTAAAATGCTAACAATTAAGTATTGTTTAGATGCATTATATGACTCTCATCAAGGATGTAAGTGCGCTCGATCACACTATGTAGTGCACTCAAGCACAAGGTAGAAAATGTTGGCAGTGATGTGATAAGAGCCATAAAATGCATCTCAACAATGTTCAATTGTTAGTATTTTATGATTCTTCTCGGTCTTTATTGCACTTTTATGTGTTGATAATTCTTAAGTAATATTATTGGACCACTGACTTATTCCGGTGCATTTTCAGGTATTTTGAGTCCAAAGAGAAGAAGAAGCAATCGTTGTTTAAAAGCACCAAGATTTCATGCACGACGAAGCATCGAAGTGGCTGCGGAGAGGCAAAACATGAAGAAAATCAGCAAACAGCCAGCATTGCGGTGCTCCTCAGTCAACACCGCGGTGCCCAAAAACTCCCATGTTATGAACAAACAGCCAGCACAACGGTGCCCAGAAGCTCACCCAGCCAAATTATGCCTAGCACCGCAGCGACTATAAAGCAGCACCGCAGTGCACACACGGGATTGTATCTCCGAGTTATACTCTAATTAGGGTTTTAAACATTAGATTAAACCCAAGAACACCCTTGGACCCTTGTACTATAAATATGTCACTTAGGGTTTAAGAGAGGGAGATCTTGGCTGTGGAGAAAAACCCAGAAAACTAAAGGCAGCAGCTCTCATCCATAAAAGTGTTTAGCCATGAGCACCATGGCTAACTAACTTCCAAGCAAGGCGAAGGGATGAATCCCTAGGTGTAGTTGTTCCTATCTTCCCTTATTTGATTCAGTTGTAATAAGAATTTATTGTCAAAACATTGCTATGATTTACTTCTTTATCTAATTATAAGATCTTATCTATTCCAGCGATTGTATCTTTTTCCTTGATATAAATTTAGTCATGCTTCTCTTATGTCAAGATTGTTTGGGTATAATTGAGTCCTGTAAATCTAGTCTTTAGGTTTGTCCGTTACTGCAATATTGTCAATAAAGATATATTGTCATTTTTTGATAAACCTATAGGATAGATTATATGTTCATAAATCGAAGAAGTATTTCATAACAATCATATTAGGGTTTATGTATGTGCTCATCGAATACTTGCTAGTTGCATGTTTGGGATGTGGAACTTGCAACAAAGATAAAAATATCTGAATCAAGTTAGGGATAGGGCAATGAACTTAGGGAGGATTCCTGGATCCTTGTTATCTTCATATTATACTTTACAATCTATTTTACACAATTATTTCATTACAAAAAGTACATATCTTCTCACGTAAATCTTTATCATTTGTGTTATGGTTTACACTTTATTTTGTAGTTAGCTTGTTTCCTTGTGGAATTGACACCCAAAAAGCGTGCTACAACTACTGCATTATACTTTAGGCGTAATCAAATTTTGGCGCCGTTGCTGGGGAAACGTGCTTACTTACAAAGAAGTTTTTCAACTCTAAGACAAGACAGTACTATCGTTCCTTTCTATTAGTTTTGATTTTTTTTATTATTTTGTTCTATTTTATTTATCACTTTTAAAACTCAGTTGGTGCATGTTTAGACCGAGAGATTCGTGAGGGAGATTCATTAAAGGACCCGAAATAGAGATTCATTTCCCTTCCACGTCCATTAGTGAAACCTCGCCTAGATCAAATCCTAGTGTACACCCAACAGAAAATTTAGAAAACTTTGTTACCATTGTTGAAAACCCTAATGAAAATGTTGCTAGGACACTTAAAGATTACCTACATCCTAGCCGGACAGCCACACCATCATGTATTACGTTTCCAGCCAACAATCACCATCAAGATTTTAAAACAGGGATGATACAATTACTCCCTACTTTTCATGGCTTGGAAAATGAGAACCCATATGTGCACATTAGGGAGTTTGAGGAAATAGTTGCGACTTTTCATAGTCAAGATGCAACTGATGATATCGTGAGACTCAAGTTTTTTCCTTTCTCTTTGAAGAATAAAGTAAGAGTTGGTTCTACTTGCTGAGACCACGATCAATTGGGTCATAGAATGAGATGACCCAAGTCTTTTTTAACAAATACTTCCCTTAACATAAGACTAATGCTTTGAAAAGACAAATCTCCACCATTGCACAAAAGAAAAACAAGACTTTGTATCAGTCTTGGGAGAAATTTAAAGAGCTGTTAAGTATGTGTCCACATCATGGGTATGAAAATTGATATTTAGTGAGCTATTTCTATGAGGGTCTTACCTATAGAGAAAATCAATTTATAGAGATGATTGCAATGGTGAATTTCTGCAAAAAGACTCTGATGAGGATATTGAGTACCTTAATGAGCTTGCTGAAAAAGCTCACACATGGACTGGACTTAGTGCTATTGAAAGCACAAATAGGTCACGATCTATAGAAAACCCTAGTGGTGGAGGAATCTACCATCTTAGGGAAGAGGATAATCTTAAGGCCAAGGTCGAGATGCTCACTAGGGAGTTAGAGGCATTAAAAACTAAAAATCCAACACACATAGTTAATCAAGCCAAACCTTTAGAACCATCTTTTGTGTGTAGTGGGGTTGATCATCCCGCTCAAGATTGCCCCATATTTGTGGACATGAGAGGGTTGTACGAGGAATAATGTAATGCCTTAGGCATGTACAAGAAACCTCCAGCACCCTTCTCTAACACTTATAATTCGGGGTGGCGAAATCACCCCAACTTCAGCTGGAAATCTAAAAATTGGCAGCATGCAGAACCCCCTAGATCATACCCAGCACCTTATCATGCACCCTCATCCTTTAAGACCTCTTTAGAAGATACCTTACATGCTTTTATAGAAGCACAAGGTAAGATAAACCAAAGGTGTGAAGCTTTGATTATACAAGTGGTTGAGGAAAACAAAGAAATAAGGAGCCAAGTATCTAAATTAATGAGCTCCTTGAGTGTGAATGAGCAAGGTAAGTTCCCTTCCCAAGCTCAGTCTATACCTCACGGTCAACATATGGCACAAGAAAATTTGAAAGATGTAAATGCCATTATGACCCGAAGTGGTTAGTCACTACACATCCCATCAATGAATAAACCCGAGGATGTGAGAAAAGGTCAAACTAATAGTCAAGCCAAACTGCCTAAAGAACCTGAAGTGACCAAAAATCCTGTTAAGGCACCATTTCCCGAAGCCTTAAAATCAAACAAGAATAATCTGGAAATAAATAATGAAATCCTTGAGAACTTAAGGCAAGTGAAACTTAATCTTCCTCTTTTGCATGTGATTAAACAAGTCCCTACCTATTCAAAAGTTCTCAAGGATTTATGCACAATTAATAAGAAACATCATGTCAAGAAAACAACATTCCTAACTAAGCAAGTTAGTGCGTTAATTGAGCAAAGAATTCCCCCAAAATACAAAGATCCAGGTTGTCCTACCATTGCTTGCAGCATTGGAAATCATGAGGTTGGATAAGCCTTGCTAGATTTAGGAGCTAGTGTAAACCTGATGCCATTCTCCATTTACTTACAACTGGGGTTAAGAGAAATCAAACCAACCGGCGTGGTATTGCAATTGGCTGACCGTTCAGTCAAAGTACCTCGGGGTGTGGTAGAGGATGTCTTGATTCAAATTGTTAAATTCTACTATCCTGTTGATTTCTTAATTCTTGATACAAATTCTGCTGTTGACACTAACTCTAAAATCCCTTTGATTTTGGGTAGACCTTTTCTTGCTACTGCGAATGCTCTAATAAATTGTAGGAATGGACTCATGAAGCTGTCCTTTGGCAATATGACCCTTGAAGTGAATATTTTCAATGTTGCAAAATAACCTGAAGATGAGGACGAAAACCACCAGCTTTACATGATTAAGTTACTCATCAATGAGGGAGTTTCTTTAGATCATGATTATGATCCTCTTAAGAATTTTCTTGTTAATTCTGAGATAAAACTAATATAATTAATATTTGTGCTGTTTTTGATAAATCTCAGGATTATATCAATCGGGCATGGCAACCAAGGTTTGAGGAGTTGCCGGAAAGAAGCAAGACACAAGTCCCCTCAAATGTGGAAGCACCTAAGGTCGAATTAAAGCCACTACCTACAGGTTTAAAACATGCCTTTCTTGGTCCAGGTGATACCTTTCCTGTTATTATTTCTTATGAATTATCTGAGATCCAAGGTAAGAAATTAATTCAAACTTTAAATGCACCCAAATCAGCCCTAGGATAGAGTATAGCTGATTTAAAGGGAATTAGTCCCCTAATCTGCTCCCATAAAATAAATTTGGAAGAAGGAACTAGTCCTCGTAGAGACCCTCAACATAGGCTTAACCTCACTATGAAAGAAGTAGTGAAAAATGAAGTGTTGAAACTGTTAGATACGGGTATTATATATCCCATAGCTGATAGTAAGTGGGTAAGCCCTACACAAGTCGTCCCTAAAAAGTCCGAAGTCACTGTGGTGAAGAATGACCTAAGAGAGCTAGTCCCTACCAAACTTGTGACCAGGTGGTGTATGTGCATTGATTATAAAAAATTAAATGCTGCTACCCGGAAAGACCATTTCCCACTCCCTTTTATTGATCAAATTCTTGAGTGTGTAGCTGGTCATCCCTTTTATTGTTTTATAGATGGTTATTCTGGTTATTATCAAATAGAAATTGCATTAGAAGACTAAGAAAAGACCACTTTTACTTGTCCCTTTGGCATCTATGCTTTTCGTAGAATTCCATTTGGATTATGTAACGCCCCTGCTACTTTTTAACGTTGTATGATGAGTATTTTTAGTGACATGGTTGAAATTTGCATGGAGGTTTTTATGGATGACCTAATTGTTTTTGGATCTTCATTTAAAGCATGCTTAATGAATTTAGAAAGAGTATTAATTTGCTGTGAAGAAAAAGAATTGGTCTTAAATTAGGAAAAATGCCATTTCATGGTACCATCCGGTATTGTCTTAGGGCATATTGTCTCTTCTAAAGGAATAGAGGTTGATCAATCTAAGATTGAATTAATCTCTAAATTACTTACCCCTAAGACAATAAAGGATTTGAGATCTTTCCTTGGTCATGCTGGTTTTTCTAGGAGGTTCATACAGAATTTTTCAAACATCTCTAGACCTCTAAGTGCCCTCCTAGTTAAAAACACTCCCTTTGAATGGACAGAAGCTTGTCAAGAAGCATTCTAAATACTGATCGACAAGCTTACTTTCGCACCTATAATGTAGTCACCAGATTGGACTTTGCCTTTTGAAATCATGTGTGATGCTAGTGACTACACTATAGGTGCTGTTCTTGGACAGTTAAGAGAGGGAAAACCTTTTGTCATTTACTATGCTAGTAAGACTTTAAATAGTACTCAAATGAATTACCTTATAACTAAAAAAGAATTTCTAGCTGTAGTATTTGCTTTAGATAAATTTCGTGCTTATTTAATTGGGTCACCTATCCTTATTTTAATAGATTATGCCACCCTCATGTATCTTCTCACAAAGAAGGATGCTAAGGCACGACTAATCCGATGGATCCTCCTCTTACAGGAATTTGATATCACCATCAAGGACAAGAAAGGAGTGGAGAATGTAGTAGCCGACCACCTCTTGAGACTTACATTCGGGGACACCTGTGATAACATGCCAATCAAGGATGATTTTCCCGATGAGCAATTATTATCCATTACTTCTCTACCATGGTTTGCTCACATCGTAAATTATTTGGCTACAAGCGAGATACCTATGGATTGGAGCACTCAAGACAAGAGGAAATTCTTATATAAGGTATGTAATTTCTATTGGGATGACCCCTATCTTTTCAAGTACTGCCCTGACCAACTTCTAAGGGGTTGTATCCCTAATGAAGAGATTGCGAGTGTCTTAGAATTTTGGCACTCCCAAGCTTGTGGAGGCCACTTTTCAATGAAAAAAATCACTGCAAAAATTTTGTAGTGTGGATTTTATTGGCCTACATTGTTTAAATATGCAAACATCTATTGTCGCTCATGTGAACGGTGTCAAAAGTTAGGAGCTGTGTCTCACCGAAATATGATGCCCCTAAACCCTATTTTAGTAATTGAAATCTTTGATTGTTGGGGCATCGATTTCATAGGACCCTTTCCTCCTTCCTTTTGATACCAATATATCATCGTGGCAATAGATTATGTGTCTAAGTGGGTAGAGGCAGCAGCTTGTCGAAGCAATGATAACGGAACGGTGATTAAGTTCCTTAAAGAAAATGTGTTATCTCGATTTAGCACACCACGTGCTATAATTAGTGATCGAGGTACACATTTTTGCAATTGTTCTTTTGAGTCTTAGATGAAAAAATATGGGGTATTACATAAAATCTTTACTGCTTACCATCCTCAGACTAGTGGACAAGTAGAGCTTGCTAATAAGGAGATTAAACAAATTTTAGAAAAAATGGTTAACCCCGATTGCAAGGATTGGTCATTGAGACTAACTGATGCGCTTTGGGCTTACCATACAACCTTTAAAACTCCCTTAGGTATGTTGCCTTATCGGCTTGTTTTTGGAAAGCCTTGCCATTTACTCGTGGAGCTCGAGCATCGAGCTTATTGGGTCATCAAATCTTCTAACTTTAATATGGGCAAAACGGGTAAGCTTAGAAAATATCAATTGACCGAGTTAGAAGAGTTAAGAAACAATGCTTATGAAAATTCTAGAATCTATAAGGCTAAGATGAAAGTATTCCATGATAAAAACATTTTGAAGAAAACATTTAAAACCAATGATCGGGTGTTCTTATATGACTCTAGACTTCATGAGTATCCTGGAAAACTTTGGTCAAGATGGACCGGCCCTTTTATAGTGAAAAATGTTTCTGAAAATGAGGCGGTAGAAATTGAGGATACTAGAGATGGCTGGGTCTTTAAAGTAAACGGTCAACGACTAAAGATCTTCATTGATAGACAAGATCCGAAAGTGGAAGACATTCCGCTTATGGATCCGGTCTATTCACCTTGATCACACACTAAAGGTAAGTTTTTTTTTTTTTTTTTTTTAATTTGTTAGTTCTGTTTTTAATTAATTTTTAGTCAATCTTCATTGTTAGTTCTTAGTTTAATTTAAATTTTTAGGATTAATTTTTATTTTAGCTGACTTTGTTTTATTTTTCTCTTTCATTTAGCAAAAACTCAAATATGAAAATTTTCTTCTGTAAGCCAGGCCTAGCACCGTGGTGCGTACAGGCCAGCACTGCAGCACACAGAATGCCAGGCCCAACATGCTAGGCCCAGTACCGCGGTATGCATAGGTCAGCATTGCAACACACAGCATGCCAGGCCCAGCACCACGGTGCGCATAGGCCAGCACCGCAGCACACAGCATGCCAGGCCCGTAGCCATAGCCCAGCATCGCAACGCACTGCACAGCGCTAGCTCGAGCCCAGCATAATGCTAACCCTAATTCTTCACTACAAAAGCCATTTTGTAGCCTTCTTCTTCATTTTTCCTTTCACAAGACCAGCAGTACACTTCCTCCTCTCTCCACTTTGCAACAAATGCTTACTTGCCCACTCACTTGGACTCAAAACTTTCTTGTTTCTACCATCATTGCTCACTAATTTTGCTGTTTTTGCTATCTTCTCTCTCTAAAGCTTGATTACAAGAAAGACTTGGGGTTTCTCAAAGCACACTTCAAAAGGAAGGTAGTCTTTTTTTCTCTCCAACATAGACATCAAGTAAGATCACTTTCTTTCATTTTATTGCTTATTTGTGCCATTTAGTGGTTAAATTTTGCCTTAAGTCTACTATATTATATATATATATTTGATTTCAATGGCACCTAAGACAAAGAGACCTAGGGGGCAAACACAACAAGAGTATGATAACATGAAATTTGTGAGTTTTGAAGCAAGTGAGAGATATATTAGTATGTTGTAAAGTCGAAAACCCATTCCCGAAAGAGGATTCAACATCACCGAGAGGGGCAATCCGACCTTATTTAGAATGATTCTAGATAGGAATTGGGGTACATTTACAAGACCACCCTCTTCTTCCCTCCCGAATTTGGTTAGAGAATTTTACGCAAATGCACCCGAGCATAGGAATGGTAAAGTGAGAGTAAGAGGGCGAACAGTTTGTTTTAGTAGCTCAACCATTAATAGCTTCTATGGATTACCTGACATTGAACATAGTGAGTATAGTGCATATATATCTACCATTAACTATGAAGAGATTTGCACTAGCCTTTGTATTCTGGGCACTACATGGAAAATAACGGGTGAGAGCCCTGTCATTTTGCCCGGTACTTCTCTCAATGCCAATACTAGGGCTTGGAAATATTTTATACGTTAGCAGATGATGCCTACTTTACACTACACTGCCTTAACTGCTGAGCGAGATGTGTTAATCTATGCAATTTTGATGGGTATGACTATCGATGTAGGCTAAGTCATTTATAATTCTATTAAACATACTATGAGACAAAAGCTCGATTTATATTTTTCTTCTTTAATAACCTAATTGTGCATCCGAGCCGGCGTCCAATACAGCCCTGATGAGGAGCCTCAGCCACCTAAAAAACCCATCAATGATATCCTGCTAGCTCAGATTAAAGCCTCCAGGCCACCAATTCCGGGAGAAGAAGCAGTATTTGCTGCTCACTCCCCCACCTCTAGGCATTTCACGGTTGCCGAGCGACTTGAGCGGATAGAGAGTCGTTTTGACGAGCATCAGAAATTATTGCTTGATAGGTTAGATCGTCAAGACAAATTTTTGGCTAATTATCAATCGGAGGTCAACTCCTCCTTTGGTCAGATGTACCAACACCTTACCTCCACTACTGGTTGCAATATGGGTCATTTTCCTACTATGCCAACCTATCCGGGTTCATCTTTTGATCACCTCCCGAGGAAGGTGAAAAAAGTGAAGGGAATGCAGATGATGATGAGAATTTAGAGGAACAGTTTTGGGTTCTATCTCTTATTTTCCCTTTTTCTTAGTTTATTTTTTGTTATTTTATTTTTTCTCATTTTAGTGATTTTTCTACATTGTAAGTGCTAACCTAAAATATGGTGGGAATCTTAAGGGTACACCGCGGTTGTTTTCTTTTTGTTGTCTTGTTCTATGTTGTAGATTGGAATTTCAGCAAGAAGAATGGCATGCAATTCACTTGGGGGTACACATTTTTCAGCACCTGTGCACTCGTGCTTACAAAGGGAGTTTTTTTTTACTTTCTCTTTAACATTGAGGACAATACAAATTTTAAGTTGGGGGTGGAGACACATTTTCTTTAAAATTGCTTGGTGTTACCTTCCCTTACCTTTTGTTTTAAGTATGATTTGTGTTTGCCTTGGATGTAATTCACATGTCAATGATATAAGCTTAATTGAGATAACATACAACATTTAGAAGAAGTTAAATTTTGTTTCGGTTTGAAAATACTTTAAGTGTCAATCTTGATTTGGTTAGAGACTCTAGTTTGTGGTAAGATTGTATAGTTAGTCTTATACACTTAGAGAAGTTTTATGTTTGATTATTTTGTGAATATTTTTACGGTCTTGGCAAGCTCTAGAACTTACTTGATAACCACTTGAGGTGAATTCCTAGAATGCACATTACTTAGGATATGATATAGGCCATTTTTGAACCGTTTGAGCCTATCAAACCTACCATTGCTATATTTACCACTAGTCACCTATTTGAGCCCTTTTTCTTGAAAAAGAATTTGAGCCTTATTTCTTTCAATAGCCCATTTACTCACCTTTGTGAGCCTAAGAAAATATTTTATCCTTACCTTTCTCTTAAAAGAACTTAACTATACACATTTGTTGAGGAGCACTTAAAAGGAGTAAGGATGGGAATATGAGAAAATATCACTACCATAACCCAAGTACATTAAAGGAGATAAGTTGGGGGTTGTGGAAAAGAAAAGAAAAGAAAAAGAATGGAAAAAGAGGTGAATGGTCTTATACCAAAAGAAAAGAAAAGAAAAGAGAAGTAAATTATGGCAAAGAAGAGAAGAAAAGAAAGAAAAAGTAATGATTTGAGAAGAATGCTTGAAAAAATGGTTGAAAAAGTTGGGAGTCAAAGAAAGGTTATCTAGTACTTAAAAGTAGTTGTATTTAAAGCTAAGAGATTGAGTTCTTTTACTTGTGAATCCTTTCCATTCTTTCTTAAACTCTACCTTAGCCTAACGTTACAAGCTTATTAAAGACCTATTGATCCAATGTAATGTGATTTTTCTACAATAGTGGAGAGTGATTTGAAAAATAAGCCTATGGAGCTTGCTTATGTGATTGATGTCACACAATTTATTATGTTTTTAGAGGCCAGGACTTGTATTCACGAATGTTGTGCATAAAATCATCCGGGTGTATGGATTAATGGATTGTGGTAAGATGGATGTTAAGAGTCAATAACGATTTCAAGATTGACGTTTGGAATACTTTCGAACTGGGGTGAATTTAAACAATTTTATGTGCTGTGTGTTATACGAAATTTCTGAGACAAAATGTGAATTACTCTTGGTTAACACTGATATTACTTTACTTTACTTCGATTCCCACCATAGAATTCATCTCTTATTTCCGCTTGAATTGCTAGGGACTAGCAATGAGCTAGTTGGGGGTTGTGATAAGAGCCATAAAATGTATCTCAATGATGTTCAATTGTTAGCATTTTATGATTCTTCTCGGTCTTTATTTCACTTTTATGTGTTGATAACTCTTAAGTAATATTATTGGACCACTGACTTATTCCAGTGCATTTTTAGGTATTTTGAGTCCAAAGAGAAGAAGAAGCGATCGTTGTTTAAAAGCACCAAGATTTCATGCACGACGAAGCATCGAAGTGGCTGCGGAGAGACAAAACATGAAGAAAATCAGCAAACAGCCAGCACCGCGATGCTCCTCAGTTAGCACCGTGGTGCCTAGAAACTCCCATGTTGTGAACAAATAGCCAACACCGCGGTGCCCAGAAGCTCACCCAGTCAAATTATGCCTAGCACCGTACCGCCCATAAAACAGGACCGTAGTGCGCACACGGGATTGTATCTCCGAGTTAGACTCTAATTAGGGTTTTAAACATTAAATTAAACCCAAGAACACCCTTGGACCCTTGTACTATAAATAGGTCACTTAGGGTTTAAGAGAGGGAGATCTTGGTTGTGGAGAAAAACCCAGAAAACTAAAGGTAGCTGCTCTCATCCATAAAAGTGTTTAGCCATGAACACCATGGCTAACTAACTTCCAAGCAAAGTGAAGGGATGAATCCCTAGGTGTAGTTGTTCCTATCTTCCCTTATTTGATTCAGTTGTAATAAGAATTTATTGTCAAAACATTGCTATGATTTACTTCTTTATCTAATTATAAGATCTTATCTATTCCGGTGATTGTATCTTTTTCCTTGATATAAATTTAGTCATGCTTCTCTTATGTCAAGATTGTTTGGGTATAACTGAGTCCGGTAAATCTAGCCTTTAAGTTTGTCCATTACTGTAATATTGTCAATAAAGATATATTTTCGTTTCTTGATAGACCTATAGGATAGATCATATGTGCATAAATCGAAGAAGTATTTCATAACAATCATATTAGGGTTTATGTATGTGCTCATCGAATACTTGCCGGTTGCATGTTTGGGATGTGAAACTTGCAACCGAGATAAAAATAACTTAATCAAGTTAGGGATAGGGCAACAAACTTAGGTAGGATTCCTGGATCCTTGTTATCTTCATATTATACTTTACAATCTATTTTACACAATTACTTCATTACCAAAAGTTCATATCTTCTCACGTAAATCTTTATCGTTTGTGTTATATTTTACACCTTCTTTTGTAGTTAACTTGTTTCCCTGTAGAATCGACACCCCAAAGCCATGCTACAACTACCACGTTATACTTTGGGCATAATCATGATGAAACATAAAAGAAATGAACAAGGAGCACAACTGGTAACAATACAACCAACCATACTTTAGTGGCCTCAGTACCACTAACCTTTGTAGAGGCGTTTGAGCTATACGATTGTCAAAGGTGGAACGCCTGAAGTGCTCTCTTGATACAGTGCTACTCTCTTTGAAGGGGGCACTTAGAGCCCACATCAGGTGGTTCAAGTGCCCTTGACAGCTGCTGCATCTCCAATTTTGGTGCCTGGTCAATAAAATAGGGAAAAGAAGTGTTAGTAAGTTCAGGATTTTCAACTCGAGGATTATACTTACTTGAAGGCTTTGGTGTGTTCTTGATGGGGTGCATAGCTCTATTGATGTCTTGAATCACATCGTCATCCTCTGGCCTAATGTTTAATCTTGTATCATCATGGTTGGGGATGGTCTCCAATAGAGCAGTGTGATGGACCTGAGAAACTTTCTCAACAATACCTTGCATTAAACTTACATTAGAATATTCATTATCATTTTTGGTTGATTTTAATGTATTAAATATTTTGAATTCCATCTCCCCATCATTTACTTTCATAGTGACAATGCCCCTTTTTACACTAATATTTGTGTCAGCAATGATCATAAATGGTCTTCCTAAGATGATGGGGAGTGGTAATGGCATATGACATTCTTCCATATCTAAGAAAATAAAATCAGCAGGTAAAAAAATTTACCTACTCTTACCAAAACATCCTCGAGGATATCTCTCAGTCGTTTGATGCTTCTGTCAGCCAATTGCAAAGTGATGGAGATTGGTTGAAGCTCTTCCAAACCTTGTGTCTCGAATACACTATATGGTAGCAGATTGACACTTGCTCCTAGATCCAATAGTGCATGCTCGAATAACTTGTCACCTAGCCTGCAAAAAATAGTAAAACTACTCGGATCTTTTAGTTTTGGTGGTAGTTTTCTTAATAGTACAGCACTTACCTCTTCAGTCAAGGCTACTGTCTCATATTCCTGAAACTTCCTTTTGTTAGTGCAATAATCTTTTAAAAACTTAGCATAAGTAGGAATTTGTTTAATTGCATCTAATAAAGGAATGTTTATTTCCACCTTTTTCAAAGTATCGAAAATGTCACTCAGTTTAGTCTCTTTCATAGGTTTTACTAACCTTTGAGGGAAGGGTGGAGATGTATTTACCTTTTCTATCTCACTTACCTTATATGTGGATGCTTTGTCTGGAGATACTTGTGTAGGCTTATCGACGCCTATGATCTTTCCACTTCTTAGGGTTGTCACAGCATTCAACTGCTGATGTCCTCTTGGATTAGGTAGTGGTTGGGCGAGAAGCTTACCTTGCTTTCTACTACTCAGTTCCTTGGCCAATTGCCCCATTTGTACCTCTAGTCCTTGAATGGCTTGATCATGTTTTGCAGTGGTTTGTCTCATCTCAGTCCGAAATTGCCTAGTTTCTTCCATGAATTGTTTGTGTGAAGTCATTAATTGTTGCTGCTGAGTTACCAATTGCCTCACAAGACTTTCGAGGTCACTCTTCTTTGGTTCAGGAGCTGAATGGGCTGCTCATTGGAAGTGTCTTTGCTGCCCTTGACTGTTCTGATTATTGCTCCAAGAAAAATTTGAGTGATTCCGCCATCTAGGGTTGTAGGTATTTGCATAAGGATTGTTCTTCGGTGAATAGTTGTTTGGTCTGAAAAAGTTTGCTTGCTCATGATCTGCAGATGAATACAAGGGATATGTATCAATATTATGATCAAATTGGGAACAAATAGCACATACCTGGAGTGGCATAGCTGGTGGGTTAGGTGAGGCTTTCCAAGCAGCAATGGCTTTAACTAACAGGTCTAGCTTCATTTCCTCAGCAGCTATCTAAGTGGATGATCCTCCATTGAAGCTTACCTCATACATACCCTTACTCTTGGTTACATGTCTACCTTGAGAGGAGAATTGCTGAGTGTGTTCACTTAGGGTTTCGAAGAGCTCCATAGCTTCTTCGCTGCTTTTCGCCATCAGCACTCCTCCACAACTTGAATCCACAATACTTTTGTTAGTATCACTTAAACCTTCATAGAAAGCTTGTACTAGTTCATCTTGAGGTAGGTTGTGATGTGGGCATTTGAGTAGCAGCTTGTTGAAGTGTCCCTAGGCCTCGAAGAATAGATCTTCATCCTTTTGTTGGAAGGACTGAATTTCCTTCCTCATTTGCCTCGTCTTTTGGGCTAGAAAAAACTTCCTTAGGAATTTGCTAGCCAACTCCTCCCAAGTGTGGATAGAAACTGCAGGCAAAGAATTGTACCACAGTTTAGCATTATCTTTTAAGGAAAAAGGGAAAAGAATTAACCTTATTCCTTCTTGGTCTAAGCCTCGGATGTGCTGGAACTTGCAAAGATCGAAGAACTCTGGAGGTGCAAAGTGAGTCAGTGCACTGAGTATTTGCGGAGATATGTAGTAGTTTCCTTCTACCTCAGGTTAATAAGCAATGCAGGACGGTTGATCGAGGTTCTATAGGATGAAGGATTGCTTCATCGGTCTTCGCTTAGGAGGTTGTTGGTTTTCTAACTGTTCCACCATTGGTACTTCTTCCTCAATTTCTTTTTCTACCTCTTAAGTGGGGTAACTCTCTGCCTCAATTGCTCTCAATCGCACAGAGGGTGCGCTCGATCGCAAGTGGCACAGAAAGCTCTCCTGGAGTGCCTGAAACAGAAAACAAAAAGGAATTAGATTAGGGTTTAATGAAACAAAAATAAGATAAAAAAAAGAAACTTAAAATTTTTGAGATTTTTGATAAAAGTAGAAATAGAATGAAAAAGAAATAGCAATGATTAATGAAAGATAATTCTAAAACGAAATTTAAGCACAATCTCCGACAACAGTGCCAAAAAATTGTTCTGTATTTATCTACCAAAATAAATAAGTAAATAATCGTACTTGTTTTACTTGCAAGTGCACAAGGTCAATGGTAGCATAGTGTGCAAGTGCGAGATCATTTTCACAGGGATTGGTAAACTTCGATTTAGAATTAGTTTCTCAAAGTAAAAAGAGAAATAAATGTAAAGTGTGAGTTAATAATAATAAGAACATAGGGCTATGATATACACCACTAATTACACTTTCCCACTAAGTAAGATGCCAATGCTCTAGCCTTATCATGACTACCTAATGGTTGCCAACCTAGGGGCTTGGTCCACACCTTAGGCTATTAATCTCCCTAAGCAACAAGTTAGGCATGATGTATACTCTAACTCTTTTCTCTCTTAAGGGATTCCACATGGGTGTATATTGAGTTGTTCCTTAAGAGAGCATAAGGGCTGTGGAGATCGACAACCACATGGGACCTAGGGCTTGATCCGCTCCCGGTTTCCCATGTTGATTAACCCAAGAATCCGGTGTGGATATCTTTTTTTACTATTGTTGAACCCAGGACTCGGTCATCCAAATTGATTCAACTAACAAATCCATACCACATGCATAAGTTGATCAGACACACACATATGAGGAATTTAAATACAAACAGGTATTAATCAAGTTAAGCATTATAACATGGCTATAAGCAAAGGTAATCAATGAATATATATCTGGAAAAGAGTAATTAGGGCTTCAATCGAGCCCTATAAGAGTTTAATTACACATGCTAGTTGAACTAAACATTGTAACCATAATCAAACAAAAACAGAAAAATAAAACCCGAAGAAGACTTAGGAGACGAGTCATCAATTCCTCTCCAAGCTTGCAACTTCAAGTCTCAAAACAAAAGGTATGGCTTCTGTGTTTTACAAGGCTATATAAAGGGCTTTAAGGGTGCCTCGAAACCCTAATTTCTTATTCAAGGTCCAGAGACTTCTTTCCATATCTAGCACTGTTGCCTCTGGTATGTGTGTGCTCGAGTGTATGCGGTCTGCGCTCGAGCGCATGTGTTCACTCGAGCCTTCTAAGTGTGCCTGTGCGCTCGATCACAGGGGAGGTGCGCTCGAGTGTACCTTGCTGGATTGTAGAACTTTAATTTTTACTCCTTAGAGCTCCAAAATGTCATCTTTTTGTCAAAGCCCTGTGAAAAACACATGAAACATGAAAACGAAATAGAATCTACTAAATTAGGTAAACAATGAGCCTAACAAGCGTAAATTAAGGGGCTTAAATATGACTATTTAAGCACTTATAACATTGGCAATCTCTTCATTAGGGATGCAATGCCTTAAAATTTGGTCAGGGCAATACTGGAAAAAAAGAGTCATCCCAATAAAAATTATGTACCTCATTCAAGAACTTCCTCTTGTCTTAAGCGCTCCAATGCATTGGTATCTCACCAGTAGCCAAATAATTCACGATATGAGTAAACGATGGTAGAGAAGTAATAGAGAGTAAATACTCATCGGGCAAATCATCCTTGATTGGCATGTCGTTAGAGGTGTCCTCAAATGTGAGCCTCGAGAGATGGTCAGCCACTATGTTCTCTACTCATTTCTTGTCTTTGATGGTAATGTCAAATTCTTGCAAGAGTAAGATCCACCGTATTAGTCGTGCCTTAGCATCCTTCTTTATAAGAAGGTACTTAAAGGCTGCATGATCTGTGAAAATAAGAATAGGAGAACCAATTAAGTAAGCACGAAACTTGTCCAAAGCAAATACTACAGCTAGTGATTCTTTTTCAGTGGTGGAGTAATTCATCTGAGCACTATTTAGGGTTTTACTAGCATAGTAAATGACAAAAGGTTTCCCTTCCCTTCGTTGTCCAAGAATAGCACCTACAGCAAAGTCACTAGCATCACACATGATCTCAAAAGGTAAAGTCCAATCAGGTGACTACATTATGGGTGCTGAAGTAAGCTTGCCAATCAGCATTTTAAAGGCCTCTTGACAAGATTATTTCCACTCAAATGGGGCATCTTTAACTATGAAGGCACATAGTGGTCTAAATATGTTGGAAAATTTTTGTATGAACCTCCTATAAAATCCAACATGACTAAGAAAGGATCTCACATCCTTTACTGTCTTAGGTGTAGGCAACTTAGAAATTAATTCAATCTTAGATTGATCAACCTCTATCCTTTTAGAAGAAACAATATGTCCTAAGACGATACCTGAAGGTACCATGAAATGGCATTTTTCCCAATTTAAAACTAATTCCTTCTCCTCACAACGAATCAATACTCTTTCTAAATTCAATAAGCATGCATCAAATGAAGATCCAAAAACAGTCAAGTCATTCATAAAAACTTCCATGCAATTTTCAACCATGTCACTAAAAATGCTCATCATGCAACGTTGAAAAGTAGCAGGTGTATTACACAATCCAAATGGCATTCTACGAAAAGCATAAGTACCAAAAGGAAAAGTGAAAGTGGTTTTATCTTGGTCTTCTAATGCCATTTCAATTTGATAATAACCAAAATAACCATCCAAGAAACAATAAAAAGGATGACTAACTACACGCTCAAGAATTTGATCGATAAAAGGGAGTGGGAAATAGTCTTTTCGAGTGGCAGCATTTAATTATCTGTAATCAATGCACATTCGCCACCCAGTTACAAGTTTTGTAGGGGCTAGCTCTCTTAGGTCATTTTTCACCACAGTGACATCAGACTTTTTAGGAACAACCTATGTAGGACTTACCCATTTACTATCAGCTATGGGATATATGATTCCTGCATCTAATAGTTTCAACACTTCATTTTTCATCACTTCTTTCATAGTGAGGTTAAGCCTAAGCTGGGGGTCTCTACGAGGGCTAGTTCCTTCATCCAAATTAATTTTATGAGAACAGATCAGGGGACTAATACATTTTAAATCAGCCATGCTCTAACCTAAGGCTGATTTATGTTCATTTAGGGTCCGAATTAATTTCTCACCTTGAGACTCAGACAATTCAGATGAGATAATAATAGGAAAAGTATCACCTGGACTGAGGAAAACATGCTTCAAACCCTTAGGTAGCGGCTTCAATTCAACTTTGGGCGCTTCCACACTTGAGGGGATTTGTTTCTCGCTTCTTTCAGGCAACTCCTCAAACTTCGGTTTCCATGCTCGAGTACCATAATCTGAGATTTATCAAAAATAGCACAAATATCAATTACATTAGATTTATCATTAACATAATCAAACTCAGAATTAACAAAAAAATTATCAAGATGATCAAAATCATGAGCTATAGAAACTCCCCTATCGATGAGTGACTCAATCATGTAAAACTGGTGGCTCTCGTCATCATCTTCTGGCTGTTTTGCGACATTAAAGATGTTCACCTCGAAGGTCATGGTTCCAAAGGACAGCTTCATGAGTCCATTCCTACAATTAAGAAGAGCATTTGCAATAGCAAAGAAAGGTCTACCTAAAATTAAAGGAATTTTATAGTTAGTGTCAACAGCAGAAGTAGTATCAAGGATTAAGAAATTGACAGGATAATAAAATTTATCAATTTGAATTACAACATCCTCTATCATACCCCGAGATACTTTGACTAAACGGTCAGCCAATTGCAATACCACAGTGGTTTGTTTGATTTCTCCTAAACCCAGCTGCAAATAAATAGAAAATGGCATCAGAATTACACTAGCTCCTAAATCTAGCAATGTTTGTCCAACCTCATGATTTCCAATACTACATACAATGGTTGGATAGCCAAGATCCTTGTATTTGGGGGGAATCCTTTGCTCAATTAAAGCACTAACTTGCTCTGTTAGGAATGCTATTTTCTTTACATGGTGCTTTCTCTTAATTGTACACAAATCCTTGAAAACTTTTGCATAAGTAGGAACTTGTTTAATCACATGCAAAAGAGGAAGATTAAGTTTTACTTACCTTAAGTTCTCTAGGATTTCATTGTTAAGGTCCAGATTTTTCTTGTTTGATTTTAAGGCTTGAGGGAATGGTGTCTTAATAGGGCTTTTGGCAACCTCAAGGTCTTTGGGCAGCTCAGTATCACGACTACCTTGACCTTTTTCTACATCCTCTGATTTGTTCGTTGTTGGGATGTGTAATGACTTACCACTCCATGTTACAATGGCATTAACATCTTTCAGATTTACTTGTGCCATGTATTGACCATGGGGAGTGGACTAAGCTTGAGAAGGGAACTTACCTCGCTCATTCACTCAAGGAGCCCATCAGTTTGGTCACTTGGCTTCTTATTTCCTTGTTCTCTTCAACAACCTATGTAATTAATGCTTCACATCTTTGGTTTGTCTTACCCTGTGCCTCAATAAAAGCATGCAAAGTGTCTTCTAAAGAACTCCTAAAGGATGAGGGTGCATGATATGGTGCAGGATATGATCTAAGGGGTTGTGCAAGCTGCTGGTTTTCAGACTTCCAGCTAAAATTGGGGTGATTGCACCATCCCGGATTATAAGTGTTAGAAAAGGGTGCTAAAGACTTCTTGTACATGCCTAAGGCATTACATTGTTCCTCATACATCCCTCTCATATCAACAAATGTGGGACATTCTTGGGCGGGATAGCCTACCCCGCCACACACAAAACATGGTTCCAAGGATTTGGCTTGATTAGCCACGTGTGTTGGCTTTGAGCCTTTAGTCTTTAACGCATCTAACTCCCTAGTGAGCATCTCAATCTTAGCCTTTCGGTTGTCGTCTTCCCTAATATGGTAAATTCCACCACCACTTGGGTTTCCTATAGGTCGTGACCTATTTGTGCTTTCAGTAATACTAGGTCCAGTCCAAGTGTGAGTTTTTTCAGTAAGCTCATTGAGGTATTATATGGCCTCATCAGGATCTTTTTGTAAAAATTCACCATTGCACATCATCTCTACAAAATGGCGCTCTCTATATGTAAGTCCCTCACTAAAATAGCTCACTAAGCGCCAATTCTCATACCCATGGTGATGACACATACTTAACAACTCCTTAAATTTCTCCCAAGACTGATGCAAAGTCTCATTGTATTTTTGTGCAAAGATGGAGATTTGCCTTTTTAAAGCATTGGTCTTATATTGAGGGAAGTATTTATTAAAGAAGACTTGAGTCGTCTCATTCCATAACCCAATAGATTATGGTCTCAGCGAGTATAGCCAACTCTTAGCTTTATCGTTCAAAGCGAAAGGAAAAAACTTGAGTCTCACGATGTCATTAGTTGCATCTTGACTATGAAAAGTCGCAACTACTTCCTTGAACTCCCTAATGTGTACATATGGGTTTTCATTTTCCAAGCCATGAAATGTAGGGAGTAATTGTATCATCCCTGTTTTAAAATCTTAATGGTGAGTATTGGCTGGAAACATGATGCATGATGGTGTGGCTGTTTGACTAGGATGCAAGTAATCCTTAAGTGTCCTAGCAACATTCTCATTGGAGTTATCAGCCATGTTAACAAAATCCTCTAAATTCTCGTTTGGGTGTACACTATGGTTTGATCTAGGCAAGGTTTCATTAACGGATGTGGAAGGAGAGGATAACTCTATTTCGGGTCTTCTAATGAATCTACCTCACGAATCTCTCGGTCTAAGCATACACCAAATGAGTTAAAGGGGAAATAAATAAAATAGAATAATAAAAGAAAATCAGAAAATCAAAACATAGAGAAAGGAACAATATTACCGTCTTGTTTCAAAGTTGACAATTGATGAGTCTAAAATATTGCATATTTTAGACCCTTAACTTATATTTGTTATGCTCTTAGTTAGTAGTATTTTACTTTATTTTACGTTTTTCTTGTGTTTTGTGCATTTTTACATGTTTGTGGAGAAAGTGCAGCATTTCAGGTTGATTTGAAGCTTCTGGAGACATTGCGCTCGATCGCAACAGATATGCGATCGAGCGCACCTGCCTTTGAACGAGCGCAAGGTCAACATCCTACATCGAAATATTTGAAGTTCAGTGCATTTGCGATCGATCGCAGCAGACATGTGATCGAGCGCACACGGGCCTGTATCCCACATCGTTTCTGCAACCTATTTTACTCCGGGTCTCCCCCTATATAAACACCATTTGGCTTCATAATCCAGTGTACAATTCCTGAGCCACTTTGGTGTTTACCGGTGGATGTCCGCTAGCATTCTGGTGGATCCCGAAGGCATTGCTACCACGAGGGGAAGCGCCGCCCGGCAGCGAGTGGAATTTCTCCCATGTAAAGTTGTTTATTTATTTCTTTATATTCAGTTGTTTTAGTTTAAATGTTTAGCACTTTTTATTATAGTTTTATAGTTATGAGTGGCTAGACTCTTCAGCTAAGGTTGAAGATGAAGCCCCGCCGTTGTTTGGCGTAGTAGTTCAGATTTGCTTGTACAAATCTGACAATTTTTAGTATAAATGTTCTGTCAATTATTTGAGTTAATCTTATAATTGATTGAGTTTAAATTGTCTGTTGGATTTTCTTTGTGTTTCATCTGATGGATACATTGAATGCTTTTCGATTAAATTGGATTCCCTTTGTGATTTGTTAAGAGCGGATACATCGGGTGCTTTTGGTTTAGTTGGGATTTTTTTTTTTTGTCTTATAGTTGGATTCATTGAATGTTTTGATAGGCTATATTTTTAGAACATGTATGCTTAACTTCGGTGGGGTGGATTCGGAAACCTTAGTGCTTTTTATTATTAGATTTTAAATCAATTTAATTTAGTTTTAATTTATTTTGTAATATCATTCTGAAATTTGGAACTAGGTTAAAATAAGATTAATTTAAATTAAAAATTATATTTTCACAACGCAATTCCCTGTGGATTCGACCTCGCACTTGCACAACGCTATACTGCAAACGACTCGTGCGCTTGCGAGTAATTTAAAACTCACAACAAGTTTTTGGCGCCGTTGCCGGGGAATTGTTTTGTTTGTGAAAATTTTTGGTCTGAATTGATTTTATTTTTCTACTAGTTAATTTAATTAGTTTAAAAAAAAAATTATTTTTGCTTTATTCTGTTGCTTCTGCTGGTTAGTATCTCATTATTTTTCTGATAGTGTATGCTTGGTCAGAGATCCTTGAACTTAGATTTGACACATTTAGATCCCGATTTAGAAAGAACTCTTAGGAGACAGAAAAGAGCGCTAGTTGAGAGAGAGACTGCTGAGATGGGAGAAAATTTTAATCATCCTGAACATGTAGAGCAACCTAGAGCTTGGAACGTGGACTCCACTACATCTCTTAGGGATTTGTTCGCACCCGTTGCGACTAACTCATCTTCCTGCATAGTGTTGCCACCAACCAATGCCACACACTTTGATTTGAAGCCACATGTTATCCAACTCCTACCCTCATTCCATGGCTTAGATCTTGAAAATCCTTATAGTCATGTATAGAAGTTCAAAGACATTTGTGCTACATTCAAATTCCAGAACTTCTCTGAGGAGTCAGTCCATCTTCGACTTTTCCCTTTCTCCCTTCACGATAGAGCTAGGGCGTGGTTGGACTCCAACACGTCCGGGTCTATTACATCTTGGGAAAACCTGCTTAGCAAATTTTACCATAAGTTTTTCCCAATGTCTAGAGTGAATGAGTGCCGTAAGGAGATTAGCTCTTTCACTCAGGACGAGGATGAGAAGTTCTCTGAAAGCTGGGAGCGCTTTAAAGAGTTACTGATCAGATGCCCTCCACATGGATATGAGAAGTGGAGACTCGTTCAATTCTTCTACCAAGGGTTGACTCAACCCAACCGTAGCATGATCGAGTCTATGAATGGGGGTGCATTCTTGAGTCTGACAGGAGACGAAGCATATATGGCGTTGGACAAGTTGTCCGACAACTCACAACAGTGGGATTTTTCAAGCTATCGAGATAAATCCATTCGTGCTCCTAAGAGGGGAGGCATCTATGAGGTCAGAGAGGACCCTGATTTGAGGATAAAGTTAGATGCCCTCACTAAGAAGATTGACGCTCTCACTGTGAGCCAATCCATTAATGCTGCCAACACATTCAATGTTGAAAGCTGTTCCATCTGTGCTAGTCCCATGCATCTAGCACAGAATTGCCCATCAATGCCGGCTTGTGCCGAGTATCCTATGGAACAAGTAAGTGCTTTCAATGACTTTCGAAGGCAGTCAAATGGATCGTACTCTGAGACGTACAATCCAGGGTGGCGGAACCACCCAAATTTTTCATGGAGACAGAACCAACCAATGAATCAGGGAGGATCCTCTCATCATGCTCAAAATCAATATCCTCTCGGATTTGCCCCACAAATTCCTAATCATGGTCGTTCTGCCTATCCAGCACCTTCACCTACTTACCATGCACCCGCTCAAACACCAGCGCCAGTTTCTCAATCACTTGAGGACACCCTCAAGGAATTCATGAAGGCGACTAGCCAAAATATGAGCGATGTGAGGAGTGCAACAATGGTAAACACCCAAGCAATTGCCAAGCTGGAGAGTCAAATAGGGCAAATTGCAAGTCACTTGGGTGAGAGAGAGAAAGGAAAGTTCCCCAGTCAGCCCGTGCAAAACCCAAAAGGACAATTTATGGTTGAGAGTTCATCAACTCCAACACACGGGGAGGAACAAGTACAGTCGATTGTCACACTAAGGTCTGGGAGACAAGTGGACAATCGAGTGGAAGAGAGCCCTGCTATGCAGCAAGGGCAAGGGAGTGGCAACACAGAGAAGAGAGATGCTGAGCCATCTACAGCCACACCTACTGAGAAAGACCCTCCTAGGTCGTTTGTACCTAGAGCGTCCTACCCCGAGAGATTACAGGCGCCCAAGAAAGGAGGGAAGTATGAAGAAATTCTGGAGGTATTCAAGCAAGTCCATATCAATATCCCATTTTTGGATGCCATCCATCAAGTGCCATCATATGCCAAGTTTTTAAAGGACTTGGTCACTATCAAGAGAAGGACGAATGTCCCAAAGAAGGCATTTTTGACCGAGCAGGTCAGTTCAATCCTTCAGTGCAAGCTACCCATCAAGTATAAGGACCCGGGGTGTCCTACCATCTCTTGCACGATAGGAGTCAGCCATATTGAGAGGGCCCTTTTGGATCTAGGGGCGAGTGTGAATCTTCTACCCTACTCAGTCTATGTGCAGTTGGGGTTAGGAGAATTGAAGCCCACATCCACGATGCTTCAATTGGCTGACAGGTCAGTGAAAAGACCACGGGGGATAGTTGAGGATGTTTTGATAAAAGTGGATAAGTTCTATTTCCCCGTGGATTTTATTGTGCTTGACACAGAGCCGGTTCAGAATGTAGGGATTCAAATACCGGTGATTCTAGGGCGACCATTCTTAGCCACGGCTAACGCCCTAATCAATTGTAGGACAGGGGTGATGAAGATCTCCTTCGGCAATATGACAGTGGAGTTGAACATTTTTGATATCACTAGGCAACCACTGGAATATGATGAAATGAGAGATGTATGCTTGATAGAGGAGATTCTTGAGGATACTGTGGATGAATCAAGCATTGAGGATCCTATGGAGGCATGCTTTGCTCACTTTGGAGAGGACTTGGGTTTAGATAAGTTACTCGAGGAAGTAAATGCCATTTTGGAGTCTGATCCTCAAGAAAGCATAGAGGAGGAGAAGGAGTCACCCGAACCTCAACAGAAGGAACTTAAGCCTTTACCGGATAATCTTAAGTATAAGTTCCTGGGTCCAGCACACTGTTTGCCTGTGATAATAGCTTCAGATTTGGGAGAGGCTCAAGAGGAGAAATTACTAGATGTTTTAAGAGAGCACAAGGAAGCTATCGGCTGGACCATTGAGGATATTAAGGGAATCAGCCCCTCGGTGGTGATGCACAGGATACATTTGGAGGAAGATGCTAAGCCATCAAGGGAGCCGCAAAGAAGGCTCAACCCTGCTATGCAAGAGGTTGTGAGGGCAGAGGTTATTAAGCTGTTAGATGCAGGGATCATTTATCCCATCTCTGATAGCAAGTGGGTGAGCCCCATTCATGTCGTGCCCAAGCGAGCTGGGTTAACGGTAGTAAAGAATAAGGACAACGAGTTGGTGCCAACTCGTGTGCAGTCTGGGTGGAGAGTGTGTATAGACTACCGTAAGCTGAACACTGCCACAAGGAAGGATCACTTTCCACTTCCATTTGTTGATCAGATGGTGGAGCGTTTGGCTGGGCACGAGTATTATTGCTTTTTGGATGGTTATTCTGGATATAACCAGGTCCCCGTGGACCCCGAAGATCAGGAGAAGACGATATTTACCTGTCCTTTTGGGACCTTCGCCTACCGTCGCATGCCCTTTGGGTTATGCAATGCACCCGCCACTTTTCAGCGGTGCATGGTCAGTATATTCTCTGACATGGTAGAGCGGTTCTTGGAGATTTTCATGGACGACTTCTCCGTCTTCGGTTCAACATTTGAGGAGTGCCTGCACCGTCTCTCTTTGGTTTTGGTACGGTGCAAGGAGAAGAACCTGGTGCTTAATTGGGAGAAGTGCCATTTTATGGTCAAGCAAGGAATTGTACTGGGGCATATCGTATCTCATCGAGGGATTGAGGTCGACAAAGCAAAGGTTGATTTGATTTCCAGCCTTCCACCCCCACGTACGGTGAAAGAGGTTCGATCTTTTCTGGGCCATGCAGGTTTCTATAGGCGATTTATCCAGAATTTCAGTAAGATCGCCAGGCCCTTGTGCAAGTTGTTGCAAAAAGATGCCCCATTTCTATTTGATGAGGATTATAAGAAAGCATTTGGGGATCTGAAGGAAATTCTGACGTCCACACCCATTATTCAGCCACCTAATTGGGGTGTGCCTTTTCAGATTATGTGTGACGCATCAGACTATGCTGTTGGAGCTGTTTTGGGGCAGCGTGTTGATAAACTTCCCCATGCTATCTATTACGCAAGTCGAACTCTAAACGACGCACAACTCAATTATTCTACCACTGAGAAGGAGTTGCTTGCAGTCGTTTTTGCACTAGACAAGTTCAGATCCTACTTGTTAGGATCTAAAGTCATTATCTACTCGGACCATGCTGCATTGAAGTATCTTTTCTCTAAAAAAGATGCTAAATCTCGTCTTATCCGATGGATCTTGCTACTTCAAGAGTTCGACATTGAGATTCGGGATAAGAAAGGTTCGGAAAATGTGGTGGCGGACCATTTGTCTAGATTGATTGTGGAATTCAGTGAGGCTGCCACTCCCATCTCTGAGACCTTTCCTGATGAGCAATTGATGCACATTGCTCACAGTCCCGCACCATGGTTTGCTGACATAGTGAACTATCTTGTCACCGGACACATGCCCTTGCATTGGGGGAGGCAAGATAAATCAAAATTTTTGGCCATGGTAAAACACTTTTTCTGGGACGATCCTTACCTGTTCAAGTATTGTCCTGATCAGATCATTAGACGATGTATTCCTGAGCATGACCAATCTAATGTCATCGCCTTTTTTCATGATCATGCATGTGGAGGCCATTTTAGTGCTAAAAAGACCGCTGCAAAGATTTTGCAGTGTGGATTTTATTGGCCTACCCTGTTCCGGGACTCTCACACCTACTGTATATCTTGTGAGCGTTGCCAAAAGCTAGGGAGTCTTTCTAGGAGAAATATGATGCCCCTCAACCCTATTCTGATTGTTGAGATTTTTGATGTGTGGGGCATTGATTTCATGGGACCATTTCCAAACTCCTTTGGCTACTTATACATTCTAGTTGCTGTGGACTATCTGTCCAAGTGGGTGGAGGCTGTTGCGTGCAAGACCAATGACCACAGAGTTGTGGTCCAGTTCTTGAAAGACACTATTTTTGCTCGTTTTGGTACGCCTCGAGCAATCATAAGTGATGGAGGTAAGCACTTTTGCAACAAGATCTTTGAGCAGTTGATGAAGAAATATTGTATTACACACAAAGTTGCCACCCCATATCACCCACAGACGAGTGGTCAAGTGGAAATCTCAAATCGCGAGATCAAACATATTTTGGAAAAGACTGTGAACCCTACTAGAAAGGATTGGTCTCTGCGATTGACGGATGCACTGTGGGCATATCGGACAGCCTTCAAGACACCAATTGGCATGTCTCCCTATCGCATTGTATACGGAAAGGCATGTCACCTTCCGGTTGAATTAGAGCATCGTGCGTATTGGGCTGTCAAGCAACTAAATTTTAATCTTTCCAAGGCTGGCTCACGACGAAAGTTCCAACTCAATGAATTGGAGGAGCTGCGGAATGATGCATATGAGTGTGCCCGATCATACAAAGCACAAATGAAGAAGACTCATGACCAAAATATTTTGAGACGAGCTTTTGAGCCTGGTCAGAGAGTTCTTCTTTATAATTCGCGCCTGCATCTTTTTCCAGGCAAGCTCAAATCCCGATGGTCAGGCCCATTCATTATTCGATCGGTTTTTCCTCATGGGGCCATCGAGATTGAGGATCCTAAGAATGGTAATACTTTCAAGGTAAATGGACAGAGGCTGAAGCCATTCTTAGAGTTGAGGAGTCCGGACATTGAGACGATACTGTTGGAGGATCCTAGTTACTCAGATTGAGTGTAGTATTCTAGGGAGAGTCTGGCTGAAGACGTAAAACTTAGCGCTCATGGGAGGCACCCCACAGCTTATCTTTTCTTTTTTTATTTATTATTTTGCATTTTTATGATTAATGTTTGTTTCCAGTAATTTTTTTTTTGTTGTTTGTTGTTTTCCAGTTTTTATTTTTCAGGGACAAAGCGTACTTCAGTTCAAGTTTGGGGGTATGCTATGAGCCATACCAGTCCAGATAGTTCTCCATATCTCAGGTCAGCGCTTTCCATATTAGTCACACATTGGGGTCAATGTGTAATTTAAGTTTGGGGGTATGGGAGACACATCACGCACTTTGTCCTAATTTGTTGTCTTTTAGTCATAGAGATAAATGCATGCTCATGTTATCGTGAAATTTTAGTTGATCTAAACATTTTCTGTGATGTGATGTCATTGGTGAGCTTAACATTTTGAACACATGATCTGGGGATGAATTTTTAAAATTTAGTTACTTACTTTAGCCATTTTGAGAATTCACATGTTTGATCTAATCTAACACGAGCACATTAGCACAAATTATGTAAGGTATGACACGTGATTTTAATGTGTATTTTTCCTTATCTTAACTGAAACTGGATGACTTGTTGGATGAACTCTTGGGCATAGGAAAAAAAAATATAAAATAAAATAAAATAAAAAGAAAATTATCAATAAACTTTTCGCTGAGTAACTGGACCTCTTGCCTCAGTAAGCAGTGAGTGTTCACGTCAAAAGGTGGAATTTTGCTTGGTAATATTAAGGTCGGTTTAATTTCGTAGCCTTTTTGACTCGAGTTAGTAAGTCTTTAGGGGTGTTTTTACACCTAATGCCCTAAAGCCTCCTGGTTTGGGAGTCATTGACTTAACACTCGCTACATGGGTCAATTAGAAAGCTTAAGGGAATTAACCAATAGCCGTGCATTATTAAAAAAAAAAAAAAAAAATCCAAGAATAAAATAAAAACTATGCCTTTTCGTTCATTTTTTATGGGAAATTCAGTGAATCTTGAGACATGGAGACCTTACACATTAGAGTTACTTGGAAGCTTCATTTTTATGTACTAATTCACCTTACACTGATTCAAGCTTGTGATGCCTTATCCTGCCTTTTGTAAGTAATTAGATTTTAACATTTCTATTCATTGAGAAGATGGGTTTACCTTTTTAAGCTTGCTTATGAATGAATATCATGGTGATGTGTGCTCCTTAAATTTTTGGATACCATGAATGATGACTTTATCTTTATGTTCTTTGTTTTTCATTGAGTCTTTTATTTTGTTTTGCTAAGGGACTAGCAAAATATAAGTTTGGGGGTATTTGATGAGTCTAAAATATTGCATATTTTAGACCCTTAACTTATATTTGTTATGCTCTTAGTTAGTAGTATTTTACTTTATTTTACGTTTTTCTTGTGTTTTGTGCATTTTTACATGTTTGTGGAGAAAGTGCAGCATTTCAGGTTGATTTGAAGCTTCTGGAGACATTGCGCTCGATCGCAACAGATATGCGATCGAGCGCACCTGCCTTTGAACGAGCGCAAGGTCAACATCCCACATCGAAATATTTGAAGTTCAGTGCATTTGCGATCGATCGCAGCAGACATGTGATCGAGCGCACATGAGATCGTGCGCACAAGACATGCGATCGATCGTACCTGCGGTCGATCGCACCACATTGCGATCGAGCGCACACGGGCCTGTATCCCACATCGTTTCTGCAACCTATTTTACTCCGGGTCTCCCCCTATATAAACACCATTTGGCTTCATAATCCAGTGTACAATTCCTGAGCCACTTTGGTGTTTACCGGTGGATGTCCGCTAGCATTCTGGTGGATCCCGAAGGCATTGCTACCACGAGGGGAAGCGCCGCCCGGCAACGAGTGGAATTTCTCCCATGTAAAGTTGTTTATTTATTTCTTTATATTCAGTTGTTTTAGTTTAAATGTTTAGCACTTTTTATTATAATTTTATAGTTATGAGTGGCTAGACTCTTCAGCTAAGGTTGAAGATGAAGCCCCGCCGTTGTTTGGCGTAGTAGTTCAGATTTGCTTGTACAAATCTGACAATTTTTAGTATAAATGTTCTGTCAATTATTTGAGTTAATCTTATAATTGATTGAGTTTAAATTGTCTGTTGGATTTTCTTTGTGTTTCATCTGATGGATACATTGAATGCTTTTCGATTAAATTGGATTCCCTTTGTGATTTGTTAAGAGCGGATACATCGGGTGCTTTTGGTTTAGTTGGGATATTTTTTTTTTTTGTCTTATAGTTAGATTCATTGAATGTTTTGATAGGCTATATTTTTAGAACATGTATGCTTAACTTCGGTGGGGTGGATTCGGAAACCTTAGTGCTTTTTATTATTAGATTTTAAATCAATTTAATTTAGTTTTAATTTATTTTGTAATATCATTCTGAAATTTGGAACTAGGTTAAAATAAGATTAATTTAGATTAAAAATTATATTTTCACAACGCAATTCCCTGTGGATTCGACCTCGCACTTGCACAACGCTATACTGCAAACGACTCGTGCGCTTGCGAGTAATTTAAAACTCACAACAACAATCTTCCTTGTACTTAAGCGTGTTTCCCCTGCAACGGCGCCAAAATTTGATTACGCTCAAACTAATACGCGGTTATTGTGTATAGTTGAGGTGTCGATCCCACGAGGAAAAGCGAACTACAAAGGAAAAGTGTAAACTTTAACACGAACGATAAAGATCAAGTGAGAGAATCTGAGTTTTGATAATGAAGTAATGTGAGAAAATTGTGTAAATAGATTGAAGAATATAATAGAGAAACAACAAGGGTCCGAGAATCCTCCCTAGGTTCATTGTCTTTTTCCAATCTTGATTCAATTTTTTTATCTCGATTACTAGTTTCACATCCCAAACAAACAATCGGTAAATATTCAATCAAAGCACATGTAAACCCTAATGTAATATAAATTATTCTTCAGCTTCGATTTAAGCACACATGACTTATCCTATAGATTTATCAAGAAACGACAATATATCTTAATGAAAATATCGCAGTAATGGACAAACCTAAAAGCTAAATCTACCGGACTCAATCACATTCAATCAATCTTGACATAAGAAGAGCAAGACTAGGCTTATATCAAGGAGAAAGATACAATCACTAGATTAAGAGAAAATCTTCTAATTAAATCAAAGAGTAAATTATAACAATGTTTTGACAATAAATCCAAACTACAACTGAATCAATAATAGAAAATAAGAACAACTACACCTAAGGATTCATCCCTTTCCCTTGCTTTGAGATTAGTTGGCCATAGGGCTCATGCTTGAACACTTTTATGGGGGAGAATGTGGTAGCCTTCTTGAGTTTTTCAGCCTTAATGATTGCCCTTTATCAAACCATAAGTGATCTATTTATAATACAAAAGGTCAAATGGTGTTTTCGGGTTTAAACTATCATTAAAACGCTAATTAAGTCATGACTCAGAAACAAAGCATCGCGCTCGCGCCACAGCTCACATTAATCCAAGCCGCGGCTCAGCCTTTTGTGGTTTTTTTCATGATTCTGTAGGTCGTGGCCCAGATTGGTCCAGGCCGTGGCTCAGAATACCAAGCCGTGGCTCAGAATGGTCCGGGCCACGGCGCACACTAAAGGTCTTCTAGCTCTCTTTGAGCTTAGTGCTAGAGGCTGAGGCTTAGACTT
Source organism: Bretschneidera sinensis (assembly GCA_023935145.1). NCBI lineage: Eukaryota > Viridiplantae > Streptophyta > Magnoliopsida > Brassicales > Akaniaceae > Bretschneidera > Bretschneidera sinensis. The sequence goes on from CM043699.1 coordinate 124,079,422, forward strand.
TTCAGGCCACAGCGCACACACTAAAGACTTGGTTTCTCTTCATTTTGTCCTTTCGCAACCATGCCTTCACTCTGATGTGCATCGAAGTATCGTGCTTTAAGCTATGATGGCTTTCCACCTCTTTTGGACTCAAAGTGCCTGAAAATGCATCGAAATAGATCAACAATCTAAGAATATCACTTTAGAGTTATTAAGGTATAAAAGTGCAATTCAAACCTAGATCAACCCTAAAATGCTAACAAATAAGTACCGTTAAGATGCATTTTATGACTCTCATCACACCCCTGTAAAAAAACCTTGGCATCTAGGAGATCACCTTGATTATCACCCTAAATAGGTCTCAAGCTCAAGCATGGATTTAACAACTTCTATTTAAGCATGAAATAACCCAACCCTTTATTGATAACCAGCGATTGCGACACGAGAATCTCCTCGTCTGAAGCTTTCACCTTTGGCTAGCCAAAACTCACCACCCTTTCACCCCTCGATGGCATATACAAAGGATAATAACGCAATACAACCTGGTAGTTCTCATCTAGATTGGGTAACCAACACTATCTTTGTTGACAACACCTTTAGTGGAGCTACTGACAGCTTCTGTGGCTGCCCAATCTTCTTCGTGGCGGAACACTGACGCAAAACTTTCATTTTAGCATTCCAGATCGCGATCCAACGCTAAGATTTGGATCTAGGCTGGGCTTGGGCTTTTAGTTAGAAAATGCCCCCATGTTTCTTACTTTTTTTGGCTAATAATCTTATCCCATGCCCATTTTTTATGACACTAAGAAAGGTTATAGGTTTGTTAGCAGTTTTAAAACCCAACACCTACTTGTTAAGGTCGGGAGTACTTCATATGGCGAGAGATCACACAAAAAGGGTTTAATATACATGGATGGGCACCAATATGACTCAAAAACTTAAATTCAAGAGTCTTGAGCCCAAACCATGAATATAAGCTACTCTTATTTTTGGATAAATAATATATAGATATCTTAACAAATCTTTCCCTTATGTGTGAGTTATATACCAAATTTCCCTTTTAATGGAACTAAAGGTCACTCGATCAATAAGAGAAGACAAATCCAACTCAACCGTAGGAGATGTAAACCATGAGAGTCCTCATGGGGCAGACAACCATGGGGACACACACTTTTCATTCATAAACTCAACCACGAGGTAACATCATGGGAGTCACATGATCGTGACCAACTTGAACTAGGCTCTGATACCACTTGTTAAGGTTGAGAGTACTTCACACGGTAAGAGATCACATGAACATAGGCTTGATATACATGGATGGGCACCAATATGACTCAAAAGCTTAAGCTCAAGAGTCTTGGGCTCAAACCATGTATATAAACTACTCTTATTTTTTTATTTCTTTTAAATTTGGGATAACTCACATGTGAATATCCTAACACTGCTAGGCCCAACACCAGTATCTGTTAACAGTTTTAAAATCCCAACACTTCCGCCATCTCACTTCTAGGGTTTATCATAAGGGCTTTGGGGTTTTGCTCTTCTTATAAAAATTAGAGAGGTCATTGTTTTATTACTCAACTTTGATTATCAATAAAAAAATTTGTTGCCTATTATATTATTAAAAGTATTACGATTTTACTAGATTTTGCACCTGAATTAGGTCAATTTTGTTTCCTCCAAAAACCTTAGCTTCGATGGTAAATAAAATTAATCCACCATCACATAACTTGACTGTGTCATAGGATCTATCTATGGAACACTTTTTACTAGAAATATTATAGAATCATATTTAGCTTATATAAAAGCTTGAGCTTATATAAAGAGCTTTTTCGTTTAGTTAAGAGATGAGGTAATCTGGTCTAGAGGCCTCAAAAGTATAATTCATTTGAACTTAAAAATTCTCTAACCATGTATAGTATGTAATAGTTTTTCTTAGGAAAAAGATCTTATGATGGATCATGAGTGATACATATTGTGAGTATGTACTTGACTTGATGCATGCCAATGCCGTGATCCAATCAAGCTCCCATATACTTGATTATAGTAGCTAGAAGTTTGTGAGAATTTTGTACCAGTTCTGCAAGTGGTTAATGTGTCCAAGTGGCAATATATTAATTTCAGTAAGATCTAATATCAAAATTCACTATAAGAGGAATATGATACGAAGATAAAAAAACTGTAATTACAGATTTTAACATCCAACTGAATCATCAAGAGTTAAGGATAACAAGGAAACTAAAAGATCGAGGGGATCTGGAAGAAGGCTAAACAAATGAGTTGAAGAAATAAAGGATACAAAATACAAGAGAAGTACTCGAGGGTGAAACGAGCATATCTAGACCAAGAATTATGAGATATGAGCTATAGTAAACTCAGTAACAAGGTTGTCAAGAGAGAAGTATTAATCCCTAGCTTTCATAAGCTGAGAGATTAGTTACCAAGTAGTTAAGGTAGTTAGAAATTTTAACTAATGTAACTACCTGGATTAAGGGTTGTACAACCCATAAATACTCTGAACTAGAGAGACCAAGTCATTGAATAAGAATTTTTTAGAGGCATTTCAAAAATAAATCCTTAGGAGCTTTCACTTTGTTTTTGTTCTCAAGTTTCAACTTAAGGAAGAAATCGAGAAAGATGATGTCCAAGAAGCAATAACATTGAAAATGGCTATTATGGATATCTGCTACTCTCTGCAAGTATCAACTAGTTTCCATCTAATTTGGTGTTAGAGTCCAGGAATTTTCTTGATGCAAGTATAGAACCCAAATTTTCGAAGCATTAAGAACAAATTGATATTAAAGAAACAAATATTGCACTATTACATCAAGAAGAAGAAGAAAAGAATGACCAAGGACAACGAGCTATTGAGAAAATTAAAAATGGGAAGTAGGATATTAATACAGACTTACCTGCTACCAATACAAAAAGGTTACAAGAATTTAGTTCCGTATTCCTCGAAAGTACTGGTGTTAATTTTGAGGGGCTAGTGATGTGCCATATTTCGAATTTTGGTGTAGATTTTCTAGTAGTTTTTTAACCTTCATTTCTTCTTTCTAAGAAAACAAAAAGAACCCTTTATGTCAATCACATAGAGGACATTCAAGAACACCAAACCATTGATCCCCACCATGAGGTTGCAAATCAAGAACAACAAACCCATATTCAACATGTTGTAAAGAATTACGAAATTATTATAATAATTCAAAAGACCAACACCACATTCATGACAACATGTATTAGTGATTTTAAAGTGGAAAAGCTTGTGAAGATTTTGTATAGGCTGGATTCAAAGTACTAGTAAAAGAAGCTGACTCGAAGTATTTTACTTCGTGGAGGGCCCTATGATGCTTAAGTCATAGTACATAGTGAGGAGAGCAAAATAGTAAAAAGATTCTTATGAGTGAATTACTATTAAAGGGTTCTATTTATTAGGCTTAAGTGGAGTCAAGATTACCATTTTACCCTTATAATTGACAGGTGTCGCTTTTAGATAGCATGGTATATTTGACCCACAATAAAGATCAAATTAATTACCCAAAAAACCTTTATGCCCTTCTTCTTCTTCGTTACATCCTCTTAGCTTTATGGCCATTTGCACCTTCAGTTAGTTAACTCGAAAATTGCGAAGACACAATAGAGCTTCCCTAACTTTAAAATCGCACCATGTCTTTCAGTATTTTCACAGTGTTTTTTTAGTCAAGCTTGAAGGTTAGATTTTGGTTTAATCCTATTTGGTATGGTTTTTGGGTTTGTTGGTTAGATATGTTTCTACTTAGACAATGATATTTGTGACTATTTCTATCATATATTGTTATAGGATGAATCAAAGTTTTAGTCATATTTGTTGGACTTCACCTTCTGGACAAGGCATAAATGAAGTGTTGCTTCAATTTATTGTTTATATGTTCATTGTTATTGAAGTCATTTTAATAAAGAACTTGTCACCCACTAGTTCTCTTGGGTGCACTTAGGCAACATTAGTTGTGATTTATGTGTTCTTGCCTGGAAGCAACAATGGTTCTGGAAATACTTCTTAGGTTATGATGATGACTTCACAAAGAAGTCTCCATAGATGTTTCATCCTAATCACATATACAATTATATGCCAAGAACAAATTAAAGGAGCAACCTTGTAATTATAGAGAATAAGACATGAAAAAATATCAAAAGTATTTGCAGGTTTTGCAATTTTGATGGTTAGTCTGATATTTAGATGCTAAAGGATAAATTAATCTTTTCATGAATACACTTAATAGAAGTTTGTTTCACAAGTTTAAAGGACTTAAGCATTTATTTCCAAACTAGAGGGAAGCTAGTGTATTTTAAGTATAAACTCAGGGATTCTTTTATTTTTTACCCATTATTATTATTATTATTATATATATATATATATATATATATATATATATATATTATTTTACACTCAGTAGCTCCTCAACTTTTGTTATGATAGGCACTTTTCTTTAAAGTTCTTATTGGGGGTTTAGCTTATCGATACAAGTTGTTAAGCTGTATCGAAAATGTTCTTGATAGGCAAAGAACAAATCCTTAAAGAAGTAGGAGATTGAGAGAAATATGAGAAGTTTGATTGTACTTTCTTGTAGTTCTCATTTACAAGAGTGCATATTATATATCTTGCACTAGAGAGTAGTTACAACTCTAACTAGCTTCTAACAAGAAGCTAATTAACTAATTGTTTTGTAACAGAATGCTAATAATGTTATCTTGAGCCTTGGTCTAGCATTCTTAAGCTTGTTGATGAGTGCCAAATATTGCATATTTTGGCCCTCTAATTTACATTTGTTAGCTTAGGAATTTGTTACTTTGAGTTGTTTTCGTTGTTTTTTTAGGTTTACAAGCACTGGGAAAAGAGTTTCACTAAAATTGCCAGAATTGCCCGTACAGATCAATCATCTTTGAAAATTAAACTGTATTGATTCAAGAAGAACCAGGATATGAGCCATATATGCTTAGAAAGATCCAGAAGTCTATTTTCTGGAGAATTTTACGGCTCGTAAAAATGATTTTTCTACAGAAAGTTATGGCCGTTTTAGTAGACAAATGTCAAAAGTGCGGGCTGTGCGGTATTTCAGCGTGAACAGAAGTTTTGAAGGGCATGTGAAGACTTAAATCCAACATCCCACATTGGTTGGAAACACATTTCTATATCCCACATCCCACATCGGATTGGAAACACATTCCACTTGTGGTATTTGCCTATATAAGACCCACTCCACTTCATCATTCAGTGTACAATTCCTGAGCCATTTTGGTGTTTATCGGTGGACGTCCGCTAGCATTCTGGTGGATCCCGAAGGCATTGCTACCACGAGGGGAAGCGCCACCCGTCAGCGAGTGGAATTTCTCCCATGTAAAGTTGTTTATTTATTTCTTTATATTCAGTTGTTTTAGTTTAAATGTTTAGCACTTTTTATTATAGTTTTATAGTTATGAGTGGCTAGACTCTTCAGCTAAGGTTGAAGATGAAGCCCCGCTGTTGCTTGGCGTAGTAGTTCAGATTTGCTTGTACAAATCTGACAATTTTTAGTATAAATGTTCTGTCAATTATTTGAGTTAATCTTATAATTGATTGAGTTTAAATTGTCTGTTGGATTTTCTTTGTGTTTCATCTGATGGATACATTGAATGCTTTTCGATTAAATTGGATTCCCTTTGTGATTTGTTAAGAGCGGATACATCGGGTGCTTTTGGTTTAGTTGGGATATTCTTTGTTTTTTGTCTTATAGTTGGATTCATAGAATGTTTTGATAGGCTATATTTTTAGAACATGTATGCTTAACTTCGGTGGGGTAGATTCGGAAACCTTAGTGCTTTTTATTACTAGTTTTAAAATCAATTTAATTTAGTTTTAATTTATTTTACAAATTATCATTCAAAATTCAGAACTAGGTTAAGATAGAGTTAGTTTAGATTAAAAATTATATTTTCACAACGCAATTCCCTGTGGATTCGACCTCGCACTTGCACAACGCTATACTGCAAACGACTCGTGCGCTTGCGAGTAAATTAAAACTCACAACACTTGTACATACTTAATAGAAAATGAAATCTTTTAGCCAACTAGTCCTTTTTCTCACTCTTATTGGCTTATTCTTTTGTTGTTAACCCATTTAATGAACAATTATTTGTCCTAGTATTTTGTATGTTTTTCAAATATTTATTTATATTTTTAACTTTGGAATTTCTTACTTTGAGTTTTTTTTTTGTTGTTTTACAGGTTCATAATCACTTGGAAAGGAGTTTCACTAAATTGCCAAAATTTCCCACACAGATCAGTCATTTTTTGTGGATTAAACTGTATTGATTTAGTAAGAAACAAGAGATGAGCCATATATGCTTGTAAAGATTCAGATGTCTATTTTCTAGAGAATTTTACATCTTATAAATATAATTTTTCTAGAGAAAGTTATGGCAGTTTGAGTAGACAATGGTCAGGCTGTGCATGATTTCAACGTGGTAGAAGTAAAAGAGCTATTAAATTATGATTTTTTTTTTGGCATTTGCAGGGGCTGGATAACAGCACAACCAGACCAGTTCTAGAAAGCAGCAAACACAACTAGATAGCATCAAACATACGGCTTGGACAGTAGCAGAACCGGGCCTGGACAGTAGTAGAACTGGGCCTGGACAGCAGTAGAAGCACACAGCCTGAACAGAAACCCTAGGGTGACTTTTCTGTCTATATAGTCATCTCCATACAACTATATATAGGAATGTTAGACTCAGAGAAGGGGGGAGACGATGATAGTTCTTGAAGAGATATTATCAAGAGGAGTTTTGGGAGATTGAAGAAGGAGACGATTTCTTTCATCAAAAGATTGAAGACGACGATCAATCCCTTCAAGACTTTGAGGATTCATCTTGTAATTTGGGAAGAAATTCTATCTTTGCTCCTTTTGTCCTTCATATGCTTGTAACCCTAGTATTTGAATTATGTGATTGGAATTTAAACATGAGCGGTTGAACGCATTGTTGGGCGTTTGGCTTAGCTGCCTTGATTGTTTTGGATATTTTGGTGGATTTAGTTTTATGAAATTTTCCAGATTATTTCTTATTCAGTATCCTTCATACCTTTGATTATTACTTGTGGATTGGCCATCTATTATTGATAGTCAAGGTCAATATTCAAGATTAGGTTGAGGATAAATCATCTAGACCTAATTAAGCTTTCTTGAATAGGAATTTAAATCAAGATTCAAATCAAATTGTGATTTAGGTGGGTGCGTTTTCCTTATACTTAAAGTAATTAATTGATGAATACATTCCGTGGGATTTAATTAATTAGTTATAAATTGAGAATAAACACAATAAATGGCATTCTCTAGTCTTAGCGGAAATACCAATAATCTTAGATGTTGATTAATTCTTTATATTCACCAAATGTTCCAATTCATGATTGGATAGAAAGCTAAACTCCCAATTGTTCTCATTGATTATACTCATCTCTTCATAGTTCATTTTGTTTAATTTACTTAATTGTTTTTATTTCAATTTTCTCTTCACCAATCTTTTAATTAGAGTGTTTAGGATTTAATTTTAGAGTTTGTTTTAGTAATTTTAAGAAAGTAATTTAAGATTTAAACCACTGCAATTCCTTGAGAAATCGACCTTGAGAGTAAACTCATCGCAATACTATTTGTGATTAGTGCACTTGTGAGCATTTAAAATTTGCACATCAAGTTTTTGAAACCATTGCCGGGGAATTGGCATGATTTTTTAGTTATTTTCTTTGTTTTTATTTTCCTTTTCATTTTATTTCTTTTCTTTCTTTTAGGCATAATTTTTATTTTTTTTATTTTGTCAAATTTTCTTTATTTGCTGCTTGATTTAAATTGGCATTAATTTGTTTCTTGATGTTCACTGTCTTGATTCCTGGTAGCTTAATTTTTCTTTTGTTTTCTTCAGGTACATGTACAGTAGAAGATCCCAAGGGAGAAATCTAGTGCCATCAATAGACAACATCCATAGGCTAAGGGAGACGTTACAGCCTATGAAAGAAGAAGAAAAGGTTGAGGGAATAGAAAAAGAGAAGCCTGAAAGAATGGAAGGAGCTGAAACACAAATTATGATAAAGGAATATGCAAGGCTGATCATCGGCACTTCCACATCTTGCATCCAATTGGGAGAAGCTGCACAGAATTATGAGATATAAAATATCCACTTTAGCATGCTCCCTTCATTCTACGGAATTCCAAATGAAGACCTATTAACCTTTATAAGGGATTTCTATACAACAGTGCAGACTTTTCCTCTATAGGGGCTGAATGAGGATCAACTCAGGATGAGATGCTTCCCCTACACATTAAAAGATAGATCAAAAGCATGGTTGATGACTCTTCCACCCAATTCTTTGACTACATAGGAAGCGGTCTACAATCGGTTCATGAATAAATTCTACTCCCATCCGAAGACCACTGAGTTGAGAATTAAGATTGCCACGTTCTCATAAACGAAGGGAGAACCCTTCCATGAAGCATGTGACAGGTTTAAGATGCTTCTAATATAGTGTCCCCACCATCATTACCCATTGCAGCTACAAAATCAATTCGTCTATGATGGATTGACATAACAGTGTCAATATACGGTTGATAATGTTGTTGGTGGAGCCATGGGAGAAAAGACTGTTGAGGAGACATGCGAGCTACATGAGATGTTTGGTGCTAATTCCCAACAAAAGAGTGTAAGAGGAAGGAGAGTTGGGGTTAATGAATTGAGCTCTAACAATGATATGGCAATACAACTTGTAGAGTTAACCAAACAAGTCAAACTTCTCACTACCACAAACATGCCCAACATGGAGTTTGTGGGGTTTTTGGTCATGGTGCTAACACTTGTTCTTTGTCTTATGAATCTTATGTAGGAAATGAACAAGAACAAGTTAATGTAATGGAGTCTTACCAACCTAGGCCGAGGAATGATCCATATTCTAACACCTACAACCCTGGGTGGAGAAATCATCTCAATTTCTCCTGGAAGACTAATAACGCTTTGGTATATGCTCAAAGTTGAAGATCAGTTCAATATCAAAACAAAGTTGCACCACCCAATCAGCCTAGAAATCCAACTTTAGAGGAGAACTTGAGTGCTTTTATTCAAGTAAGCAAAAAGAACCATGAAAGACGTAGCCAAAGGTTGGATTCCTTAGAGGCATCAATGAAGAGGGTGGAAGTACAAGTTGGGCAACTTGCAGAATAATTGCAAGTACATCAAAAAGGGAAGTTGCCTAGCTAACCTGAGCAAGCAAAGGCTATCACAGTGCTGCGAAGTTGTAAAATTCTTAACAAAAATTCTGATGATAAAATTCTTATGACTTGCCACGTGATGCTGGAAAATCAATTGAGAAGCGAAAGGAGCATGACACTCCTAAAGGAAATCCAGCTGAAGATCCACAATCTTCTTAAACATCTGAGGAGCAGCAAGGAGAATGAGCCATTTCCTTCATGAAACTGCACAAGACAACCGAGCCTTACAGGCCTCCTATTCCTTATCCAAGCCGTCTGAAGGATGTTAAATAGGATAAGCAATTTTTTGATATTTTTGACATGCTTTCTAAAGTGAATATTAATTTTCCTCTTTTAGATGCTATCAGGAATATGTCATCATATGCGAAATTCTTTAATTTAACACCAAAAAAAGGAAATATGAGAAGAACGATAAAGTGATGGTGTCAGAAGTTGCTAATACGGTGCTCCAACAAAGCTTGCCACCTAAGCTGAAAGATCTTAGAAGTTTCATCATCGACATCACAATGGGAAAGAAGAAGGTCGCCAAAGCAATGCTAGACTTAGGACCAAGTATAAATCTTATGCCATATTTGATATACTTACAACTAGGTTTGGGGGAGTTTAAGTCAACAACTATGTCCCTTCAAATCGCTGACAGGTCAGTTAAATATCCTAAGGGAATAGTTAAGGATATATTGGTGCAGGTAGACAAAGTGATTGTGCCTGTAGATTAGAGATGGAAGGAACCCTATCTAAAACAAGGAACACAAAATTTTTCTTGGTTGACCATTTATGACCGCAACCAAGACTATTATTGATGTCCATAATAGGAGGTTAATAATGACAGTCTTGGAAGAGACTGTACAATTTAAAGTGTTTGATTCTCTAACCACTCCTTCTTCTATTTCTACTAACAATGAGTGTTCTTTTATTGATTGTGTGGACTCACTTGTTTATGATACTTATTTGAAGACAAAAATAGAAGACAAGCTTGAAGTTGCTATTATAACTAAGAGAGTAGAGGAAACACTAGAAGAGGAGACTAAAGGGTATCATGAGATGTTAGATAGTGCAATACTAGTGTCACCTCAAGAAGAGTCTAGCAAACCTTTAGAATTGCCAAGTTCCCTACCTAGGGAAGATACTACTCCACCTAAGCTTGAACTTAAAGAGTTATCTAAGCACCTTAAATACATATTTCTGTAAAAGGGAGACACATATCTTGTGATTATTTCATCTACTCTGACCCAAACCCAAGAGGAGAGAGTTGTGAAGGAGCTTAGCAGACTTAGGAGAGCCATAGGATGGAGTATAAGTGACATCAAGGGTATTAGTCCTGCTACATGTATGCATAAGACCATTTTAGAGGATGGTGCCAAACCTATAAGAGAAGCTCAAAGGAGACTAAACCCAAACCTACAAGAGGTAGTGAAGAAAGAAATTTTAAAACTCCTGGATGCAGGAGTTATCTACCTTATTTCAGATAGTAGATGGGTTAGTCCAGTTCATGTTGTGCCTAAGAAGTCTGGGATTATAGTGGTGTGAAACGAGAAGAATGAGCTAGTGCCCACTAGGATGACTATAGGATGGAGAATGTGCATTGATTATAGAAAACTGAACTTAGCTACTAGAAAGGATCATTTTCCACTTCCTTTTATTGATCAGATGTTGGAAAGACTAGCAAGGCATGATTTTTATTGTTTTTTTGATGGTCTTTCAGGTTATTATCAAGTGCTGATTACGTTGGAAGATCAAGAGAAGACAACATTCATATGCCCATTTGGGACATTTGACTTTAGGACGATGCCGTTTGGCATATGCAATGCTCTAGCCACATTCCAAAGATGCATGATGTCAATCTTCTTGGATATGGTGGAGAAATTCATTGAGGTATTTATGGATGATTTTTCAGTTTTTGGAACCTTATTTGATAACTATTTGCATAATTTGACTTTGGTACTTGAAAGATGCATTGAGTGTAATTTAACACTCAGTTGGGAGAATAGTCATTTTATGGTACAACATGGCATTGTATTAGGGCATGTGATTTTTAGTAAAGGTATTGAAGTAGATAAGGCTAAAATTGACTTGATTGGTAAATTGCCACCCCTGACTTCGGTTAAGGGGATTAGGAGTTTCTTAGGACACGTAGGTTTCTATAGGAGGTTTATCAAAGATTTTTCTAAGATAAGTCACCCATTATGTAATTTGTTGTCTAAAGATGTTCCTTTTACTTTTGATGATGATTACCTTATCGCCTTTAATGCTTTGAAAGAAAAGTTGACATCGGTGCCTATTATCATGGCACCTAACTGGTCAGTTCCTTTTGAGATTATGTGTGATGCATCTGATTATACTATAGGGGCTGTTTTGGGGTAATGAGTGGATAAGCGTTCACATATGATCTACTATGCTAGTAGAACACTTAATGATGCCCAACTCAACTATTTCACCACAGAAAAAGAGTTTTTGGTTGTTGTGTTTGCATTAGGCAAGTTCAGGCCTTACTTGGTAGGGTTTAAGGTCATTGTGCATTCAGATCATGCGACATTGAGACACTTATTAACTAAGCCGAATGCTAAGCCAAGATTAATTCGGTGAGTCTTGCTTTTGTAAGAATTTGACCTAGAAATAAGGGATAAGAAGGGTAGTGAGAATGTTGTTGCAGATCACCTTTCTAGGTTTATTTTGGACTTTGATTCACATAAGCAAGAAGAAGATAAGAAAATTGTTGACACTTTTCCCGATGAACAATTATTTGCTATAAGTCAAGAGCCATGGTCTGCTGATATTGTAAATTATCATGCTTATGGTGTCTTGCGACCTAACCTCTCTTTTCAAGAAAAGAAGAGATTCTTGTCTTCTTGTAGGAGTTACTTTTGGGATGAGCCTTATTTGTTCAAATTTGATCAAGATTAAATCATTCAGAGATGTGTACCTAAGGCTGAGCATGAGAGCATTCTTTCTTTTTGTCACGAACTTCATTGCGGGGGTCCCTTTAGAGGTAAGAAAATGGCCCTCAAGGTATTGTAATCTAGATTTTATTGGCCAACTCTCTTTAAAGATGCTCGTAAGTTTTGCATGTGTTGTGATAAATGTCAGAGGATTGGTAGTATTGGAAAAAGAAATGAGATGCCTCCGACTAACAATCTTGTCATTGAATTATTTGATGTCTGGGGAATTAATTTCATTGGTCCTTTTCCACCTTCACTTGGATATGAATATATATTAGTTGTGATTGATTATGTATCCAAATGAGTTGAGGCTATACCAACCTACACCAATTATGCTAACTGTGTTGTGAAATTTTTGAAGGATGTGATATTTAGCAGGTTTGGGACACCGAAGGCCATAATCAGTGATGGAGGAACCCATTTTTGCAATAAACTCTATGACAGGTTGTTGAAGAAGTATAGCATCACACATAAGGTGGGGACTTCATATCACCCACAAACTTTGGGTCAAGTTGAGGTAAGCAATCGACAAATCAAGGTCATTATGGAAAAGACAGTGCGACCATCACGGAAGGACTGGGCAACCAAGCTTAATGGTGCATTGTGGGCATACCGCATGACGTACAAGACATCGATTGGGATGAGCCCCTATCAGTTCGTTTTTAGAAATGCATGCCACTTACCAGTTGAGCTTAAGCGTCGAGTGTATTGGGTAATTAAGGAGTTGAACATGGACATGGTAATGGCAAGAGAAAAGCAGTTACTACAACTCAATGAGTTAGAAGAGACTCATTATAAAGCCTATGAGAATGCAAAGATCTACAAAGAACGCACTAAGCATTACCATGACCAAGGCCTTATCCGTAAGTCTCTTTATCCTAGAATGAAAGTTCTTTTGTTTAACACTCGTTTCAAATTATTTTCAGGAAAATTGAAGTCAAGATGGTGCAGACCATTTTCGGTAGTCAACATTTTTTCTCATAGAGCGGTAGAGTTGCTGAACCCGAAGACTCAAGTGACATTCAAGGTCAACGGGCATCGTATGAAGCCTTACTTGGAAGGATTCCATGAGAAGGGGGTTGTTGAGTGCATTGAGGTGCACGATTCTAAATAAGTTCAACCAATGTCTTACTAAGACGTTAAAGAAAGCGCTTGGTGGGAGGCAACCCACCCATTTGATAGAGTATGTTTTATGTTCTTTCATTTTCATTGTTCCCTTCTAAATTTTTTTTGAAATGCATATTTGATTTCGTACATTGAGGATAATTTTTAATTTAGGTTTGGGGGTACAATTAGAACTTGCTGAGACAAAATTTTCATGCTACAATTTGTTTTATGGTTAGTAATCAAGTCTTTTATGCACGTTGAGTTTAGTTTCTTTAACACTGACAAGTTGTTATGAGGATTGATGCATATTTATATTCCATAGACCGTGCTCTTAATGTTGATACTGAGATGAACCTAGATCTAATGATTGAGAATTAAATAGTGGAGACTACCTACCTAGTGAGTTATTTAAGCCATAAGCGTTTTATTCTGAGAGTTAGTTTCTTGGTACTCTTAAACACTTTTAGTTATGACCTTAATTGTTAGATGATCTCTATAGGTTTTACATTGAATGGTAGGATTATATAACTCATTTGAAGTATCATGTTGTGTATTCCCATTATTTTAGTTAAATGACTTGAGTAAGAAGTTTGAGTATATGCCTATCGTTATACGCCCTAGTTGCCATTGTCTCTGGAGAAAGATCCAAATTCTTATTAAAAAAGAAATATATTTATGTAAATGTATATATATACATACACACACACACACACACACACACACATATATATATGTATGTATATATGAGAAACATGTCAAAAAGGGATTTGGTTAAACAAGAAAGAGGACCTGAGATACTTCAAGGGTATTGAAGTTGCTCTTATAAAAAGTTGAAAAGAAAGAGCTTTGGTGTAAATCAGGTTTGGCCAACCACGCCCATCTATGCATAGGTTCATACTCAATATATTTTGCTTGAGGTGTTTGATTAGGATATGATATAGGCGATGTGATAGCTTTGCAATCCTAACATTTGATTCCTTTCATGAGATCTATTTTGGGAACATATGAGCGTTCTTTAATGATATCCATATTAATATGCGAATTTATATTTGAAATTTCTTGTTTACATAACTTCTATTCGCATATACTTGATGAATATTTGAAACCTAGGTTCAATGTGCTTAATGAGTGAATCCTGTGAGGCCTAGAGTCGAAGCGAATTTGGATTCTAGACGTTAGGTTTGGGGGTAATTGACGTGAGGTGTTTTGAGCATTGGAATATGGATGTGCGATGTGTACTTGACTTGAGCAATGAATTGTGAAGTGTTGAGACTGTGAATATAATTGTGCATAAGATATCTAGATACGAGTCATAATAAGAATTAAGACATGGGGGTTTTGTTGATTTAAGTTTTTAGGTTTGTTTTGTTTATGTTTTCTTTTAGTTTTGCTTGAGGACTAGCAAAATCTAGGTTTGGGGGTATTTGATGAATGAATATTTGTCCTAGTATTTTGTAAGTTTTTCAAGTATTTATTTATATGTTTAGCTTTGGAATTTGTTACTTTGAGTTGTTTTTCGTTGTTTTATAGGTTCATAAGCACTTGGAAAGGAGTTTCACTAAATTGCCAGAATTGCCCGTACATATAAGTCATTTTTGCGGATTAAATTGTATTGATTCAGGAAGAACCAGGAGATGAGCCATATATGATTGGAAAGATCCAGATTTCTATTTTTTGAGGAATTTTATGGCTCATAAGTATGATTTTTGTAGAGAAAGTTATGGTAGTTTTAGTAGACAAAGGTCAGGCTATGCGTTATTTCAGCGTGGCAGAAGTGAATGAGCTATTAAATTCTGATTTTTTTGGGATTTGCACGAGCTGGATAGCAGCACAACCAGACCAGTTCTAGATAGCAGAAACCTAGCCTGGACAGTAGCAAACACATGGCCTTGATAGTAGTAGAATCGAGTCTGGATAGTAGCAGAACCGGGCCTAGACAGCAGCAGAAGTACACGGCCTGAACAGAAACCCTAGGGCAACTTTTATGTCTATAAAGCCATCTCTATATAGCTATATATAGGAATTTTAGACTCAGAGAAGGGGGGAGACGATAGCAGTTCTTGGAGAGATATTATCAAGAGGAGTTTTGGGAGATTGAAGGAGGAGACAGTTTCTTTCATCAAGAGATTGAAGACGATAATCAATCGCTTCAAGACTTTGAGGATTCATCTTGTAATTCGGGGAGAAATTCTATATTTGCTCCTTTTGTTCTTCAATATGCTTGTAACCCTAGTATTTGAATTATATGATTGGGATTTAAGCATGAGCGGCTGAACGCATTGTTGGGCGTTTGGCTTAGCTGCCTTGATTGTTTTGGATATTTTGGTGGATTTAGTTTTATGAAATTTTTCAGATTATTTCTTATTCAATATCCTTCATACCTTTGATTATTACTTGTGGATTGACCATCTATTATTGATAGTCAAGGTCAATATTTGAGATTAGGTTGAGGACAAATCATCTAGACCTAATTAAGCTTTCTTGAATAGGAATTTAAATCAGGATTCAAATCAAATTGTGATTTAGGTGGTTGCATTTTCCTTATACTTAAACTAATTAATTGATGAACACGATCCATGGGATTTAATTAATTAGTTATAAATTGAGAATAAATACAATCAATAGCATTCTCTAGTCTTAGCGAAAATACTAATAATCTTGGATGTTGATTAATTCTTTATATTCACCAAATGTTCCAATTCATGATTGGATAGCAAGCTAAACTCCCAATTGTTCTCATTGATTATACTCATCTATTCATAATTTGTTTATTTAATTTACTTAATTGTTTTTATTTTAATTTTCTCTTCACAAGTCTTTTAATTAGAGTGTTTAGGATTTAATTTCAGAGTTTGTTTTAGTAATTTTAAGAAAGTAATTTAGGATTTAAACCTCTACAATTGCTTGAGAAATCGACCTCGAGAGTAAACTCATCACAATAGTATTTGTGATTCGTGCACTTGCGAGCATTTAAAATTTGCACATCACCATTCTACTATTGGTTATATGTCCTCAGCTATTGTCTTTATGTCTTATATCCTTGGAATTGTTTGTTCCCTTTCCTTTACTTGTGTTAAAGCTGCATCATTACCTTCCTCCTAAAAAGAGACCTTGTCCTCAAGGTAAAAATTGGGATAAAGTTATTGTAGCTCTCCAGAATCTTCCCAGGAAGCTTTTTCTAGTGGTAAGTCTACCCATGGACCAACGAGCATTTTACTTAGCTTCTTAAAAGACCTTGTAGCAACTGTGACTAGTTTGTAAATTTATAATCTGAGTAATACTAAATCACCCACTTGAACTGTATGTTCTATTCTATGCTTGTCAACTACCTGATTCATTCTTCATTGGGCCTAGTGAAGGTGTTCCCGAACCTACTAAAGAATTTGTGACCTTGTTCCCAAGTCATGATCAATAGCCTCCAAAGTGGCAGTAATCTCTAATAAAAAACCTCAAATGTAGTTTTGCCAAGTGAATTTTGAAAAGAAATATTATAGCGGAACTGAACAAGGTATAAGTACTTAACCTATAGGGTGGGTTGATCAGAAGCATGAGTGATGAGTGCCAAATATTGCATATTTAAGCCCCTTAATTTATATCTGTTAAGCTCTTAGTTTGTGTTATTTCACTTTATTTTATGTATTTTCTGTGTTTTCTATATTTTTATAGGTTTGTGGAGAAAATGAAACATTTTGGGAGCTGTCGAGCTTCAAGAGCAAAAGCTGAGGATGCCTAGTGCGATCGAGTGCACAAGACATGCGATCGAGCGCACCTATGCTCGAGCGCACCAGCCTGCGAATGAGCGCATGTGTGACATCTCACATCGGTCAGAAATCTTTACAGCGCACCATGGTACGCTCGAGCGCACTTGGGCAGTATCCCACATCGAATTTGAAACACACTGCACTCGTGAGTTTCCCTATAAAATCCCCACCTCACTGAAGCAATATGTGTGCAATCTGGAGGACGTCTGTTGTCATTTTGGGGTATCTCTAAGGCTTTGCTACCATGAGGGGAAGCGCCGCACAATAGCTGCGAGTGGAATTTCTCCATGTATAGTCAGTTTTAATTTATTTCTTTGAGTTCTAAAGTTTTATGTTTAGCACTTTTGTTAAATTTAGTTTCATAATTATGCAAGGCTAAAACCTTCATCTAAGGTTGAAGATGAAGCCTCGGCATTGTTTAGCATTATATTTTCAGATATGTTCGTACAATTTTGATATTTTTAGTATCAATGTTCTATTTCAATTGTTTGAGTGAACTCTTACGATTGCTTGTTTTTAAATTGTTAAATTGGATATTCTTTGTGTTTCATCTGCTGGATACGGCGGATCATTCAAATTAGATTGGATGTCCATTGTGATTTGTGAATTAAATAGATACATTGGATGGTTTTGGTTTAGTTTGGGTATTCGCTGTTGTGAGTTTTAAATTACTCGCAAGCGCACGAGTCGTTTGCAGTATAGCATTGTGCAAGTGCGAGGTCGAATCCACAGGGAATTGCGTTGTGAAGATATATTTTTAATCTAAACTAACTCTATTTTAACCTAGTTCCGAATTTCATATGATAATTTGGAAAACAAATTAAAAGTAAACTAAATTGATTTTAAAACTAATAATTAAAAACACTAAGGTTTCAGAATCCACCCCACCAAAGTTAAGCATATATGTTCTAACAAACATAGCCTATCCAAACATTCTATGAATCCAACTATAAGACAAAAAACAAAGAATATCCCAACTAAACCAAAAGCATACAATGTATCCGCTCTTAACAAATCACAAAGGAAATCCAATTTAATCGAAAAGCATTCAATGTATCCATCAGATGAAACACAAAGAATATCCAACAGACAATTTAAACTCAATCAATTATAAGATTAACTCAAATAATTGACAGAACATTTTATACTAAAAATTGTCAGATTTGTACAAGCAAATCTGAACTACTACGCCAAACAACGGCGGGGCTTCATCTTCAACCTTAGTTGAAGAGTCTAGCCACTCATAACTATAAAACTATAATAAAAAGTGCTAAACATTCAAACTAAAACAACTGAATATAAAGAAATAAATAAACAACTTTACATGGGAGAAATTCCACTCGCTGACAGGCGGCGCTTCCCCTCGTGGTAGCAATGCCTTCGGGATCCACTAGAATGCTAGCGGACGTCCACTAGTAAACACCAAAGTGGCTCAGGAATTGTACACTGGATTATGAAGCCAAATGGTGTTTATATAAGGGAAGTCACGGAGCACTGCAGGTTTCAGATTCGATGTGGGATACTGGCCCGAGTGCGCTCGATCGTAGTGTGGTGCGATCGATCGCAGGTACGATCGATTGCATGTCTTGTACGCACGATCTCATGTGCGCTCGATCGCATGTCTGCTGCGATCGATCGCAGATGCACTGAACTTCAAATATTTCGATGTGGGATGTTGGCCATGCGCTCGTTCGTAGGCAGGTGCGCTCGATCGCATATCTCGTGCGATCGATCGCAATGTCTCCAGAAGCTTCAAATCTCCTGAAATGCTTCATTTTCTCCACAAACCTATAAAAACACACAAAACACAAGAAAAACATAAAATAAAGTAAAATACTACTAACTAAGAGCATAACAAATATAAGTTAAGGGTCTAAAATATGCAATATTTAAGACTCATCAAATACCCCCAAACTTATATTTTGCTAGTCCCTTAGCAAAACAAAATAAAAGACTCAATGAAAAACAAAGAACATAAAGATAAAGTCATCACTCATGGTATCCAAAAATTTAAGGAGCACACATCACCATGATATTCATTCATAAGCAAGCTTAAAAAGGTAAACCCATCTTCGTAATGAATAGAAATGTTAAAATCTAATTACTTACAAAAGGCAGGATAAGGCATCACAAGCTTGAATCAGTGTAAGGTGAATTAGCATATAAAAATGAAGCTTCCAAGTAACTCTAATGTGTAAGGTCTCCATGTCTCAAGATTCACCGAATTTCCCATAAAAAATGAACGAAAAGGCATAGTTTTTATTTTATTCTTTTTTTTTTAATAAGGCACGGCTATGTTTAGTTCCCTTAAGCTTTCTAATTGACCCATGTAGCGAGTGTTGAGTCATTGACTCCCAAACCAGGTGGTTTTAGGGCATTAGGTGTAAAGACACCCCTAAGGACTTACTAACTCGAGTCAAAAAGGCTACAAAATTAAACCGACCTTAATATTACCAAGCAAAATTCCACCTTTTGACGTGAACACTCACTGCTTACTAAGGCAAGAGGTCCAGTTACTCAGCGAAAAGTTTATTGATAAATTTTTTTTTTAATATTTTCGTATGCCCAAGAGTTCATCCAACAAGTCATCCAGTTTCAGTTAAGATAAGGAAAATTACACATTAAAATCACATGTCATACCTCACATAATTTGTGCTAATGTGCTCGTGTTAGATTAGATCAAACATGTGAATTCTCAAAATGCCTAAAGTAAGTAACTAAATTTTAAAAATTTATCACCAGATCATGTGTTCAAAATGTTAAGCTCACCAATGACATCACATCACAGAAAATGTTTAGATCAACCAAAATTTCACGATAACATGAATATGCATTTATCTCTATGACGAAAAGACAACAAATTAGGACAAAGTGTGTGATGTATCTCCCATACCCCCAAACTTAAATTACACATTGACCCCAATGTGTGACTAATATGGAAAGAGCTGACCTGAGATATGGAGAACTATCTGGACTGGTATGGCTCATAGCATACCCCCAAACTTGAACTGAAGTACGCTTTGTCCCTGAAAAATAAAAACTGGAAAACAAAAAATACTGGAAACAAACATTAATCATAAAAATGCGAAATAATAAATAAACAAAAAAAAGATAAGCTGTGGGGTGCCTCCCATGAGCGCTAAGTTTAACGTCTTCAGCCAGACTCTTCCTAGAATACTACACTCAATCTGAGTAACTAGGATCCTCCAACAGTATCGTCTCAATGTCCGGACTCCTCAACTCTAAGAATGTTTTTAGCCTCTGTCCATTTACCTTGAAAGTATTACCATTCTTAGGATCCTCAATCTCGATGGCCCCATGAGGAAAAACCGATCGAATAATGAATGGGCCTGACCATCGGGATTTGAGCTTGCCTGGAAAAAGATGCAGGCACGAATTATAAAGAAGAACTCTCTGACCCCGCTCAAAAGTTCGTCTCAAAATATTTTGGTCATGAGTCTTCTACATTTGTGCTTTGTATGATCGGGCACACTCATATGCATCATTCCGCAGCTCCTCCAATTCATTGAGTTGGAGCTTCCGTTGTGAGCCAGCCTTGGAAAGATTGAAATTTAGTTGCTTGACAGCCCAATACGCACGATGCTCTAGTTCAACCGGAAGGTGACATGCCTTTTCGTATACAATGCGATAGGGAGACATGCCAATTGGCATCTTGAAGGCTGTCCGATATGCCCACAGTGCATCCGTAAATCGTAGAGACCAATCCTTTCTATTAGGGTTCACAGTCTTTTCCAAAATTTGTTTGATCTCGCGATTTGAAATTTTCACTTGACCACTCGTCTGTGGGTGATATGGGGTGGCAACTTTGTGCGTTATACAATATTTCTTCATCAACTGCTCAAAGATCTTGTTGCAAAAGTGCTTACCTCCATCACTTATGATTGCTCGAGGCGTACCAAAATGAGCAAAAATAGTGTCTTTCAAGAACTGGACCATAACTCTGTGGTCATTGGTCTTGCATGCAATGGCCTCCACCCTCTTGGACAGATAGTCCACAGCAACTAGAATGTATAAGTAGCAAAAGGAGTTTGGGAATGGTCCCATGAAATCAATGCCCCACACATCAAAAATCTCAACAATCAGAATAGGGTTGAGGGGCATCATATTTCTCCTAGAAAGACTCCCTAGCTTTTGGCAACGCTCACAAGATATACAATAGGTGTGAGAGTCCCGGAACAGGGTAGGCCAATAAAATCCACACTGCAAAATCTTTGCAGCGGTCTTTTTAGCACTAAAATGGCCTCCACATGCATGATCATGATAAAAGGCGATGACATTAGATTGGTCATGCTCAGGAATACATCGTCTAATGATCTGATCAGGACAATACTTGAACAGGTAAGGATCGTCCCAGAAAAAGTGTTTTACCATGGCCAAAAATTTTGATTTATCTTGCCTCCCCCGATGCAAGGGCATGTGTCCGGTGACAAGATAGTTCACTATGTCAGCAAACCATGGTGCGGGACTGTGAGCAATGTGCATCAATTGCTCATCAGGAAAGGTCTCAGAAATGGGAGTGGCAGCCTCACTGAATTCCACAATCAATCTAGACAAATGGTCCGCCACCACATTTTTCGAACCTTTCTTATCCCGAATCTTAATGTCGAACTCTTGAAGTAGCAAGATCCATCGGATAAGACGAGATTTAGCATCTTTTTTTAGAGAAAAGATACTTCAATGCAGCATGGTCCGAGTAGATAATGACTTTAGATCCTAACAAGTAGGATCTGAACTTGTCTAATGCAAAAACGACTGCAAGCAACTCCTCCTCAGTGGTAGAATAATTGAGTTGTGCGTCGTTTAGAGTTCAACTTGCATAATAGATAGCATGGGGAAGTTTATCAACATGTTGCCCCAAAACAACTCCAACAGCATAGTCTGATGCATCAAAAATAATCTCAAAAGGCACATCCCAGTTAGGTGGCTAAATAATGGGTGTGGACGTCAGAATTTTCTTCAGATCCCCAAATGCTTTCTTACAATCCTCATCAAATAGAAATGGGGCATCTTTTTGCAACAACTTGCACAAGGGCTTGGCGATCTTGCTGAAATTCTGGATAAATCGCCTATAGAAACCTGCATGGCCCAGAAAAGATCGAACCTCTTTCACCGTACGTGGGGGTGGAAGGCTGGAAATCAAATCCACCTTCGCTTTGTCGACCTCAATCCCTCGATGAGATACGATATGTCCCAGTACAATTCCTTGCTTAACCATAAAATGACACTTCTCCCAATTAAGCACCAGGTTCTTCTCCTTGCACCGTACCAAAACCAAAGAGAGACGGTGCAGGCACTCCTCAAATGTTGAACCGAAGATGGAGAAGTCGTCTATGAAAATCTCCAAGAACCGCTCTACCATGTCAGAGAATATACTGACCATACACCACTGAAAAGTGGCGGGTGCATTGCATAACCCAAAGGGCATGCGACGGTAGGCGAAGGTCCCAAAAGGATAGGTAAATGTCATCTTCTCCTGATCTTCGGGGTCCACGGGGACCTGGTTATATCCAGAATAACCATCCAAAAAGCAATAATACTCGTGCCCAGCCAAACGCTCCACCATCTGATCAATAAATGGAAGTGGAAAGTGATCCTTCCTTGTGGCAATGTTCAGCTTACGGTAGTCTATACACACTCTCCACCCAGACTGCACACGAGTTGGCACCAACTCGTCGTCCTTATTCTTTACTACTGTTAACCCAGCTCGCTTGGGCACGACATTAATGGGGCTCACCCACTTGCTATCAGAGATGGGATAAATGATCCCTGCATCTAACAGCTTAATAACCTCTGCCCTCACAACCTCTTGCATAGCAGGGTTGAGCCTTATTTGCGGCTCCCTCGATGGCTTAGCATCTTCCTCTAAGTGTATCCTGTGCATCACCACCGAGGGGCTGATTCCCTTAATATCCTCAATGGTCCAGCTGATAGCTTCCTTGTGCTCTCTTAAAACATCTAATAATTTCTCCTCTTGAGCCTCTCCCAAATCTGAAGCTATTATCACATGCAAACAGTATGTTGGACCCAGGAACTTATACTTAAGATTATCCGGTAAAGGCTTAAGTTCCTTCTTTTGAGGTTCTAGTGACACCTTCTCCTCCTCCTCCTTGCTTTTTTGAGGATCAGACTCCAAAATGGCATTTACTTCTTCGAGTAACTTATCTAAACCCAAGTCCTCTCCAAAGTGAGCAAAGCATGCCTCCGTGGGATCCTCAATGCTTGATTCATCCACAGTATCCTTAAGAATCTCCTCTATCAAGCATACATCTCTCACTTCATCATATTCCAGTGGTTGCCTAGTGATATCAAAAATGTTCAACTCCACTGTCATATTTCCGAAGGAGATCTTCATCACCCCTGTCCTACAATTGATTAGGGTGTTAGCCGTGGCTAAGAATGGTCACCCTAGAATCACCGGTATTTGAATCCCTACATTCTAAACCGGCTCTGTGTCAAGCACAATAAAATCCATAGGGAAATAGAACTTATCCACTTTTATCAAAACGTCCTCAACTATCCCCCGTGGTCTTTTCACTGACCTGTCAGCCAATTGAAGCATCGTGGATGTGGGCTTCAATTCTCCTAACCCCAACTGTATATAAACTGAGTAGGGTAGAAGATTCACACTCGCCCCTAGATCTAAAAGGGCCCTCTCAATATGGCTGACTCCTATCGTGCAAAAGATGGTAGGACACCCCGGGTCCTTATACTTGATGGGTAGCTTGCACTGAAGGATTGAACTGACCTGCTCGGTCAAAAAGGCCTTCTTTGGGACATTCGTCCTCCTCTTGATAGTGACCAAGTCCTTTAAAAACTTTGCATATGATGGCACTTGATTGATGGCATCCAAAAATGGGATATTGATTTGGACTTACTTGAATACCTCTAGAATTTCCTCATACTTCCCTCATTTCTTGGGCGCCTGTAATCTCTCGGGGTAGGGTGCTCTAGGTACAAACGACCTAGGAGGGTCTTTCTCAGTAGGTGTGGCTGTAGATGGCTCAGCATCTCTCTTCTCTGTGTTGCCACTCCCTTGCCCTTGCTGCGTAGCAGGGCTCTCTTCCACTCGATTGTCCACTTGTCTCCCAGACCTTAGTGTGGCAATCGACTGTACTTGTTCTTCCCCGTGCGTAGGAGTTGATGAACTCTCAACCATAAATTGTCCTTTTGGGTTTTGCACGGGCTGACTGGGGAACTTTCCTTTCTCTCTCTCACCCAAGTGACTTGCAATTTGCCCTATTTGACTCCAGCTTGGCAATTGCTTGGGTGTTTACCATTGTTGCGCTCCTCACATCGCTCATATTTTGGCTAGTCGCTTTCATGAACTCCTTAAGGGTGTCCTCAAGCGACTGTGAAACTGGTACTGGTGTTTGGGTGGGTGCGTGGTAAGCAGGTGAAGGTGCTGGATGGGCAGAACGACCATGATTAGGAATTTGTGGGGCAAATCGGAGAGGATATTGATTTTGAGCATGATGAGAGGCTCCTCCCTGATTCATTGGTTGGTTCTGTCTCTATGAAAAATTTGGGTGGTTTCGCCACCCTGGATTGTACGTCTCGGAGTACGATCCATTTGACTGCCTTCGAAAGTCATTGAAAGCATTTACTTGTTCCATAGGATACTCGGCACAAGCCGGCATTGATGGGCAATTCTGTGCTAGATGCATTGGACTAGCATAGATGGAACAGCTCTCAACATTGAATGTGTTGGCAGCATTAATGGATTGGCTCACAGTGAGAGCGTCAATCTTCTTGGTGAGGGCATCTAATTTTATCCTTAAATCAGCGTCCTCCCTGACCTCATAGATGCCTCCCCTCTTAGGAGCACGAATGGACTTATCTCGACAGCTTGAAAAATCCCACTGCTGTGAGTTGTCAGACAACTTGTCCAATGCCATGTATGCTTCGTCTCCTGTCAGACTCAAGAATGCCCCCCCATTCATAGACTCGATCATGCTACGGTTGGGTTGAGTCAACCCTTGGTAGGAGAATTGAACGAGTCTCCACTTCTCATATCTATGTGGAGGGCATCTGATCAGTAACTCTTTAAAGCACTCCTAGCTTTCAGAGAACTTCTCATCCTCGTCCTGAGTGAAAGAGCTAATCTCCTTTCGGCACTCATTCACTCTAGACATTGGGAAAAACTTATGATAAAATTTGCTAAGCAGGTTTTCCCAAGATGTAATAGACCCGGACGTGTTGGTGTCCAACCACGCCCTAGCTCTATCGTGAAGGGAGAAAGGGAAGAGTCGAAGATGGACTGACTCCTCAGAAAAGTTCTGGAATTTGAATGTAGCACAAATGTCTTTGAACTTCTTCACATGACTATAAAGATTTTCAAGATCTAAGCCATGGATTGAGGGTAAGAGTTGGATAACATGTGGCTTCAAATCAAAGTGTGTGGCATTGGTTGGTGGCAACACTATACAGGAAGATGAGTTAGTCGCAACGGGTGCGAACAAATCCCTAAGGGATGTAGTGGAGTCCACGTTCCAAGCTCTAGGTTGCTCTACATGTTCAGGATGATTAAAATTTTCTCCCATCTCAACAGTCTCTCTCTCAACTAGTGCTCTTTCCTGCCTCCTAAGAGTTCTTTCTAAGTCGGGATCTAAATGTGTCAAATCTAAATTCAAGGATATCCGACTAAGCATACACCAACAGAAAAATAATGAGATACTAACCAGCAGAAGCAACAGAATAAAGCAAACACAAAACTCAAATTTTTTTTTTTATAACTAACTAGTAGAAAAATAAAATCAATTCAGACCAAAAATTTTCACAAACAAAACAATTCCTCGGCAACGGCGCCAAAAACTTGTTGTGAGTTTTAAATTACTCGCAAGCGCACGAGTCGTTTGCAGTATAGCATTGTGCAAGTGCGAGATCGAATCCACAAGGAATTGCGTTGTGAAGATATATTTTTAATCTAAACTAACTCTATTTTAACCTAGTTCCGAATTTCATATGATAATTTGGAAAACAAATTAAAAGTAAACTAAATTGATTTTAAAACTAATGATTAAAAACACTAAGGTTTCCGAATCCACCCCACCGAAGTTAAGCATATATGTTCTAACAAATATAGCCTATCAAAACATTCTATGAATCCAACTATAAGACAAAAAACAAAGAATATCCCAACTAAACCAAAAGCATCCAATGTATCCGCTCTTAACAAATCACAAAGGAAATCCAATTTAATCGAAAAGCATTCAATGTATCAATCAGATGAAACACAAAGAATATCCAACAGACAATTTAAACTCAATCAATTATAAGATTAACTCAAATAATTGACAGAACATTTTATACTAAAAATTGTCAGATTTGTACAAGCAAATCTGAACTACTACGCCAAACAACGGCGGGGCTTCATCTTCAACCTTAGCTGAAGAGTCTAGCCACTCATAACTATAAAACTATAATAAAAAGTGCTAAACATTCAAACTAAAATAACTGAATATAAAGAAATAAATAAACAACTTTACATGGGAGAAATTCCACTCGCTGACAGGCGGCGCTTCCCCTCGTGGTAGCAATGCCTTCGGGATCCACTAGAATGCTAGCAGACGTCCACCGGTAAACACCAAAATGGCTCAGGAATTGTACACTGGATTATGAAGCCAAATGGTGTTTATATAGGGGAAGTCACGGAGCACTGCAGGTTTCAGATTCGATGTGGGATACTGGCCCGAGTGCGCTCGATCGCAGTGTGGTGCGATCGATCGCAGGTACGATCGATCGCATGTCTTGTACGCACGATCTCATGTGCGCTCGATCGCATGTCTGCTGCGATCGATCGCAGATGCACTGAACTTCAAATATTTCGATGTGGGATGTTGACCATGCGCTCGTTCGTAGGCAGGTGCGCTCGATTGCATATCTCGTGCGATCGATCGCAATGTCTCTAGAAGCTTCAAATCTCCTGAAATGCTCCATTTTCTCCACAAACCTGTAAAAACAGACAAAACACAAGAAAAACATAAAATAAAGTAAAATACTACTAACTAAGAGCATAACAAATATAAGTTAAGGGTCTAAAATATGCAATATTTAAGACTCATCATTCGCCGTGATTTGTAGAATGGTCGATTCATGGAATGATTTGATAGATTACATTTATATAGAACATGAAGATATATGTTTTACTTTGGTGGGGTGGATTTAGAAAACCTTAGTGTTTTTATCAGTTTTTTTAAGTCCATTTAGTTTACCTTATATTTCTTTGCAAGATACAATCCAAAATTTGGAACTAGGTTAAATAGGCTTAGTTTAGATAAAAATATTTTCACAACGCAATTCCCTGTAGATTTGACCTCGCACTTGCACACACTATATTGCAAACGACTCGTGCGTTTGCGAGTAATTTAAAACTCACAACAAGTTGTTGGTGCCGTTGCTGGGGAGTTGTTTTGTTTGTGAAAATTAAATTTTTATCTGAATTAATTTTATTTTTCTACTAGTTTAGTTAGCATTTTTGTTTTATTTTTCTTTTTGCGATTTTATTTTTGTTTATTTGTTTCTATTTGCAATTGCCTATAAAAAAATAAATATATAAAAATCAAAAAATAATAATAATAATAATAAATTACAAATTTTTGTTGGCCCATTTTGTAAGTATTGTGTTTGCTATTTTAGCATTTATTTTATTTTATTCTGTTGTTTTACTAGTTAGTTTATTTTATTATTTTTTGTTTGGTGTATGCTCGGTCGGAGACCCTGAATTTAGAATTGACACCTTTAGATCCCGACTTAGAAAAAACTCTTAGGAGATAGAAGAGAGCACTTGCTGAAAGAGAGACAATTGAGATGGGAGAAAATTTTAGGAATGCAAATCAACCGGAGCATGTAGAGCAACCTAGAGCTTAGAACGTGGACTCCACTAGATCCCTTAGGGATTTGTTCGCATCCATTGTGACTAACTCATCTTCTTGCATAGTGTTGCCACCAACCAATGCCACCCATTTTGATTTAAAGCCATATGTCATCCAACTCCTACCCTCATTCCATGGCTTAGATCTTGAAAATCTTTACAACCATGTGAAGAAGTTTAAAGATATTTATCCCACATTCAAGTTCCAGAACTTCTCTGAGAAGTCAGTCTATCTTCGACTTTTCCCTTTTTCTCTTCACGATAGAGCTAGGGCATGGTTGGATTCCAACATGCTCGGGTCTATTACATCTTGGGAAACTCTGATGAGTAAATTTTATAACAAGTTTTTCCCAATGTCTAGAGTGAATGAGTGCCGAAAGGAGATTAGCTTTCACTCAGGATGAGGATGAGAATTTTTCTGAGAGTTGGGAGTGCTTCAAAGAGTTACTAATCAGATGCCCTCCACATGGATATGAGAAGTGGAGACTCATTCAGTTCTTCTACCAAGGGTTGACTCAACCCAACTGTAGCATGATCAAGTTTATGAATGGGGGGGGGGCATTCTTAAGTCTGATGGGGGAGGAAGCATACAAGTCATTGGACAAGTTGTCCGACAACTTGCAACAGTGGGATTTTTCAAGCTGTCGGGACAAGTCCATTTGTTCTCCTAAGAAATGAGGCATTTATGAGATTAAGGAGGACATTGATTTGAGGACAAAGATAAATGCTCTCACCAAGAAGATTGACGCTCTCGTTATGGGCCATTCCATAAATGCTGCCAACACATTCAATGTTGATAGCTATTCCATCTATGCTAGTCCTATGCATTTAGCACAGAATTGTCCATCTACGTCGGCTTTTGCCGAGTATCCTATGGAACAAGTGAACGCTTTCAATGACTATCGGAGGCAGTCAAATGGATCTTACTTCGAGACTTACAATCTAGGGTGGCAGAACCACCCTAATTTTTCACGGAAGTAGAATCAATCGATGAATCAGGGAGGAGCCCTTCATCATGCTCACAAGCAATACCCTCCAGGATTTCCTCCACCAATTCTAAGTCATAGTCGCTCAGCCCATCCAGCACCATCACCTGCTTACTAAGCTTCCACTCAAGTGCCAGCGCCGATTTCACAATCTCTAGAGGACACCCTCAAAAAGTTCATGAAGATGACTAACCAATCCATCAGCGAAGTGAGGTGCACAACAATAGTAAACACCCAAGTGATTACCAAGTTAGAGAGTCAAATGGGTCAAATCACAAGTCACTTGGGTGAAAGAGAAAAGGGAAAGTTCCCTAGTCAGCCCATGCCCAACCCAAAGGGACAGTTTATGGTTGGAAATTCATCAACTCCTACTCATGGGGAGGAACAAGTGCAATTGATTGTCACATTAAGGTCTGGAAGACAAGTGGACAGTCGAGTAGAAGAGAACCCTACTATGCAACAAGGGCAAGAAAATGAAAACAATGAGAAAAGAGATACTGAGCCATCTACAGCCACACCTACTGTTAAAGATCCTCCTAGGTCATTTATACCTAAAGTGCCTTACCCTGAGAGATTACAAGCGCCCAAGAAAGGAGGGAAGTATTAGGACATTCTGGAGGTGTTCAAGTAGGTTCAAATCAATATCCCATTTTTGGACGCCATCCACCAAGTTCCATCATATGTCAAGTTCTTAAAGGACTTGATCACTATCAAGAGGAGGATGAATGTCCCAAAGAAGGCGTTTTTGACCAAGCAGGTTAGCTTAATCCTTTAGTGCAAGCTGCCCATCAAGTATAAGGACCCGGGGTGTCCTACCATCTCTTGCACGATAGGAGTTAGCCAGATAGAGAGGGCTATTTTAGATCTAGGAGCAAGTGTGAATCTTCTGCCCTACTCAGTCTATTTTTAGTTGGGGTTAGGAGAGCTGAAGCCCACATCCACGACGTTTCAATTGGCAGACAGGTCAGTGAAAATACCACCGGGAGTAGTTGAGGACGTTTTGATAAAGGTGGATAAATTTTATTTCCGCGTCGATTTTATTGTGCTTGACACAGAGCCGGTTCAGAATGTAAGGATTCAGATACAGTTATTCTAGGGCAACCATTCTTAGCCATGGCTAATGCCCTGATAAATTGTAGGACAGGGTGATGAAGATTTCCTTCGAAAATATGATAGTGGAGCTGAATATCTTTGATATCAGTAAGAAACCACTATAATCTGATGAAGTGAGAAATGTATGCTTGATAGAGGAGATTCTTGATAAGACTGTGGATGAATCAAGCATTGAGGACCCCCTGGAGGCATACTTTGCTTAGTTTGGATAGAATTTGGATTTGGATAAGTTACTTGAGCCAGCACATGCCATTTTGAAGTCTGTTCTTCGAGAAAGTGATAAGTGCTTAAATAGTCATATTTAAGCCCCTTAATTTAAGCTCGTTAGGCTCTTTGTTTATCTGTTTTAGTAGATTCTACTTAATTTTTGTGTTTTATGTGTTTTTCATAGGGCTTTGACAAAAATATGATAATTTAGAGCTTTTAGGAGTAAAAAGTCAAGATCTGCCATCAAGCAAGGTGCACTTGAGAGCACATCCCTTGTGATCGAGCGCACACTTGTGCTCGAGCGCATCTCGAATATGATCAAGCTCAAACACTCTAGAGATAGCAGAGCCAGATATGGAAAGAAGTCTCCGAACCTCAATTAGGAAATTAGGGTTTCGAGGCACCCTTAAAGCCCTATATATAGCCTTGTAAAACACATAAACAATATCTTTTGTTTTAGACTTAAAGTTACAAGCTTAGGAAAGGAATTGACGACTCGTCTCCGAGTCTTCTTCAGGTTTTATTTTTTTTGTTTTTCATTCATTATGGTTATTATGTTTAGTTTAACTAGTATGTGTAACTAAACTCTTATAGGGCTTGATTGAAGCCCTAGTTATGCTTTTCCACATGTTTATTCAATGATTACCTTTGCTATAGCCTTATTAGAATGTTTAACTTGATTAATACATGTTTATATTTAAATTCCTCATATGTGTGTGCCTGTTTAACGTATGCATGTGGTATGGATTAGTTAGTCGAATCAATTTGGATGATCGAGTCATAGGTTCGACATTAGTAACAAGAGATATCCACACCGGATTCTCAGGTTAGTCAACATAGGAAACCGGGAGCGGACCAAGCCCTAAGTCTTGTGTGGTTACCGATCTCCACAGCCCTGATGCTATCTTAAGGAACAACTCAGTATACACACATACTGAAACCCTTAAGAGAGAAAAGAGTTAGAGTATACACCATGCCTAACTCGTTGCATAGGGAGATCAATAGCCTAAGGTGTGGACCAAGCCCTTAGGTTGGCAACCCTTAAATATTCATGATAAGGATAGAGTAGTGGCATCTTACTTAGTGGGAAAGTATAATTAGTGGTGGATATTGTAGTCCTATGTTCTCATCATTATTAGCTCACTCTCAACAGTTATTTGTCTTTTACTTTGAAGAAACTAATTCTAAATCGAAATTGACCAATCCCTATGGAAATGATCTCACACTTGCACACTATGCTACCATTGACCTTGTGCACCTGCAAGTAAAACTAGTACGGTTATTTACATATTTATTTAGGTAGATAATCGTCACAACAAATTTTTGGTGCCGTTTCCGGGGATTGCACTTCAATTTCTTTTTAGAATTATTTTAAGCATTGTTATTTCTTTTTTATACTATTCTATTCTTATCTCAAGAAATTTTTATGTTTCTGTCTTTATCTTATTTTTGTTTCAGTAAGAACCCTAATTTATTTCTTGTTGTTCTCTATTTCAGGCACTCCAGGAGAACTTTCTGTGCCACTTGCGATTGAGGGCACCTTCCTGTGCGATCGAGCGCAATTGAGGCAGAAAGTTACTCAAGTAGTAGTGTTTGACTGCTGCACTTACGTGACTGCCACCGATTCATGCACGGGCATTGATCGAAGCATCTGGTATTCTTTCCCCTTGATACTAAGCTTAAGCGAACTATCCGACAAAGGCTTAGAGACAACTCGGAAGAGGTAGAAGAAGGAATCGAGGAAGAAGTACCAATAGCAGAACATATCGCCGAGCAGCAACCACCTGAACGGAGACCGATGAAGCAATCCTTCATCCCACAGAACCTCAAGAAACCATCGTGCATTGCATATCAACCTAAGGTGTAAGGAAACTACTATATATCTCCACTATTGGAAATCACCTTGACAAGATGCCAAGGTGGTGATCTTCCAAACACCCAAGTCTAAAATGACTTGTAGAAAGAAATATAGCAATCGAAAGCAAGAAAGAAAAGAAGACAAGCGATTTGTTATCAAGGTTTGACAATAGCTTACGTCCCAGTGAGTTCTTCTGAACTTTCTGCACTAAATCAATGGTTCTTTATAATTACAGTAACCCTCTTCAAGAAGCTCAAGTTCTTGAAGAAACCAAGAAGAGAAGAAAGAAGATGATAAGAACTAACAATGCTCTCTATCTAATCTAGACTCCTCTCTCTTTACAACCAACCTCACTACAATGATTCCCTCTTGTGTTTTATGTCTTTGCACTCTCACATAATTCTCTCTTGTATGTTACTCTTTACAATTGATCTCAAAGTATGCCATAAACTTGTGTTGAGAATGAAGCTAGGTGACCCTTTATATAGTGCACCTACTTCTTGTCCAATCTTGAGAGTCAATCTCCACCCTTAGATCTTGATGACCACTTGACCATGGACCTCCATCAATCCTAAGTGGTGTTGTTGATTTTAACCTTGCATTCACACACCTAAGAGAAGGTTTAAACAAGTTGTCCATGTGTGCATCAGTTTGCCTAGCGCCTAGGCGTTAAACAGGGGGCGGTGAGGTGCTAGGCAAAGCTCCTTTGCACCACATTCGGGGTGGTACGGTGCTAGTAAAGGGGCGGTGCGGTGCGGTGCTGCCCTTCTTCATACTGCATCCTTATTG
The DNA here is from genome assembly GCA_023935145.1 of Bretschneidera sinensis. NCBI lineage: Eukaryota > Viridiplantae > Streptophyta > Magnoliopsida > Brassicales > Akaniaceae > Bretschneidera > Bretschneidera sinensis. The sequence continues at coordinate 124,112,315 of CM043699.1, forward strand.
GGTGGTGAGGTGCTGGTGAAGGGGTGGTGAGGTGCACACTGATGCTGCCCTTCACACAGCAGTGTGCACTACTTTGCTTTGCTGTTTAGGGGTGTGCACACACACCCAAATGGATCCACACACATGTGTGCACTCCTTTAACATATTGTATTTTAATCTTCCAACCTTGGTTTAGACTTTAACCATCTTTGAACCATGTTTAGACATGTTTAAACCTTAGACAAATACCAACAATCTCTACCTTTGTCTAAGTCTTTAAACCTGAACCATTGTGCAAAGAGCTTCAGGATCCAAACTTATCTTGAGTCATCAATTAACCAACTCCAATCCTAAGCAGTCCAAGGTAATGATTGAACTTACTTAGAGGTAGAACTTTAGTACCTAAATCCGCATGATTTTCTTCCATGGCTACCTTGTCCACATAGATGCAACCTTTCGTAACATTTTCCCGAATGAAATGATACCGAACATTCATGTGCTTTGTCCTCTCATGGAACACCGGATTCTTACACAAGTGCAATGCACTTTGACTTTCCAAAAACACCATAACTTGCTGCTCTAGTACCTTCAACTCTTCCAGCAACCCTTTGCACCACATAGGCTCTTTAATGGCCTCCATAGCCGCTATGTACTCAGCCTCGGTTGTTGAGAGTGTTACTACTGGCTGCAACTGAGCCTTCAAACTTACACAACATCTGTTTAAGTTGAAAAAGTAAGAGGTAATCGATCTCATTTTATCCCGATCTGCTCCATAGTTTGAATCCGTAAAACCCTCAAGGTAGATGGACGTACCCTTCTTCTCATAAACCAACCCTACTTCTGGGCTTCCCTTCAAGTACCTCAGTAACCACTTTATCCCAAGCCAATGCTTCTTTCTGGGATTACTCATAAACTTGTTGAGAACACTTATTGCATGAGCAAAATAAGGTCTAGTGCTTACCATGGTGAATATAACAGAACCAACAGCACTAGAATAAGAGACTTTTTCCATTTCCTTCTTCTCCGCCTCTGATCTTGGACATTGATCGCAAGAGAACTTGAAATGACCAGCAAGGGGAACCTTCACTGGTTTGCTATCTTCCATAGAGAACTTAGATATCATCTTCTCTATATAGGAAGTTTGAGAGATCTTCAATTTGTTTCTCTCCCTTTCCCAGATGATACACATCCCAAAGATCTTTTGTGCATGGCCAAGATCCTTCATCTCAAACTCCTCACTGAGTTGAGCCTTCAATTTTCTTATCCTCTTCCTGCTATTCCAAACCAACAACACATCAATGACATAGATGAGGATACTCACCATCTTCTCCACCTTGTGTCTAGGTGAGAAAGTTTCTGTGAAATCTATGCCTTTTCTTCTTGTGAACCTATTTGCCACCAGCTTAGCCTTGTTTCGGACTTCATCTCCTGGAGGGTACCCTTCTTTGACCTTGTAAGTCCACTTACAATCCACAACTCTATGTTTTTCTGGTTTGGGCACCAACTCCCAAGAGTTGTTCTTCATCAAAGAGTCCATTTCTTCCTCCATAGCCAGTTGCTACTTTGACGAATCCTTACACTCCATGGCATCCGTGTAAGTTTCTAGTTCAACCTCTCCTTCTGTCCAATGAGCTGCTACATTAGCATCCACAAACCCATATCTCAAAGGTGGTCTAACCACCCTCATTTCCTGGTGTCTTGTGAGCTGGTAGTCATTATGACTTGCTGCATCAACCTCTTCTTGTTCAGCCTCTTCTTGAGTTTCTTGAGCATGGCCTTCATTCAAGGGCTCTACCTGGTCTGAACCGTCTTGCCTTCCTTGCTCTACCTGAACCGAACTCTCCTTAATGTGATGCTCCATAACTTCCAGACTAGTTTGCTCACTAGCCCCTGCAGGGTTAGTTTTCTCCAAGTAGGGAAATAATAATCCATTAAAAATAACATCCCTACTTATAATGAGTTTCATGCCTTTCTTTTCTAAAGACCACAACCTATATCCCTTAACCCCATCACCATATCCTAGAAATACACATTTTTTAGATCTTGGGCTAAGTTTATCCTCCTTTTGATATGCATATGCAGCACACCCAAAAGTCCTAAGGTTGTTTAATTCAGGGGGTTTCCCACTTCATATCTCCATGGGAGTCTTGAGCTCTAAAGCTCTAGAGGGTGATCTATTTACCAAGCATGCAGCTGTAGCCACAGTTTCTCCCCAAAAATATTTTGGTAAACCAGATCCTATTAACATGCACCTAACCTTTTCCATAAGGGTTCTATTCATCCTCTCAGCAACTTCATTTTGCTGAGGTGTTTTTACAACCGTTCTATGTCTTAGAATGCCATTTAATTCACAGAATTTATCAAAATCCTTATTTACAAAATTCTAAGCCATTATCGGTTCGTAAAGCCTTAACTACCCTACCCGTTTGAGTTTCTAGCAACTTCTTCCACAGAACAAATTTATCTAAGGCATCTAATTTATCTATAAGTAAATAAACCAACAATCTTCTTGAATAATCATCAATTAAAGACAGAAAATAAAAGTTACCTCCCTGTGTTGGTGTTCTTGTTGGTCTCCAAAGGTCCGAATGAATGTAGTCAAGAATCCCCTGAGACTTGTGCACTCCGGTGTTGAAGCTGACCTAGTATTGCTTCCCAAGAATGCAACTCTCATAGAAATCCAGTTTCTCTACTTTGTCTCCTCCAAGTAGACCATCCTTGCTAAGAACTTGCAGGCCCTTTTTGCTCATGTATCCCAACCGAGTGTGCCAAAGGGCTACCTTATTAATCTCAGCTATCAAGCTTACTACTTGATCATTGATTTTTGTCTCTCCGATCATCTCATAGAGTCCATCATTTCTTGCTGCCTTGATCACTACCAAAGATCCCTTGGCCACCTTAAAGTATCAACTAACCGAGTTAGAGGAATTAAGAAACGATGCTTATGAGAACTCTAGAATCTATAAGACCAAAATGAAATCATTCCATGATAAAAACATTTTGAGGATAACGTTTAGACCTAATGATCGAATGTTCTTATACGACTCTAGACTTCATAAGCATCCTGGAAAACTTCGGTCAAGATGGACCGACCTTTTTATAATAAAAAATGTTTTTGAAAATGAGGCAGTGGAAATTGAGGACACTAAGAACGGTCGGATTTTTAAAGTGAATGGTCAATGACTTAAGATCTTAATTGATAGACAAGATCCAGAAGTGGAAGACATTCCGCTTATGGATCCAGTCTATTCACCTTGACCACACAACAAAGGTACATTTTTTTATTATTTATTTTTACATTTTTTTGCTTTGTGAGTTTATTTTTAATTTTTAGTTTAATTTAATCTGATTATATATATATGTATATATATATATATATATATTATTTTTATTTTTATTTTGGCTGATTTTATTTTTCTTTTTCTCTTTGGCAAACAAACAATTTTTTTTGACTCAGGTCGCGCCGCGCCCCACAGAACGCCCCCTCACTCCCACAACCTAAGTCGCGCCCTGATTTGCCACCTGCACACACACTTAAAACCCTTTTTCACTCTCCCTTCTTCATATCCTCACACGAACCCAGCAGCCCTTTTTCCCCCATTTCTCTTCCTCTCTCCAAACCCTAACCTCCCTCATCATTTTCCCTCAAAATTTCTTTATTCTACCTCCATGTCTTGTAGGATTTTGCACTAATCTTGCAACTTTTGTTGAAAATTTCTCTAACCCTCTTGGTTCAAAGTTGGTGGGTACACCACAGTTGTTTTCTTTTTGCTGTCTTGTTTTATGTTATAGATTGAAATTTTAGCAAGAAGAATGGTATACAATTCCTTGGTGGTACACCTTTTTCAGCACTTGTGCACTCGTGCTTACAAAGGGGGTTTTTCTTTACTTTCTCTTTTAACATTGAGGACAATCCAAATTTTAAGTTGGGGGTGGAGACGTATTTCTTAAAAATTGCTTGGTGTTACTTTCCCTTACCTTTTGTTTTTAGCATGTTTGGTGTTAGCCTTAAAGTTTATTCACATGTCAATGATATGAGCTTAATTGAGATAGCATATAGCATTTAGAAGAAGTTAAATCTTGCTTCGGCTTGAAATTAATTTAAGTATCAATCTTCATTTGGTTTGAGACTCTAGTTTGTGGTAAGATTGTATGATTAGTCTAAAACATTTAGAGAAGTTTTATGTGTGATTGCTTTATGAATACTTTTGCGGTATCGACAAGCTCTAGAACTTACTTGATAACCACTTGAGGCGAATTCCTAGAATGCACATTACTTAGGATATGATATAAGCTATTTTTGGACCGTTTGAGCCTGTCAAACCCACCATTGCTATATTTACCACTAGTCACCTATTTGAGCCATTTTTCTTGAAAAAGAATTTGAGCCTTGTTTCTTTCAATAGCCCACTTACCCACCTTTATGAGCCTAAGAAAATATTTTATCCTTACCTTCCTCTGAAAATAACTTAGCTATATATATTTGTTGAGAAACACTTAAAAGGAGTAAGGATCACTACCATAACCCTAGTACATTAAAGTAGATAAGTTGGGGGTTATGGAAAAGAAAAGAAAAATGGAAAAGGAGGTGAATGGTCTTATGCCAAAATACTAAAGAAAAGAAAAGAAAAGAGAAATGAATTATGGCAAAGAAATAAGAAAAAAAAAAGTAGTGATTAGAGAAAAATACTCGAAAAATAGTTGAAAAAGTTGGGTGTTGAAGTAAGGTTATCTAGTGCTTAAAAGTGGTTATGTTTAAAACTAAGAGATTGAGTTCTTCTACTTATGAATCCTTCCCATTCTTTCTTAACCTTTACCTTAGCCTAACGTTACAAGCTTATTAAAGACCTATTGATCCAATGTAATGTGATTTTTCTACAATAGTGGAGAACAGTTTGAAATGTAAGCCTATGGAACTTATTTTTGTGATTAATGTCACGCAATTTATCATGTTTTAGAGGTCAAGACTTGTATTCACGAATGTCATGCATAAAGTCATCCGGATGTTCAGATTAATGGATTATGGTAAGATGGATGTTAAGAGTTGATAACAATTTTAAGATTGATGTTTAGATTACTTTTGAACTTGGGTGAAATTTAATGATTCTATATGTTGTGTGCTGTATGAAATTTTTGAGACAAAATGTGAATTACTCTTGGTTAACACTAATATTGCTCTACTTTGTTGTGATCCCCACCGAAAAATTCATCTCTTGTTTTCGTTTGAATTGCTAGGGACTAGCAATAAATTAGTTGGGGGTTGTGATGAGAGCTATAAAATGCATCTTAATAGTACTTAATTGTTAGCATTTTAGAGTTGATCTAGGTTTTAATTGCACTTTTATATGTAACAACTCTAAAGTTTTGATGCATTTTCAAGTATTTTGAGTTTTAAAAAGATAGAAAAGCTATTGTTGAATGAAGCACAAAGATTCCATGTATATCGGAGCAAAAGAGTGCTTCTGCAAAGGCTAAACAAAGAGATCCATGCATGTGCACCGCGCCCTGGAACAAACTGGGCCGCACCCTCCAGAACAGAGGCCAAAGCAGGCAAAAAAGGCCATCAGTTCAGGGTGCGCCTTGGACTAAGGCGCACCGCACCCTGAGGTGTTAGGTGCGCCCTGGATTAATCTAGGGTGCACCCTGAAGGGCTGAGGTGCACTTTGAATGGAGCTGGGGTGCACCTTCCAGAAAGTTCACAAGGCTAGCCTAAAACCGAGCCTAGGCGCGAGAAAATCCAAGCCTAGATGTGGACTCGAACTTTGCTCTCCGAGTTAGGTCTGAATTAGGTCTTTAATGATTGTTTAAAACCGTAAAACACCCTTGGACCCTTGTATTATAAATAGATCACTTTGGGTTTGATATTATTCATTCATTAAGCTGGAAGATGTTGTGAGTTTTAAATTACTCGCAAGCGCACGAGTCGTTTGCAATATAGTGTGTGCAAGTGCGAGGTCGAATCCACAGGGAATTGCGTTGTGAAAATAGCTTTTTATCTAAACTAACCTTATTTTAACCTAGTTCCGAATTGTGAATTATATTTTGCAAAACAAATATAACTAAACTAAATTGATTTAATAACTAATGATGAAAACACTAAGGTTTCTGAATCCACCCAACCAAAGTAAAGCATATATATTCATGTTCTATATAAAAATAATCTATCAAAACATTCCATGAATCCAACTTAAACAAAAAATAACGAATATCCCAATTAAACCAAAAGCATCCAATGTATCCGCTTTTAACAAATCACAAAGGAAATCCAATTTAATTAAAAAGGATTCGATGTATCCATCAGATGAATCACGCAAAATATCCAACAGAACAATTAAAAACTATCAATCGTAAGAATTTACTCAAATAATTGAAATAGAACATTTAAACTAAACATATCAGAATTGTATGAACATATCTGAAAATATAATGCTAAACAATGGCGAGGCTTCATCTTCAACCTTAGCTGAAGATTTTAGCCACTCATGATCATGAAACTAATTTTCACAATAAAAAGTGCTAAGCATTAAAAACTTGAAAAGAATTAAAACTGACTGTACATTGGGAGAAATTCCACACATTGTTGGGCAGAACTTCCCCCGGTAGTGGCAAAAGCCCTTAGGAGATCTACTAGAATGCTAGTAGAAACCCACCAGACTGCACACTGAATAATGAAGTGAGGTAGTGTTTATATAAGGGAATTCCTGGAGTACAATGAGCTGTAAATTCGATACGGGATACTGGTCCTTTGCGATCGATCGCAAGTCTGGTGTGATCGATCGCAGCATGGTGCGATGCAATGTGTCTGGCGCGCTGTAAGTGCTTCCTATCCGATGCGGGATGTGCGAGTCACTTGCGATCGATCGCAACCCTATTGTGCTCGAGCGCATCATAATGCACTGCAATATATATGACACTGCTGTTGTTTCCTCTCCAATGTGGGATGTGTGAGTCACTTGCGATCGATCGCAAGTCTGGTGCGCTCGAGTGCAGGTGCGATTGATCTCATGCCTTGTGCGCACGATCACAGTTGCGATCGATCACATGTGCTGTGCACTCGATCGCACTAGACATCCTCAGCTTTTGCTCTTTAAGCCCTAAAGTTTCCACATTGCTTCATTTTATTTCAAAACCTATAAAAACACAGAAAACACAGAAAATAGATAAAATAGCACGAAATAACATAACTAAGAACTCAACAAATGTAAACTAAGAGGCTAAAACATGTAATATTTAGCATTCATCAAATACCCCCAAACTTACATATTGCTAGTCCCATAGCAATACGAAACTAAAAACTAAATGAAAAAAAACAAAGAATATAAAGATAAGTTCATAACTCATGGTATCCAAAAATTTTAGGTGCACACACCACCATGATAATGATTCATGAACAAGCTTAAAAAGATGAACCCATCTTCGCCATTTATAGAAATGTTAAAATCTAATTATTTATAAAAGGCAGGCTAATGCATCATAAGTATGACTCAGTGTGAAGTGAATTAGCAAATAAAAATGAAGCTTCCGAATGAGTCCAATGTGTAAGGTCTCTATGTCTCAAGATTCACCTCATTTCCATCAGAATGAACGAAAATGGCATAGTTTTTATTTTCTTCTCTTTTTTGTAAGGCTCTGTTATGTTTAGTTTCCTTAAGCTTTCTAATTGACCCATGTAGCGAGTGTTGAGTCAATGACTCCCAAACCAGATGGTTTTAGAGCATTAGGTGTACAGACACCCCTTAGGACTTACTAATTCGAGTCAAAAAGGCTACGAAATTAAACTGGCCTTAATACTATTAAACAAAATTCCAACCTTTTGACATGAACACTCACTGCTTACTGAGGCAAGAGGTCCAGTTACTCAGTGGAAAGTTTATTTATTATCATAATTTTCATTCATTTTTTTTTATATATGCCAAAGTTTTAATCCAACAAGTCATCCCGTTTCAGTTAAGACAGAAACATACACATTAAAATCAGATGTCATACCTCACATAATGCGTACTAATGTGCTCGTGTTAGATTAGAGATCAAACATGTGAATTCTTAAATGCCTCAAGTAAGTAACTAAATTTTAAAACTTTATCAACAGATCATGTGTTCCAAAATTTAAACTCACCAATGAATCACATCACAGAAATTGTTTAGATCAACCAAAATTTCAAAATAACATGAGCATGCATTAAAAAAAACAACAAATTAGGACAAAGTGTGTGTAATATGTCTCCTATACCCCCAAACTTAAATTACACATTGACCCCAATGTGTGAATAATATGGAAAGAGTTGACCTGGGATATGGAAAACTATCTGGACTGGTATGGCTCATAGCATACCCCCAAACTTGAGCTGAAGTACGAGTTGTCTCTGAAAATAAAGACTGGAAAACAAACATTAATCATAAATATGTAAAATAATAAACAAACAAAAAGGATAAGCTGTGGGGTGCCTCCCATGAGCGCTAAGTTTAAAGTCTTCAGCCAGACTCTCTTTAGTAGATGACCCTCAATCAGAGTAAATAGGATCCGTCAACAATATTGTCTCAATGTCCGGACTCCTCAACTCCAAGAATGGTTTTAGCCTCTGTCCATTTATCTTGAAAGTTCTACCATTCTTTAGATCCTCAATCTCGATGGCCCCATGAGGAAAAACTGACCGAATAATAAAGGGGCCGGTCCATCGAGACTTGAGCTTGCCTGGGAAAAGATGCAGGCATGAGTTGTAAAGAAGAACTTTTTGACCCGGCTCAAAAGCTCGTCTCAAAATGTTTTGGTCACGAGTCTTCTTTATTTGTGCTTTATATGACCGTGCACACTCATATGCATCATTTCACAGCTCCACTAGTTCATTGAGTTGGAGCTTCCTTTGGGAGCTAGCCTTCAAAAGATTAAAGTTTAGCTATTTGATAGCCCAATAGGCTCTATGCTCTAATTCGACTGGAAGGTGACAGGCTTTTCCGTACACAATACGATATGGAGACATGCTAATTGGTGTCTTAAATACTGTTCGATATGCCGACAGTGCATCAGTCAATCACAGAGACCAATCCTTTTTATTAGGGTTCACAGTTTTCTCCAAAATGTGCTTAATCTCGCGATTGGAAATTTCCACTTGTTTACTCGTCTGTGGGTGATACGGGGTGGCAACTTTGTGTGTGATGAAATACTTCTTCATGAACTAGTCAAAAATCCTGTTGCAAAAGTGCTTACCTCCATCACTTATAATTACTCGAGGCGTACCAAAATGAGCAAAGATATTGTTCTTCAAAAACTGGACCACAACTCTATGGTCATTGGTCTTGGATGCAACTGCTTCCACCCATTTGGACAAATAGTCCACAGCAACTAGAATGTACAGATAGCCAAAGAAGTTTGGGAAAGGTCCCATAAAATCAATGCCCAACACGACAAAAATCTCAACAATCAGAATGGGGTTGAGGGGCATCATATTCCTCCTAGAAATACTCCCTAGCTTTTGGCAACGCTCACAAGATACACAGTAAGTGTGAGAGTCTCAAAACAGGGTAGGCCAATAGAATCCGCACTGCAAAATCTTCGCAGCGGTCTTTTTAGCACTGAAATGGCCTCCACAAGCATGATCATGACAAAAGGTGATGACATTAGATTGGTCATGCTCAGGAATACACCTTTTGATGATCTGATCGGGACAATACTTGAACAGGTAAGGATCATCCCATAAAAAATGTTTTACCATGGCCAAAAACTTTGATTTATCTTGTCACCCCCAATGTAAAGGCATTTGACTGGTGACAAGATAGTTCACTATATTAGCAAACCATGGCGCGAGATTGTGAGCAATGTGCATCAATTACTCATCTGGAAAAGTCTCAGAAATGGGAGTGGTGGCCTCAGTGAAATCCATTATCAACCTAGACAAATGGTCCGCCACCACATTTTTAGAACTTTTCTTATCCCGAATCTCTATGTCGAACTTTTGAAGTAGCAAGATCCATCGGATAAGACGAGATTTAGCATCATTTTTTTAGAAAAGATACTTCAATGCTGCATGGTCCGAGTAGATAATGACTTTAGATCCTAACAAGTAGGATCTGAACTTTTCTAATGCAAAAACGACTGCTAGCAACTCCTTCTCAGTGGTAGAATAATTGAGTTGTGCATCGTTTAGAGTTCGACTTGCATAATAGATAATATGAGGAAGTTTATCAACACACTGCCCCAAAACAATTCCAACAGCATAGTCTGATGCGTCACACATAATTTTAAAAGGCACACCCCAGTTGGGTGGCTGAATGATAGGTGTGGACATCAGAATCTTCTTCAGATCCCCAAATGCTTTCTTATAATCTTCATCAAATACAAATGGGGCATCCTTCATTAATAACTTGCACAAGGACTGGGCGGTCTTGCTGAAATTCTGGATAAATCGCCTGTAGAATCCTGCATGGTCCAGAAAAGAACGAACCTCCTTCACTGTACGTGGGGGTGGAAGGTTGAAAATCAGGTCCACCTTCGCTTTATCGACCTCAATCCCTCGATGAGATATGACGTGCCCCAGTACAATACCTTGCTTGACCATAAAATGGCACTTCTCCCAGTTAAGCACCAGGTTCTTCTCCTTGCACCGCACTAAAACTAAAGTGAGATGGTACAGACACTCCTCAAATGATGAACCAAAGACGGAGAAGTCATCCATGAAAATCTCTAAAGAACGCTCCACCATGTCAGAGAATATGTTGATCATGCACCGCTGAAAAGTAGCAGGTGCATTGCATAACCCAAAGGGCATGCGACAGTAGGCGAATGTCCCAAAAGGACAGGTAAATTTTTTCTTCTCCTGATCTTCAGGGTCCACGAGGACCTGGTTATATCCAGAATAACCATCCAAAAAACAATAATACTCGTGCCCAGCCAAACACTCCACCATCTGATCAATAAATGGGAGTGAAAAATGATCCTTCCTTGTGGCAGCGTTCAGTTTACGGTAGTCTATACACACTCTCCATCCTAACTGAACACGAGTTGGCACCAACTCGTCGTCCTTATTCTTCACTACCGTTAATCCAGCTCGCTTGGGCATAACATGAATCAGGCTCACCCACTTGCTATCAGAGATAGGATAAATGATCCCTGCATCTAACATGTTAATTACTTCTGCCCTCACAACCTCTTGTATAGTTGGGTTGAGCCTTCTTTGTGGCTCCCTCGATGGTTTGGCATTCTCCTCCAAGCATTACTAACAAGGGGCTGATTCCCCTGATATCCTCAATAGTCCAGCCTATAGCTTCCTTGTGCTCTCTCAAAACATCTAATAATTTCTCTTCTTGAGCCTCAACCAAATCTGAAGCTATAATCACAGGCAAAGACTTTGCTGGACCTAGGAACTTATATTGAAGATTGTCCGGTAAAGGTTTAAGTTCTTTCTTAGGAGGCTCAAGTTCTTCAATCTCTTCTTTCTCACTACTCTCCGTAGGAACAGACTCTTAAATGGCATTTGCTTGCTCAAGTAACTTATCCAAATCCATATCCTCTCCAAACTGAGCAAAGCATTCCTCCAGAGGGTCCTCCATGCTTTATTCATCCACTGTCTCTTCAATAATCTCCTCTATTAAGCATATATTTCTCACTTCAGCAAATTCTAGTGGTTGTTTAGTGATATTAAAAATATTCAACTCCACTGTCATATTTCCGAAGGAAATCTTCATCACTCCTGTCCTACAATTGATTAGGGCGTTAGCCATGGCTAAGAATGGTCACCCTAGAATCACCGGTATCTAAATCCCTATATTCTGGATCGGCTCTATATCTAGCACAATAAAATCCACAGGAAAATAAAACTGATCTACCTTTATCAAAACGTCCTCAACTACTCCCCGTGGTATTTTCACTGACCTGTCAGCCAATTGAAGTGTTGTGGATATGGGCTTCAATTCTCCTAACCCTAACTGCAAATAGACTTAATAGGGTAGAAGATTCACACTGGCTCCTAAATCCAATAGAGCCCTCTCAATCTGGCTGACTCCTATCATGTAAGAGATGGTAGGACATCTTGGGTCCTTATACTTGATCGGTAGCTTGCACTGAAGGATTGAGCTAACCTGCTCGGTCAAAAATGCCTTCTTCGGGACATTCGTCCTCCTTTTTATAGTGATCAAGTCCTTTAAGAACTTGGCATATGATGGCACTTGCTCGATGGTGTCCAAAAGTGGAATATTGATTTGGACTCGCTTGAAAACCTCCAGAATTTCTTCAAACTTCCCTCCTTTCTTGGGTGCTTGTAATCTCTCAGGGTACGGTGCTTTAGGTACAAACGACCCAGAAGGGTCATTCACAATAGGAGTAGCTGTAGATGGCTCAGCATCTCTCTTCTCCTTGTTGCTACTTTTTTATCTTTGCTGCATAGCAAGGCTCTCTTACACTCGATTGTCCACTTGTCTCCCAGACCTTAATATGATAATCGATTGCACTTGTTCCTACCCGTGCATAGGATTTGATGAATTTCCAACCACAAACTATCTCTTCTGGTTGGTCACAGGCTGGCTGGGGAACTTTCTATTTTCTCTTTCACCCAAGTGATTGCGATTTGCCCCATTTGACTCTCTAGATTGGCAATCGCTTGGGTGTTTACTATTGTTGCACTCCGCACTTCGCCGATGGATTGGCCGGTCATCTTCATGAACTCCTTAAAGGTATCCTCCAATGACTGTGAAATCGGCGTTGGCGCTTGAGTGGGAGTATAGTAAACAGATGCTGGTGCTGGATGGACTGAGTGACCATGACTTATAATTGGTGGAGGCAATCCAGGAGGGTATTGATTGTGAGCATTATGAGGGGCTCCTCCCTGATTCAACGATTAGTTCTGCTTCCATGAAAAATTAATGTGGTTTCGCCACCCTGGATTGTAAGTCTCAGAGTAGGATCCACTTGATTGCCTCCGATAGTCATTGAAAGCGTTGACATGTTCCGTGGGACACTCAGCAAAAGCCGGCATAGATGGACAATTCTATGCTAAATGCATAGGACTAGCACAGATGGAACATCAATCGTCATTAATTGTATTGGCAGCATTGATGGACTTGCCCATAGTGAGAGCGTAAATTTTCTTGGTAAGAGTATCTATCTTTATCTTCAAGTCAGTCTCCTCCTTAATCTCATAGATGCCTCCTTTCCTAGGAGCACGAATGGACTTATCCCGACAGCTTGAAAAATCCCACTGCTGCGAGTTGTTAGACAGTTTGTCCAATGCCTTGTATGCTTCATCCCTTGTCAGACTTAAGAATGCCCCCCAATTCATAGACTTGATCATGCTACGGTTGGGTTGAGTCAACCTTTGGTAGAAAAACTGAACAAGTCTCCACTTCTCATATCCATGTAGAGGGCATCTAATCAGTAACTCTTTAAAATGCTCCCAACTCTCAGAAAACTTCTCATCCTCCTTCTGAGTGAAAGAACTAATCTCCTTTCGGTACTCATTCACTCTAGACATTGGGAAAAATTTATTATAGAATTTACTCAATAGATTTTCCCAAGATGTAATAGACCCAGACGTGTTGGAATCCAATCATGCCCTTGCTCTATCATGAAGAGAAAAAGGGAAAAGTCTAAGATGGACTGACTCCTCAAAGAAGTTTTGGAACTTGAATGTGGCACAAATATCTTTGAACTTCTGCACATGGCTGTAAGGATTTTCAAGATTTAAGCCATGAAATGAGGGTACGAGTTGGATGACATGTGGCTTTAAATCAAAATGGGTAGCATTGGAGGGTGGCAACACAATGCAGGAAGATGAGTTAGTCGCAACTGGTGCGAACAAATCTCTCAGGGACGTGGTCGAGTCCACGTTCCACGCTCCAGGTTACTCTTGGTTCCTCAAGTTTTCTCCCATCTCAATTGTCTCTTGTTCAGCAAGTGACTTCTTCTGTCTCCTAAGAGTTCTTTCTAAATCGGGGTCTAAAGGTGTCAATTCTAAATTTAGGGATCTCCGACCAAGCATACACCAAACAGAAAACAGCAAAACAAACTAACTAGCAGTAGCAGCAAAATAAAATAAAACAAAAATGCTAACTAAACTAGTAGAGAAATAAAATTAATTTAGACAAAAATTTTACAAACAAAAACAATTCCCTGGCAACGGTGCCAAAAACTTGTTGTGAGTTTTAAATTACTCACAAGCGCACGAGTCGTTTGCAATATAGTGTGTGCAAGTGCGAGGTTGAATCCATAGGGAATTGCGTTGTGAAATCTAAACTAACCTTATTTTAACCTAGTTCTGAATTGTGAATTATATTTTGCAAAACAAATATAAACTAAACTAAATTGATTTAATAACTAATGATGAAAACACTAAGGTTTCTGAATCCACCCAACCAAAGTAAAGCATATATCTTCATGTTCTATATAAAAATAATCTATCAAAACATTCCGTGAATCCAACTTAAACAAAAAACAACGAATATTCCAATTAAACCAAAAGCATCCAATGTATCTGCTTTTAACAAATCACAAAAGAAATCCAATTTAATTGAAAAATATTTGATGTATCCATCGGATGAATCACGCAGAATATCCAACAGAACAATTAAAAACTACCAATCATAAAAATTTACTCAAACAATTGAAATAGCACATTTAAACTAAATATATTAGAATTGTATGAACATATCTGAAAATATAATGCTAAACAATGGCGAGGCTTCATCTTCAACCTTAGCTGAAGATTTTAGCCACTCATGATGATGAAATTAAATTTCACAATAAAAAGTGCTAAGCTTTAAAAACTTGAAAATAATTAAAACTGACTGTACATTGGGAGAAATTCCACATGCTGTTGGGCAGCACTTCCCCTGGTAGTGGCAAAAGCCCTTAGGAGATCTACTAGAATGCTAGTAGAAATCCACCAGACTGCACACTGAATAATGAAGTGAGGTAGTGTTTATATAAGGGAATTCCCGGAGTACAATGAGCTGTAAATTCTATGTGAGATACTGGTCCTTTGTGATCGATCGCAAGTCTGGTGTGATCGATCATAACATGGTGCGATGTAATGTGTCTGGCGTGCTGTAAGTGCTTCCTATCCGATGTGGGATGTGCGAGTCACTTGCGATCGATCGCAACCCTGTTGCGCTCGAGTGCATCACAATGTGCTGCAATATATATGATACTTCTGTTGTTTCCTCTCAAATGTGGGATGTGTGAGTCACTTGCGATCGATCGCAAGTCTGGTGCACTCGAGCACAGGTGCGATTGATCTCATGCCTTGTGCGCACGATCGCAGTTGCGATCGATCGCATGTGCTGTGAGCTCGATCGCACTAGGCATCCTCAGCTTTTGCTCTTTAAGCCCTGAAATTTCCACATTGCTTCATTTTATTCCAAAACCTATTAAAACACAGAAAACACAAAAAATAGATAAAATAGCACAAAATAGAATAACTAAGAACTCAACAAATGTAAACTAAGGGGCTAAAACATGTAATATTTAGCACTCATCAGAAGACTCAAGGAAGCAACAACTTCTCCTCCATCAAAGTGTTCAACCATGAGCCCCATGGCTAACTAATCTCCAAGCAAGGCAAAGGGATGAATCCATAGGTGTAGCTGTTCCTATTTTTCTTTATTTGATTTAGTTGTAATAGAGCTTTATCATTAAGAAATTGTTATGATTTACTTTTTAATCTAACTATAAGATTTCATCTAATCCGGTGATTATATTTTTCTCCTTGATATAAGTTTAGTCATGCTTTCCTTATGTCAAGATTATTTGGGTATGATTGAGTCCGGTAGGTTTATCCTTTAGGCTTGTCCATTACTGCAATATTTTCATAAAAGATATATTGTCGTTTCTTGATAAACCTATAGGATATATCATGTGTGCATGAATCGAAAATGTATTTCATAACAATCAAATTAGGGTTTATACATGTTCTCATTGAATATTTGCCGATTGCATGTTTAAGATGTGAAACGTGCAATCGAGATAAAACAACTGAATCAAGTTAGGATTAAGGCAACGAACCTGGGGAGGATTCTCAGATCCTTGTTGTGCCAATATTATATTTTACAACCCACACAATTACTTCATCATCAATTCCAGATTCTCTATTTATTTTGATTATATCGTCTCATATTAAAGTTTACATCTTTCTTTATAGTTAACTTGTCTCCCTGTGGAATCGACACCCCAAAGCCATGCTACAACTACCGCATTACTGTTTTAGGCATAATCAATTATCTTCTCCAATAGCCAAGTCCACTTTCTGTTGCATTAGAACCGCCTTAATCTTCCGCTTCCACAGGGAAAAATCTCCCTTTCCATCAAATTTCTCAACCACGAAATTTGAAGCCATCTTTGCGGACAAGATCCCAGTTTTATGCAATACCCGCAAATGCTTTCTTCAACCTCAAGAACACGATCGAAGATGGATCTTAACACCATTCTTGAATCACCCTCAAGAACACGATCTGATCTTGATCTTTACTCCGTTCTTGAATCACCCAAGAAGTTGATCTTTGATTCTTGGAGTCTTGACTCCGTAACCTTCTTGTTCTTGCTCCGATACCCAGCTGTGCAAGCTCTGATACCACTGTTAGAAATCACCTTGACAAGATGCCCAGGTGGTGATCTTCCAAACACCCAAGTCTAGAATAACTTGTAGAAAGAAATACAACAATCGAAAGCAAGAAAGAAAAGAAGACAAGTGATTTGTTATCGAGGTTCGGTAATAGCCTACGTCCCCGTGAGTTCTTCTGAACTCTCTGCACTAAATCAATGGTTCTTTACAATTACAGCAACCCTCTTCAAGAAGCTCAAGTTCTTGAAGAAACCAAGAAGAGAAGAAAAAAGATGATAAGAACTAACAATGCTCTCTATCTAATCTAGACTCCTCTCTCTTTATAACCAGCCTCACTACAATGAGTCCCTCTTGTGTTTTGTGTCTTTGCACTCTCACACAATTCTCTCTTGTATGTCACTCTTTACAATTGATCTCAAATTATATCACAAATTTGTGTTGAGAATGAAGCTAGCTGACCCTTTATATAGTGCACCTACTTCTTGTCTAATCTTGAGAGTTAATCTCCACCCTTAGATCTTGATGACCACTTGACCATGGCCCTCCATCAATCCTAAGTGGTGCTGTGCATTTTAACCTTGCATTCATACACCAAAGAGGAGGTTTAAACAAGCTATCCATGTGTGCATCAGTTTGCCTAGCGCCTAGGCGCTGAACAGGGGGCTGTGAGGCACTAGACAAAGCTCATTTGCACCACATTCTGGGCGGTGCGGTGCGGCGCTGCCCTTCTTCATACTTCATCCTTGCTGGGTGGTGAGGTGCTGGTGAAGGGGAAATAAGGCACACACTGATGCTCCCCTTCACACAACAGTGCGCACTACTTTGCTTTGCTGTTTAGGGGTGTGCATACACACCCAAATGGATGCACACACATGTGTGCACTCCTTTAACATGCTGTATTTTAATCTTCCAACCTTGGTTTAGACTTTAACCATCTTCAAACCATGTTTAGACATGTTTAAACCTTAGATAAATACCAACATATCCAGATACTCAGTACACTAACTCACTTTAGGGGTACACCTAGTGAGGATCCACACTTGCACCTTCGAGAGTTCTTCGACCTTTGCTAATTCCAGCACATCCGAGGCTTAGACCAAGAAGGAATAAGGTTAATTCTGTTCCCTTTTTCCTTAAAAGATAATGCTAAACTTTGGTATAATTCTTTGCCTGCAGTTTCTATTCACAATTAGGAGGAGTTGGCTAGCAAATTCCTAAGGAAGTTTTTCCCAGCCCAAAAGACGAAGCAAATGAGGAAGGAAATTCAATCTTTCCAACAAAATGATGGAGATCTATTCTTCGAGGCCTGGTGACACTTCAACGAGCTACTACTCAAATGCCCACACCACAACCTACCCCAAGACGAACTGGTACAAGCTTTCTATGAAGGTTTGAGTGACATTAACAAAAATATTGTGGATTTAGGTTGTGGAGGAGTGCTAATGGAGAAAAGCAGCAAAGAAGCGATGAAACTTTTCGAAACCCTAAGTGAACACACTTAGCAGTTCTCCTCTCGAGGTAGACATATAACTAAGAGTAAGGGCATGTCTGAGGTAAACTTGAATGGATGATCATCTCCTCAAATAGCTACTGTGGAGAGGAAACTAGACCTATTGGTTAAAGCTATGGCTGCTCAAAACACCTCATCTAACCCACCAGCTACACCACTCCAGGTATGTGCTGTTTGCTCCCAATTTGATCATAATACTGATACATATCCCTTGTATTCATTTGTAGATCATGAGCAAGCAAACTTTGTGGGACCAAACAATTATCCACCGAAGAACAACCCTTATGCAAACACATACAACCCTGGATGGCAGAATCACCCGAATTTCTAATGGAGCAACAATCAGAACTGTCAAGGGCAGCAAAGAAACTTCCAACCAGCTGCCCAATCTGTTCCCAAACCAAAGAAGAACGACCTCAAAAGTCTTCTGAGGTAATTGGTGTCTCAGCAGCAACAACTCATGACTACACATGAACAATTCATGGAAGAAACGAGATAATTTCGGAATGAGATGAGACAAATCACTGCAAAACATGATCAAGCCATCTAAGGACTAGAGGTACAAATGGGGAATTGGCCAAGGAACTGAGTACTTGAAAATAAGGGGAGCTTCCAGCCCAACCACTACCTAATCCAAGAGGACATCAGCAACTGAATGCTGTAACAACTTTAAGAAGTGGTAAGATCATCGGCACCAATGAGCCTACACGAGCATCTCCAAACCAAGCATCCACATCTAAAGTAAGTGAGATGGAAAAGGTAATTGCACCTCCACCCTTCCCTCAAAGGTTAGTGAAGTCTAAAAAGGAAACTAAACTGAGTGACATTTTCGAAACCTTGAAAAAGGTGGAAATAAACACTTATTTATTAGATACAATAAAACAACTTCCTGCTTATGCTAAGTTTTTAAAAAATTGTTGCACTAACAAAAGGAAGTTTTAGGAGCATGAGAAGGTAGCCTTGACCGAAGAGGTGAGTGCTATATTATTAAGGAAATTACCACCAAAACCAAAAGATCCAAGTAGTTTTACTATTCCTTACACGCTAGGTGACCAGCTTTTTGAGCATGCATTATTGGATCTAGAAGTGAGTGCCAACTTGTTACCATACAGTGTATTCAAGACACTAGGTTTAGGGGAACTCCAACCAATCTCCATTACTTTGCAATTGGCTGACAGAAGCATCAAACGACCGAGAGGTATCCTCGAGGATGTTTTGGTAAGAGTAAGTAAATTTATTTTACCTACTGATTTTATTGTGTTAGACATGGAGGAATGCCATATGCCTTCACCACTCCCTATCATCTTAAGAAGACCATTTATGATCACTATTGACACAAATATTAGTGTAAAAAAAGGGCATTGTCATTATGAGAGTAAATGATGAAGAGATGGAATTCAAAATATTTAATACACTAGAATCCACTAAAACTGATGATGAGTGTTATAATGTGAGCTTAATGCAAGATATTGTTGAGAAAGTTTCTAAGGTCCATCACACTGCTCCATTGGAGACCATCCCTAACCATGATGACACAAGATGGGACATTGGGCCAAAGGATGGCGATGTGATTAAAGATGTCAATGGAGCTATGCACACTAGCATGAACACACCAACGCCTCCAAGTAAGTATATTCTCCCAATTGAACCTTCTGAACTTACTAATACTACTTTCCCTTCTTCTACTATCCAGGTACCAAGATTGAAGATGCAGTAGCTTTTAAAGGCACTGGAACCACCTGATGTGGGCTCTAAGTGCCTCATTCAAAGAAAGTAGCACCAAAGCTACTATAGAGAGCGCTTGAGCAATTCCCACTTGCATGACGTATAGCTCAAGCGCCTTTATCAAGGTTAGTGGTACTGATGCCACTAAAAATAAAGTATGACTGTATCGTTTTAAATTTATTTTGGTTAGTTTTAATTAATCTATACATACTACCTTGCGCTCGAGCGCACATCCCCTATACTCTAGTGCGTGCGAGCGCAACACCATACACACTTGCGCATTGTGCGATCGAGTGCACTTCATAAATATGCTCGAGTGCAGTCGGGGCAGAGAAGGCACGTGATATTTTTATTCACACTTCACTTACAACCCCACTTTTCTCACATTTCCCTCCAGTACACTTCTTCCTCTAGTCCATCGCACTTGCCATCACATTTGCACGAAATCTATTGAAAACCACTTACTCACCTCCGGCATTCCACACCACCACCACCTCGCCACATAATTAAGCTCACCACCAGGCCAACATGTTTTCTGTCTCCTTTGCACGCCCACTATCATACTAAGCACACAAGGTACACACAATTTGGTTCTTAGATACTTACACACACACAGTTCTTGATCTTTAAATTTACAATATTCATTATCTATATATGTTTATCTTGTGGGTTGATTAGGTATTCTTGTATTTGCAGGAGGTTTGGATCAACTGTGTGTAAATTCTACGACTTCTGGTTTTTGTTGCACATAAAGTATTCGACCTATTGCCTGACCAAGTGCGATCGAGCGTCGGCACTTTGTGATTGAGCGTACCTCAATCTATGCGATCGAGCGCACTATCAACTGCACACAAGGTCAATCACACCAGAAGCAACACTGTTTTTCCGCAACACATACCTTCCACATCCCGAGCGTCCAATAGCCGCCACCAGACATCCCGGCCCAGTTTCGAGCAGCGTGAAATACTATTTGAGACCACATTCAATATAGATGAGGACTTCAAGAGTCTGGATGCCACAAGATAGGCGGTCCAAGAGTTCAAGAACCAGGGTCTCAAGCGGCTATTCAAGCCGGTCTGTTCGACGGCAAGCACTCGATTCGTGGTCAACTGCTACGAGAACCTGACCTAGGACTACACCAGACCAGAGATCTTATCTTTTTCAGTCCAGGGCAGATTCATAGACCTGGCCACTACCGGCATAGCCGGTTCTTTACATTGCTGTGATGAATCCCCGCTGGAGGACAGCCACATAGAGGAGCAGTCTGACCAGTTTCCTATACCACACATCATAGAGGACATGTGTGCGGGCCAGTATGCATACCGCCACAACAATGCGGGGAACCGGTCGAGGTTTCCTTCTCACTTATGGTCGTTGACTCTATCCTCCAGCGTAATGCGTGTCCTTTGGGGCACAAGACATAGAGACGGGATCAATTTCTACAAGCTCTCTACGCCTTTCACGGAGGTCACTAGTACTCTATCCCAACGGTTATATGGAGTCAGATACAAAAATTCTGGGACAATGTGCATAACCAAAAAACCACCACAGCTAATGCTTGGGGACTCCCTTTCTCCTTCTTGCTCAATCATATCTTTAAGAAGAAGGGGATCAGATGCTCCTCCATCGATGGCCCAGTTAGTGATCATCCTTTCTTTGGGAGGGCCAATGGAGCCTCAACCAGTTTCACATGCCACGAGAACCCTAAGCGTAGATTCCAGTTGTAGAGCCTATGGCAGATGATCCGATGGAGACCGAGTAGCCACCAGTGAGACCTACATAAGAGGAGGACCAGCCAGACATGGGATCCAAAGAGTATCAGCACTTTCTAGATGAGCTGTCTTCCTTCCACTGTGAGCTATCCGATATCCATCGGGAGGTTCGTGAGGCAGCCCTTCTGATCCATCAGCAGATGTTAGAGTGATTATCTACCTAAATAATTATACAAATAATAGTTCTAGTTTTACTTGCAAGTGCACAAGGTCCGTAGTAGTATAGTGTGCAAGCGCGAGATCATTTCCACAGGGATTGGTGAATTTCTATTTAGAATTAGTTTCTTCAAATTAAAAAGAGAAAAAACAGTTTGATTATGAGTGAATAACAATAATGAGAACATAGGGCTACGATATCCACCACTAATTATACTTTCCCACTAACTAAGGTTTCAATGCTCTAGCCTTATCATGAATATCTAATGGCTGCCAACCTAAGGGCTTGGTCCACACCTTAGGCTATTGATCTTCTTATGCAACGAGTTAGACATGGTGTATACTCTAACTCTTTTCTCTCTTTAGGGATTAAGTATAGGTGTATACTGAGTTGTTCCTTAAGAGAGTATGAAGGCTATGGAGATCGGCAACCACACGGGGCCTAGGGCTTGGTTTACTCCCGGTTTCCCATGTTAACTAACCCAGGAATTTGGTGTGGATATCCCATGTTACTAATGTTGAACCTAGGACTTGGTCATCCAAATTGATTTGACTAACATATCTATACCACATGCATACGTTGATCAGGCACACACATATAAGGAATTTAAATACAAACAGGTATTAATCAAGTTAAATATTCTAACAAGGCTAAAGCAAAGATAATCAATGAATGAACATGTGGAAAAGCATATCTAGGGCTTCAATCGAGCACTATAGGAGTTTAGTTACGCATGCTAGATAAAGTAAATATGCTAAACATAATTAAAACAAATAGAAAACTAAAACCAAAGAAGACTCAGGAGACGAGTCGTCAATCCCTCTCTTAAGCTTTCTACTTCGAATCTAGAGCAAAAGGTATGGTTTATGAGTTTTACAGGGCTATTTATAGGGTCCTCTTGGTGACCCAAAACCCTAATTCCTTTTTGGAATCGGAAGACTTCTTTCCATATCTGGCTCTGCCGCCTCTGGAGTGATTATGCTAGAGCGTATGCGGGATGTGCTTGAGCGCAGGTGTGCGCTCGAGCCTTTTTCAAGTGCGATAGTGCTCTTGTGCACTCGATCTCAAGGGAGGTACGCTCGAGCACACCTTGCTAGATGGCAGAATTTGACTTTTGCTCCTAAAAGCTCCAATTTATCATCTTTTTATCCAAGCCCTGTTAAAAACACATACAACATGAAAATAAAGTATAATCTACTAAAATAGATAAATAAAGAGCCTAACAAGTATAAATTAAGGAACTTAAATATGACTATTTAAGCACTTATCGTACCCCCAAACTTACATATTGCTAGTCTCTTAGCAATACAAAACAAAAGACTATGTTGAAACAAAATTTAAAGATAAAATTATTTTCATGATACTAAAAAATTTGGGTTGTGCATAAAACCATGATAACCATTCATGAGTAAGCTTATAATAAAAACACATTTTTGTATTACAAAAGGACTTTCAAAAGCTTTATGCTATTTACCTAAGGTTGGCTTAAGACATCACAAGTTTGATTTGTGTGTGATGAATTAGTACATATAAGATAGGGCTTCCACATAATTTTAGTGTATAGTGTTTCGGTGCCCAAACCTTTATCGAATTTCTTATTTAAAGAGAACAAAAAGGCATAATACTTGCTTCTCATTTCTTTTTCTTTAATCATGCTATCTTTGCCATGTTGAGTTCCATCAAGCTTTCTATTTGACCTTTGTAACGAGTGTTTGGCCAATGACTCCCAAACCAGATGGTTTTAGGGCATTTAGGTGTAAAGACACCCCTAAAAGCTTACTTACTCGAGTCAAAAAGGCTACTGAACTAACAGGTTTTAATGCTTCTAAATGAAATTTCCACTTTTTGACGTGAACACTCAATGTTTACTGACGCAAAAGGCCCAGTTACTTAGTGGAAATTTTTTTATTATGACCATTAAAGGCTTACTTCCCACCTTTTGACATGGATACTCAATGCTTACTGAGGCAAGAGGCCTAGTTACTCAGTGGAAAGCTTTTAATGATCACTAGAAGCTTTCGTTTTTTTTTCTTTTTGCATGATGAACATTTTTCTTTATTTTTCTTATGCCAAAGTGTTCTTTTTAATAAGATATCAAATTACAGTTAGGTTATGGAAACATATATAAAATAATTATATGTCATTCCCCACATAAATGCGTGCTAATTATGTTTGTGCAAATTTGGATCAAACTCATGAATTCTTAGGTGCTTTGAGGTAAGTAACTAAACTTTATAAAATTCCCATTATAAGACTATGTTTTCTAGCTTTTAAGCTTACTAATGAAGTGTTATCAAATTTTTAAATCAACCAAAATTTTAGTTAACACAAGAACATGCATTTATCTTTCTTAAAAAAAACGAAAAAAAACTGGGACTTAATGTGTTGCAAGTGCGTGGTCTGATAATATCTCCTACTACCCCCAAATTTAAAAGGCACATTATCCCCAATGTGTGTGTGGCATGGAAAGATCTGACCTGGGAGATGGAGAACTAGGTTGCTTGCTTTGCTTATAACACGCCCCCAAACTTAAACTGGATGCACGCACTAAGTACCTGACAAAGAACAATAAACATTGTTTCGAAAAACAAGAAATATAAATATAAATATAAACAAAAGAAAAGTACTAAAATAAAAATGATATGTCTGGGGTGCCTCCCATGAGTGCTAAGTTTTACGTCTTTAGCTAGACAGGGTATCCCCTCACTGCTAATCATCAATGGGTGCAGTCGAAGAGATACCGGGTGCAAGAGGTAGGTAGTCAAGGATGGCCTGTAGCATCACCTCCTGTCGTGTAAACTGTGCCTCTAACCCATTGATCCGCTAATGGATTAAATGAGCTACCTCACGATCCTCCTGATGGATGTCGGACAGCTCACAGTGGAAGGAAGATAGCTCATCTAAGAGGTACTAATACTCCATGGATCCTATGTCTGTCTGATCTTCCTCTCATGAAGGGCTCACTGGTGAATACTCAGCTTCCATCGGATCATCCACTATAGGCTCGGCAGCTGGAATCTGTGCCCGGGGTCCTCGGGACATATGAGACTGGCTGAGGCTCCACTGGGCTCTGCCAAAGAAAGGATGGTCGCTAACCAGGCCATCAATAGAAGTGCCCCTAATCCCCTTCTTTTTGAAGATGTGACTGATCAAGAAGGGGAAAGGAAGGCCCCACACATTAGCTGTGGTCATCTGTCTGTTATGCACCCATTCCAGAACTTGTGTATCTGACTCCATATGACTGCTGGAATGGAGTACCAGTGACCCCGGTGAAAGGCGTAGAGAGCCTGTAAGAACTGATCCCGCCTCTGTGTCTTGTGCCCCAAAGGACACACGTTTCGCTGCAAGACTGAATCAATGAACCATAAACGGGGAGGCAACCTTGACTGGCTCCCTGCATTATTGTGGCGGTCTGTATACTATCCCACACACATATCCTCAATGATATGTGGGAGAGGGAACGAGTCAGGCTACTCCTCTATGTGGTTGTCCTCCGATGGAGACTCATCACAGTAGTGTAAAGAGCTGGCTATGTTAGTGGTGGTTAGCTCTATGAATCTGTCTTGGACTGAGGAAGATAAAATTTCTGGCCTGGTGCAGTCATAGGTCAGGTTCTCATAGAAACTGACCACGAATCGAGTGTATGCCGTTGAGCGGATCGACTTAAACGGCCGCTTGAGTCCCTGGTTCTTGAATTCTTGGAAACTTGGGAGTTTAGTTACACATGCTAGATAAAGTAAACATGCTAAACATAATTAAAACAAATAGAAAACTAAAACCGAAGAAAACTTGGGAGACGAGTCGTCAATTCCTCTCCTAACGAGCATATTAGCGCGCATTTGTGTGGGGTATGACATATAATTTTTTTGTATATGTTTCTGCAACCTTTCTTACTCGAGTTAGTAAGTCCTTAGGGGTGTCTTTACACCTAATGCCCTAAAACCATCTGGTTTGGGAGTCATTGGCTAAACACTTGTTACAAGGGTCAATTAGAAAGCTTAATGGAACTCAACATGGCAAAGATCGCATGATACAAGAAAAAAAGAAAAGAAGCAAGCATTATGCCACTTTTGTTCTCTTTGATAAGGAATTCGATAAAGGTTTGGGCACCGAAACACTATACACTAAAATTATGTGGAAGCCCCATCTCATATATGCCAATTCATCACACACAAATCAAACTTGTGATGCCTTAAGCCAACCTTAGGTAAGTAACATGAGCTTTTGAAAATCCTTTTTCAAAACAAAATTGTGTTTTTATTATAAGCTTACTTATGAACGGTTATCATGGTTTTATGTGCAACCCAAATTTTCGAATATCATGAAAATGAATTTATCTTTAATTTTGTTTTAACATAGTCTTTCGTTTTGTATTGCTAAGGGACTAGTAAAATGTAAGTTTAGGGGTGTGATAAGTGCTTAAATAGTCGTATTTAAGCCCCTTAATTTATGCTTGTTAGGCTCTTTGTTTATTTATTTTAGTAGATTCTACTTCATTTTCGTGTTTTATGTGTTTTTTACTGGGCTTTGACAAAAAGATGATAATTTGGAGCTTTTAGGAGTAAAAAGTCAAGTTCTACCATCAAGCAAGCTGCGCTCGAGCGCATCTCCCTTGTGATCGAGTGCACAGGCACACAAGTGCACTTGAAGAAGGCTAGAGCGCACACTTGCGCTCGAGCGCATCCCGAATACAATCGAGCGCAAACACTCCAGAGGTGGCAGAGCCAGATATGGAAAGAAGTCTCTGAAACTTAATTAGGAAATTAGGGCTTCGGGGCACCCTTAAAGCCCTCTGTATAGCCTTGTAAAACACATAGACAATATCTTTTGTTTTAGACTTGAAGTTACAAGCTTAGGAAAGGAATTGACGACTCGTCTCCCGAGTCTTCTTTGGGTTTTATTTTTCTGTTTTTCATTCATTATCGATATTATGTTTAGTTTAACTAGTATGTGTAACTAAACTCTTATAGGGCTTGACTGAAGCCCTAGTTACGCTTTTCCACATGTTTATTCAACGATTACCTTTGCTATAGGCTTATTAGAATGTTTAACTTGATTAATACCTGTTTATATATTCCTTATATGCGTGTGCTTGATCAACGTATGCATGTGGTATGGATTAGTTAGTCAAATCAATTTAGATGACCGAGTCCTGGGTTCGACATTAGTAACAAGAGATATCCACACCAGATTCTCGGGTTAGTCAACATGGGAAATCTGGAGCGGACCAAGCCCTAGGTCCCGTGTGGTTGCCGATCTCCACAGCCTTGATGCTATCTTAAGGAACAACTCAGTATACACCCATGCTAAAATCCATAAGAGAGAATAGAGTTAGAGTATACACCATGCCTAACTCGTTGCATAGGGAGATCAATAGCCTAAGGTGTGGACCAAGCTCTTAGGTTGGCAATCATTAAATATTCATGATAAGGCTAGAGCAGTGGCACCTTACTTAGCGGGAAAGTATAATTAGTGGTGGATATCGTAATCTTATGTTCTCATTATTATTAACTCACTCTCAACAATTATTTCTCTTTTTACTTTGAAGAAACTAATTCTAAATCAAAATTGACCAATCCCTATGGAAATGATCTTGCACTTGCAAACTATGCTACCATTGACCTTGTGCACTTGCAAGTAAAACTAGTACAGCTATTTGCATATTTATTTAGGTAGATAATCGTCACAATAAAAAGCAATGCGATGGAAGAGACTGCAGCACCTGAGCCCCGCAAGAAGGAACTTAAGCCTTTACCGAACAATCTTAAGTATAAGTTCCTAGGTCCAGCAGATATGTTGCTTGTGATTATAGCTTCAAATTTGGTTGAGGCTCAAGAGGAGAAATTATTGGATGTTTTAAGAGAGCACAAGGAAGCTATCGGTTGGAGTATTGAGGATATCAGGGGAATCAGCCTCTCGGTGGTGATGCACAAGATACATTTGGAGGAGAATGCCAAGCCATCGAGGGAGCCACAAAGAAGGCTCAACCCAGCTATGCAAGAGGTTGTGAGGACTGAAGTGATTAAGCTATTGGATGCAGGGATCATCTATCCAGTCTCTGATAGTAAGTGGGTGAGCACGATTCATGTCGTGCCCAAGCAAGTTGGATTGACGATCGTGAAGAATAAGTACGACGAGTTGGTGCCAACTCGTGTTCAGTCAGGATGGAGAGTGTTTATAGACTACTGTAAGCTGAATGCTACCACAAGGGAGGATCATTTTCCACTCCCATTTATTGATTAGATGGTGGAGCACTTGGCTGGGCACAATTACTACTACTTCTCGGATAGTTATTCTGGATATAACCAGGTCCCTGTAGACCCCGAAGATCAGGAGAAGATGACGTTTACCTGTCCTTTTAGGACATTCGCCTACCGTCACATACCCTTTGAGCTATGTAATGCACCCGCTACTTTTTAAAGATGCATGGTTAGCATATTCTTTGACATGGTGGAGCATTTTTTAGAGATTTTTATGGATGACTTCTCTGTCTTCGGTTCATCATTTGAGGAGTGCCTGCACCGTCTCACTTTGGTTTTAGTGCGGTGCAAGGAGAAGAACCTGGTGCTTAATTGGGAAAAGTGTCATTTTATGGTCAAGCAAGATATTGTACTGGGGCATTGATGAGAGTCATAAAATACATCTTAACAGTACTTAATTGTTATCATTTTAGGGTTGATCTGTGTATTAATTACACTTTTATACGTTGACAACTCTATAGTATCATTCTTGGATCATTGATCTATTTCGGTGCATTTTCAGGTACTTTAAGCTTAAAATAGGAGGAAAAGTTATCATTGCTTGAGATACAAAGACTTGAGGCATACTAGAGTGAAGGAATGCTTCTAGAAGGACAAGATGGAGGGCTTAAAAGAGCAACAGCTGCTGCCCGCATTGGAAAGGAGTTTCACTAAATTGCCAGAATTACCCGTACAGATCAATCATCTTTGCAAATTAAACTGTATTGATATAAGAAGAACCTGAAGATGAGCCAAATATTCCTAGAAAGATCCAGAAGTCTATTTTCTGGAGAATTTTACGATTCATAAAAATGATTTTTCTAGAGAAAGTTATGGCAGTTTAAGTAGACAAGGGTTAGGTTGTGTGGGCTGTGCGGGATTTCAGCATGAAGGGCATATGAAGGCTTAAATCCCACATCGGTTAGAAACGAATTTTTATATCCCATATCCCACATCAGATTGGCAACACTTTTCACTCATGGTATTTGCCTATATAAGACCCACTCCACTTCAGCTTTAAGGACCATCGGATAATCTGGGATCATCTGAGATCATCAGAAAGTGAATCCAGAGGGCCTTTAGGAGCAATCAAGAGGGCTTTTAGGAGGAAAATTAAAGGTCAGAGATGATCATTGGGAGGCCCGAGGCAGCTCGAGGAAGCATGAGCCCCATGGCCAACTAGTCTCCAAGCAAGGCAAATGGATGAATCCCTAGGTGTAGTTGTTCTTATCTTCCTTTATTTGATTCAGTTGTAGTTTGGAATTATTTTCATTAAACATTGTTATTATTTATTCTTGATTTAATTAGAAGATTTCCTATTAATCCAGTGATTGCATGCTTCTCCTCCATATAAGTCTAGTCATGCTCTTCTTATGTGTATTTATTTGGGTGTGATTGAGTCCGGTAGATCTCCTTTATAGATTTGTCCATTGCTGCGATATTGTCATGTAGATATATCATCGTCTCTTGATAATTTATAAGTTAGGTCATATGTGCTTGAAAGTAAAGAGTAATTCATATCAGTTACATTAGGGCTTATATATGTGCTTTAATTGAATATTTGCCGATTGCCTGTTTGGGATGTGAAACTTGCAATCGAGATAAAAACAAGTTAATCAAGTTAGGATTAGGGCAACGAACCTAGGGAGGATTCCCGGAACCTTGTTGTTTCTCCATCATAAATCTATTTACACAATTTCCTTCACACTATTTTCACACAATTCAGATTCTTTCAATCGATCTTTTATCGTTTGTGTTAAAGTTCACACCTTCTTTTATAGTTAACTTGTTTCCCTGTGGAATCGACACCCCAAAGCTATGCTACGACTACCGCGTTACACTTTGAGCGTAATCAAATTTTGGCATAGTTGCCGGGGAAATGCACTTAAGTAAAAAGAAGATTGTCAACTTCTGACATGACGATAGAAGAGTTGTAAATAGTTTTTCTTTTCAGCAGCTGTAAAG
Organism: Bretschneidera sinensis; assembly: GCA_023935145.1. NCBI lineage: Eukaryota > Viridiplantae > Streptophyta > Magnoliopsida > Brassicales > Akaniaceae > Bretschneidera > Bretschneidera sinensis. Next base: position 124,142,206 of record CM043699.1, read on the forward strand.
GTGGTAACTTCGTTCCTTCTTTTAGCTTGCTGTATTAATTTTTTATTTTTTATTTTATTTGATTCTTTCTTTTTTTATAGTATTTTTATTATTTTGTTACCTCATATGCACAGACATAGAGATGGTGTGGGTAGATTTGGTTGTAGGCCTGTGTTAGAGTCAGAATTTAATTCTTTTTCAAATCCTTTATTTGACAATCCATCTAGTCTCGAAGAAATGAGTGAACATGAAGATCAACCCCCTAGGACACTTAAGGATTACTTGCACCCTAACCATACGGCCACACCATCGTGTATCATGTTCCCCTCTAATGTTCAACAACCTGATTTTAAGCCGAGCATGATCCAATTGCTACCAACTTTCCATAGGTTTGAGAATGAAAACCCCTATATCCATATTAGGGAATTTGAGGAAGTAGTAGTTGCTTTTCACAGTAGGGCTGATATGATAGACACTGCCAAACTTTGGTTTTTCCCTTTTTCACTTAAGGAAAAAGCCAAAGCTTAGCTGTACTCGTTAAGGCCTAGGTCCATAGGTAGTTGGGATGAGATGACCCGAGTTTTCTTCCAAAAACACTTCCCAACCCATAAGACCAACAACCTTATGAGACAAATCTCAAACTTTGCACAAAAGGAGAGTGAAACCTTATATCAAGTTTGGGAATGTTCAAGGACCTTTTGAATTCTTGTCCACACCATGGGTATGAGAGTTGGCAGGTAGTTAGCTATTTCTATGATGGACTCCTAAGTAAGGAAAGCCAATTCATAGAAATGATGTGCAATGGGAATTTTCTTCAAAAAGATCCCGACCAAGCCATAGATTTCCTAGATGACCTATTAGAAAAAGCCCACACTTGGACTGAACCAAATGCCATGGAAGGAACTAGGAGAAATCAACCCACTGGGATTTACCAACTTAAGGAAGAGGACAGCCTTAAAGCCCGTTTAGAGGTCCTAACTAAGGAAATTGAAGTCTTAAAAACCAAGGATACTAGAACCCCTAAATCGGTTGCTAGGGTAGAGTCCTATGAGCCTTGTTTCATGTGTAATGGGGTAGATCATTTACCTAAGGATTGTTCAGTTTATTTTGAGATGAAGGATGAGTGTAACACTAAAGGTATACCCTCTAGCAAACCATACTCACCCTACTCTAGCACCTATAATCCCGGTTGGAAGAATCACCCTAATTTTGGTTAGAGATCCGATATACAACTTCATCCCCACTCTAGTACACGAAGGCAACCGGAAGCAACCTCATTTAATGCACCTAAAAAATCTTTACCTTTGGAAGATATGTTTAAGTCATTTATGTAGGTACATGCCAAGAGTGTGGAAGATCAAGGAAAAATAAATCAACGGTTGTTAGAGGAACAACAAGCGATTAAAGAGGAACAAAAGCTAATAAAGAGTCAACTCACCAAGTTGACTAGTTTCTTGACGATTCAAGAACAAAGTCGGTTTCCTTCACAACCACAACCTAATCCAAGGGGATAACATATGGCACAAACTTCCAATCCTGAAAATCAAAACATTAGAGAGGCTAATGCCATAACTACTCGCAGCAGTAAGACAACTAATGGTCCTACTCTACCATCACACTTGATTCCTAATATAGTAAGCAACAAGGATAAAGCTCCCAATGAATAAGAGGCCCGTGATGTTTATCGCCCACCAGTGCCTTTCCCTCAAGCACTCCTTAAACCTAAGGAGACAAATACAGCATTAAAAGGTGAGATTCTTGCACAACTTCGGCATGTTAAAATTAATCTTCCTCTTCTTCATGTCATAAAATAGATTCTCAACTATGCTAAAGTAATCAAGGATCTATGCACATTCAAGAGGAAGCATAATGTGAAGAAGACGACATTCTTAATGGAGCAAGCAAGTGCTATAATTAACAGCAACACACCACCCAAATATAAAGATCTGGGATGTCTAACGGTGGCTTGCCAAATTGGAAATAAACCTTATGGCCAAGCATTGCTAGATTTTGGTGCTAATGTAAACCTCATGTCATACTCTATGTACTTGCAGCTCAGTCTAGGTGAGATCAAACCAACCTCTGTGGTGCTTCAATTAGCAAATAGATTGGTAAGAAAACCAAGAGGTATTGTAGAAGATGTTTTGTTACAAATTGATAATTTCTACTATCCTGTTGATTTTTTGGTTTTAGATAATGTTTCTTCTATAAACACAGAGTCCAAAATTCCTTTGATACTCGGAAGACCATTCCTTGCCATCTTCATTGCCCTCATTAATTGTAGGAATAGCCTAATGACATTATCATTTGGAAATAGGACTCTAGAGGTAAATGTTTTTCGAGTCCCATGGCAGCCACATGAAGAGGATGAGTGCATCAAAGATGATTCTAACTCTTCAGAATTCATTCCTAATAATCTTGAGTTCAAAAATTCTTCAAATTATCCCCATGTTGTTAATGTTGTTGATATTTTTGGTAAGCTACAGGAATTTATTAAGACATCTTGCCAACCATGCTTTGAGAAGTTGCTTGAAAGAAGTCACATGGATGCGGGGATTAAATACCCTACTGCTGATAGTAAATGGGCATCACCAAAAACACTTGAGCCACATGTGGTGGACTTTAAGTATTCCTTGCCATCGCCAAAGCATACAAGCACAAAATTTTGTAGCAAAGCAGTGGCTGGTGCATCCAACTCATGTTTTTCAATGAGGGAATAAAAGTGTCTGGCTGAAGACGTAAAACTTAGCGCTCATGGGAGGCAACCCACAACATATCCTTTTTTTTATTTCTTTTTCTTGTTTATTATTATTATTTTGTTGTTTTCCAGTTTTACTTTAGTATTTATTTTTCAGGGACAAATAAACGAAGCAGTTCAAATGATCGTGCACAACTTTAAACTCCATGCACCTTTGGTTAAAAAGGTAGTTTCCTTAAATTTTACTTTTACATTGAGGACAATGCTTATCTTAAGTTGGGGGTGGAAGATATACATTTCTTAAGGCATATCATTTAATTGTTAGGTGTCATTTCTTATTGCATATCATTGAATTGTTGGGTGTCATTTTTTTTCTTCATCTTTTTCCCTTTTTGTTTGTTTTTAGCATGCTTTGTGTTAGCCTTGAAGTTAATTCACATGTCAATGATATGAACTTAATTGAGATAGCAGATAACATTTAGAAGTAATTAAATCTTGCTTCGGTTTGAAAATAATTTAAGCATCAATCTTTATTTGGTTAGAGACTCTACTTTGTGGTAAGATAGTATGATTAGTCTTGAACATTTAAAAAAGTTTTATGTGTGATTATTTTGTGAATATTTTTGCGGTCTCGACAAGCTCTAGAACTTACTTGATAACTACTTGAGGCGAATTCCTAGAATGCACATTACTTAGGATATGATATAGGCCATTTTTGGACTGTTTGAGCCTGTTAAACCTACCATTGCTATATTTACCACTAGTTACCTATTTGAGCCTTTTCTTGAAAAATAAGTGAGCCTTGTTTCTTTCAATAGAATTTACTCACCTTTATGAGCCTAAAGAGAATATTTTATCCTTACCTTTCTCTTAAAATAACTTAGCTAATCACATTTGTTGAGAAGCACTTAAAAGGAGGAAGGATGGAAATATGAGAAAATATCACTACCATAACCCAAGTACATTAAAGAAGATTACTTAGGGGTTATGTAAAAGAAAAGAAAAATGAAAAAAGAGGTGAATGGTCTAATGCCAAAATACAAAAGAAAAGTGAATTACGGCAAAGAAAGAAGAAAAGAAAAGAAAAGTGGTGATTTTGAAAAAAAAAATGGAAAATGGTTGAAAAAGTTGGGTGTTGAAGTAAGGTTATCTAGTGCTTAAAAGTGATTGTGTTTAAAGCTAAGAGATTGAGTTCTTTTTCTCGGGAATCCTTCCCATTTTTTCTTAACTTTTACCTTAGCCTAACGTTACAAGCTTATTAAAGACCTATTGATCCAATGTAATGTGATTTTTCTACAATAGTGGAGAGTGGTTTGAAATGTTAGCATATGGAGCTTGTTTTTGTGATTGACGTCATGAAATTTATCATGTTTTAGAGGCCAAGACTTGTATTCATGAATGTTACACATAAAATCATCCGGGTGTTTGGATTAATGGTTTGTGGTAAGATGGATGTTAAGAGTCAATAACGATTTTAAGATTGATGTTCAGATTACTTTTGGACTTTGGTGAAATTTAATGATTCTATGTGCCATATGTTATATGCGATTTTTGAGACAAAATGTGAATTACTCTAGGTTAACACTAATATTGCTTTTCATTTACTTTGATTCCCATCGTAGAATTCATCTCTTGTTTTCGCTTAAATTGCTAGGGACTAGCAATAAGCTAGTTGGGGGTTGTGATGAGATTCATAAAATGCATCTTAACAGTACTTAATTGTTATCATTTTAGGGTTGATCTATGTATTAATTACACTTTTATATGTTAACAACTCTAAAGTATCATTCTTGGATCATTGATCTATTTCGGTGCATTTTCAGGTACTTTAAGCTCAAAAGAGGAGGAAAAGTTATCATTGCTTGAGGCACAAAGACTCGAGGCATATTGAAGTGAAGGAATGCTTCCGTAAGGACAAGATAGAGGTCTTAAAAGAGCAACAGCTGCTGCCCGCACTGGAAAGGAGTTTCACTAAATTGCCTGAATTTTCTGTACAGATCAATCATCTTTACAAATTAAATTGTATTGATACAAGAGGAACCAGGAGATGAGCCATATATTCTTAGAAATATCCGGAAGTTTATTTTCTAGAGAATTTTACGGTTTGTAAAAATGATTTTTCTAGAGAAAGTTATGGCAGTTTAAGTAGACAAAGGTCAGGTTGTGCGGGCTGTGCGGGATTTCAGCATGAAGGGCATGTGAAGGCTTAAATCCCACATCCTAAATCGGTCAGAAACACATTTCTATATCCCACATCGGATTGAAAACATAATGCACTCATGGTATTTGCCTATACAAGACCCATTCCACTTCAGCTTTAAGGACCATCGGATAATCTGGGATCATTTGAGATCACTAGAAAGTGAATCCAGAGGGCTTTTAAGAGCAATCCAGAGGGCCTGTAGGAGGAAAATTAGAGGCCAGAGATGATCATTGGGAGGCCCGAGGCAGCTCGAGGAAGTATGAGCCCCATGGCTGACTAGTCTCCAAGCAAGGCAAAGGGATGAATCCCTAATTGTAGTTGTTCTTATCTTCCTTTATTTGATTCAGTTGTAGTTTAGAATTATTTCATTAAACATTGTTATGATTTATTCTTGATTTAATTAGAAGATTTCCTATTAATCTGGTGATTGCATGCTTCTCCTCCATATAAGGCTAGTTATACTCTTCTTATGTGTATTTGTTTGGGTGTGATTGAGTCCAGTAGATCTCTTTTATAGATTTGTCGATTGCTGCGATATTGTCATGTAGATATATATCGTCTCTTGATAATTTATAAGTTAGGTCATATGTGCTTGAAAGTAAAGAGTAATTCATATCAGTTACATTAGGGCTTATATACGTGCTTTAATTGAATATTTGCCGATTGCTTGATTGGGATGTGAAACTTGCAATCTAGATAAAAACAAGTGAATCAAGTTAGGATTAGGGCAACGAACCCAGGGAGGATTCCTGGAACTTTTTTGTTTCTCCATCATAAATCTATTTACACAATTTCCTTCACATTATTTTCACACAATTCAGATTCTTTCAATTGATCTTTTATCGTTTGTGTTAAAGTTCACACCTTCTTTTATAGTTAACTTGTTTCCCTGTGGAATCGACACCCCAAAGTTGTGCTACGACTACCGCGTTACACTTTGGGCGTAATCAGGCATGTCGTATCTCATCGGGAGATTGAGGTCGACAAAGCGAAGGTGGACCTGATTTCCAATCTTCCACCCCACGTACGGTGAAGGAGGTTCGATCTTTTCTGGGCCATGCAGGAATCTACAAGTGATTTATCCAGAATTTCAGCAAGATCACCAGGCCCTTGTGTAAGTTATTGCTGAAGGATGCCTCATTTGTATTTGATGAAGACTATAAGAAAGTATTTGGGGATTTAAAGAAGATTCTGCCCATGGAATCCAGCTGCCCCAATGAGATCAAGTTTCTTCTCAAATCCGGAAGATACCTCACATTCCGCAGCAACCTTGTCATTCCATCAAACATCCTCAACTGGATGTCTCCTATCCCCCTCACTTGGTAAGAAGTTTCATTCCCCAGGAAAACCTTTCCATCATCGATTTCCTTGAAATTCTTGAACCAATCCCGGTGAGGGCACATGTGATAAGTGCACCCGGTATCCAAGATCCATTTCTTGCTCCGTTCTTGCCACTTGGTCACACTTGAGCACACAACAAGAACATCATCATCTTGCTGTTCTTCCTTGGAAACCAAAGCCTCTCCATCCTTGGTATGGCTTCTTCCCTCATCCCTCATCTTCTCCTTGTAATCTTTCTTGAAATGACCCTCCTTATGGAAGTAGAAGCATCTCCCATAACTTTCTCCTCTACCTCTGTCCTGGTAGTAGCCATGTATGTTGCTGTGCACTCTCCCATGGCTTTCTCCTCTACTTCTGTCCTGGTAGTAGCCATATATGTTGCTATGCACTCTCCCATGGCTTTCTCCTCTACCTCTGTCCTGGTAGTAGCCATGTATGTTACTGCCATACTGAGTTGCGAGCCTTCCTTTAATGAACAACCCTTCTCCACTTGATGCACTCCTCATCTTGGCATCAAAATTATCTTGTAACTCTTTATTAGGATCCAATTTAAAAGCAAAGATTTGTTTATGAAGATACCTCTTATTAGAGAGTCTTAGCAAGAAACAACTCATCTAGTTTCTTCCATATGACTTCTGGATCTTTCGAGTCTCCGCACTCTCTTGTGACATTATCCAACATGTGTAAAAAGATGGTGTTGTATTCCATCTTTTTCATCTCATTCCGCTGGACCTCTGTGGTACTTGCTGGAAAAGCATCATCTTCTCCAATCGCCAAGTCCACTTTTTGTTGCATAAGAACAGCCTTGATCTTCCGCTTCCAAAGGGCAAAATCTCCCTTTCCATCAAACTTCTCAACCATGAAGTTTGAAGCCATCTTGCGGAGAGAATCCTAGATTTATACAACACCCATAAATGCTCTCCAACTTCTTCTAAATCTCAAGAACATGATCGAAGATTGATCTCAATACCGTTCTTGAATCACCCTCAAGAACACGATCAAATATTGATCTTTACTCCGTTCTTGAATCACCCAAGAAGTTGATCTTTGATTCTTGGAGTCTTGCTCCGATACCTCCTTGTTCTTGCTCCGATACCAGTAAATCTTGGCTCTCTTGGCTCTGATACCACTATTGGGAAACCACCTCAATGATGCCCAGGTGATGGTCTTCCAAACACTCAAGTCTAGAATGACTTGTAAAGAAAAGATACAACAACCAAAGCAAGAAAGAAAGACACAGCAATTGTTATCGAGGTTCGGCAATAGCCTACGTCCCCATGAGTTCCTCCGAACTTTCTGCACTAAATCAATGAGTTCTTACAAGTTACAGCAACACCCTTCAAGAATCCTTTAGTTCTTGAAGAATGAAAGAAGAGAAAAAAGAAAGCGATAAGGTCTTGAGTTCCCTAGAACTTTCCCCCTTAGAAATTCCACTTACATGTCCCTTGAATCCCCTCTCTATGCTATTCTCTGTTTCTAAACCTTTAGCCTCTCTACAATGAGTCCCTCTTGTGTTTTGTGTCTTTGCACTCTCACACAATTCTCTCATTCATATGTTCTGTCACACACAAACTTGTGTCTTGTTGTTGTGTGTTCTCTTGTTGAGATTGAAGCTAGGTGACCCTCTATATAGTGCACCAACTTCTTGACTAATCTTGAGGGTCAATATCCACCCTTAGATCTTAAGGACTGATCATCATAGCCCTTTATCAATCCTCAGTGATCTTGTGCATTTTGTACATGTATCCAAGCACCACTCAAAGGCTGGAAAAAATAGGATCAGGTGTGCCTCTAGGCCACAGCTTGGAACAGGGTGTAGTTGCGGCCTGGAACAGGGTATGCTGCGGCCTGGAGCAGGGCACACTTGCTGCCCCTCTATGCACCGCGGCCTGGGGGAGGCTGCGCCGTGGCCTGGCCCTCCTCCAGCATCCTCTCTTGCTGTGTGTCGTGACCTAGACAAGGCTGTGTCACGGCTTGACCTGATGCTGGACCATTTTCTTGTACATGCTGATCTTCATTTTGTTTAATCCTTGGACAAAACTCCAACACTTAGCCTTCTTCAAATCAAATATTGCAACAGAGAAAAAATATTCCCATGAATTACTTTTCTTTGCTACATTTTTTGTACCATGGATTCTCTCTTGGTATTTTATCATCTTAGAGGCAGCATGTTCATTTATGGCTCTAAAAAGAATTTTCAAAATCAAGTGATGGGCAAAATATGATTGTTCCATAGCCGACATTCAGGTTGTGAAATAATGGTTTTTTAACCATCCTCAGTTCTCCAAAATTCAACAAAAACCTACTGTTGCAAGCTCTTCAAGCCAGTAAATCCTTTCAAAGAAGGAAAAGATGAAAAAGTTACTTGAAGAACTATCACAGTTATCTGATGACAGTGATGACAGCATAAAAACTCCTGATGATTTATCTTAATTTGATAAATTAGCCAACCATCAGACAAAATATTTTAGAACTTGATAAGTGCGTAAATATTCATATTTAAGCCCCTTAATTTATATTTGTTAAGTTCTTAGTTTGTATTATTTCATCGTATTTAATCTCTATGTGTTTTCTGTGTTTATCTAGGTTTTTGGAGCATTATGGAATTATCTACCTTAAAGAGCAAAATAGGGAAAAGCTAGAATCTGCTGCTGCGATCGAGCACAGAAGACCTATGATCGAGCGCAACAGTGCTCAAAAGCCCAAGTCCAGGATCGAGCACACCTGCGCTTGCGCACACAAAAAGAAGGATCGAGTGCACCATGCTGCGATCAAGTGCATTTGCGCAGTATAGCAGCTGATCCTATTTTGGAAATAAATGTAGGGTTTTATTTTACAAGTTTTAGGGTTTCTAGATGTTCTTAAACTCTATAAATAGGCCTGTAAATACAGAAAGAGGTGGAGGCCGGGAGGCTAGGAGAGAAGACTTTTGCAGAAGAATTGACGACTCTTCAAGGAAGCTCTCTTGGGTTTATTCTTTCCTCCCTATTTTACTTTATGAAGATGTCTAACATCAAACTCAAGACCTGTAAACACAGAAAATGGGAGAGGATTTGAGGAGAGATTTTGGAGACGAATTGACGACTCGTCTAGGAAATATCTTCGATTTTATTCTTTCCTCTCTATTTTACTTTATGAAGATGTTTAATATCAAACTCATGTGTAACTAAACTCTTAGTAAAGCTTGATTAAAGCCCTGGTTAAGTTTACTTAATAATTCAGTATTAGTGCCTTTGCGATATTTATATTATGATGCTTAACTTGATTAATTCCTGTTTTCTTGAATTCCTCATATGTGTTTGCCTGATCAACATATGCATGTAGTATGGATTAGTTAGTTAAATCAATTTGGATGACCGAGTCCTGGGTTTAACAATAGTAACAAAAGAAATCCACGTCGGGTTCTTGGATTAATCAACATGGGAAACCGGGAGTATATACCATAGCCTAGGGCTTGTGTGTTTGTCGATTTCCACAAATATTATGCTTTCTTAAGGAACAACTTAGTATACACCATGCTAAATCCTTTAAGAAAGAAAAGGGTTAGAGTATACACCATGCCTAACTCGTTGCTTAGAGAAATCAATAGCTTAAGGAGTATACACCATACCCTTAGGTTGACAACATTAGGTATTTATGACGTGATTAAAGCATTGGCATATTGTTTTATTGTGGAAGCATGATTAGTGGTGGATATCAAGTCCCTATGCTTTTATCATTATCAATTCAAACTCAATTATTATTTATATTGTTTTATATTACGAAATTAATTTTAAAGCAATATTTACCAATCCCTGTGGAGATGATCTCGCACTTGCACATTATACTACTATGTTGACCTTATGCACTTGCAAGTAAAACCGTTCAATTATTTGCTTATTAATTTAGGTAGATATTTGCACAACAAGTTTTTGGCACCGTTGCCGGGGATTGCATTAAATTCTGTTTAGAATTATTTGTTGTTTTGTTTTATTATTCTGTTATGTTTTATTTTAATCAAAAAAATCTAATTTTTATCTTCTTTTTGTTTTTGCTTCAGATCTGCAATAGTGCAGTTCCTGGCATTGCGATTGAGCGGCAGCTACTGTGATCGAGCGCACTGCGATCGAGCTTAGTTCTGGGAGTGATCGAGCGTAAGTCCAGCAGTATTGAAACTGCTGCACTGAAAAGTTTCGGCTGATTCATGCAAGGACTTCGATCCAAGAATCCAACCATCTATCCACTCGATATAGAGATTGAGCATACCATTCGACAAAGACCCAGAGACAATGTTAAGGAGGAAGAAGAAGAATTCAAGGGAGAGGCCCCGATGGCGGAACAGCAGTACTGAAGCTGCTGCACTGAAGAGTTTGGCTGATTCATGCCGTCTAGCTGAAGACGTAAAACTTAGCGCTCATGGGAGGCACCCCACAACATATCTTTTATGTTTTTATTGTTTTTCATATTTCTTGTTACTGTTTATTTTTAGTGTTTTTTGTTTTCCAGTATTACTTTAGTGTTTATTTTTCAGGGACAACGCATACTTTAGTTTAAGTTTAGGGGTATGCAACGAGCCATGCCAGTCCAACTAGTTCTCCATCTCCCATGTCAGCTCTTTCCATAATATTCACACATTGGGGATAATGTGTAATTTAAGTTTGGGGGTATGGGAGACACATTACACATATGTTGTCCCAATTTGTTGTTTTTTTTTCATTTAAAGAGAAAATAAATGCATGTTCATGTTGTTTTGAAATTTTTGGTTAATCTGAACAAATATTGTGATGTGATTTCATTGGAAAGCTTAAAATCTTGAACATATGATCTGATGATAGAATTTTAAAGTTTAGTTACTTACTTTAGGCATTTGAGAATTCACATGTTTGATCTAATCTAACACGAGCACATTAGCACATAATTGTGTGAGGTATGACATGTGATTTTAATGTGTATGTTCCATGGCTTAGTTAAAACTGGATGACTTGTTGGATGGACACTTTGGCATAGAAAAGTAGAAAAAACAATTTGCACAAAAAGAGAAAAATGCTCATAATGATCATTGATAAACTTTTCACTGAGTAACCGGACCTCTTACCTCAGTAAGCAGTGAATGTTCACGTCAAAAGGTGGAAATTTTGCTCATAATGATCATTGATAAACTTTCCACTGAGTAACTGGACCTTTTGTCTTAGTAAATAATGAGTGTTCACGTCAAAAGATAGAAATTTTGCTTGGTTGCATTAAGGCCAGTTTAGTTTCGTAGCCTTTTTTACTCGAGTTAGTAAGTCCTTAGGGGTGTCGTTACACCTAATACCCGAAAACCATCTAGTTTAGGAGTCACTGACTCAACACTCGCTACATGGGTAAATTAGAAAGCATAAGGGAACTAAACATGGCAGAACCTCATAATAAAAGAAAGAAGAAAATAAAATTATACCATTGTTGTTCATTCTGATGGGAAATTCTGTGAATTTTGAGATATGGAGACATTGTACATTGGAATTATTTGGAAGCTTCATATTTATGTGCTAGTTCATTTTACACTGATTCAAACTTGCGATGCTTTAGTCGGCCTTTTGTAAGTAATTAGTTTTTAAAATTCCTATTCATTGGGATGATGGGTTTATCTTTTTAAGTTTGCTCATGAATGAATATCATGGTTTTGTGTGATACTTAAATTTTTGGATACCATGAAGGATGGATTTATCTTTGTGTTCTTTGTTTTTCATTTAGTTTTTAGTTTCGTATTGCTAAAGGATTAGCAATATGTATGTTTGGGGGTGTGATAAATGCTTAAATATTCATATTTAAGCCCCTTAATTTATATTTGTTAAGCTCTTAGTTTGTGTTATTTCATCCTATTTTATCTCCTTTATGTGTTTTTTGTGTTTTTCTAGGTTTTTAGAGCATTATGGAATTATCTGGCTTAAAGAGAAAAATAGGGAAAAGCTGGAATCTACTGCTGTGATGGAGCATAGGAGACCTATGATCGAGCGCAACAGCGCTCAAGTGCCCAAGCCCAGGATCAAGCGCACTTGTGCTCGCATGCGTAAGAAGAAGGATCGAGCGCACCATGCTGCGATCGAGTGCATTCGCACAGTATGGTAGCTGATCCTATTTTGGAAATAAATGTAGGGTTTTGTTTTATGAGTTTTAGGATTTCCAGATGTTCTTAAACTCTATAAATAGGCTTATAAACACAGAAAGAGGTGGAGGCCGGGAGAGGAGACTTTTGCAGAAGAATTGATGACTCTTCAAGGATGCTCTCTCGGGTTTATTCTTTCCTCCTTATTTTACTTTATGAAGATGTCTAACATCAAACTCATGTGTAACTCAACTCTTAGTAAGGCTTGATCGAAGCCCTTATTATGTTTACTCAATAATTCAGTATTAGCACCTTTGCGATATTTATATTATGATGCTTAACTAGATTAATTCTTGTTTTCTCGAATTCCTCATATGTGTTTGCCTAATCAACATATGCATGTGGTATGGACTAGTTAGTTAAATCAATTTGAATGACTAAGTCCTAGGTTTAACAATAGTAACAAAAGAAATCCACGCCAGGTTCTTGGGTTAATCAACATGGAAAACCGGAAGTATATTGATAGGTGCTTAAATATTCATATTTAAGCCCCCTTATTTACATTTGTTAGGTCCTTAGTTATGTTAATTTAGTCTATTATTTGTGTGTTTTACATGTTTTTATTGGGTCTTAGAGAAAAAGAAGTAGTTTTGGCACTTAAAGGAAGAAGCTTGGAAATCTTGGAGCAACTTTTGGTCAAAGTGCGATCGATCGCACTACTGCATGCGATTGAGCGCACATGCGATCATGTGCACACAAGAAGGATCAAGCGTAGCACTTGTGATCAAGCGCAAGACGCATGCGATCGAGCGCACATGTACGGGCGTGAATAGTAAAAATGGTAGAACCAGTTTTGGAAATAGAGAAGGGTTTGCGTTTTTGGAAATTAGGGTTTCCAGAGCCTTCTAGGATTATTCAAGCCCTATAAATACACCTATAAAGCACACACAAATCATCACTTCTGGGAGATCATTTCTTTTATCTTTTACTTTAGCTTGGATTGTAAGCTTTGGGAGAGAATTGACACCTCTTCTCTCAGGTTTATTCTTCCCTTTATGTTTAGTTTATCTTAGACAGCATGTGTAACTAACTCTTTATAGGGCTCGATTGAAGCCCTAGTTATGCTTTCCCATATATTTATTCATTGATTATCTTTGCCAATAGCCTTTATTATGTTGCTTAACTTGATTAATGCCTGTGTTTATTTAAATTCCTCATATGTATGTGTATGGCCAACGTATGCATGTGGTATAAATTGGTTAGTTAGATCAATTTGGATGACCAAGTCCTAGGTCTAACAATATTAACAAAAGATATCCACACCGGATTCTTGGGTTAATCAACATGGGAAACCGGGAGTAGATACCATGCCCTAGGTCTCATGTGGTTGATTTCCACAGCCCTTATGCTTTCTTTAGGAATAACTCAGTAGATACCATTCTGAATCCCTCGAGAAAGAAAAGAGTTAGAGTAGATACCATGCCTAACTCATTTCTTAGGGAAATCAATAGCTTAAGGAGTAGGTACCATGCCCTTAGCTTGGCGACCATTAGGTATACATGATAAGGCTAGTGCACTGATACATTACACATTGGGAAAGTGATGAGTCTTAAATATTGCATATTTTAGACCCTTAACTTATATTTGTTATGCTCTTAGTTAGTAGTATTTTAATTTATTTTACGTTTTTCTTGTGTTTTGTGTATTTATACAGGTTTGTGGAGAAAATGAAGCATTTCAGGAGATTTGAAGCTTCTGGAGACATTGCGATCGATCGCACGAGATATGCGATCGAGCGCACTGCGCTCGAGCGTACCTGCCTATGATCGAGCGCAAGGTCCTCAATCCCACATCGAAATGTTTGCAGTGCATCGCACCTGCGCTCGAGCGCACAGACCTACGATCGATCGCAAGTGATCATCCCACATCGGTCAGAAATCTTTACAGTGCGATCGAGCGCACCAGACATGCGATCGAGCGTACCTGCGATCGATCGCACCACACTGCGATCGAGCGCACACAGGCCTGTATCCCACATCGTTTCTGCAAGCCACATTACTCCGGGTCTTCCCCTATATAAACAAGACCTGACTTCATAATTCAGTGTATAATTCCTGACCCACTTTGGTGTTTACCGGTGGACATCCGCCAACATTCTGGTGGATCCCGAAGGCATTGCTACCACAAAGGGAAGCGCCACCCGTCAGCGAGTGGAATTTCTCCCATGTAAAGTTTTTTATTTATTTCTTTATATTCAGTTGTTTTAGTTTAAATGTTTAGCACTTTTTATTATAGTTTTATAATTATGAGTGGCTAGACTCTTCAGCTAAGGTTGAAGATGAAGCCCCGCCGTTGTTTGGCGTAGTAGTTCAGATTTGCTTGTACAAATCTGACAATTTTTAGTATAAATGTTCTGTCAATTATTTGAGTTAATCTTATAATTGATTGAGTTTAAATTGTCTGTTGCATTTTCTTTGTGTTTCATCTGATGGATACATTGAATGCTTTTCGATTAAATTTGATTCCCTTTGTGATTTGTTAAGAGCGGATACATCGGGTGCTTTTGGTTTAGTTGGGATATTCTTTGTTTTTTGTCTTATAGTTGGATTCATTGAATGTTTTGATAGGCTATATTTTTAGAATATGTATGCTTAACTTCGGTGGGGTGGATTCGGAAACCTTAGTGTTTTTATTATTAGTTTTAAAATCAATTTAATTTAGTTTTAATTTATTTTGCAAATTATCATTCAAAATTCGGAACTAGGTTAAGATAGAGTTAGTTTAGATTAAAAATTATATTTTCACAATGCAATTCCCTGTGGATTCGACCTCGCACTTGCACAACGCTATACTGCAAACGACTCGTGCGCTTGCGAGTAATTTAAAACTCACAACAAGTTTTTGGCGTCGTTGCCGGGGAATTGTTTGGTTTGTTAAAATTTTTGGTCTAAAATGATTTTATTTTTCTACTAGTTAGTTATCTTTTTGTTAAAAAAAAAAAATCATGTGGATGAATCCAGTGCTGGTTTCACAGTCTTTAGAGGACGCCCTCAAGGATTTCATTAAAATGACCGGCCCGTCCCTCAATATTGGCAACACTTTCAATGTTGAAAGTTGTTCCATCTGTGCTAGTCCCATGCATCTAGCACAGAATTGTCCATCAATGCCGGCTTGTGCCGAGTATCCCATGGAACAAATGAATGCTTTCAATGAGTGTTGTTGGCAATCAAATGGATCTTACTCTGAAACATACAATCCAGGGTGGTGCGACCACTCTAATGTTTCATGGACGCAGAACCAACTGAGGAATCAGGGAGGAGACCCTTATCATGCTCACAATCAATACCCTCTTGAATTTCCTCCACCAATTCCAATTTATAGTCACTCAGCTTATCCAGCACCATCACCCGCTTACTAAGCTCCCATTCAAGCGCCAGCGTCGGTTTCGCAGTCATTGGAGGACGCTCTCAATGATTTCATGAAAACGACTAGCCAATCTATGAGTGAAGTGATGAGTGCAACAATAGAAAACACCCAAGCGATTGCCACACTAGAGAGTCAAATTGATCAAATCGCAAGTTATGTGGGTGAATGAGAGGAAGAAGAGTTCCCTAGTCAATCTGAGCCTAACCCAAAGGAACAGTTTGCGGTGGGAAATTCTTCAACTCCAATGCATTGGCAGGAACAAGTGCAATCAACTGTCCCATACTTGTCTGGGAGACAAGTGGACAATCAAGTGGAAGAGAACCCTGCTATGCACCAAGGGCAAGAGAGTGGCAACAATGAGAAGAGAGATGCTGAGCCATCTACAGCCACTCGTATTATTAAGGATCTCTCTAGGTCGTTTTTACCTAAAGCGCCTTACCCTGAGAGACTATAAGTGTCCAAGAAAGAAGGGAAGTCTGTGGACATTATGGAGGCATGCTTTGCTCAGTTTGAAGAGGATTTGGATTTAGATAAGTTACTTGAGCAAGCAAATACTATCGTGGAGTCTGCTCCTCGGGAGAGTAGTAGGACAGAGGAGACTATGGATGAATCCCGTATTGAGGATCCCTTGGAGGCATGCTTTGCTCACTTTGGAGAGGACTTGGGCTTAGATAAGTTACTCGATGAAGTAAATGTCATTTTGGAGTCTGATCCTCGAGAAAACAATGAGAAGGAGGAGACCGCCGCACCTGAAACCCCCAAGAAGGAACTTAAGCCTTTACCAGAAAATATTAAGTATAAGTTCATAGGTTCAGCCGATAGTTTGATTGTGATTATACCTTCCGATTTGGGTGATGCTCTAGAGGAGAAATTATTTGACGTCTTAAGAGAGCATAAGGAAGCTATAGGCTGGACTATTGAGGATGTCAAGGGGATCAGACCCTCGGTGGTGACGCACATGATACAGTTGGAGGAGAATGTCAAGCCATCGAGGGAGCCGCAAAGAAGGCTCAACCCTGCTATGCAAGAGGTTGTGAGGGCAAAAGATATTAAGCTGTTAGAGGCAGGGATCATTTATCCCATCTCTGATAGCAAGTGGGTGAGCCAGATTCCAATCGTGCCCAAACGTGCTGAATTTACGATAGTAAATAAAGACAACGAGTTGGTTCCAACTCGAGTGCAGTCAAGATGGAGAAAGTGTCTAGACTACCGTAAATTGAATGCTGCCACTAGGCCTGATCATTTTCCATTCCCATTTATTGATCAGATGGTGGAGAGCTTAGTTGGGCCTGTTTACTAATGTTAGGTCTGGCTGAAGACGTTAAACTTAGCGCTCATGGGAGGCACCCCACAACTTATCTTTTCTTTTGTTTATTTATTATTTCGCATTTTTATGATTAATGTTTGTTTCCAGTATTTTTTGTTTTCCAGTTTTTATTTTTCAGGGACAAAGCGTACTTCAGTTCAAGTTTGGGGGTATGTTATGAGCCATACCAGTCCAGATAGTTCTCCATAGCTCAGGTCAGCTCTTTTCATATTAGTCACACATTGGGGTCAACGTGTAATTTAAGTTTTGGGGGTATGAGAGACACATCACACACTTTGTCCTAATTTGTTGTCTTTTTGTCATAGAGATAAATGCATGCTCATGTTATCGTGAAATTTTGGTTGATCTAAACATTTTCTGTGATGTGATGTCATTGGTGAGCTTAACATTTTGAACACATGATTTGGTGATAAATTTTTAAAATTTAGTTACTTACTTTAGGCATTTTGAGAATTCACATGTTTGATCTAATCTAACACGAGCACATTAGCACAAATTATGTGAGGTATGACACGTAATTTTAATGTGTATTTTTCCTTATCTTAACTGAAACTGGATGACTTGTTGGATGAACTCTTGGGCATAGAAAAATATTAAAAAAAAAAAATTTCATTATCAATAAACTTTTCGCTGAGTAACTGGACCTCTTGCCTCAGTAAGCAGTGAGTGTTCACGTCAAAAGGTGGAATTTTGCTTGGTAGTATTAAGGCCGGTTTAATTTCGTAGCCTTTTTGACTCGAGTTAGTAAGTCCTTAGGGGTGTCTTTACACCTAATGCCCTAAAACCACCTGGTTTGGGAGTCATTGACTTAATACTCGCTACATGGGTCAATTAGAAAGCTTAAGGGAACTAAACATAGCTATGTCTTATTAAAAAAAAAAGAAGAATAAAATAAAAACTATGCCTTTTCGTTCATTTTTGATGGGAAATTCGGTGAATCTTGAGACATGGAGACCTTACACATTAGAGTTACTTGGAAGCTTCATTTTTATATGCTAATTCACCTTACACTGATTCAAGCTTGTGATGCCTTATCCTGCCTTTTGTAAGTAATTAGATTTTAACATTTTTATTCATTGCGAAGATGAGTTTACCTTTTTAAGCTTGCTCATGAATGAATATCATGGTGATGTGTGCTCCTTAAATTTTTGGATACCGTGAGTGATGACTTTATTTTTATGTTCTTTGTTTTTCATTGAGTCTTTTATTTTGTTTTGCTAAGGGACTAGCAAAATATAAGTTTGGGGGTATTTGATGAGTCTTAAATATTGCATATTTTAGACCCTTAACTTATATTTGTTATGCTCTTAGTTAGTAGTATTTTACTTTATTTTACGTTTTTCTTGTGTTTTGTGTATTTTTACAGGTTTGTGGAGAAAATGAAGCATTTCAGGAGATTTGAAGCTTCTGGAGACATTGCGATCGATCGCACGAGATATTCGATCGAGTGCACTGCGCTCGAGCGCACCTGCCTATGATCGAGCGCAAGGTCCTCAATCCCACATCGAAATGTTTGTAGTGCATCGCACCTGCGATCGATCGCAAGTGATCATCCCACATCGGTCAGAAATCTTTACAGTGCGATCGAGCGCACCAGACATGCGATCGAGCGTACCTGCGATCGATCGCACCACACTGCGATCGAGCGCACACGGGCCTGTATCCCACATCGTTTCTGCAAGCCACATTACTCCGGGTCTTCCCCTTTATAAACACCACCTGACTTCATAATTCAGTGTACAATTCCTGACCCACTTTGGTGTTTACCGGTGGACGTCCGCCAACATTCTAGTGGATCCCGAAGGCATTGCTACCACAAGGGGAAGCGCCACCCGTCAGCGAGTGGAATTTCTCCCATGTAAAGTTTTTTATTTATTTCTTTATATTCAGTTGTTTTAGTTTAAATGTTTAGCACTTTTTATTATAGTTTTATAATTATGAGTGGCTAGACTCTTCAGCTAAGGTTGAAGATGAAGCCCCGCCGTTGTTTGGCGTAGTAGTTCAGATTTGCTTGTAAAAATCTGACAATTTTTAGTATAAATGTTCTGTCAATTATTTGAGTTAATCTTATAATTGATTGAGTTTAAATTGTCTGTTGGATTTTCTTTGTGTTTCATCTGATGGATACATTGAATGCTTTTCGATTAAATTGGATTCCTTTTGTGATTTGTTAAGAGCGGATACATTGGGTGCTTTTGGTTTAGTTGGGATATTCTTTGTTTTTTGTCTTATAGTTGGATTCATTGAATGTTTTGATAGGCTATATTTTTAGAACATGTATGCTTAACTTCAGTGGGGTGGATTCGAAAACCTTAGTGTTTTTATTATTAGTTTTAAAATCAATTTAATTTAGTTTTAATTTATTTTGCAAATTATCATTCAAAATTCGGAACTAGGTTAAGATAGAGTTAGTTTAGATTAAAAATTATATTTTCACAACGCAATTCCCTGTGGATTCGACCTCGCACTTGCACAACGCTATACTGCAAACGACTCGTGTGCTTGCGAGTAATTTAAAACTCACAACAGAAAGTATGACTAGTGGTGGATATCAAAGCCCTATGTCTTTATTATTATCAAATCACATTCAACAGTTATTTCCTTCTTTTTACTTTGAAGAAACTAATTCTAAAACCGAACTTTACCAATCCCTGTGGAGATGATCTTGCATTCGCACACTATGCTACTGTTGACCTTGTGCACTTGTAAGTAAAACGAGTGCGATTATTTGCTTATTTATTTAGGTAAATAAACGTGCGACATATGTACCATGCCCTAGGTCTCATGTGTTTGTCGATTTCCACAAATATTATGGTTTCTTAAGGAACCATTTAGTATATACCATGCTAAATCCTTTAAGAAAGAAAAGAGTTAGAGTATACACCATGCCTAACTCGTTGCTTAGGGAAATCAATAGCTTAAGGAGTATACACCATGCCATTAGGTTGACAACATTAGGTATTCATGATGTGATTAAAGCATTGGCATATTGTTTTATTGTGGAAGCATGATTAGTGGTGGATTTCAAGTCCCTATGCTTTTATCATTATCAATTCAATCTCAATTATTATTTCTATCATTTTATATTACGAAATTAATTTTATAGCAAAATTTACCAATCCCTGTGGAGATGATCTTGCACTTGCACACTATACTACTATATTGACCTTGTGCACTTGCAAGTAAAACCGTTCAATTATTTGCTTATTAATTTAGGTAGATATTTGCACAATAACTCCTAAGACCCATACGATGCTTTCAACTTGTCATAGCGAAAGTTCAGAGTATTATTCAAACTTTGTGACAAAAGTAGAAGCAAACACGCCCTATTTTCAGAAAAATCAAAACCAAACAGTAAGATGCCCGACAACACATCTTATCTGCAACAGAAAATCCAAAATCAAACAGTTAGATGCCTGACAACACATCTTATCTTTCAAAAAAGCAAAGATCAGCAAAGGAAAATCAAAACTTAAACAATAAGATGCCCTAACAACGCGCCTCACCTTTCAAAAGAGCAAAGATCCATAGCAGAAAATAAAAAATCTAATAGTAAGATGCCTCGACAATGCATCTTATCGTTCAAATTATTAAGATATTAAATTTCGGATTCTAAGCCCTTTGAAGTTCGGAATTCATCTATAAATATGTAGTTCTAAAATGTTGTAAGTTTTCTGACTCATTTGTAATCTCAATATCCAAAGTTTATATTTCAAATTTACTGATTTACTTTGTTTCAAATTTACTTATTGTTTTTCGAGTTGAGGCTTCATGATAAATGCTTAAATAGTCATATTTAAGCCCCTTAATTTACACTTGTTAGGCTCTTTGTTTATCTAATTTAGTAGATTCTATTTCATTTTCATGTTTCATATGTTTTTCACAGGGCTTTGAAAAAAAGATGACATTTTGGAGCTCTAAGGAGTAAAAAGTAAAGTTCTACAATCTAGCAAGGTGTGCTCGAGTGCACCTCCCTTGTGATCGAGCGCACAGGCACATGAGTGCACACTTAGAAGGCTCTAGCGCACACATGCGCTCGAGCACAGACCGCATACGCTCGAGTGCACACATACCAGAGGCGACAGAGCCATATATGGAAAGAAGTCTCCGGACCTTGAATAGGAAATTAGGGTTTTGGGGCACCCTCAGAGCCCTATATATAGCCTTGTAAAACACAGAAACCATACCTTTTGTTTTAGACTTGAAGTTGCAAGCTTAGAGAGAAATTGACAACTCGTCTCCTTAGCCTTCTTCGAGTTTTATTTTTCTATTTTTTAGTTATGGTTATAATGTTTAGTTCATCTAGCATGTGTAACTAAACTCTTATAGGGGTCGATTGATGCCCTAATTATGCTTTTCCACATATATATTCATTGATTACCTTTGCCTATAGCCATGTTATAATGCTTAACTTGATTAATACCTGTTTATATTTAAATTCCTCATATGTGTGTGTCTGATCAACTTATGCATGTGGTGCGGATTTGTTAGTTGAATCAATTTGGATGACCGAGTCCTGGGTTCAACAAAAGTAACAAAAGATATCCACACCGGATTCTTGGGTTAATCAACATGGGAAACCGGGAGTGGACCAAGCCCTAGGTCTCGTGTGGTTGCCGATCTTCACAGCCCTTATGTTCTCCTAAGGAACAACTCAGTATACACCCATGTTGAATCCCTTACGAGAGAAAAGAGTTAGAGTATACACCATGCCTAACTCGTTGCTTAGGGAGATCAATAGCCTAAGGTGTGGACCAAGCTCTAAGGTTGGCAACCATTAGGTATTCATAATAAGGCTAGAGCATTAGTACCTTACTTAGTGGGAAAGTGTAATTAGTGGTGGATATCACAGCTCTATGTTCTTATTATTATTAACTCACACTTTACATTTATTTCTCTTTTTACTTTGAGAAACTAATTATAAATCAAAGTTTACCAATCCCTGTTCAAATGATCTCGCACTTGCACACTATGCTACCATTGACCTTGTGCACTTACAATAAAACAAGTATGATTATTTACTTATTTATTTAGGTAGATAAACGCACATCAAGTTTTTGGCACCATTGCCAGGGATTGCACTTAAATTTCTTTTTAAAATTATATTTCATTAATCATTGCTATTACTTTTTCATTCTATTTCTACTTTTAGCAAAAATCTCAAAAATTTTAAGTTTTTGTGTTTATCTTATTTTTGTTTCATTAAACCCTAATCTAATTCTTTTTTTTGTTTTACTATTTCAGGCACTCTAGGAGAGTTTTCTGTGCTACTTGCGATCGAGCGCACCCTCCTGTGCGATCGAGCGTAATTGAGGCAGAGAGTTACCTGGGAAACACTGCTGCACTTAAGCGATTGTCACCGATTCATACACGGACTTCTATCCAAGCATCTAACATTCTTTCCCCTTAATACCAAGCTTGAGCGAATGATCCGACAAAGGCTTAGAGACAACTCAGAAGAGATAGAAGAAGAAATTGAGGAAGAAGTGCCAATGGCAGAACATATCGACAATAAACAACCTCCTTAGCGAAGACTGATGAAGCAATCCTTCATCCCACAGAACCTCGATCAACCATCTTGTATTGCTTATCAACCTGAGGTGGAAGGAAACTACTACATATCTCCGCAAATACTCAGTGCACTGACTCACTTTAGGGGTACACCTAATGAGGACCCACACTTATACCTCCGAGAGTTCTTCGATCTTTGCAAGTTCTAGCACATCCGAGGCTTAGACCAAGAAGGAATAAGGTTAATTCTTTTCCTTTTTTCCTTAAAAGATAATGTTAAACTATGGTATAATTCTTTGCCTATAGTTTCTATCCACACTTGGGAAGAGTTAGCTAGCAAATTCCTAAGGAAGTTTTTTCCAGCCCAAAAGACGAGGCAAATGAGGAAGGAAATTCAATCCTTCCAACAAAAGGATGGAGATCTATTCTTCGAGGCCTGGGGACACTTCAACGAGCTGCTACTCAAATGCCCACATCACAACCTACCTTAGGATGAACTGATACAAGCTTTCTATGAAGGTTTAAGTGATACTAACAAAAGTATTGTGGATTCAGGTTGTGGAGGAGTGCTGATGGAGAAAAGCAGTGAAGAAGCTATGGAGCTCTTTGAAACCCTAAGTGAACAGACTCAGCAGTTCTCCTCTCGAGGTAGACATGTAACCAAGAGTAAGGGTATGTATGAGGTAAGTTTCAATAGAGGATCATCCACTCAGATAGCTGCTATGGAAAGGAAACTAGACCTGTTAGTTAAAGCCATGGCTACTTAGAATGCCTCACCTAACCCACCAGCTACACCACTCCAGGTATGTGCTATTTGTTCCCAATTTGATCATAATAATGATACATGTCCCTTGTGTTCATCTGCAGATCATGAGCAAGCAAACTTTTGTGGGACCAAACAACTATTCACCGAAGAACAATCCTTATGCAAATACCTACAACCCTAGATGGTGGAATCACCCGAATTTTTCTTGGAGCAACAATTAGAACAGTCAAGGGCAACAAAGAAACCTCCAACCAACAACCCATTCAGCTCTCGAAATAAAGAAGAGTGACCTAAAAAATCTTGTGAGGAAATTGGCAACTCAGCAGTAACAATTAATGACTTCACAAGATCGGTTCATAGCAGATGAAAGGCAATTCCAGACTGAACTAAGTCAAACCATAGCAAAACATGAATAGGCCATCCAAAGGCTAGAGGCACAAATGGGACAATTGGCTAAAGAGCTGAGTGGCAGAAAGAAAAGTGAGCTTCCAGCTCAAAACCCTAGGGGGCATCAACAACTGAAAGCTGTCACGACCCTCAGAAATGGTAAGGCGATAGGGACCAATGAATCTGAAAAAGCATCTCTAGAGAAACCATCAGCATCAAAGGTGAGTGAGATGGAGAAGGTGAATGCACCACCCTTCCCGCAAAGGTTAGTAAAACAAAAGAAAGAAAATAAACTGCTTGATATTTTTGAAACCTTGCAGAAAGTTGAAATAAACATTCCTTTGTTAGATGCAATTCAATAAATACCTGCCTATGCTAAATTCTTAAAAGATTGTTACACTCATAAGAGAAAATTTCAAGAGCATGAGACTGTTGCCTTAACTGAAGAAGTAAGTGTTGTGCTATTAAGAAAACTCCCACCAAAACTGAAAGATCCGGGTAGTTTTACTATTCCTTATAGGATAGGTGATCAGTTGTTTGAGTTAGCATTACTAGATTTGGGGGCGGGTTTAAATTTGCTGCTATATACAGTATTTAAAACCCTAGGATTGGGGGAGCTACAACCAACTACCATTACCTTGCAGTTGGTAGATAGAAGTATAAAAAGACCTAGAGGTATTCTTGAGGATGTCCTGGCAAAGGTAGGTGAGTTCATTCTACCTGCTAATTTCATTGTGTTATATATGGAGGAATGCCCTATGCCATTACCCTTGGCCATCATTTTAAGAAGACCTTTCATGTGAACTGCTGATACAAAGATTTGTATGAAAAATGGTATAGTAAGTATGAAGGTGAATGGTGAGAAAATAAAGTTTAAAATATTTGATGCATTAAAACTACCTCAAGATAATATGGAATGCTTTAATGTATGTATGATGAAAAATTTTGTTGAGCAGGCTTTTCAGGTCCAGCACATCGATCCATTAGAGACTACTATTACCTATAGCTTTACAACAGTGGATATTGAGTAAGAACCTGAAGATGTTACCGATGACATCATTAAAGCTGTGCACCTCCTTGAGGCTTCTCCAAAACACTCAAGTAAGTATGCTCCTCCATTTGAAACTCTCATACCTACTAATACTACTCTTCTTCCTTATATTGTCCATGCACCAACATTGGAATTAAAGCAGCTACCAGCGCATTTAACTTTTGCCTACTTGGGAGAGAAGAAGACATTACTTGTGATTGTAGCTGCTAATTTGAGTATTAGAGAAGAAGAAAAATTATTAAGAGTTCTTAGGGAACATAGATCTGCCATAGGATGGACCATTGCTGACATTAAGGGGATAAGTCCAGCCAAGTGCATGCATAGTATCTACCTTGAGGATGAAGCAAGGCCCACTCGAGATACTCAAAGAAGACTTAACCCACACATGAAAGAGGTAGTAAAGGCCGAGGTATTAAAATTTCTAGATGTTGGCATTATCTAGCCCATCTCAGGCAGTAAATGGGTAAGTCCAGTCCAAGTTGTTCCGAAAAAGAGTGGGATCATAGTTGTGAAGAATGAGGACGAAGAGCTCACACCTACAAGAAAAACAACTAGTTGGAGAGTCTGTATCGACTGCCGAAGATTAAACAAAGTGACCAGAAAAGATCACTTCCCCTTGCCATTCATTGATCAGATGTTAGAGAGATTAGCTGACCACAGCTATTATTGCTTCTTGGATGGGTACAGTGGGTACAACCAGATTACCATAGCACCTGAGGATCAAAAAAAGACTACCTTCATATGCCCTTTCGGTACATTTACTTATCAAAGGATGCCATTCAGTTTATGCAATGCACCAGCCACTTTTCAAAGATGTATGATGAGCATATTTTCCGATATGGTGGAGAAATACATTGAGGTATTCATGGATGATTTCAATGTCTTTGGTTCCAATTTTGATGAATGCCTAAGTCATCTATAGAGTGTCCTCAAGAGATGTGAAGAGAGCAACTTAGTGTTGAATTGGGAGAAATGTCATTTCATGGTCCAACAAGGCATTGTATTGGGACATTCCATCTCCAAAAAAGGTATTGAGGTAGATAAGGCTAAAATAGACATCATTTCAAAGGTACCTCCCCCTCTCACAGTCAAGGGTGTTAGAAGTTTTCTCGGACATGCCGGTTTTTATAGACGATTCATCAAGGATTTCTCCAAAATCTCAAGACCTCTTTGTGCATTGTTAGTTAAAGATACCAAATTTGAGTGGACTAATAACTGTATGATAGCTTTCAACAAATTGAAGGATGTTCTAACCTCCGCCCCAATAATGTGGCACCAGATTAGAATCTTCCATTCGAATTGATGTATGATGCCAATGATTTCGCCTTGGGAGCTGTCTTAGGTCAAAGAGTCAATAAATTACCTCATGCTATTTACTATGCTTATAGAACTTTAAATGATGCTCAGCTTAACTACTCTACTACTGAAAAGGAATTGTTAGCTGTTATTTTTGCTTTAGAAAAGTTTAGATCATATTTTATTGGCTCTAAGGTAATTCACTGATCATGCTGCTTTGAGATATCTGTTTTCTAAGAAAGATGCAAAGCCTAGGTTAATCAGATGGGTACTCCTATTGTAAGAATTTGATTTCGAAATCAAAGACAAGAAAGGTAGTGAGAATATGGTCGTAGATCATTTATCAAGGCTACTGATGAGAGTCATAAAATGCATCTTTACAGTACTTAATTATTAGCATTTTAGGGTTGATCTAGGTTTGAATTGCACTTTTATACCTTAACAACTCTAAAGTGTCATTCTTGGATCATTGATCTATTCCGATGCATTTTTAGGTACTTTAAGTTCAAAATAGATGGAAAAGCTATCATTGCTTGAAGTACAATGACTCGATGAACACCGGAGTGAAGGTTCACAAGCACTTGGAAAGGAGTTTCACTAAATTGCCAGAATTGCCCGTACAGATCAATCATCTTTGCAAATTAAACTACATTGATGCAAGAATAACAAGGAGATGAGCCATATATACTTAGAAAGATCCATAAGTCTATTATCTAGAGAATTTTACGGCTCATCAAAATGATTTTCCTAGAGAAAGTTATGGCAGTTTTAGTAGACAAAGGTTAGGCCTCCAGAATAGCACTAGCCAGCACCGCGGTGCTCCTCAGCCAGCACCATGGTGCCCAGAACCTCTACATCTTGAATCACCAGCCAGCACCACAATGCCCATAAAAGAGCACCATAGAGTGCACATGTTTTTCTTCTCCGAGCTTTGACCTAATTAGGATTTTAATGACTTTTTAAACCCTAAAACACCCTTGGACCTTGTGTATTATAAATAGACCACTTAGGGTTTGATATTATTATTATTCAAAATATATTTTTGGAGAGGCTAGAGGCTTGGGAAAAAATCATGAAGGCTGCCACACGCTCCCCCATGGCCAACCAATCTCCAAGTAAGGCAAAGGGATGAATCCCTAGGTGTAGTTGTTCTTATTTTCTAGTCTTAATTCATTGTAGTTTGGATTTATTATCATTAAACATTATTATGATATACTTTTTAATCTAATTAGAAGATTTCCCCTTAATCTGGTGATTGCATCTTTCTCCCCCATATAAGTCTAGTCATGCTCTTCTTATGTGATGTTGTTGAGGTGTGATTGAGTTCGGTAGATTTCTCTTATAGATTTGTCTATTACTGCGGTATTGTCATTATAATATATTATTTTTTCTTGATAATCTATAAGTTAGGTCATGTGTGCTTGAAAGTAAAGAGTATTTCATAACAATTACGCTAGGGTTTACATATGTGCTTTAATTGAATATTTGCCGATTGTTTGTTTGGGATATGAAACTTGCAATCGAGATAAAAACAACTGAATCAAGATTGGAATAAGGCAGTGAACCTAGAGAGGATTCATGGACCCTTGATGTTCTCTATTATATTTACACAATTATTTCACACTACTTCAAACTCAGATTTTCTCGTTCGCTTTAAGGTTTGCACTTTCTCTTGTAGTTAGTTTGCCTCTCTGTGGAATCAACACCCCAAAGTCGTGCTACAACTACCACATTATACTTTGGGTGTAATTAGCTACCTTATGAGAATGACAAAAATGAGCTGCCCCTGAATGAGAACTTCCCTGATGAACAATTGTTCGCACTAAAGGTAAAACTTCTGTGGTATGCTGATATTGTCAATTATCTAACTGCTAAGGTTTTTCCCCCAGGTATGACCACGCAAGGAAAGAAGCGGTTAATATCTATGTCTTGACACTACCATTGGGATGATCCCTACCTTTTCAAATTCCGTCTCGATCAGATCATCCGATGGTATGTCTCGGAAGAGGAGCATTTGAGCTTATTACAACATTGCCATCAGTTTGCTTGTGGAGGACATTTTGGGGCCAAGAAAACAACACTTAAGGTACTACAATCCGGTTTTTATTGGCCTAATATGTTTAAAGATGCCTTCACATTCTGCAGCTCATGTGATGATGCCAACGGACAGGTAACATCTTATCCCGAAATCAGATGCCTCTACAAAATATCCATATAGTAGAACTTTTTAATGTATGGGGCATTGATTTCATGGGTCTATTCCCAAATTCCTTTGGTAATTTATATATTCTTGTGGGTGTGGATTATGTGTCTAAATGAGTCAAGACTGTTCCCTCAAAGACTAATGATCATAAAGTGGTGTTGAAGTTTCTACAGGATAACATTTTTACCCGGTTCGGGACACCAAAAGCAATCATCAGTGACGGAGGCAGCCACTTTCATCATCATTCTTTTACTGCACTCATCAGAAAATATGGAATCACCCATAAGGTTGGCACCCCATATCACCCTCAGACTAGTGGCTAAGTGGAGATAAGCAATCGAGAAATCAAAAGCATCTTTGAGAGAACCGTGAATCCTAGTCGAAAAGATTGGTCTTTACGACTCAATGATGCTCTGCGGGCATACAGGACAGCTTACAAGACACTAATTGGGATGTCTCCATACTGCTTAGTCTTTGGAAAAGCATTCCATCTACCCATAGAGCTAGAAAATCGAGTATATTGGGCCATTAAACAATTCAACTTTGATATGAAACAAGTGGGTGAGAAAAGGAGGTTGCACTTAAATGAGCTAGAAGAATTACGGTATGATGCATATGAGAATGCCAAGCTTTACAAGGAAAGGGCAAAAGCCTATCATGACAAACAACTAGTGTGAAAAGATTTTCACGTAGGATAAAGGGTGCTACTCTATAATTCAAGATTAAGGCTGTTCCCACGCAAACTAATTTCCCGTTGGGCTAGTCCGTATGTGGTCACCAAGGTCTTTCCTCATGGGGCTTTGGAGATTCATAGCTCAAATAGCAATCAGATATTTATAGTCAATGGACACCGAGTCAAACCTTACCTTGATCTCAACATACTTCCTCGAGATGAGGACTTGACACTTCAAACCGTCCAATATATAGCTGATCCACAAACACCTGAACCACTTGAATGCCCAGTTTCTGTCGCACATAACGTCATTACCTGATGCAGTGCAATCGAGCACATATACACCTTGCGATTGAGCACATTTACACTAGTAGCTACACTCCAATGGCTGAAACAAGCAATCTGCACCACCTGATGACCAGCAGTGAGAGGATACCCCGTCTGACTGAAGACATAAAACTTAGCGCTCATGAGAGGCACCCCAAAGCATATTCTTTTCATTATAGTATTTTTCTTTTATTAATATTTATGTTTATATTTAAATTTTTAGTATCAATATTTCTTGTTTTCCGGCACAACGTTTATTTTTCTTTGTCAGGAACTTAGTGCGTGCATCCAGTTCAAGTTTGGGGGTGTGTACGAGCAATACAAGCAATCTAGTTCTCCATCTTCCAGGTCAGATATTTTCATGCTACACACACATTGGGGACAATGTGTATATTAAGTTTGGGGGTAGTAGGAGACACTGACACATGCACACACTAGGTCCTAATTTTTTTTAGAAAAGATAAATACATGCTCATTTTGTGTTAAAAATTTTGGTTGATTTAAAAATATGATAAAACTTCATTAGTAAGCTTAAAATCTAGCACACATATTCTTTTAATAGGAATTTTAAAAGCTTAGTACCTACCTCAAGGCACTTAAGAATTCACGAGTTTGATCAAGATCTAACACGAGCACATTAGCACACATTTGTGGGGTATGACTTATAATTCTTATGTATATGTTTCCATGACCTAACTGTAATCGGATAACTTATTAGAAGAAAACTTTGGCATAAGAAAAACAAAGAAAAAAATGTCTATCATGCAAAAAGAGAATAAAAAGCTTTAAATGATCATTAAAAAAAACTTTCCACTGAGTAACTAGACCTCTTGCCTTAGTAAACAGTGAGTGTTCACGTCAAAAGGTAGGAATTAAGCATTAAATGATCATAATAAAAATTTCCACTGAATAACTGGGCATCTTGCCTCAATAAGCAGTGAGTGTTCATGTCAAAAGGTGGGAATTTCACTTGGAAGCATTAAGACCTATTAGTTCCGTAGCCTTTTTTACTCGAGTTAGTAAGTCTTTAGGGGTGTCTTTACACCTAATGCCCTAAAACCATCTAGTTTGGGATTCATTGGCTAAACACTCATTACAAGGGTCAATTAGAAAGCTTAAAGGAACTCAACATAGCAAAAATCTCATGATAAAAGAAAAATAAAATAAGCAAGTATTATGCCATTTTTGTTCTATTTAATAAAGGATTCGATGAAGGTTTGGACATTGAAACACTATACATTAAAATTATTTGGAAGCCCCATCTTCTATGTGCTAATTCATAACACACAAATCAAACTTGCGATGCCTTAAGCTAACATTAGGTAAGTAACATGAGCTTTTAAAATCCTTATTCATTACAAGAATGTGTTTTTATTATAAGCTTACTCATGAAAGGTCATCATGGTTTTATGTGCAACCCAAATTTTTGAATATTATGAAGAATGAATTTATCTTTAATTTTGTTTTGACATAGTCTTTCATTTTGTATTGCCAAGGGACTAGCAATATGTAAGTTTGGGGGTATGATAAGTGGTTAAATAGTTATATTTAAGCCCCTTAATTTATGCTTGTTTGTTTATCTAATTTAGTAAATTCTATTTCATTTTCATGTTTCGTGTGTTTTTCACAGAGCTTGACAAAAAGATGTCATTTTGGAGCCCTAAGGAGGAAAAAGTAAAGTTCTACAATCCAGCAAGGTGCGCTCGAGTGCACCTCCCTTGTGATCGAGCACACAGACACATGAGCGCACACTTAGAAAGCTCGAGCGCAGACCGCATATGCTCGAGCGCACACATACCAGAGGCGACAGAGCCAGATATGGAAAGAAGTCTTCGGACCTTGAATAGGAAATTAGGGTTTCATGGCACCCTTAGAGCCCTATATATAGCCTTATAAAACACAGAAACCATACCTTTTGTTTTAGACTTGAAGTTGCAAGCTTGGAGAGGAATTGACGACTTATCTCTTTAGTCTTCTTCGGGTTTTATTTTTCTGTTTTTTTTAATTATGGTTATAAGTTTAGTTCATCTAGCATGTGTAACTAAACTCTTATAGGGCTCGATTGAGCCCTAATTATGCTTTTCCACATATATATATTCATTGATAACCTTTACTTATGGTCATGTTATAATGCTTAACTTGATTAATACCTATTTGTATTTAAATTCATCATATATGTGTGTCTGATCAACTTATGCATGTGGTGTGAATTTTTTAGTTGAATCAATTTGGATGACCGAGTCCTGGGTTCAACAACAGTAACAAAAGATATCCACACCAGATTCTTAGGTTAATCTACATGAGAAACCAGGAGCGGACCAAGCCCTAGGTACCGTGTGGTTGCCGATCTCCATATCCCTTATGCTCTCTTAAGGAACAACTCAGTACCCATGTTGAATCCCTTAAGAGAGAAAAGAGTTAGAGTATACACCATGCCTAACTCGTTGTTTAGGGAGATCAATAGCCTAAGGTGTGGACCAACCCTTTAGGTTGGCAACCATTAGTTATTCATAATAAGGCTAGAGCATTGGTACCTTACTTAGTGGGAAAGTGTGATTAGTGTGGATATCACAGCCCTATGTTCTTATTATTATTAACTCATACTTTACATTTATTTCTCTTTTTACTTTGAGAAACTAATTCTAAATCGAAGTTTACCAATCCCTATAGAAATGATCTTGCACTTGCACACTATGCTACCATTGACCTTGTGCACTTGCAAGTAAAATAAGTACGATTATTTACTTATTTATTTTGGTAGATAAACGCACAACACTTCACTTTATGGAGTCTTAACTTTATTTTTTGAGTCCTCGTGATCTGAGGTGTGTTCTTAACGCTGACACTTAGCGTTTGGATGTGGATCCCACTAAGTGTTATGTGTCTATGTCTAAGCTGAGGCTTCGCTTTCTAGAGCCTCAACTTTTTTAGGTATGCATGTATGAGTTAGGGTTTCTCTTTATGGAGTCTCATCATCTTTTCTCGGTCCTTACTTCAGCCTTCGACTGTAGTGGATGTCTGAGGTAAAGGTTATTTTGGACGCTTTACTTCGGTCCTAGGCTAAGGAAGGTATCTAAGGTGAAGGTTATTTTGGACATTTCACTTCGATCCTCGGCTATAGAGGTTGTCTGAGGTTAAATTTATTTTGGACACTTCACTTCAGTCCTCGGTTGTGGAGGTTGTCTAAGGTGAAGGTAATTTTGGATACTTCACTTCAGTCTTTTGTTGTGGAGGTTGTCTAAGGTGAAGGTAATTTTGGACACATCACTTCGATCCTTGGCTAAGGATGTCCAAAGTTTTTTTACTCGCCCATGACTTGGTAAAATTTTATTTGCTAAAAATAATAAACATATGCAAATATCGACAAAATTCATTTGATTCATATAACTATAGTGCTTACATTAGTCATTCGACTCTGGGCCAGTTTACATCCACGTGTTATTAGTGAAACTTCCTCAAAATCTTGGAGTTCTATCTTCGTGGTATAGTTGTACAATCCCTTTTTTTCTAATTGAAAGGTTTTGATCTTTATTACTCTCCTAAGAAGGTATGTGTTGAGCGATTATATACCTAAATAATTAAGCAGATAATCGCACTCGGTTTTACTTGCAAGTGCACAAGGTCAACAGTGTAGTATAGTGTGCAAAAGAAAGGTCATCTCCATAGGGATTGGTAAAGTTTGGTATTTTAGAATTAGTTTCTTTAAGTAAAATAAATAAAATAACTGTTGTGTGTGATTTGATAATAATAAAGACATAGGGCTTTGATATCCACCACTAGTCATACTTTCCCAATTGTATAAGGTATCAGTTCACTAGCCTTATCATGTACACCTACTGGTTGCAAACCTAAGGGCATGGTATCTACTCCTTAAGCTATTGATTTCCCAAAGCAACGAGTTAGGCATGGTATCTAATCTAACTCTTTTCTTCCTTAAAGAATTCAGCATGGTATCTGCTTAAGTTGTTCCTTAAGAAAGTATAAGTACTATGAAAATCGATAACCACATGAGACCTAGGGCATGGTATCTACTCCTAGTTTCTCATGTTGATTAACCTAGGTATCCGTATAAGATATCCCTTGTTACTAATGTTAGACCCAGGACTCGACCATCCAAATTGATCTAACTAACAGGTCCATACCACATGCATACGTTGGCCATACACATATATATGAGGAACTTAAATAAGCACAGGCATTAATCGAGTTAAGCGTCATAATAAAGGCTATTGGCAAAGATTTATAAATGCATAAATATATGAGAAAGCATAACTAGGGCTTCAATTGAGCCCTGCAAGAAAGTTAGTTACACATGCTGTCTAAAGTAAACATTATATATAAACTAAACATAAAGGAAGAATAGACCCGAGAGAAGAGGCGTCAATTCTCTCCCAAAGCTTACAACTCCAAGTAAAAGCTAAGAGAAGTGTTCTCTAAGTTGTAGTGTATGTTGTGTGTGCTTTACAGGTGTATTTATAGGTCTTTGAGAAGTCCTAAGAGGTGCAGGAAACCCTAAATTTCCTAAACCGACAAAAACTCTTTATTTACAAAACAGGGTTCTGCAGTTTACTGTTCACGCCCGTATATGTGCGCTCGATCGCACACGTCTTGCGCTCGATCGCAGTGCTGCGCTCGATCCCTCTTCTATGCGCACGATCGCAATGTGCGCTCGATCGCATTGCTTGGTGTGATCGATCGTAGATTGACCAGTGACTGCTCCAGGATTTCTAGGCTTCTTCCTTTAAGTGCCAAAACTGCTTATTTTCTTCCAAAACCTATAAAACACATGTGAAACACACAAATGGAGTAAAAGAGATAAAATTAACATAATTAAGGACCTAACAATTATAAATAAGGGGGCTTAAATAAATATTTAAGCCCCTATCACACCCCCAAACTTACATATTGCTAGTCCCTTAGCAATATTAAATTAAAAACTAAAACGAAAAAAAAACAGATAAATCCAACATTCATGGTGTCCAACAAAAGTTTAAATCTTACGAAACTATGATGCGCATTCATGAGCAATCTTAACAGATACAAACATATTTTTGCAATGAATAAGAGCTTTGAACGCAAATCAATTTCATGAGGCAATTTAAGACATCACAAGTTCGACTTTGGTGTGTGGTGAACTAGCACACAAAAGATTGGGTTTCCAAGAAATTTAAATGTGTAGTGTTTCGATGACTCAAGATTCACCAAACTTCCTATTAGAGTCAACAAATATGGAATATATTTTTATTTGTGAGATTTTTTCCAAGTTAGTTCCCTTAAGCTTTCTTGTTGACTCGTGTAACGAGTGTTTAGCCAATGACTCCCAAACCAGATGGTTTTAGGGCATTAGGTGAAAAGACACCCCTAAGGACTTACTAGCTCGAGTCAACAAGGCTACGAAACTAACTGATTTTAATCCTACCACTTAGAATTTTCCACCTTTTGACGTGACACTCAATGCTTACTGAGGCAAGAGGGCCAGTTACTCAGCGGAAGATTTGTTTTTATTGATCATTAGGAGCATTTTTTTTCTTCTTTTTGAGCACTAATCAATATTTTCTATTTTCATACGCCAAAATGTCAATCTAGTAGGTCATTTAGTTCATAGTTAAGGAAAAGAAACATACCAATCCAAATAACATGTCATACCCCACACAGTTATGTGCTAGTGTGCTTGTGATAGTTTAGGTCAAACTTATGAATCCTTAAATGTCAAAAAAGCAGTGATCTAGGTTCAAAACTTGATTACTGGCCTATATGATCAAAGTGTTAAGCTCGCTGATGAAGTCGAATCATAAAGTTTTGTTGAGATCACAAAAAATTTTATTAGACAGAATGAACATACATTTATCTATGAAAATAGCAACAAAACAAAAAAAATGTGGGACACAATGAGTGTGTGAATGTGTCCCCATACCCCCAAACTTAAATTGCACATTGTCCCCAATGTGTGAATAGCATGGAAGGAGCTGACTTGGGAGATGGAGAATTGATGGCTGACATAGCTCGTAGCACACCCCCAAACTTTAACTGGATGCACTCACGCTATCCTCGAAAAAGAAAGAAAAACAGACATAAAATGGAAAACAAGTAATAAACAACAATAGAAAAGTAAACTATGAAATATTAATAATAAACTATGAAAAGGATATGCTTTGGGGTGCCTCCCATGAGCACTAAGTTTAACATCTTCAGCCAGACGGGGTATTCTCTCAACTTTAGTCTTTTGGCAGGGAGTACTTAAAGGTCACTTCATGTGGCTCAAGTGCTCTTGTGGTGTTGCACATTCATCATGACTCAATCCTTTCAGTGTATTCAAATGTGATTTCTTCTTATCACTCGGTCTTGGATGCATAGGATAGACTTTAGGGAGGTGCATAGCTTCTAAGATGTTATCAGGGATAGTTTCTGATGCAGGCTCAATATCCGATCTTTTGAAGCTATGGGTGAGGGCGGCCTCCAATGAATCAGTGTGATGGACCTGAAAAACTTGCTTGACAACACTTTGCATCATACATTCATTAAAACATTCATCATCATTATCATCTTGGGGTAATTTCATTGCATCAAATATCTTAAATTCTATTGTCTCTCCATTTACCGTCATACTTATAATGCCCTTTTTCACATTAATTATTGTATCAGCAGTTCTCATAAAGGGTCTTCCTAAGATGATGGGTAGAGGTAATGGCATAGGGAATTCTTCCATATCTAATACAATGAAGTCAACAGGCAAAATAAACTCACTTACCTTGACCAAGACATTTTCAAGTATACCTCTAGGTCTTTTGATGCTTCTATCTGCCAATTGCAAAGTGATGGAGGTTGGTTGAAGCTCCCCCAAACCTAGCTTTTCAACTACTGTGTATGGTAGCAAATTGACACTTGCTCCTAAATCTAGTAATGCTCGCTCAAACAACTGATCACCTATCCTATATGGAATAGTAAAACTACCCGGATCTTTTAGTTTTGGTGGTAGTTTTCTTAACAATACCGTACTTACCTCTTCAGTTAGAGCCATTGTTCCATGTTCTTGAAACTTTCTTTTATTAGTGCAACAATCTTTTAAAAATTTAGCATAAGCAGGAATTTGTTTAATTGCATCTAATAAGGGAATGTTAATTTCTACTTTTCTCAAAGTTTCAAAAATATCAAGAAATTTATCTTTCTTTGGTGTTACTAACGTTTGAGGGAAGGGTGGTGCATTCCACTTCTCTACTTCACTTACATTGGATGCGGATGGCTTAGCTTGAGATGCTTGAGCTGGCTCATTAACTCCTATGATTTTACCATTTCGGAGAGTTGTAACGGCTTTTAGCTGCTGATTTCCTCTTGGATTTGGCAGTGTTTGTGCAGGGAGTTCACCTTGCTTTCTTTCGCTTAGATCCTTAGCAAATTGCCCCATTTGTACCTCTAACCTTTGAATTGCTTGCTCATGTGTTTGTTTTTGCTGATCTAATGAAGTCATCAATGTTGTCATTAGTTGCTGTTGTTGAGTGACTAATTGCTTTACAAGACTTTCTAGATCATCCTTCTTGGGTTCTGGAACTGGTTGGGCTACTTTATGGAAGTTCCTTTGTTGCCCTTGAAGGTTCAAGGTGTTTTGATTGTTGCTCCATGAGAGGTTGGGGTGGTCTCGCCATCCAGGGTTGTATGTATTTGCATATGCATTGTTCGGTCCCATATAATTTGCTTGCTCAGGATCTGTAGATGAATACAAATGGCAGGTCTCAATAGTGTGATCAAATTGAGAACATAAAGCACATACCTAGCTTTGTGTAGCTTGTGGTCGAGGAGAGATGTTTTGAGTAGACATGGCTTTTACGATCATATCTAGCATCCTCTCCAAAGCAGCTATTTGGGCAGAAGGTCCACCATTCATAGTAACCTCATATATACCTTTGCTCTTGACTCCTTGTCTACCTCTAGAGGAGAATTGTTGGGTATGCTCACTCAATGCCTCAAACATCTCCATGGCTTCTTCACTACTCTTTTCCATCAACACACCTCCACAACCAGAATCAGCAATACCTTTATTCATGTCATTTAGACCTTCATAAAAGGATAGTACCAGCTCATCTTGAGGTAGGTTGTGGTGTGGGAATTTGAGTAGTAGCTCGTTGAAGTGTCCCCATACCTCAAAGAACAGATCTCCATCCCTTTGTTGGAAGGATTAGATCTCCTTCCTCATTTGCCTCATCTTTTGGATTGGGAAGAACTTCCTTAGGAATTTGCCAGCCAACTCTTCCCAAGTGTGGATTGAAACTACAGGCAAAGAATTTTACCATAGCTTAGCATTATCTTTTAAGGAAAAAGGAAATAGAATTAACCTTATTCCTTCTTGGTCTAGGCCCTGGATGTGCTAGAATTTGCAGAGATCAAAGAATTCCCGAAGGTGCAAGTGTGGATCCTCTGCCGGTGTACCCCTAAAGTGAGTCAAAGCATTGAGTATCTGCGGGGATATGTAATAGTTTCCCTCTGCTTCTCGTTGATATGCAATACATGAAGGATGGTTGAGGTTCTGTGGGATAAAGGATCGCTTCATCGATCTTCGTGCAGGTGGTTGCTGGATTTCTAGTTGTTCCGCCATTGGTGCTTTTTCCGTTAATTCCTCTTATTTCTCCTCAAAGTTGTCTCTAAGATTTTGTCGGATGGTCCGCTCAAGCTCGAGATCAAGAGGAAAGACTGTTGGATGTCGGGATCGAAGTCCGTGCATGAATCAGGTAAAACAACTTCAGTGCAGTAGTTCAACTCAGCTGCTCGAGTAACTCTCTGTCCTATTTACGCTCGATCGCACAAGAATCTGCGATCGATCGCAAGTATCACAGAAGGTGTGATCTAGGGTTTGATGCCTGAAACAGAAAGCAACTCGATTAGGTTTTGATAAAAAAAATAAAGATAAAGATGGTAAATAGAAAATAATAATAATGATTAAACGAAAGTAATTCTAAAAGAAACTTTAGCGCAATCCCCGGCAACGGCGCCAAAAACTTGTTGAACGATTATATACCTAAATAAATAAGCAGATAATCGCACTCGGTTTTACTTGCAAGTGCACAAGGTCAACAGTGTAGTATAGTGTGCGAAAGCAAGGTCATCTCCACAGGGATTGGTAAAGTTCGGTTTTTTAGAATTAGTTTCTTTAAGTAAAAATAAATAAAATAACTGTTGTGTGTGATTTGATAATAATAAAGACATAGGGCTTTGATATCCACCACTAGTCATACTTTCCCAATTGTATAAGGTATCAGTGCACTAGCCTTATCATGTACACCTACTGGTTGCCAACCTAAGGGCATGGTATCTACTCCTTAAGCTATTGATTTCCCTAAGCAACGAGTTAGGCATGGTATCTAATCTAACTCTTTTCTTCCTTAAGGGACTCAGCATGGTATCTGCTTAAGTTGTTCCTTAAGAAAGCATAAGTACTACGGAAATCGACAACCACATGAGACCTAGGGCATGGTATCTACTCCCGGTTTCTCATGTTAATTAACCCGGGTATCCGGATAAGATATCCTTGGTTACTAATGTTAGACCCAGGACTCGGTCATCCAAATTGATCTAACTAACAGGTCCATATCACATGCATACATTGGCCATACACATACATATGAGGAACTTAAATAAGCACAGGCATTAATCGAGTTAAGCATCATAATAAAGGCTATTGGCAAAGATTTATAAATGCATAAATATATGAGAAAGCATAACTAGGGCTTCAATCGAGCCCTATAAGAAAGTTAGTTACACATGCTGTCTAAAGTAAACATCATATATAAACTAAACATAAGGGAAGAATAAACCCAAAAGAAGAGGCGTCAATTCTCTCCTAAAGCTTACAACTCCAAGTAAAAGCTAAGAGAAGTGTTCTCTAAGTTGTAGTGTATGTTGTGTGTGCTTTACATGTGTATTTATAAATCTTTAAGAAGTCCTAAAAGGTGCAGGAAACCCTAAATTTCCTAAACCGACAAAAACTCTTTATTTCCAAAACAAGGTTCTGCAGTTTACTGTTCACGCCCGTATATGTGCGCTCGATCGCACACGTCTTGCGCTCGATCGCAGTGCTGCGCTCGATCGCATTGCATGGTGCGATCGATCGCAGATTGACCAGTGACTGCTCTAGGATTTCCAGGCTTCTTCCTTTAAGTGCCAAAACTGCTTATTTTCTTTCAAAACCTATAAAACACATGTGAAACACACAAATGGAGTAAAAGAGATAAAATTAACATAATTAAGGACCTAACAAATGTAAATAAGGGGGCTTAAATATGAATATTTAAGCACCTATTAGTATAGGCCTTTCCATTTGACTAAGACCTTTCCCATGTCTCGGGGATTTGAGACTTTTTTCTTGCGGAGGACCATATCTCCAAGTTTAAATGTTCTCTGCTTGACCTTAGAGTTGTAATATATGGTTATCCTTTATTGATATGTTGCGAGATTCAATAGTTTTTGTCTCTTATTCCTTTAATTAAGTCCAAGTTTTCTCTTAGTCCATCATCATTGTTACTCAGATCAAACATTTGACCCCATAGGGAAGGTTCTCCCACCTTAACAAGGAGTACGGCTTCGGATCCGAAAGCTACGAAGAATGGTGTCTCGCTCGTTAGGGACCGAAGTGTGGTCCTGTAAACTCATAGTGAATGTGGCAACTCTTTGACCCAAAGTCATTGGGCATCTTCGAGTCTTTTCTTCAAGGTCTATAATAAGGTTTTGCTCATAACTTTGGCCTGCACATTAGCTTATGGGTATTCAACCGAAGTGAATAGTTGGTCGATTCAAAGTTCTTTGTAGAACCTTTTGAATTGTGAACCTTTAAATTGCTTTCCATTATTGGTCACCAGCACCCTTGAAATTCAATAAATCTTTTGTTTTCTCTTCTATTATCCTTGCAAGTGGCTCTACCTCTACCCATTTTGTGAAATAATACGTTGCAGTGATAAGAAATTTCAATTCTTTTAGTGCTTGAGGGAATGGTCCAAGTATGTCCACGCACCACATTGCGAACGGTATTGGGTTGATAATAATAGTCAATGGATTTGCGGGAGAGCGAGGAACAAGAGCGAACTTCTCACACTTTAACGCTTTTCTTGGAAATTTTTAAGGCCTCCTTATAGAGCCTCAGCTAATAGTAGCCTTGTTTGAGAATCTTCTAAGCTAAAGCTAATCCTTCCAAATGGCTCCCACAAATCCCTTCATAGACCTCTCTTATAGCATAATCTACTTTTGATGGTTTGAGGCATTTGAGGTATTGTTGAGTGAGGGATCGTTGGTATAGCTGATTTTCAATTATACATTACTAACCTGCTCTTGGTAGGAGTATTTTTGCCTCAACCCTTGATTCTAGCAACTCGCCACTTTCGACGTACTTGACAATCGGATCTATCTAGTTGGGGCCCTTGTCAATGTCCATTATCTTAGCTTCATCTACACTAGAGCATAATAGGACATCAACATACACAAATCTTGGGAGATCAGAGGTTTTGGAACTACGATCTGAGCTAAAGCATCAATCTTTGCATTTTTTTTTTTATCTTTCTAATGATACAAGATTGCCCTACAAGCCACTAGAATTTTACATTATGGCCAAATTAGTTGTAATTAAACTTATTCGTTTATTGATGAAAAAATTATGATTGCCATTTATCTTATTTATCTTGTTCATTACAAATCATTGTGTGTGCATTACATGATAAGGCTCATGGAATAGGAGCAATGAAAATATGCATCATGATGAGATCCTGCTAATGAGACGTATTTCCTTAAGCTTTATTCTTAAATATTCCTAATCATAGGATCATTAAGAAGGGCATTAGTGAATCTAGATAGATTAGTACATACTATGTTTCTTCATGGAGTTGAGGGTGATTAATCTCACGGTCACTAGTGTGTGAGACACTAAAACAAGTTATTTAGGTGCTTATTAGGGAACATATACACTGAACTGAATCGAATAAGAAATTCTTGGTGGAAATTTTACTGCATGTTAATAGGAATTCTTATATTCTAGTTGTATAAGTGATTATTGGACTTGAGGCACTACGGATATCTTATGTATAGGTTAT
Source organism: Bretschneidera sinensis (assembly GCA_023935145.1). Classification (NCBI taxonomy): domain Eukaryota; kingdom Viridiplantae; phylum Streptophyta; class Magnoliopsida; order Brassicales; family Akaniaceae; genus Bretschneidera; species Bretschneidera sinensis. Next base: position 124,183,523 of record CM043699.1, read on the forward strand.
CATGGTTTGATGCTATAAAAATATGATTCTAATCATGGGTCACAAAAGGATAGTAATTTGGTATGACCAATTATGCATGGAGCTATATAAGTGTACAATAAAAGATCAATCCCTCTCAAAAGAGAGAGAATGTCTAATGTGATATCATTAAGTCATTGCTTGGAAATTCCTTGGCTAAGGTAGGGTAGAATAAAAAAGTAGTTTCTAATTTCACAATTTTAGTTTTGGACTTGAGATCGAGGTACATGTGATTGAATAATTGAAGTTTGACATTAAATTCGTGTCTTATGTTTAATAAGGGATATTGTATGATGGAAGGATCAAATTGTATAGTAACTGTCAACGAAAAGGTTCACATTAATTCATATTGTCTGGGTAGTCATGACATATTGCTCAATGTTAATCATGACTTGTAGAAGCACTTAAGAATTAATTAAAAAGAATAATTAAAAGAAGTTTTAATTCGAATAAAAATTAAAAGGTGTTAATTAATTGGATGGGTTCTAATTGTTGTGACCTACTGTCAGCGCAATATTGAACCTAAAGGGTCATACACAATTGGGAAATTGCAAGAATAAGGAAAAACAATCAACTAAGAGAGAGATTTCAAAGAATTAATTAAACTATAGGTTTAATTGTAATTATAAAAATCCTAATGCTTTTAGAAGTAAGAGCACTATGTAAAAGCTCTATTTGAAAGAAACCAAAACATAATAGAACACAAATGTTGTAGAGATTAAAAAAAATATTTTTGATCTCTCTCTCTCTCATAAAAGGTTAACAAATCTAGAGCTAGCAGTCAATAGAGAATTCATCCAGCTTCTTTGTTCTTCTTCAAGTAGTGTTCAACATCCCGGAGAAGAAGATCATTGTTATTGATCGCTTATGTGGATACGCTTAGAGGCCGAACGCTTGAACGACTTGTGAATCCTTTTCAAAGAACAACAAGAATCTCCATCAAAGGTAAAAAGATCTAACTTTGTATAGAAATATTGTTTACATCATCATTCTAATATATTAATAGAGATTTTTCAATGGGTTTTAAGTTTATGGGCATAAAAAAATTTATTTTTCGTTGTGTATTCTATACTTGTAAACTTACAAGTGCTCAGTTCACTTTTATTTGCTTGAATGACTCCATCAATTGCTTCACTTTGGCTAAGTACTTAATCATTCGTGCCCTTTGCCTTATAGTCCCCAGTTACCTGACTTGCTATCAGTTGGGAGTCACTGAATACTTCCAAAGCTTCCACCATAAGACATCGGGCTACCATTACTCTGGCTAAAAGGGCCTCATATTCTGCTTCATTATTTGAGGCTCTAAAGTTGAATTCCAAGGCCTATCCAACTTTGAACCCTTCAGCACTTACTAGGTTAAGTCCTGTGCCATTTCCAATAGCATTAGAAGAACCATCAATGAAGAGCTTCTAGTTTTGGAGCTCTTGTTCCACTTTGGGATGATGTCCCTTCGTGAACTCTTCAGGAAACGTGCATTCAATGATGAAATGAGTGAGTGCTTAATCATTAATTTTCAGATGAGGCTTGTATCTGATTTCAAACTCCCCCAACTCAATTGACCACTTTACGATTTGCCCTGTGAGGTCGAGTTTTAGGAGTATATGTAATAGAGGATGATCTATCAACACACTAATGGGGTGAGATTGGAAGTATAGGCGTAGCCTTCGTGCTGTTACGACAACAACATATGCCAACTTTTAGAAAGATTGATAGCATGTTTCTGCATCTTAAAGGACTCAACTAACATAGTAAATTGGCCCTTGTACAGTATCCTTTTCCCTCACTATGACCGATGCTACGACCACTTCATTGGCTACCATGTATAGGAAGAGTTCTTCTATTTCTTTCAACTTTGTGAGGACAAGTGGTGAACTCAAGTACTTTTTCAGCTCTTAAAATGATTGACATTCTTGTGTCTGCTAAAAATCTTGAATTTTCTTTAGGGCTTTGAAGAATGGCATACACTTCTCCGTCAACCTAGACATGAAACAAGCCAAGACGGCTATTCGTCCGGTGAGCTTTTATACTTCCTTCACATTCCTCGGAGCCTCCATATCTAGGAAAATTTTGATTTTTTCAAGGTTCGCCTCTATTCCACTTTGAGTGATAATAAAGCTAAAGAATTTCCTCGACGTTACATCGAAGCTACACTTCGAGGAGTTGAGCTTCATTTTTTGCTTCTTCAACACTAAAAAACATTCTTCGAGATCGACAACATGGTTCGTTTCTTGTACGCTTTTGACGAGCATGTTGTAAAAATACTATAAAGACCCATCCCGGTTTGGCCACCCTCGAGACGGTGTAGTCACATTTTGAAATCCCATAACGACACATATATGCAACGATATAAAATTACATCAACTGAAATTAAAAATTTACATCCAATCCTCAACTCTTTTAAGATGAGATACATCATCTCATTATTTCATATTATCATCTGGGAACGTCTTCCCACATGTCGACATGTTTCAACCATACCTTCTTGGTCTTCTTAGCCAGACCAGCTGCCTTCCTGGTTTTCTCAGCTAGACCAGCTGCCTTCTTGGAATTCTCAGGTAGACGAGCTGCCTTACTAGTCTTCTCAGCCAAACCAGCTGCCTTCCTGGTCTTCTCAGCCAGACAAGCTACCTTCCTGGTCTTCCCTTTTATGCAAATGAGAAATAACATGCAAGTAAGAATACATCAAAACATTCAATTCAACTATCTCGCTCTTTTTCAAAAAAATTATTTTTATCATATTTAGTAAATTGTTTTCTCATATATCACATTAATTTTTCAATCATATTTTCAAAAATTTCATATAATTTCTCAGCACATTTTTCATTAATCTATCCCTTTTTAAAATATAATTTCTTATATAATTAATATTAAACATACTATTAAATTCTTAACCAATAAATGAATTAATTATCATACATAACAGAAAATACATCATTAAATCAGTATAATTCAACAATTTATTCAAATATCATAAATTCATATTTTTATTGGTCTCGATTACTAAAAGAAAATCTAACTCACCATGTAGCACTTAAAACTACCCGTGGATTACCTCCTTGTATTTCCTACTCCTTTAAGAAATTTCACTCTATTGCTGATCATCAACACCTGACATAATATTTATATTAAAATCTCTAATTCATTCTTCAATTCTTCTGTAATTCGTACATTTAAATTTTCAATATCAAATTTCAGGTAATTTCATAAAATAAAATTCACATTATTACCTTTTGTTTTTCTTAAAGCTTCTCTCGAATTTCTTTAAAATTCTCCTATAAACTTGTTCAAAATTTCAATCTTTCAACCTTTCTTTTAGTCTCCAAATGTTTAAAGAAATAGAGCAATTTGAAAGAAAGAAAGTAAGTTCTACCAAACTAACAAAAGCTTAATATTTGTTTGTTTTTTTTATATACCTAAAACCTTACTGCTTTGGTTTCTAAAGTGTCTTGCATGCAAGACACTTCATTTACACATTCTACACCTGGAAACTTAGTGTCTAGGTTTTTGCTCTTTTTTTTCTTTTTTTAATAGTAAATCTTTCATGTAAATATTATTTTAATTCAATGTAATATCTATCAAATTATTTCTTTACCTTTACTTTAAGAACACTGGTATTACAATTCCATCCACCTTAAAAAAATCTTGTCCCTGAAATTTCCTTACCTAACTTATGAAAAAGTTGGGGGTACTCTTTCCTTATTCTTGCCTTATGCTTCCAAGTAATTTTTTCAACATCCTTGTTTTGCCATAATACTTGAATCAAAGGAATAACTTTATTGCACAAGACTTGTTCCTTTCTGTCTAGAATTTTGACTGGTACTTGCATGAAGGTCCAATCTTCTTGAAGTTCTACAGCCTGATTAAGAATACTATAGGATTCATCATGTAAACACTTTCTCAAAAATGAAACATGAAACACATTGTGTAATTGCTTTAACTCTGGAGGAAAATATAATCTGCATGCTACTGGTCCAACTCTTTCAATTACCTCATATGGTCCCACAAATCTCGGACTCAACTTTCCTTTTTTTTTTTACAATACACCATTCCACCGAGATATCTTCAAAAACACCCAGTCACCAACCTGAAACTCAAGATGTCATCTTCTATTATCAGCATATCACTTCTGTCTGTTTTGTGCTGCTCTAAGGTTTTTTCTAACCAGTTTGATTCTCTCAATAGTCAAATCTATCATTTTTGGACCAAGTACCTTTCTTTCTCCAACTTCTTCCCAACTTTCTGGAGGTCTGCAGCTTCTACCATATAAAGCCTCAAATGGTGTGATCCCAATACTAGTTTGATACTGATTATTGTATGCAAACTCGATCAAAGGTAAATAAGCATCCTAGCTCACTGAAAAACTCAATACACTTGCTCTCAACACATCTTCTAGTGTTATGATGATTCTCTCTATCTGCCCATTAGTTTGAGGATGAAAAGCTATACTAAACTGCAATTGCGTACCCATAGATTTTTGGAACCCCTCCAAAATCTAGAAGTGAATCTAGAATCCTTATCTGATACAATGCTTTAAGGTACTCTATGTAATCTCACAATTTTCGCGACATGTAATTTAGCCAAATTTTCAAGACTCCATGTAGTTTTAATGGGAAGGAAATGCAAAGACATAGAAAGTCTATCCACTATAACTAATACAGCATCATAACCTCTTTGAGTATGGGAAAAACCAAAAACAAAATCCATGCTTACATTCTCTCATGGCCATTCAGGTGCTTGAAGAGGTTGTAATAAACCTACTGGATGTGTAATCTCATACTTCACTTGTTAACAAATCAAACATCTAGAAATATACTCAGCTACATCCTTCTTAGTATTTCCTTTCTCATCTCAACATCACTGGGAACATAAACTCTATGTCCCAATACCACCATGCCATCTTCTCTAATTCTAAACCTGATCGGCTTCCCACTCAATATTTCTTGTCTGATCTTCTATATCCCTTCATCTCTACTCTGCATCTATAACAAGCGATCAATAATAGAAGATTGTACCACCATATTTGCCATTAATACTCCTCAATCACAGATATTCAACTCCATTATCATTTCTCTAAATTTTATCATCAAGTTAATATCATGACTCCCAATAGTAGCTAATCTCTTTATAGACTTTCTACTCAGTGCATCAGCTACGACATTTGTCTTCTCTAGATGATAATGAATTGTACAGTCATAGTCACTAATCAATTCCATCCACCTTCTCTACCTCAAATTCAACTCTCTCTAGGTAGGTAAATGCGTTAAACTTTTACGATCAGTAAAAATTTCACAAGTGGCTCCATACAGATGATGTCTCCAAATCTTCAAAGCAAAAACTATAACATCCAATTCTAAATCATGGGTCAGGTAATTCCTCTCATAGTTCTTTAATTGCCTAGAAGCATAAGCTATAACTCTTCCGTGTTGTATCAACACACATCCCAACCCCTGAGATGACGTATCACTATAAACCCCAAATCCTTCATCACTAGAATGAAGCACTAATACCAGAGCAGTAGTCAATTTCTCTTTCAACAACTGGAAACTCCTCTCACATTCTTCTAACCACATAAAATTCACTTCCTTCTTGGTCAAGCTGCTCAATGGTCCAGTAATAATAGAAAAATCCTGGATAAACCTCGTGTAATAACCAGCCAACCCTAAAAAGCTTCTAATTTCAGTCATGCTAGTGGGTTGTTGCTCGAGGTTTCAACCCAAGAGGGGGGTGAATTGGGTTTTTAAAAACTTTTTGCGGAATTAATACAAGTTTATAAAAACTGATAAGCAGCAAACAATAAATACAAGTAATGAGCTGTAAATAAAGAGTTTAAGGAAAGAGGATGCAAACACAGTTATAGTGATTCAGCAATATCGGATTCGTTCTGACCCTACGTCCACTCTCTTCAAGGAACTCCTTGAAGTAATCCACTAAGAGAACTTTCTCGCACAACTTAGCCGGGTGTTGCACAAACCGTACACAAGCAAATTACAAGAATTGCTTCAACCGAACAATCCCCTTCCTTTCGGAAGTTTCCCCTTCCTCTCGGAAGTAATCCCTTTACAAAGATTGTGTAAAGTAAAAGGTAGAGAGACAGCAAATGAAAGCTTATTACAACAGAAATGTCTCTCTTTCAAAGTAAAGCTTGAAGAAATGGCTCAACAAGATTATTTCAAAGCTTTTTATGTTTCAAGAGTATAAAAACTTGATTATGTGAGATCAACTCTTTTTGAATCTATGCAGCTTGTTATTGAATGCTTAACTGAATGGGTTTATATAGCAATCAATTAATATGGCCATTTAAGACTTTAATTTGAAAAAGATTTACTTTAAAACATTCAGATTTAGAGTCCAACGGTCATATTTTTGAACTACCAGTCGACTGGGTTCACTTGAAAAATACTCGTTTTTAGACCTTTTGGGTATCCAGTCGACTGATATATATCATCCAGTCGACTGGGGACTTTCTGTCCATTTTACCAGTCGAATGGGTTGATTCATCCAGTCGACTAGAAACTTACTGTCGAAGTACCAGTCGATTGGGTTGTTTCATCCAGTCGACTGGGTACCTTCTGTCCCATATACCAGTCGACTGGTATATGTACCCAGTCGACTGGGTTATCTTCCAACCCAGTTTTCTTCTATTTTTCATTTAAAAACATCTAAAAATAATGGTTTTAGAAAAACCTTTTGTGTTCGAGCCATTGAACAAGCTAATACAATGTCTGAGTGAGACTTACATTAGTTCTAAACCTTAAGACCTATACTAGATCTTCAATCTGCACTTGATACTTGATTTGGTTCGAGTTCTTGCACTTTGTTCCTTGGTTGAATGTGTTTGATCCTTAATACAACTTAGTTTTAAACTTGTTAGTCAAATAACAGTTGTGTTTTGCCATCATTAAAATACGGGCGAGGGTCAACAATCTCCTCCTTTTTAATGATGACAAAACTAATAATGTAAAAACAGTTTTAAAAGCTAAGTGTTAGGATTTTACAAAATTTGGACAGAGTCTCCTCTGTTTTTCAAGTAAAACCACCCTGTAAATAAGCAAACATAGTTTATATCTCTTTCAACCAATCAGAATCAAACTCAACCGATCAATAAACATTTTTATAATGCTATGGAGTAATGCTCCCCCTAAAACTATGCATTGGTTGCATTTACTTAGATTTTCTCGTTTTTCTCATTTTTCTCCCCTGTTTTGACAACAGCAACCAAAGGGGGTATAACACAAAAAATAAGCTATTTTGCCAATACAGTCATCTAGAGTATAAGAAAAAAAACTTGTGCGCGAAAATTTGGCTTCATTCGGGTTTCAGAAGCTTTCCCGGAAAGAACCGAAAGTTTTCATACACGTAGAAGCATTTTAAAGCAGTTTAAAGGCTAAACAGAGTTTTAAAACAGAGCTAACATATCACAAATAGCGTAAATAGATGAAATATGGCTAATAGAAATACATCGTCATATATAAAAAGTCACTACACAAACGGGCTTCATAGAGCCATAACTAAGACAAAATAATACATGATATATCCGTGCTATGTGATAAAAACTGAAAAACACTAAGTACATAATAAAGATAAAGACTCATGGTGCGGGAGAGTCCGAGCTGTCATGAAGAAAATCCCTAATCTCTGCTAGGGAACCCTCGATGTGCTCTCGATGTAACTCGAAATCATCCCGTAAGTGGTCTATGGAGGAGCTCAGTCTCTGATAATCAGACTGCATGGACTGAAAACCGGACTCCATTGTCATCTGAAGGCTCATGATAGCTCATAGGATGTCATCGTAACCAGTTTGACCAGTACTCGAGTCACCAATGGGAGGTGCTCGAGTATCTGTCTCCATCTCAACAGCCGTATCAGCATCCTCATCACTGTCGCTCGTATCCTCTCGGATCCTCAGGCGCTTTTCGGCCTTCGGATAGAGGAATCCTTCACGAACAGTACATTCCATCTTCTTCAGTGATGAGATGTTGATGATGTCCATCAATCCGATATCCTGAGCCTCGGAGTCAGGCAAAGGTACCCGAAAGTGCTGGAGGATGAGCGTAATAAGCATCCCATAAGGAAGACGCCTGGAGTCGTTTGCTTCGCCGTTAATCATGTTGGCGAGCAGTAGAGGATATATATTGAAGTGATGCCCAGATTTTAGGCACCAAATCAATACCATATCTATTTTAGATAGATATCCTCGACTCTAGAGTCTCAGGTGGATGGTCCAATTGACAATCAACTGAAACATCTTTGAGTCGAGGGGCAAGTCACTACATGTATGAAATGTAGTGGGTCTGTACACATAGTTAGGGTCGCCCCTGACCATCTGATAGGCCTCCTCAACCTCAAAGTTGTCTGGCCATCCATCCAGACTCCATTGAACCCCCCTTACAGGGATTCTCAGAATGCTCATCAAGAGGTCAGTGTTGACCTCAAACTCTACACCGCTAACTCTGGTTCTGAATCTCAGAGCCAGAGGACTGGGTTTCACCAAGTTCGAACTGGTGAATCAGTCGCGGGTAATATTTCTCATGAATTCTGACCAGTAGGGTCAGATTTATTGCCTCAAAGGCTGGTAGAATATCAAAATTACCATGGCGAATATAGTCGAAATCAACGACTCTACCCGTCATGATTTTCTTGTGACGGATTATAGAATTATACCTCGCATGAGCCGCTAGACTGTAAAACAGAGTCTATTCCAACTCTGTTCTGGGCTCCTTGCTGGATGAGCCCGCTGCTCCTTTCCCTTTCGTCTCCGAAGTCGAAGGTTTTGAAGACCTTGGCTTTTTAGGCGCATTAGGTCCACTAGTTGTGAGTTTTATACGGATCTTATCACTCATTTTGAAGAAAAAAGAGTTTTTGGGAAAAATAGATTTTGGCAAAAATAAGAGACTTTAACCGTAGAAAGTCAAAAATCTTTTTATGGATGAGTAGATCGGTGTGTTTAGATGAAGTTTGGATGATTTTTGGATCAAAATGGTGAATTTTTTTTAGAGAGAGAAAATTTGGGAGCTTGAAAATGGCGTAAAATTTCAGAAAAATGAACAGTTCTATTTATAATCTCGCGTTACGAGTCGACTGGATCGAGTTACCAGTCGACTGGGTCCCATTAAGAAGATAAACAGTTTGCCTACCAGTCGACTGGGTACACGTACCAGTCGACTGGATAAATTGGCAGACATTTACCAGTCGACTGGTGGACAAGGGTTTTTCAAAAATGGGCGCCAATCAAGGATTCGACCTCATAGAAGACTGGAGAAAACTTACCAATCATCTGGAATATTTGGCAGAGATTTACCAGTCGACTTGGTCAGAGGTACCAGTCGACTGGAAGATCTGGCAGAGACTTACGAGTCGACTGGACCCTTAGTAAACTTTCTAGTCTTGAATTTTTAGCACGAATTTGTTTATCTATGACATTTTTGAGTGAGGGAAATAATTAAACAATGATTAATACTCTTTCACTCAATGTCAAATATGCAAATGATGAAATGAGATGCAATCAAACATTCAGTTTATCAAAATCAAGCAATCCCATCAACATTCTAATCTTACAAAAACTGGCTTCACTTAAGGGTTTTGTAAGAATATCAGCTATTTGATCTTCTGAAGGAATGAATTCCAATCTTATATCACCTTTTTGAGCATGGTCTCTTAAGAAATGATGTCTAATATATATATGCTTGGTTCTAGAGTACTGAATAGGATTTTTAGTTAGGTTGATGGCACTAGTATTATCACAAAATATAGAAATATTTTTGAGATTCATGCCATAGTCTTCTAGTTGTTGTTTCATCCATAATACTTGGGCACAATAACTGCCAGCTGCTACATATTCCGCCTCAGCGGTTGATAGTGCAATGAAATTTTGTTTCTTGGAAAACCAAGACGTTAACATTGCACCTAAGAATTGGCATGTTCCACTTATGCTCTTTCTATCTAACCTACATCCAGCAAAATCAGCATCTGAATATCCTACTAGCTCAAAAGATGATTCTCTAGAGTACCATAATCCTATGGTCTGGGTTCCTTGTAGATATCTAAGGATTCTTTTTACTGCAACTACATGTGATTCCTTAGGATTAGACTGAAATCTAGCACACATGCATACACTGAACATTATATCAGGTCTACTTGCAGTCAAATAAAGTAAAGCACCTATCATCCTTCTATAATATTTAGAATCTACAGTTTTACCTCCTTCATCAAGATCAAGTTTAGTAGTTGTGCTCATACGTGTTCCAATTGGCTTTGAGCTTTCCATCCCGAACCTCTTTAGTAGGTCTTTGATGTACTTTTGTTGATTGATGAAGATACCTCCTTTTAGTTGCTTGATTTGCAGTCCAAGGAAGTAGGTAAGTTCTCCCATCATGCTCATTTCAAATTCACCTTGCATGCACTCTGCAAACTCTTGACACATAGATTCATTAGTAGCACCAAATATAATATCATCAACATATATTTGAACTATCAAAGTGTCATTTTTGTGAGTTTTTGTGAAGAGAGTTGTATCTATTCTATCTCTTACAAAATCATTATCAATCAAAAATTTACTTAGTCTTTCATACCATGCTCTTGGAGCTTGCTTCAACCCATATAGAGCTTTAGAAAGCTTGTAGACATGATTTAGAAGACTAGGATTTTCAAATCCAAGAGGTTGCTCAACATAAACTTCTTCTTCTATAAAGCCATTTAAAAAGGCACTTCTCACATCTATTTGAAATAGTTTAAATTTATTAAAACATGCAAAGGCTAATAACATTCGAATAGCTTCTAATCTAGCTACGGGAGCATAGGTTTCATCAAAATCTATTCCTTCCTCTTGGTTATATCCCATAGCAACTAATCTAGCTTTATTTCTAGTTACTATACCATTTTCATCCATTTTATTTCTATATACCCATTTAGTTCCAATTATTGAATGATCTTTTGGCCTTGGAACTAGTTTCCAAACATTGTTTCTCTCAAATTGATTTATCTCTTCCTACATTGCAATTATCTAATCATTATCCTTTTCAGCTTCTATAAAGGACTTAGGTTCAACCTAAGACAGATAAGCTACATAATTGTAAATATTTCTAATAGAAGAGCGAGTTCTTACCCCTTGTGAAGGATCACCAATTACTTGATCAATTGGATGATGATTTACATACCTCCAATCCTTGGATAGATTTTCCTCTTGTTGACTTGAGGATGGTTGGTCCAAATTGGGATTTGCCATCCCTTCATTTGCTTGAGGAGAACTCACTTTTGGGTCAACAATGGGAGTAGGAGTTTCCATTCTTGGAATAAAATCTGCATCATCTTTAAAGGAAACTTCTCTACTACTCATTGGATTAGATTCATCAATGGTTACATGCACAGATTCTTCTACTACTAGAGTTCTCTTATTGAAAACTCTATAAGCCTTACTAGTAGTTGAATATCCTAAAAATATTCCTTCATCGGTCTTGGAATCAAATTTACCCAAGTTAGTTTTATTCTTATTTAAGATGAAGCACTTACTACCAAAAGCACAAAAATAGGAAATATTGGGTTTTCTCCCTTTCAATAGTTCATATGGAGTTTTATCAAGCAAAGGCCTTATCAAAATTCTATTTAATGTATAGGAAGAAGTATTCACGGCTTTAGCCCAAAAGTATTTTGGTAAACTATTTTCACAAAGCATAGTTTTTGAAAATTCTTCTAGAACTCTATTTTTCCTCTCAACAACTCCATTTTATTGAGGAGTTCTAGGAGCTGAAAAGTTGTGATTAATTCCATTTTCATCACAAAATTTTGAAAAGCTTTGATTTTCAAATTCTTTGCCATGATCACTTCTTATGCTTGAAATATAAATTCCTTTTTTCATTTTGTACCTTTTTGCAAAACTTTTCAAATACTTTGAAAGCTTCATCCTTGTAAGCAATAAAAATAACAAAGGTATATCTTGAATAGTCATCAACAATAACAAGAACATATTGATGGCCACCTAGACTAATGGTACTAATTGGACCAAATAAGTCCATACGCAAAAGTTCCAAAGGTCTAGTAGTTGAGATTACATTTTTTGCTTTAAAAGAAATCCTAGTTTGTTTTCCCATTTGACAAGCATTGCATACTTTGTCTTTTTCAAAATTGATTTTAGGAAGTCCAATAACTAAATCTTTTCTTGAAACAATTTTTAGCAAGCTCATGTTTACATGACCAAGCCTTCTATGCCATAGCCATGGATTTTCACTAAAAGCAGGAAAACATTTTTCATTATCAGAATGCAAGGATTTCAAATCAACTATGTAGACATTTTCATGTCTATGGCCAATGAATTTGATCTTGTTGCTCTTGATGTCTATAACTAGACAATGAGAGGTCTCAAATGTGACTTTGTATCCTTTGTTACATAATTGACTAATGCTAAGTAAATTTGGCTTAAGGCCTTGTACTAATAATACATTATCTAAGGTTGAGAAATCATTACCGACTTTTCCATGCCCGATGATCTTTATTTTAGTATTGTCTCCAATGGTCACAAGTCCACCATCTCTTAGATTTAGCTCCTTGAATACGCTTTTATCACCGGTCATGTGCTTCGAGCATCCGCTATCAAGGTACCAATAGTTACCTTTCTCCTTGGTGTGGAGACAAATCTACATCACACAAGGATATACGATAGCACTTTCAGGTACCTAAAATTTCTTGGGTCCTTTGGGGTTAGTCCTTGAAAATACGGTTCCTTTTGGGACTCATACTTTCTTAACATGTGGTGCTCTATGAACAAGTTGATGATGCACAATCCTAGCATTATGGTTATAGAAATTTCTAGGATGTCTTACATGTGCATTCCTATAATCCTTAGGATAATAGTTCCTAGGATACATGTTTCTATGGTAAGGAGTATGAAAATGCATGTCATTTCTATAAAAAGTATGATGATGCATTCTAGGATACATGCTAGCATTATTTCGTGTGTGCATTTTGTTTCTAGGATAACCATGATGATAATTCCTAGGATGAGCATGAGCAGAATGCATTCTTTGATTATACACATTGTTCCTAGAATGAGTTATTTCTAGGATGTGTATGAGCATTTCTAGAATGAGCATACATATAAGCATGAGTATTTTTAGGATGCTTCAATTTAGTATGATCATTTAAGTTTCTAGACTTCCTAGCATTTATCGAGGGAGTGCTTTTAACCATGCTAGGAGCTTTAGAAGTAGAAGCTCCATCTACACAAGAGACTTTCATGAATAAGCTCTCTTTTGTTTTTTGTTTCCCCAATAGAGAATATCCTACACCAGATTTTTCTCCACTTAATCTTTGGGAAGACAGCACTTCATCAAGTTTTTCTTTACCAAGCATAAGTCTTGATATAGTGCTATTTAATTCAGAAATTTTATTTTTCAAATTCTCATTTTCATCTTTAAGAAAATCTTGAGAAGAATCATACAGTAAGGATGATAATTTTTCTTTTTCTTCTCTAAGAATTATCATTTCTTTAGAAAGAGATGATACTTCTTTCTTAAGAACAGAATTTCTAGAATCAAATTTCTTCAATTCTTCATGCATTTCATTTATAACTTCTAGTAGTTCTTCACTACTAGTAAAAATATTATTTTTTGAAGAGAGAGAAGATGTTACCTCACTTTCATCATCGATTGCCATCAAACAAAGGTTGGCAATTTCCTCTTATCCGATTTCTTTGTCTGATGACTCATCTTCTTCGTCATCACTCTAGGTAGTTGCTACCATAGCTTTCTTCTTGAAGCCCTTGTATGGTTTGTTTGAAACCAGACAGTCAGCTTTTATATGTCCTGGCTTCTTACAGCCATATCACATAAGTGGTTCCCTTTTTGAGGTGGGATCCTTTGAGTAAGGTTTCTTGCTTTTCTTCAAGAACCTATGGAATCGTCTGGTGATTAAAGCCATTTCACCATCCTCTTCACTGCTCTCTGCTTCTTGTTCTAATTCCTTTTCTTTGTTGCTCGTAGAAGCTTTGAGAGCAATTTGCTTTTTCTTCTTCTCATCATCATTGACGATGGGAGTCATTTCTTCCATCTCGTATGTCAATAATGACCCAAGCAGCGTCTCAACATCAAGCTTGTCAAGATTTTTGGCCTCCTGAATGGCTGTCCTCTTTGGTTTCCATTCTAGTGGCAGAGATCTCAAGATTTTTTTGGTTAGTTCAACTTCCTCAATATTCTTACCAAGCAATTTTAAACCATTTATAATAGTGGTGAATCGTGAGTGCATTTCATAAATGGTTTTGTTAGGAGACATCTTAAAAGATTCATACTCAGAAATTAGCATGTAAATTTTGGACTTTTTTGCTTCACTAGTTCCTTCATATGTGACTTGTAATTTGTCCCATATTTCTTTAGCAGAAACGCATGCAGATATTTTGTTATATTCAGAAATATCTAAAGCATAATGTAGCATGCTTGTTGCTCTGCTATTGAGAGACATCGTTTTACAATCCTCGTCAGTAAACTCAGTTTTGAGTTTAGGCATTATATGAAGAGTCCCTCCAATAACTATTTCTTTTGAAGGAATTTTATGTCATTCTTCTATGATTCTCCATAGATTGTAATCTTGTCATTTGACAAAGATTTTCATTATATTTTTTCAGTAGTTATAATTTGAGCCATTGAACAATGGTGGTATAGTATAAGAGTGTCCCTCATAGTAGCTATTTGCTGCCATTAGATCAACTCAAGGATTTTAAGCCTAATTAAGAGAACGAAGCTCTGATACCAATTGTAGCTTGAGGTTTCAACCCAAGAAGGGGGGTGAATTGGGTTTTTAAAAATTTTTTGCGGAATTAATACAAGTTTATAAAAACTGATAAGCAGCAAACAATAAATACAAGTAATGAGCTGTAAATAAAGAGTTTAAGGAAAGAGGATGCAAACACAGTTATAGTGGTTCGGCAATATCGGATTCGTTCCGACCCTACGTCCACTCTCTTCAAGGAACTCCTTGAAGTAATCCACTAAGAGAACTTAGTCGCACAACTTAGCCGGGTGTTACACAAACCGTACACAAGCAAATTACAGGAATTGCTTAAACCGAACAATCCCCTTCCTTTCGGAAGTTTCCCCTTCCTCTCGGAAGTAATCCCTTTACAAAGATGGTGTAAAGTAAAAGGTAGAGAGACAGCAAATGAAAGCTTATTACAATAGAAATGTCTCTCTTTCAAAGTAAAGCTTGAAGAAATGGCTCAACAAGATTATTTCAAAGCTTTTTACGTTTCAAGAGTATAAAAACTTGATTATGTGAGATCAACTATTTTTGAATCTATGCAGCTTGTTATTGAATGCTTAACTGAATGGGTTTATATAGCAATCAATTAATATGGCCATTTAGGACTTTAATTTGAAAAATATTTACTTTAAAATGTTCAGATTTGGAGTCTAACGGTCATATTTTTGAACTACCAGTCGACTGGGTCGAGATACCAGTCGACTGGGTCGAGATACCAGTCGATTGGGTTCACTTGAAAAATACTCGTTTTCAGACCTTCTGGGTATCCAGTCGACTGGTATATATCATCCAGTCAATTGGGGACTTTCTGTCCATTTTACCAGTCGACTGGGTTGATTCATCCAGTCGATTGGGAACTTACTGTCGAAGTACCAGTTGACTGGGTTGTTTCATCCAGTCGACTGGGTACCTTCTATCCCATATACCAGTCGACTGGTATATGTACCCAGTCGACTGGGTTGTCTTCCAACCCTGTTTTTCTTCTGTTTTTCATTTAAAAACATTTAAAAATAATGGTTTTAGAAAAACCTTTTGTGTTCGAGCCATTGAACAAGCTAATACAATGTATGAGTGAGACTTACATTGGTTCTAAACCTTAAGACCTATACTAGATCTTCAGTCTTCACTTGATACTTGATTTGATTCGAGTTCTTGCACTTTGTTCCTTGGTTGAATGTGTTTGATCCTTAATACAACTTAGTTTTAAACTTGTTAGTCAAATAACAGTTGTGTTTTGCCATCATTAAAATACGGGCGAGGGTCAACATAGGTCTTTTCCAATTCAACACTGCCTCTACTTTCTGTGGGTCAACTACTATACCATCCCTTGACATAACGTGCCTTCAGAAAGATATTTCACTCAACCAAAACTCACACTTAGAGAACTTTACATATAATTTCTCTCTCCTCAAAATTTTCAACACTATTTGTAAATGTTGCATATGCCCCTATTTATTCTTCGAATATACCAGAATATCATCAATAAATACAATCACAAATCTATCCAATAATGGTTTAAACACCTAATTCATTAGATCTATAAATGTTACAGGAGCATTAGTTAACCCAAATGGAATCACAAGGAACTCATGATGGCCATAGCGTGTCCTAAAAGCAGTCTTAGGCACGTCCCCCTCCTTTATCCTCAACTAATGATAACCTAATCTCAAGTCTATCTTAGAAAACACTCTAGTCCCCTGCAACTGCTCAAATAGATCATCTATGCTGGGCAAAGGATATTTATCTTTGATAGTAATCTTATTCAACTGTCTATAATCAATACACAACCTCATTGTTCTATCATTCTTCTTCACAAATAACACAGCAGCTCCGCAAGGTGATATACTAGGTCGAATAAATTGTTTATCTAGCAATTTCTGAAGCTTAACTTTCAATTCTCTCAACTCAACTGATGCCATTCTATAAGGTGCTATAGATATGGGTGCTGATCCTGGAATTACCTCAATAGAAAACTCAATCTCCCTGTTGGGAGGCAAACTAGAAAACTCCTCAAGGAACACATTAGAAAAATCTTTCACTATTAAGATTTTTTATAACTTCCTAAACTCCTTTATAGAATCCATCACAAAAACCAATTCATCTCCAAAATTAAATAAAAAATTTCATATCTAAAGGCAACAAATCAACTTCAAATTCTTTATCAGCTATACTAATCACATAATCCCGATAAATTATCCTGATAATAACCCTATCCCCAGTAGGAACCTCAACAATAACAGCATGAATCAAATGACTAACACAAGCATCAATAGATTTCATATAAACATTGGATGCAAAAGAATGGGTTGCACTAGGATCAATCAATAATCTAGCAGGTCTATTAAGAATAGATACCATACACATAACAATATCAAGAGTGGCATGTGTATCTTGTTAGGTCAATGTATAGACTTTGCTGTCTCTGGGCTGTGATTGACCACCGCGTCCTCTCTCAGCTACTAATCCTCTACCTATGCCCCGCATACTCCCTAATCCACCACCTCTCTTCACTTGTTTTCTCCCAACACCTCCAGCACTTATCTCAACAGATCATGCTTGCCTCTGACTCTATATCACAGTTCCTTATGACAAGGAACGCCCTCTCTAGGGTGGTCTCCCACCCTACACACTCATACTATTACCACCTCTGGGTCTCTCAAATCTAGACCTTTTCATCTAATCCCTCCCACCTCTATACTCCATCACATCTTTCTCAATCTGTAATGCTTTATCCACTATTATAGCATAATTCTTAATACCAATGTAAGAGAGTTTGGTTCGAATTTCATAGTGTAACCCGTCTAAAAATCTCTTACATTTCCTCTCCTCTGTATTTACTAAATCACGTAAAAATCTCGACACGGCTATAAATCTACTATTATACTCAGCCACGGATAAAGTATTATGCCTTAAATGAATAAAATCTCTCTCTTACTGTGCCCAAAACATATCTAGAAAATACTTCGCAAAGAACACATCCTTAAACTTACGCCAAGTTGAAGGTTGATCTACCCATGTACTCAATCTAGGTAGAATATCCTCCCACCATTGAGAAGCCTCACTTTCCAGCTTAAATGAAGCAAAAGCAACCTTCTGCCTATCTATCACTAGTAAGACTTCAAAATATTTCTTAACATGTTTAATCCACTGCTCAACTTCAATAGGATTTATAGATCCTCTAAAACACTGGGTTTAAATTTAATAAATCTCACAAAACAATTCCCTTGCATCTCATGTACAAATACACCCTCTCCCTCATCTACCTCTTGTCTTACCACATCAGGTTCTATTCTACCCCTTTCCTCTAATCTCCTATGTAAATTATCAGCCCTTTCTTCTACTGCATTCATTCTCTCTATAGCACGATCAAGAATTTCTCTCAACTCATCCCTCATAATATTAGATTTTCTCCCACCTCTACTAGTACCAACTGTACTAGCAATATGTTCTCTTGCATGAACCATAGACTTGACCTCCCCCTCCACTTCAACTTTCTAAATATTGGGGGTCTACCACGTCCTCTCTGATTCAGAACTCTATCTCTAGCTCTAGCACATCCATATGTCATCCTCAGACTCTGCATTAAAATGTAGTTTATTTAAATCTTTCGCTTCTTTAAATTTTTATGTAGTCTACACAATCATAAAACCTAATGCTCTAATACAAAAATTGTAACAATCCATCCTAAGTTGGCTACCCCCGAGATGGTGTCGTCACGTTTTAAAATCCCTGCACAACACATATATGCAACAACATAAAATTACATGAACCAAAATTAAAAATTTACATCTAATCCTCAACTCTTTTCAAAGGAGATACAATATCTCATTATTTCATATTATTATCTGGGAATGTCTTCCCACATCTCGACATGTTTCAGCCAAACCAACTACCTTCTTGGTCTTCTTAGCTAGATCAGCTGCCTTCCTGGTCTTATCCGCCATACCAATTGCCTCCCTGGTCTTCTAAGCCAGACCAGCTGTCTTCCTAATCTTCTCAGCCAAACCAGCTGCCTTCCTGGTCTTCCCTTTTATGCATATGAGAAATAACATGCAAGCAAGAATACATCAAAACATTCAATTCAACTATCTAGCTCTTTTCCAAAAATTTTATTTTTATCATATTTATTAAATTGTCCCCTAATGTATCATATAAATTTTCAATCATATTTTCAAAAGTTTTCATATTACTTCTTAGTTTATTTTTCATTAATCCATCCCTTTTTAAAATATAATTTCTTATATAATTAATATTCAACATACTATTAAATTCTTAATCAATAAATCAATCAATTATCATACATAACAGAAAATACATCATTAAATCATTTTAATTCAACAATTTATTCAAATATTATAAATTCATATTTTTATTGGCCTCAATTACAAAAAGCAAATCTAACTCACCACATAGCACTTAAAGCTAACCGTGGACCACTTCCTTGCCTTTCCTGCTCCTTTCAACAATTTCACCCGATTGCTGATCATCAACACCTGACATAATATTTATATTAAAATTTCTAATTTATTCTTTAATTCTTCTGTAATTCATACCTTTAAATATTCTGTATCAAATTTCGGGTAATTTCATGTATGCATAATTTCAAAAAAAATAAAATTCACATTATTACCTTTTGTTTTTCTTAAAGCTTCCCTCGAATTTCTTTATATTCGCTCGTAAACTTCTTTAAAATTTCAATCTTTCAACCTTTCTTTCAGTCCCTAGGTGTTTTAAGAAAGAGAGCAATTAGAAAGAGAGAAGCTAAGTTTTAACAAACTAACAACAACTTAATATTTATTTATTTTTTTATACCCAAAACCTTACTGCTTTGGTTTCTGTTGCATGCAAGACACTTCATTTACACATTCTACACTTGGACACTTAGTGTCCAGGTGTTTGTCCTTTTTTTTCTCCATTGTAACCACACCTATACGCTTCCAAGTGTCCCTTTTTTTTAATACTAAATCTTTTATGTATATATTATTTTAATTCCATGTAATATCTATCAAATTACTTATTTACTCTTACTTTAAGAACACGGGTATTACACATACACTTCAATGTTTCGACCGATTTGCGCTTTGAACAGTTTGTTCACTAACCTCTGATATGTTGTTTTTGCATTCTTGAGTCCGAATGGCATCACATTGTAACAGTAAAGTCTTTTCTCTGATATAAAGGTTGTGTTTGGTTTGTCTAACTCATATAGTTTGATATGGCTGTACGAAGGGTGTGCGTCCATGAAGCTCAACATCTCGTACCTCGAAATTGCATCCACCAACTAATCAATTCTCAATAAAGGAAACTTGTAATTAGCCATCCCGACCTGGCTCTCCTCGAGACGGTATCCTTACTTTTCATAATTGAGCACTTGGACAAATATAATTGATAAGTGCTTAAATATTTGTATTTAAGCCCCTTAATTTACATTTGTTAAGTTCCTAGTCGTGTTATTTCGTGCTATTTTATTTCTTTTTTGTGTTTTCCTAGGATATTGAAGAAAATGGAGCATTATCAGAATTGGAAACCAAACACTTGCAAGAACTGGCAGATGCATAGTGCGATCGAGCACAAAAGAGAGCGATTGAGCGCACCAGCACTCGTGCGCACCAGAAAAAGGCTCGAGTGCAACCTTGCGCTCGAGCGCACCAGTATGATATCGAGTGCACACGTGCAGTAAAATGACATAACCTATTTTGGAAAGTAGGGTTAGGGTCTTGTTTTGGAAGTTAGGGTTTCCAGGTGTCCTTAAAACCTTATAAATAGGCCTATAAAATACAAAAATGGGATCTTCTTTTAGTTTTAGCTCTGGAGAAGAGATTTGGAGAGGAGAATTGATGACTTTTCTAGCCAGTATTTTTTGGGTTTCTTCTTTCCTTTATTTATTTATGAAGATGTTTATCATTAGAACCATGTGTAACTAACTTACTAATAGGGCTCGATTGAAGCCCTGATTATGTTTTTCCATATATGAATATTGTTGTCTTTGCGATAGCTGTGTTATGTTTCTTAACTTGATTAATGTTTGTTTTATTGAATTCCTCATATGTGTTTGCCTGATCAACATATGCATGTGGTATGGATTAGTTAGTTAGACCAATTTGGATGACCGAGTCCTGGGTCTGAAAATAATAACAAAAGAAATCCACGCCGGATTCTTGGGTTAATCAATATGGGAAACCAGGAGTATATAACATGCCCTAGCTATTGAATGTTTGTCGATTTTCACAGATAATATGCTCTCTTAAGGAACAACTTAGCATACACCATACTAAATCCCTTAAGAAAGAAAAGAGTGAGAGTATACACCATGCCTAACTCGTTACTTAGGAAAATCAATAGCTTAAGGAATATAGACCATGCCCTTAGATCGACAACAGTAGGTATTCATAACATGATTAAAGCATTGGCACATTATTTTATTGGGAAAGTATGATTAGTGGTGGATATCAAAGCCCTATGTTTTTATCATTATCAATTCAAACTCAATACTTATTTCTATCGTTTTATATTACAAATTTAATTTTAAATCGAACTTTACCAATCCCTGTGGAGATAATCTCGCATTTTGCACACTGTACTACTAAGTTGACCTTATGCACTTGCAAGTAAAACTGTTCAATTATTTACTTATTAATTTAGATAGATAAATACACAACAATAATATAAATAGAGTCTAACAGAAACGTAGGATAATATATATATCGTAGTACGGAAGTACAACTTTGATCTATAATACAATCCTTTAACTTTACAAAAGAGTGTCTCATAAGATGTAAATTTCAAAATATACAACTTAATACAAAATACTAGACTGCTATTACAAATTGGGTTAGATGAGGATGCCAGCATATGGACCCACTTAGAGACTTCTTTTCCTTGCTTCTTCACTTATGGTTCAAGGTCCTCGAATAATATTCTTGAAAAAATAAGAGGGAGAGGTGAGCTAAAAAGCTTAGCGAGTTGTCACAATACTTGAAGTAATCAAAGAAATCCATTTTATAAAACCCCTCGTGGGTGGTTTTAGTACATAATCGAATTTTACATAATTATCTCTTAATACAATATATATATATACATATATAGATATATATATTAATTCATAAGGCTCATGGATTTTGAATATAAAGCTCAAGCATGATATATGATATAATGTAATGCATTCTTTCGATCACTTCAAATCTTTACTCTTTCAATCGAGCAGTTCATGAATATTGGGACATCTCCCATTTAATAAAATTAGATCCTCTCTTTACCTCTTACCAAGCGAGGTCTCCACTTCCCAAGAATAAGGATCTCCTTCCTACCCATTACCGGACGGAATTAACATTTAATATACTAGGACTTCCTCACTACCCCTTACCAGGTGGAATTTACATAACCACTAAATAAATCCATTCATTTCACATTGCGCAATAACAACAAAATTAATACAAAATAACATGCATTCTTGGTAATATAACCTTTCAATGCATATTTCATGAACTAATTATATTTAACATCCCCCAAAATATAGATTTCCAATATACAAGCATTATCTACAAGCATCTCATGTTACTTCAATCTTTATTCTATAATACGTAAAATACTTAAGTCCTTATTAACATGTATAAACTAAGCTTTCAATTTCATTCAAGATTCTCATGCTTACTAACAGTAAGGTGATCCTCACCTTGGAGACTAAGCTTTTACTCCTGAATCACCTCATTTCCCTTGGAACGTTCCTCAAACACATCTAAATAATTCATCGATTACAATCAACCTCTGAGGTATATACAATTACACACTAATTACTCGAGTCAAGAAATCAAGATCAACTATTTAGTTCATCTAGTTATACTCAAGAACTTGTGATTTGAAAGAAAAGAAAGAATTCGGTGTAAAAACCTGAAAACAGGGTTGCACAGTAGACTATGAGACTTCTAGAGAGTTTCATAGTCGATTGTTTAACTCCACAGTCGACTGTGGGACCTCTAGAGATTTTTACAAGAAAATATTTAACTCAAAAGTCGACTATGGGTACTCGGAAAGAAAAGTACAGTCGATTGTCTAATTTGCACAGTCGACTGTTTTAAGGACCTGAACTCTCTGCCACTTTCACAATCAACTGTGCAATCGTGATAATCGACTGTCTTGAGGTCTGAAGCTTAGAAATGGGTGAAAATCTTACTTTTTCCTTTTGAAAACCAAATCAATCCTTCATAAAACTTCAAACCCTTTTGAAACACAAGTTTTCCAATACTTTAAATCAATTTTCTATATTACCCATAGTAAATCTTTTAATTTAGAGTCTTTAAATCCACAACCAATCACAAAACTCTTTTCTTCAATCCAAAAACCTAGCTTTTCTTAAACTCGTTCTCAAGTTCAAAAATCTTGAAACAAAACTTAAAGAATTTTGACTATAATATGAGAGAAATGAAAGGAAGACAACTTACTTGAGATCTTTGCACTTGAAACTCACCCAAATCAAAGGGAAGGAGAAAAGAAGGAAAAGCTAAAGTTCTTTCTTGAAAGAAAAATTAAGGGTTGAAAATGAAGAACACTCTCATCCTTATGTATTTATACCACTTACCAAAGCAAAAAGGCTAGGTTATACTTTACCCCTTGAAGTCTCTAATTATACTAATTAAACCCCAAGTCAAAATATTTTCTCATAAGTCCCCAACCAATTAACTCATCAATAATTATTATGGTCTCAAAAATACCCACAAAAACATTTAAATTTAGTAGGCCACTAAATAATTAAATTAAAAGAAGGCGATGAGCTCTACAAAAGCTGTCTTTTGGACAAGCTTTATGCAGATCAGTAAAGTCAATGCAAATTTTCCATTTCCCATTTACTTTCTTCACCATCATAACATTGGATAAGTTTTATGCAGATCGATATCTCTGATGAAACTAGCTTCGAAGAGCTTGGTTACCTCAACATTAATGGTATGTTGCCTTCCTAGGGCAGTGACTTTCTTCTTTAATATTACTTGGTTTTGGTTGGGGTCGATGTTCAGATGATACACCATCCTCTTTAGATTGATTATAGAAATATGTGAGACTAACCATGCGAACACATCTTGGTTTTCTCTAAGGAATGAGATCAACTATGATCGGAGTTCTCCCTCTAAACTTAAGCTAATCTACACTACCTTTTATGGTTTATCTTCCATAAGGGACACTTGTACTAATTCTTCTATCGGTCTTCCTCTAGGGTTTTTAGATTATTCTCTTATATCTTTAATCTAAAGGACACCCGCCTTATCTTTTCCTTTAATAAAAGCTAAGTAACATGTTTGAGCAATGACCTAGTGACCTTTGACCTCACCCGCACCATTCTCAGTTGAAAATTTTAGCTTTAAGTGGCATGCGGAGACCACTGCCTTCAAGGAATTCATTCTTGGTCTTCCAATAATTGCGTTGTAGGAGGAGGGAAAATTTATGATTAAGAAGATGCTCAAGATGGTGGTCTGATGAGGTGAGTTGTTTGCTGTTACTAGCAATACTATGCTCTCTTTTGGGTAGACCAACTCGCTTGAGAAGCTGTACAGAGGGTGGCATGTCGGATTCAAATAGTATTCTCATAACTTCATCTTCTGAAAGGTATCATAGTACAATATATCTTACAATGACTATGTCTTCATAAGAGAACCTTACCCTTTCTAGCTCCTCATAGGAGAAACTAATGGTCTAATTAATCCAAATCTTCTTTGTCAGACTTCTATTGATTCGACAATACTAGCATAGGCCTTTCGAGAGTTCGAGGATTCTCTTACGAAGGCTAACCCCTTGAAGATAGTTCATATAACATCTGCCACAAGGGCATCATCCAATTTTTCCTTGGGCTTCGATTTTTTGGTTGTTGTCCCTTCCTTTTGGGCTTCGCCTCAACCTATTCCTTTCTCCAGCCTCAAGGCTCCTTTTATGATTTGGAATTTGCCTTTGAGAATGACTATGCCTTGACTCGATCATGAAAAACTTCCTTAGGTATCCTCTCTGGATCAGACTCTTGATTTCATTATTCAAGTATTTGCATTCATCTATGTTATAGCCATAGTCTTTGTGGAAGCAGAGATAGAGGCCAATTTACTATGTTAATTGAGTTCTCCAAGACGTGAAAACATATATCAACCTCTTGAAAATTTGGCATACGTTGTTGTCGTATCATCCCGAAAGCTACGCCCATACTTCCATTCTCACCCATTACTTTGCTGACAGACCATCCTCTATAACAGATACTCCAAAAAACTCGACCTCTCAAGGTGACTAGGAAAGTGGTCCATTGAGTCAAAATCATTTACAAGCCTCATCCAACAAAAATGGTTCATATCTCTCTTTCCGACTGGGGTATTGATTTTAGGAGGTCATTTGATGATGTATTGATTTGCTATTTCCATCAGGAGGTTTGTCCTTGAGGTATTGAGGGGAGTGTGTGTCTTAAATCCTCAAGGAACACATGATTTCTCATTTGGATGACCATCACTTCGGCCTCTTTTCTACTGCTTATTCTTGGACCTGAGCTCTTCTGGTTCTTTCGCTCTTCTTTCCTTTCAAGGCTTCCTTCTATTACTTATGAAAGGCTTGGTCTTCTTCAGCTATCATAAATTCATCAGCTTTGGCCAATAAGGATGACATAGTGTGCAAAAAATTCCTTGAAAGGTAATGGCTTAAGTCGAAGGCCTTGAGGTCATTGGTAAAGGACATCAACATAATTTTTTGATATGTCTCTTAATTGTAAAAAAGCCAAAGTGAATCGAGACGTATAGTCGCGAAAAGTTTCTTCGATATGTATGCTCAACAAGCTTTTGGGAGTACTTTTCAGACCTTGACTGCTAAAGGAGTGCGTTGTGATATGTTCAATGAGCTTATCGAATGATTTAATAGAGGTTTGAGTATAGTCGTGAGAACTATGTTCTTGTTGTTTCACACAGCGTTATTGGAAATACATGACACATTGTTCCCTTCAAGTATAGAGGAATATTAAGTTCTTAAATGTCTCGAGATGGTCTATGGGGAACGTCTTCCCGTATACGATTCCATATTTCCATTTTAAAGTTTAGTGGCACTTTCTTGTCCAAGAGCTCTTTGGAAAAATGGTTACCTACAAGTTTGATCTCTTCAAGAATGTTTCCTCAAGTGGCCTTTATAGTAAGTCTAATGCACTCATTCATCTCCTTCAATTGCTTGTTGGCCTCATATTTGTCTTGCTTTTACTGCTTTTTGGACAGATTGGAGTTTGATATTGACTCATCATCTCGAATTGAGTGCTGAGGACTTTGCCAAGGACTCCGTCGATTTTTTTCCATATTTCCATCAAATGTTCGTTGTTTTTGTCTTGTGCAAGCTGGTCGTACCTCCTCTTAAAGAACACTTCTTTTAGTCAAATACACGGACCCCAAGGTGTGACCTCAACGGTCTTTTTGGTCAGAGTGGTTGTTTGGGTTGATGATTGATCACATTAAGTTTTATTCATCTCGGAGGCTACTTAACCGAGTCGTGCAATTAGTTCCTCAAACCATTGCTAAAGGGTATTGTATGTTGCTCAGCTGTCCAGGGTAGTCAGGTTTGATTCGGGTCCTTATCGCTGAGTCAATGTTGTGCATTTATCTACCTAAATATTTAAGCAAATAATCAAACTTGTTTTACTTGCAAGTGCACAAGGTCAAAAGTAGCATAGTGTGCAAGTGCGAGATCATCTCCACAAGGATTGGTGAGTTTCGATTTAGAATTAGTTTCACAGAGTAAAGATAGATGGGAATAAATATTGAGTTGGAATCTATAATAATAAGAGTGCAGGGCTTTGATATCCACTACTAATCATATTTTCCCAATAAAACAATATGCCAATACTTTACTCATGTTATGAATGCCTAATGCTTGCCAACCTAAGGGCTTGGTCCACTCCTTAGGCTTTTGATCTTCATAAGCAATGAGTTAGGCATGGTGTATACTCTAACTTTTCTCTCTCTTAAGGGATTCAGGATGGTGTCTACTGAGTTGTTCCTTAAGAAAGCATAAGGTCTGTGAAGATCGACAAACACATGAGACTTAGGGCTTGGTCCACTCCCAGTTTCTCATGTTGATTAACCCAAGAATCTGGTGTAGATATCTTTTGTTACTAATGTCAGACCCATGACTCGATCATCCAAATTGATCTAACTAACTAGTCCATACCACAACATATATTGATTAGATAAACACATATGAGGAATTTAAATAAATGCAGGCATTAATTAAGTCAAGCAACATAACAAGAATATCGCAAAGGCTCCAATACTGAATTAATGGAAAAACATAATTAGGGCTTCAATCGAGCCCTACTAGTGAGTTAGTTACACATGCTGAGTATGATAATCATCATAACAATAATTAAGCAGAAAAGATAAAACTCGAAGAGTACTGTAGAGACAGGTTGTCAATTCTCTCTCCAGCTCACAACTTCAAAATTAATAGATTTAGAGACTAAAAGATCCCCCCTAATCTGTGTTTTTACAAGTGTATTTATAGGGGTTGAATAACCCTAGATGACTCTGGAAACCCTAAACTTCCTAAAACACAAAACCTCCTCTATTTCCAAAATCGGTTCTGTCGTTTTACTGTTCGCGCCTGTACATGTGCGCTCGATCGCATTCGTGGTGCACTTGATCGCAACGCTGCGCTCGAGCCTTCTATGTGTGCACATGAGCGTTGGTGCACTCGATCGTATTGAAGAGTGCACTCGATCGCACTCTAGCCAGCAGCTATTCCAAGATTTCCATATTTCTTCCTTTAAGTGCCAAAAATGCTTTTTTTTTCTCCAAGACCCTATAAAAGCAAGTGAAACACAGAAATGAAGTAAAATGGACTAAATTAACATAAATTAGGACTTAACAAATGTAAATTAAGGGGCTTAAATATGAATATTTAAGCACCGATCACACCCCAAAACTTACATATTGCTAGTCCCTTAGTAATACAAAACTAAAAAACTAAAATGAAAAATAACAACACACAAATAAATCCGATATTCATGGTGTCCTCAAAAGTTTAGGTATCACCCAAAACCATGACGTGCATTCATGAGCAAGCTTAACAAATACAAACACATCTTTGCAATGAATAAGAGTTTTGAACGCTAATCACATTCATGAGGCTAGTTAAGATATCACAAGTTTGATTTTTGTGTGTGGTGTACTAGCACATAAAAGATTAGGTTTCCAAATAACTCTAATGTGTAGTATTTTGGTGTCTCAAGATTCACCAAATTTCTTATCATAACGAGCACAAATGGCATAGTTTTTTTTTCTTCTTTTCTTTTATTGTGAGATTTTTGCCAAGTTTAGTTCCATTAAGCTTTCTGTTCGACTCATGTAGCGAGTATTTAGACAATGACTCCCAAACCAAATGGTTTTATGGAATTTAGGTGTAAAGACATCCCTAAGGACTTACGAACTCGAGTCAAAAAGGCTACAAAACTAACTGGTCTTAAGGCTACCAATCAGAATTCCCACCTTTTGATGTGACACTTGATGAGTCTAAAATATTGCATATTTTAGACCCTTAACTTATATTTGTTATGCTCTTAGTTAGTATTATTTTACTCTATTTTACGTTTTTCTTGTGTTTTGTGTGTTTTTACAGCTTTGTGGAGAAAGTGCAGCATTTCAGGTTGATTTGAAGCTTCTGGAGACATTGCGCTCGATCGCAACAGACATGCGATCGAGCGCACCAGCGCTCGAGCGCACCTGCCTTTGAACGAGCGCAAGGTCAACATCCCACATCGAAATATTTGAAGATCAGTGCATCTGCGATCGATCGCAACAGACATGCGATCGAGCGCACATGAGATCGTGCGCACAAGACATGCGATCGATCGTACCTGCGATCGATCGCACCACACTGCGATCGAGCGCACACGGGCCTGTATCCCACATCGTTTC
Organism: Bretschneidera sinensis; assembly: GCA_023935145.1. Classification (NCBI taxonomy): domain Eukaryota; kingdom Viridiplantae; phylum Streptophyta; class Magnoliopsida; order Brassicales; family Akaniaceae; genus Bretschneidera; species Bretschneidera sinensis. The sequence goes on from CM043699.1 coordinate 124,212,193, forward strand.
TGCAACCTGTTTTACTCCGGGTCTTCCCCTATATAAACACCATTTGGCTTCATAATCCAATGTACAATTCCTGAGCCACTTTGGTGTTTACCGGTGGACGTCCGCTAGCATTCTGGTGGATCCCGAAGGCATTGCTACCACGAGGGGAAGCGCCGCCCGTCAGCGAGTGGAATTTCTCCCATGTAAAGTTGTTTATTTATTTCTTTATATCCAGTTGTTTTAGTTTAAATGTTTAGCACTTGTTATTATAGTTTTATAGTTATGAGTGGCTAGACTCTTCAGCTAAGGTTGAAGATGAAGCCCCGCCGTTGTTTGGCGTAGTAGTTCAGATTTGCTTGTACAAATCTGACAATTTTTAGTATAAATGTTCTGTCAATTATTTGAGTTAATCTTATAATTGATTGAGTTTAAATTGTCTGTTGGATTTTCTTTGTGTTTCATCTGATGGATACATTGAATGCTTTTCGATTAAATTGGATTCCCTTTGTGATTTGTTAAGAGCGGATACATCGGGTGCTTTTGGTTTAGTTGGGATATTCTTTGTTTTTTGTCTTATAGTTGGATTCATTGAATGTTTTGATAGGCTATATTTTTAGAACATGTATGCTTAACTTTGGTGGGGTGGATTTGGAAACCTTAGTGCCTTTTTATTATTAGTTTTTAAATCAATTTAATTTAGTTTTAATTTATTTTGCAATATCATTCTGAAATTTGGAACTAGGTTAAAATAGAGTTAGTTTAGATTAAAAATTATATTTTCACAACGCAATTCCCTGTGGATTCGACCTCGCACTTGCACAATGCTATACTGCAAACGACTCGTGCGCTTGCGAGTAAATTAAAACTCACAACAAGTTTTTGGCGCCGTTGCCGGGGAATTGTTTTGTTTGTGAAAATTTTTGGTCTGAATTGATTTTATTTTTCTACTAGTTAATTTAATTTAAAAAAAAAAAAAAAAAAAAAAAATTTGAGTTTTGTGTTTGATTTATTCTGTTGCTTCTGCTGGTTAGTATCTCACTATTTTTCTGTTAGTGTATGCTTGGTCGGAGATCCTTGAACTTAGATTTGACACATTTAGATCCCGACTTAGAAAGAACTCTTAGGAGGCAGAAAAGAGCACTAGTTGAGAGAGAGACTGTTGAGATGGGAGAAAATTTTAATCAACCTGAACATGTAGAGCAACCTAGAGCTTGGAACGTGGACTCCACTACATCCCTTAGGGATTTGTTCGCACCCGTTGCGACTAATTCATCTTCCTGCATAGTGTTGCCACCAACCAATGCCACACACTTTGATTTGAAGCCACATGTTATCCAACTCCTACCCTCATTCCATGGCTTAGATCTTGAAAATCCTTATAGTCATGTGAAGAAGTTCAAAGACATTTGTGCTACATTCAAATTCCAGAACTTCTCTGAGGAGTCAGTCCATCTTCGACTCTTCCCTTTCTCCCTTCACGATAGAGCTAGGGCGTGGTTGGACTCCAACACGTCCGGATCTATCACATCTTGGGAAAACCTACTTAGCAAATTTTACCATAAGTTTTTCCCAATGTCTAGAGTGAATGAGTACCGTAAGGAGATTAGCTCTTTCACTCAGGACGAGGATGAGAAGTTCTCTGAAAGCTGGGAGCGCTTTAAAGAGTTACTGATCAGATGCCCTCCACATGGATATGAGAAGTGGAGACTCGTTCAATTCTTCTACCAAGGGTTGACTCAACCCAACCGTAGCATGATCGAGTCTATGAATGGGGGGGCATTCTTGAGTCTGACAGGAGACGAAGCATATATGGCGTTGGACAAGTTGTCCGACAACTCACAGCAGTGGGATTTTTCAAGCTGTCGAGATAAGTCCATTCGTGCTCCTAAGAGGGGAGGCATCTATGAGGTCAGAGAGGACGCTGATTTAAGGATAAAGTTAGATGCCCTAACTAAGAAGATTGACGCTCTCACTGTGAGCCAATCCATTAATGCTGCCAACACATTCAATGTTGAAAGCTGTTCCATCTGTGCTAGTCCCATGCATCTAGCACAGAATTGCCCATCAATGCCGGCTTGTGCCGAGTATCCTATGGAACAAGTAAATGCTTTCAATGACTTTCGAAGGCAGTCAAATGGATCGTACTCTGAGACGTACAATCCAGGGTGGCGGAACCACCCAAATTTTTCATGGAGACAGAACCAACCAATGAATCAGGGAGGATCCTCTCATCATGCTCAAAATCAATATCCTCCCGGATTTGCCCCACAAATTCCTAATCATGGTCGTTCTGCCCATCCAGCACCTTCACCTGCTTACCATGCACCCGCTCAAACACCAGCGCCAGTTTCACAGTCGCTTGAGGACACCCTCAAGGAATTCATGAAGGCGACTAGCCAAAATATGAGCGATGTGAGGAGTGCAACAATGGTAAACACCCAAGCAATTGCCAAGCTGGAGAGTCAAATAGGGCAAATTGCAAGCCACTTGGGTGAGAGAGAGAAAGGAAAGTTCCCCAGTCAGCCCGTGCAAAACCCAAAAGGACAATTTATGGTTGAAAGTTCATCAACTCCTACGCACGGGGAGGAACAAGTACAGTCGATTGTCACACTGAGGTCTGGGAGACAAGTGGACAATCAAGTAGAAGAGAGCCCTGCTATGCAGCAAGGGCAAGGGAGTGGCAACACAGAGAAGAGAGATGCTGAGCCATCTACAGCCACACCTACTGAGAAAGACCCTCCTAGGTCGTTTGTACCTAGAGCGCCTTACCCCGAGAGATTACAGGCGCCCAAGAAAGGAGGGAAGTATGAAGAAATTTTGGAGGTATTCAAGCAAGTCCATATCAATATCCCATTTTTGGATGCCATCCATCAAGTGCCATCATATGCCAAGTTTTTAAAGGACTTGGTCACTATCAAGAGGAGGACGAATGTCCCAAAGAAGGCATTTTTGACCGAGCAGGTCAGTTCAATCCTTCAGTGCAAGTTACCTATCAAGTATAAGGACCCGGGGTGTCCTACCATCTCTTGCACAATAGGAGTCAGCCATATTGAGAGGGCCCTTTTGGATCTAGGGGCGAGTGTGAATCTTCTACCCTACTCAGTTTATGTGCAGTTGGGGTTAGGAGAATTGAAGCCCACAACCACGACGCTTCAATTGGCTGACAGGTCAGTGAAAAGACCACGGGGGATAGTTGAGGATGTTTTGATAAAAGTGGATAAGTTCTATTTCCCCGTGGATTTTATTGTGCTTGACACAGAACCGGTTCAGAATGTAGGGTTTCAAATACCGGTGATTCTAGGGCGACCATTCTTAGCCACGGCTAACGCCCTAATCAATTGTAGGACAGGGGTGATGAAGATCTCCTTCGGAAATATGACAGTGGAGTTGAACATTTTTGATATCACTAGGCAACCACTGGAATATGATGAAATGAGAGATGTATGCTTGATAGAGGAGATTCTTGAGGATACTGTGGATGAATCAAGCATTGAGGATCCCATGGAGGCATGCTTTGCTCACTTTGGAGAGGACTTGGGTTTAGATAAATTACTCGAGGAAGTAAATGCCATTTTGGAGTCTGATCCTCAAGAAAGCAAGGAGGAGGAGGAGAAGGTGTCACCCGAACCTCAACAGAAGGAACTTAAGCCTTTACCAGATAATCTTAAGTATAAGTTCCTGGGTCCAGCATACTGTTTGCCTGTGATAATAGCTTCAGATTTGGGAGAGGCTCAAGAGGAAAAATTATTAGATGTTTTAAGAGAGCACAAGGAAGCTATCGGCTGGACCATTGAGGATATTAAAGGAATCAGCCCCTCGGTGGTGATGCACAGGATACACTTGGAAGAAGATGCTAAGCCATCGAGGGAGCCGCAAAGAAGGCTCAACCCTGCTATGCAAGAGGTTGTAAGGGCAGAGGTTATTAAGCTGTTAGATGCAGGGATCATTTATCCCATCTCTGATAGCAAGTGGGTGAGCCCCATTCATGTCGTGCCCAAGCGAGCTGGGTTAACGGTAGTAAAGAATAAGGATGACGAGTTGGTGCCAACTCGTGTGCAGTCTGGGTGGAGAGTGTGTATAGACTACCGTAAGCTGAACACTGCCACAAGGAAGGATCACTTTCCACTTCCATTTATTGATCAGATGGTGGAGCGTTTGGCTGGGCACGAGTATTATTGCTTTTTGGATGGTTATTCTGGATATAACCAGGTCCCCATGGACCCTGAAGATCAGGAGAAGACGACATTTACCTGTCCTTTTGGGACCTTCGCCTACCGTCGCATGCCTTTTGGGTTATGCAATGCACCTGCCACTTTTCAGCGGTGCATGGTCAGTATATTCTCTGACATGGTAGAGCGGTTCTTGGAGATTTTCATGGACGACTTCTCCGTCTTCGGTTCAACATTTGAGGAGTGCCTGCACCGTCTCTCTTTGGTTTTGGTACGGTGCAAGGAGAAGAACCTGGTGCTTAATTGGGAGAAGTGCCATTTTATGGTCAAGCAAGGAATTGTACTGGGGCATATCGTATCTCATCGAGGGATTGAGGTCGACAAAGCGAAGGTGGATTTGATTTCCAGCCTTCCACCCCCACGTACGGTGAAAGAGGTTCGATCTTTTCTGGGCCATGCAGGTTTCTATAGGCGATTTATCCAGAATTTCAGCAAGATCGCCAGGCCCTTGTGCAAGTTGTTGCAAAAAGATGCCCCATTTCTATTTGATGAGGATTGTAAGAAAGCATTTGGGGATCTGAAGGAAATTCTGACGTCCACACCCATTATTCAGCCACCTAACTGGGGTGTGCCTTTTGAGATTATGTGTGACGCATCAGACTATGCTGTTGGAGCTGTTTTGGGGCAGCGTGTTGATAAACTTCCCCATGCTATCTATTACGCAAGTCGAACTCTAAACGACGCACAACTCAATTATTCTACCACTGAGAAGGAGTTGCTTGCAGTCGTTTTTGCACTAGACAAGTTCAGATCCTACTTGTTAGGATCTAAAGTCATTATCTACTCGGACCATGCTGCATTGAAGTATCTTTTCTCTAAAAAAGATGCTAAATCTCGTCTTATCCGATGGATCTTGCTACTTCAAGAGTTCGACATTGAGATTCGGGATAAGAAAGGTTCGGAAAATGTGGTGGCGGACCATTTGTCTAGATTGATTGTGGAATTCAGTGAGGCTGCCACTCCCATTTCTGAGACCTTTCCTGATGAGCAATTGATGCACATTGCTCACAGTCCCGCACCATGGTTTGCTGACATAGTGAACTATCTTGTCACCGGACACATGCCCTTGCATTGGGGGAGGCAAGATAAATCAAAATTTTTGGCCATGGTAAAACACTTTTTCTGGGACGATCCTTACCTGTTCAAGTATTGTCCTGATCAGGTCATTAGACGATGTATTCCTGAGCATGACCAATCTAATGTCATCGCCTTTTGTCATGATCATGCATGTGGAGGCCATTTTAGTGCTAAAAAGACCGCTGCAAAGATTTTGCAGTGTGGATTTTATTGGCCTACCCTGTTTCGGGACTCTCACACCTACTGTATATCTTGTGAGCGTTGCCAAAAGCTAGGGAGTCTTTCTAGGAGAAATATGATGCCCCTCAACCCTATTCTGATTGTTGAAATTTTTGATGTGTGGGGCATTGATTTCATGGGACCATTCCCAAACTCCTTTGGCTACTTATACATTCTAGTTGCTGTGGACTATCTGTCCAAGTGGGTGGAGGCCGTTGCGTGCAAGACCAATGACCACAGAGTTGTGGTCCAGTTCTTGAAAGACACTATTTTTGCTCGTTTTGGTACGCCTCGAGCAATCATAAGTGATGGAGGTAAGCACTTTTGCAACAAGATCTTTGAGCAGTTGATGAAGAAATATTGTATCACGCACAAAGTTGCCACCCCATATCACCCACAGACGAGTGGTCAAGTGGAAATCTCAAATCGCGAGATCAAACATATTTTGGAAAAGACTGTGAACCCTACTAGAAAGGATTGGTCTCTGCGATTGACGGATGCACTGTGGGCATATCGGACAGCCTTCAAGACGCCAATTGGCATGTCTCCCTATCGCATTGTATACGGAAAGGCATGTCACCTTCCGGTTGAATTAGAGCATCGTGCGTATTGGGCTGTCAAGCAACTAAATTTCAATCTTTCCAAGGCTGGCTCACAACGGAAGCTCAAACTCAATGAATTGGAGGAGCTGCGGAATGATGCATATGAGTGTGCCCGATCATACAAAGCACAAATGAAGAAGACTCATGACCAAAATATTTTGAGACGAGCTTTTGAGCCGGGTCAGAGAGTCCTTCTTTATAATTCACGCCTGCATCTTTTTCCAGGCAAGCTCAAATCCCGATGGTCAGGCCCATTCATTATTCGATCGATTTTTCCTCATGGGGCCATCGAGATTGAGGATCCTAAGAATGGTAATACTTTCAAGGTAAATGGACAGAGGCTGAAACCATTCTTAGAGTTGAGGAGTCCGGACATTGAGACGATACTGTTGGAGGATCCTAGTTACTCAGATTGAGTGTAGTATTCTAGGGAGAGTCTGGCTGAAGACGTAAAACTTAGCGCTCATGGGAGGCACCCCACAGCTTATCTTTTCTTTTGTTTATTTATTAATTTGCATTTTTATGATTAATGTTTGTTTCCAGTATTTTTGTTTTCCAGTTTTTATTTTTCAGGGACAAAGCGTACTTCAGTTCAAGTTTGGGGGTATGCTATGAGCCATACCAGTCCAGATAGTTCTCCATATCTCAGGTCAGCTCTTTCCATATTAGTCACACATTGGGGTCAATGTGTAATGTAAGTTTGGGGGTATGAGAGACACATCACACACTTTGTCCTAATTTGTTGTCTTTTCGTCATAGAGATAAATGCATGCTCATGTTATCGTGAAATTTTAGTTGATCTAAACATTTTCTGTGATGTGATGTCATTGGTGAGCTTAACATTTTGAACACATGATCTGGTGATAATTTTTTAAAATTTAGTTACTTACTTTAGGCATTTTGAGAATTCACATGTTTGATCTAATCTCACACGAGCACATTAGCACAAATTATGTGAGGTATGACACGTGATTTTAATGTGTATTTTTCCTTATCTTAACTGAAACTGGATGACTTGTTGGATGAACTCTTGGGCATAGGAAAATATAAAAAAAAAAAAAAAAAAAAAAAAAAAATTTATCAATAAACTTTTCGCTGAGTAACTGGACCTCTTGCCTCAGTAAGCAGTGAGTGTTCACGTCAAAAGGTGAAATTTTGCTTGGTAATATTAAGGTCGGTTTAATTTCGTAGCCTTTTTGACTTGAGTTAGTAAGTCCTTAGGGGTGTCTTTACACCTAATGCCCTAAAACCATCTGGTTTGGGAGTCATTGACTTAACACTCGCTACATGGGTCAATTAGAAAGCTCAAGGGAACTAAGCATAGCCGTGCCTTAATAATAAAAAAAAAAATAATAATAATAAAATAAAAACTATGCCTTTTCGTTCATTTTTTATGGGAAATTCGGTGAATCTTGAGACATGGAGACCTTACACATTAGAATTACTTGGAAGCTTCATTTTTATGTACTAATTCACCTTACACTGATTCAAGCTTGTGATGCCTTATCTTGCCTTTTGTAAGTAATTAGATTTTAACATTTCTATTCATTGCGAAGATGTGTTTACCTTTTTAAGTTTGCTTATGAATGAATATCATGATGATGTGTGCTCCTTAAATTTTTGGATACCATGAGTGATGACTTTATCTTTATGTTCTTTGTTTTTCATTGAGTCTTTTATTTTGTTTTGCTAAGGGACTAGCAAAATATAAGTTTGGGGGTATTTGATGAGTCTAAAATATTGCATATTTTAGACCCTTAACTTATATTTGTTATGCTCTTAGTTAGTATTATTTTACTCTATTTTACGTTTTTCTTGTGTTTTGTGTGTTTTTACAGCTTTGTGGAGAAAGTGCAGCATTTCAGGTTGATTTGAAGCTTCTGGAGACATTGCGCTCGATCGCAACAGACATGCGATCGAGCGCACCAGCGCTCGAGCGCACCTGCCTTTGAACGAGCGCAAGGTCAACATCCCACATCGAAATATTTGAAGATCAGTGCATCTGCGATCGATCGCAACAGACATGCGATCGAGCGCACATGAGATCGTGCGCACAAGACATGCGATCGATCGTACCTGCGATCGATCGCACCACACTGCGATCGAGCGCACACGGGCCTGTATCCCACATCGTTTCTGCAACCTGTTTTACTCCGGGTCTTCCCCTATATAAACACCATTTGGCTTCATAATCCAATGTACAATTCCTGAGCCACTTTGGTGTTTACCGGTGGACGTCCGCTAGCATTCTGGTGGATCCCGAAGGCATTGCTACCACGAGGGGAAGCGCCGCCCGTCAGCGAGTGGAATTTCTCCCATGTAAAGTTGTTTATTTATTTCTTTATATCCAGTTGTTTTAGTTTAAATGTTTAGCACTTGTTATTATAGTTTTATAGTTATGAGTGGCTAGACTCTTCAGCTAAGGTTGAAGATGAAGCCCCGCCGTTGTTTGGCGTAGTAGTTCAGATTTGCTTGTACAAATCTGACAATTTTTAGTATAAATGTTCTGTCAATTATTTGAGTTAATCTTATAATTGATTGAGTTTAAATTGTCTGTTGGATTTTCTTTGTGTTTCATCTGATGGATACATTGAATGCTTTTCGATTAAATTGGATTCCCTTTGTGATTTGTTAAGAGCGGATACATCGGGTGCTTTTGGTTTAGTTGGGATATTCTTTGTTTTTTGTCTTATAGTTGGATTCATTGAATGTTTTGATAGGCTATATTTTTAGAACATGTATGCTTAACTTTGGTGGGGTGGATTTGGAAACCTTAGTGCCTTTTTATTATTAGTTTTTAAATCAATTTAATTTAGTTTTAATTTATTTTGCAATATCATTCTGAAATTTGGAACTAGGTTAAAATAGAGTTAGTTTAGATTAAAAATTATATTTTCACAACGCAATTCCCTGTGGATTCGACCTCGCACTTGCACAATGCTATACTGCAAACGACTCGTGCGCTTGCGAGTAAATTAAAACTCACAACAACACTCACTGCTTACTGAGGCAAGAGGGCCAGTTACTCGGTGGAAAGTTCTTTTTAATGATCATTGTGAACAAAATTCCCACTTTTTGATGTGATACTCACTGCTTACTGAGGTAAGAGGGCCAGTTACTCAGTGGAAAGTTTGTTTAATGATCATTAGGAGCACTTTTCCTTTTGAGCAATAACCATATTTTTCTGTTTTCCTATGTCAAAGTGTTCATCTAACAAGTCATCCGGTTTATAGTCAAGCCACAAAAACATACATATTAAAATTACATGTCATACCCCACACAATTATGTCCTAATGTGCTTGTGTTAGTTTAGGTCAAACTTGTGATTCCCTAAATGCCTAAAGGTAAGTGATTAAGGTTTAAAACTTAATTATTAGCCCATATGTTCAAGGTCTTAAGCTCACTTATGAAGTCAAATCATATTGTTTTGTTTAGATCACCCAAAATTTTAGAACAGTATGAGCATACATTTATTCATAAAAGCAAAAATTGGGACATAGCGTGTGTGTGAATGTGTCTCCATACCCCCAAACTTAAATTGCACATTGTCCCCAATGTGTGAATAGCATGGAAGGATCTAACCTAGGAGATGGAGAACTATATAGCTGGCATAGCTCGTAGCATGCCCTCAAACTTTAACTAGATGCACTCACTCTGTCCTTGAAAAAGAAAGAAAAACAAACATAAAACTAGAAAACAAGAAATACGAATACGAAACAATAAAGACTAACTCTAAATGGAAGACAATACGAAAAAGAAATATAAAAAGGATATGTTGTGGGGTGTTGTTGTGTGTTTATCTACCTAAATAAATAAGTAAATAATCGTACTTGTTTTACTTGCAAGTGCACAATGTCAATGGTAGCATAGTGTGCAAGTGCGAGATCGTTTCCACAGGGATTGGTAAACTTCGATTTAGAATTAGTTTCTCAAAGTAAAAAGAGAAATAATTGTAACATGTGAGTTAATAATAATAAGAACATAGGGCTGTGAAATCCACCACTAATTACACTTTCCCACTAAGTAAGGTGCTAATGCTCTAGCCTTATTATGAATACGTAATGGTTGCTAACTTAAGGGTTTGGTCCACACCTTAAGCTATTGATCTCCCTAAGCAATGAGTTAGGCATGGTGTATACTCAAACTCTTTTCTCTATTAAGGGATTCAACATGGGTGTATACTGAGTTGTTCCTTAAGAGAGCATAAGGGCTGTAGAGATCGGCAACCACACAGGACCTAGGGCTTGGTCCACTCCCAGTTTCCCATGTTGATTAACCCAAGAATCCGGTGTGGATATCTTTTGTTACTATTGTTGAACTAAGGACTCGGTCATCCAAATTGATTCAACTAACAAATCCATACCACATGCATAAGTTGATCAGACACACACATATGAGGAATTTAAATACAAACAGGTATTAATCAAGTTAAGCATTATAACATGGCTATAGGAAAAGGTAATCAATGAATATATATGTGAAAAAGCATAATTAGGGCTTCAATCAAGCCCTATAAGAGTTTAGTTACACATGCTAGTTAAAACAAAAACAGAAAAATAAAACCCGAAGAAGACTAAGGAGACGAGTCGTCAATTCCTCTCCAAGCTTGCAACTTCAAGTCTAAAACAAAAGGTATGGTTTTTGTGTTTTACAAGGCTATATATATGGTTCTAAAGGTGCCCCGAAACCCTAATTTCCTATTCAAGGTCCAAAGACTTCTTTCCATATCTGGCTCTGTCGCCTCTGGTATGTGTGCGCTCGAGTGTATACGGTCTGCACTCGAGCGTATGTGTGCGCTCGATCCTTCTAAGTGTGTGCTCGTAGCCTGTGCGCTTGATCACAAGGGAGGTGCGCTCGAGCGCACCTTGTTGGATTGCAGAACTTTACTTTTTACTCCTTAGAGGTCCAAAACGTCATCTTTTTGTCAAAGCCCTGTGAAAAACGCATGAAACATGAAAATGAAATAGAATCTACTAAAATAGATAAACAAAGAGCCTAACAAGCCTAAATTAAGGGGCTTAAATATGACTATTTAAGCACTTATCACACCCCTAAACTTACATATTGCTAGTCCCTTAGCAATACAAAAGGAAAGACTATGTCCAAACAAAATTAAAGATAAATTCATTCTTCATGATATTCAAAAATTTGGGTTGCACATAAAACCATGATGACCGTTCATGAGTAAGCTTATAATAAAAACACATTTTTGTATTGAATAAGTATTTTTAAAAGCTCATGTTACTTACCTAAGGTTGGCTTAAAGCATCTCAAGTTTGATTTATGTGTGATGAATTAGCACATAGAAGATGGAGCTTCCAAATAATTTTACTGTATAGTGTTTCGGTGCCCAAACCTTTATCGAATTCCTTATTAAATATAACAAAAATGGCATAGTGCTTACTTCTTTTTCTTTTTCTTTCATCATGAGATTTTTTCCATGTTGAGTTCCATTGAACTTTCTAATTGACCCTTGTAACGAGTATTTAGCTAATGACTCCCAAACCACATGGTTTTAGGGATTTAGGTGTAAAGACACCCCTAAGGACTTACTAACTCGAGTCAAAAAGGCTACGGAACTAACAGGTCTTAATGCTTCCAAGTGAAATTTCCACCGTTTAACGTGAACACTCACTGCTTACTGAGGCAAGAGGCCCAGTTACTCAGTGGAAATTTTTATTATGATCATTAAATGCTTAATTCCCACCTTTTGACGTGAACACTCACTACTTACTGAGGCAAGAAGTCCAGTTACTCTGTGGAAATTTTTTAATGATCATTAGAAGCTTTTTATTCTCTTTTTGCATGATGGACATTTTTTTCTTTATTTTTCTTATGCCAAAGTGTTCTTCTAACAAGTTATTCGATTACAGTTAGGTCATGGAAACATATACATAAGAATTATGTCATACCCTACACAAATGCGTGCTAATGTGCTCGTGTCAGATCTGGATCAAACTCATGAATTCTTAAGTGCCTTGAGGTAGATAACTAAACTTTTAAAATTCCTATTACAGGACTATGTGTTCTAAATTTTAAGCTTACTAATGAAGGTTTATCATCTTTTTTAAATCAACCAAAATTTTTAACAAAAAATGAGCATGTATTTATCTTTTTTTAAAAAAAACTGGGACCTCGTGTGCATGTGTTTCAAGTGTGTGCATGTGTCAATGTCTCCCACTGCCCCCAAACTTAATATACACATTGTCCCCAATGTGTGTGTGGCATGGAAAGATCTGACCTGGTAGATGGAGAACTAGATTGCTTGTATTGCACGTACACGCCCCCAAACTTGAACTGGATGCACGCACTAAGTTCCTGACAAAGAAAAATAAACGTTGTGCTGGAAAACAAAAAATATGGATAATAAACATTTAAATATAAACATAAATATTAATAAAATAAAAATACTATAATGAAAAGGATATGTGTTGAGGTACCTCCCATGAGCGCTAAGTTTTACGTCTTCAGCCAGACGGGGTATCCTCTCACTGCTGGTCATTAGGTGGTGCAGTAGAAGAGGTACCGAGTGTGAGAGGTAGGCGATTGAGGATGGCCTATAGCATCACCTCCTGTTATACAAACTGTGCCTCCAACCCATTCATCCGCAAATGGATCAATAGTCTCGCCTCCCTATCTTCTTTGTGAATATCAGAGAGCTCACACCGAAGGAAGGACAGCTCCTCGAGAAAGGGTTAGGATGTGGTGGATCCCATATCCGGCTGGTTCTCCTCCCTCGAAGGGCTCACTTTCGGGTGCTCGAGGTCTATAGGGTCATCCGCTACAGGCTCAGCAATAAGAATCGGCACCCGAGGTCCTCGAGGCATGTGGGACTGGCTGAGGCTCCACTGAGCCCTCCCAAAGAATGGATGATTGCTAGCTAGCCCATCTATAGAAGAGCCTCTAATCCTTTCTTCTTAAAGATGTGGCTGAATAAGAAAGGGGAAAGGGAGTCCCCATGCATTAGCCGTGGTGGTCTGACGGTTATGCACACTGTCCCATAACTTGTGTATCTGACTCCATATGATTGCTGGGATGGAGTACCAGTGACCCTGGTGAAAAGCATAGAGAGCTTGTAAAACTTGATCCCTCCTCTGAGTCTTGTGCCCCAAAGGGCACACGTTACGCTAGAGGACGGATCCACAAACCATAAGCGAGGAGGTAACCTTAACCGGCTCCCCGCATTGTTGTGCATTGGCCCACAAACATGTCATCTATGATGTGTGGCAGAGGAAACGTGTCTGGCTGCTCCTCTATATGGCTGTCCTCCGGAGGGGACTCATCACAGTAATGGAGGGAACTGACGATGTCGACGGTGGTCAACTCTATGAACCTGCCCTAGACTGAGGATGATAGAATCTTTGGTCTGGTGCAGTCATAGTTCAGGTTCTCGTAGAAGCTGACCATGAATCGGGTGTATGCCGTCGAACAGACCGACTTGAACAGTCGCTTGAGACCTGGGGTCTTGAATTCTTGTACCGCCCATCTTGTGGCATCAAAACTCTTGAAGTCCTCATCTATGTTAAATGTAGTCTCGAACAGTATTTCACACTGCTCGAAACTAGGTCAGGTGGACTAGGAGTGAATGCCGGAGGTTCGGGAAGTGGAAGCCATGTTCTGAGGTCTAGAACTGTAGTTACTATCAAAAATACGCTCGATCACAGACTTTGTGCGCTCAATCGCACTAGAAGACTTGCGCTTGATCTCAGGCTGTGTGCTCTTGATCGCACTGGCTGAGGCAATTTATCAAACAGTTTCTCTGTGCCAAATACGCGAAGCTTCTGCACAGTACCCAAACATGACCCCAACCTCTTGTAAACCCAAATTACAACTGCACACATGGTAAAGACATCGAATTAGTAAAAAGTATATTAAAAAGCTATGTGTGAATGTGTGTAACTTAATTAGGGACAAAAGAATCTATACGGATATACCATATGTTGTTGTGGAAATTAATTTGTTCGTGTTGGGGAAATAAGGATAAGAGGATGTGAATGATATATAGGTGGGGGAAGGATTTGGTTAATGTGGAGTGAAATGGACAGAAAATGAAAGTGCTGGGCTTGCTAGGGATTGTTGTGCTCAATGGAGAGGGCGAGAGAGGTAGAGATTTGTGATTGAGCATAGGGAAGGGAGAATGAGGGGGAAATGTTTAAAAATTATCATGTGACCTATCTGCCTCGAGTGCGCTCGAGCACATTATGAAGTGTGCTCGATCGCACTTGTGTGCCAGCCAAGAGTGCGCTCGATCGCACAGTAGAATATATGGACAAATTTAACTTACCACAATCTGAGATGATAACTTTAGACCAATATAACCTTAACCTTATCGTACTTTAGTGGCCTCAGTACCACTAACCTCGATGGAGGCGCTTGAGTTATACGTTATGCAAGTGGGGATTGCTCAAGTGCTCTCTATAATAGCTTCTGTGCTACTTTCTTTGAAGGTGGCACTTAGAGCCCACATCAGGTGGTTTTAGTGCCCTTGACAGCTGCTTCATCACCAATTTTGGTGTCTGGTCAATAAAATAGGGAAAAACAGTATTAGTAAGTTCAGGATTTTCAACTCGAGGATTAGACTTACTTGAAGGCTTTGGTGTGTTCTTGATGGGGTGCATAGATCTATTGCTGTCTTTAATAACATCGTCATCCGCTGGCCTAACATCAAATCTTGTGTCATCATGGTTGGGGATGGTCTCCAATGGAGCAGTGTGATGGACCTGAGAAACTTTCTCAACAATACCTTGCATTAAGCTTACATTAGAATATTCATTATCATTTTTGGTTGATTTTAATGTATTAAATATTTTGAATTCCATCTCCTCATCATTTACTTTCATACTGACAATGCCCCTTTTTACACTAATATTTGTGTCAGTAGTGATCATAAATGGTCTTCCTAAGATGATGGGGAGTGGTAATGGCATATGACATTCTTCCATATCTAAGACAATAAAATTAGCAGGTAAAATGAATTTACCTACTCTTACCAAAACATCCTCGAGGATACCTTTCGGTCGTTTGATGCTTCTGTCAGCCAATTGCAAAGTGATGGAGGTTGGTTGAAGCTCCCCCAAACTTAGTGTGTCGATTACACTGTATGGTAGCAGATTGACACTTGCTCTTAGATCCAATAGTGCATGCTTGAATAGCTGGTCACCTAGCCTGTAAGGAATAGTAAAAATATTCGGATCTTTTACTTTTGGTGGTAGTTTTCTTAATAGCACAACACTTACCTCTTTAGTCAAGGCTACTGTCTCATGTTCCTGAAACTTCCTTTTGTTAGTGCAACAATCTTTTAAAAACTTAGTATAAGTAGGAATTTGTTTAATTGCATCTAATAAAGGAATATTTATTTCCATCTTTTTCAAAGTTTCGAAAATGTCACTCAGTTTAGTCTCTTTCTTAGGTTTTACTAACCTTTGAGGGAAGGGTGGATGTTGGTATTTATCTAAGGTTTAAATAGGTTTAAACATGGTTCAAAGATGGTTAAAATCTAAAACCAAGGTTGGAGGATTAATGTTCAGCAAGTTAGAAGGCTGCACACATGTGTGTGCATCAATTTGGAGCAAGATAAGGGTAGGCACACTAGTGTGTGCATTTCAGCACACAATCAGGAAAGTGTGCGCACTGCTGTGTGGAGGGGCAGCATCAGTGTGTGCCTAGGTGCCTTTCCACTAGTGCCCTGGAACCTAGAATAATGTCTCCCTGACCAACACCAACGCCTAGACGCTCTCCACCAGCACCATGGCATCCAAAAAGTGTGCAAAGATGCCCTGCCCAGCGCCATGGAGCCCCCTGTTGAGCGCCTAGGCGCTAGGCACAATAAAGCACACATGGATAGCATACTTTAACCTCCTCTTAGGTGCGTGGGTGCAAGGTTAAAATGCACAGCACCACTTAGGATTGATGGAGGGCCATGATTAAGTGGTAATCATGATCAAAGGGTGGAGATTGAATCTCAAGAATGACCAAGAAGTGGGTGGCTATAAAAGGGGTTTCCTAGCCTCATATTTTCAAGACAACACACAAGAGAACAACACAAGTTTGTGACATACTTTGAGATCAATTGTAATACAAGAAAGAATTATGTGAGAGATATAAACATAAGAGGGGCTCTTTGTAGTGAGGCTGGTTGTAAAAGAGAGAGAAGTCTAGATTAGATAGAGATCATTGTTAGTTCTCATCTTCTTCCTTTCTTCTCTTCTTGGTTTCTTCAAGAACTTGAGGTTTCTTGAAATGGATTGCTGTAAAATTGTAAGAACCATTGATTTAGTGCAGAGAGTTCAAAGGAACTGATGGGGACGTAGGCACATTGCCGAACCTCGATAACAAATTTCTTGTCTTCTTTCTTTCTTTGATTTTCTGTTCCTGTTTTCGATTCCAACTCTTTCTACAAGTCACTATAGACTTAAGTGTTTAGAAGATCACCACCTGGGTATCTTGTCAAGGTGATTTTCAATAGTGGTATCAGAGCTGCACAGCTTGGTATCGGAGTAAGAACAAGAAGGTGACGGAGCCAAGACTCTAAGAATCAAATATCAACCTCTTGGGTGGTTCAAGAACGGTGTAAAGATCAAGATCTGATCGTGTTCTTGAAGATTGATTCAAGAACGGTGTTAAGATCCATCTTTGATCGGTGTTCTTGAGGTTAAAGAAAGCATTTGTGGGTAGTGCATAAATCAGGGATCTTGTCCGCAAAAGATGGCTTCAAATTTCTGTGTTGAGAAGTTTGATGGAAATGGAGACTTTGCCCTTTGGAAGCGGAAGATCAAGGCTGTTCTAATGCAACAGAAAGTGGACTTGGCTATTGGAGAAGATAATGCTTTTCCAGCAAGTGTCACGGAGGACCAGCGGACCGAGATGAAGAAGATGGCTTACAACACCATTTTTCTGTACATGTCGGATAGTGTCACAAGGGACTGTGGAGACTCGGAGGATCCGACTGTCATATGGAAGAAACTAGATGAGTTTTTTCTTACCAAAACTCTCCCTAACAAGATTTATCTTCTTAAAATAATCTTTGCTTTTAAAATGGATCCTAGTAAACAGTTGCAAAATAATCTTGATGTCTTTAATAAGCTAGTTCAAGATTTGGATAGTTGTAGCATTATTTTTCCGGATGAACAATTGGTTGTTATCTTGTTAAATCTCTTCCTGATTGCTTTGATAATCTGATTAATGCAATTGAGTATGGAAGGGATACTTTGACAAAGGAGATTGCGATCAATACCATAAGGGCACATGATTTCAAGGCCAAGATGAAGGAGACATCAAGTGGAGATGGGCTATTCATAAGAGGAAGGCCAGCAACTCATAATGGCAGTAGCAACCATGGCAACTACCGGGAGAAATCAAGAGGTAGAGGGCAGAACCATGGGAGATCTCATTCTAAGACAAGACTTAAAGGAGGAAGGAGATGCTTCTCCTGCAACAAGGAGGGTCGTTTCAAGAAAGATTTCAAGAAGAGGATGTGGGATGAGAGGAGAAGCCACACTAGCAATAGAGAGGCTTCGGTTGCCAAAGGAGAATAGCAAGATGATGTTCTTGTTGTATGCTCAAATGTGAGCAGGAGGCAAGGCAGTGGAATGTAGATTCTTGATTCCGGGTGCACTAATCACATGTGCCCTTACAAGGAATGGTTCAAGAATTTCAAGGAGATCAATGATGGAAGGGTCTTCTTGGAGAATGATAATTTTTGCCAAGTGAGAGGGATTGGTGACATTCAATTGAAGATGTTTGATGGAGTCACAAGGCTGCTGCGAAATGTGAGGTATCTTCCAGATTTGAAGAGAAATTTGATCTCATTGGGGCAACTGGATTCCATAGAGTATACATGCAAAGTAGAGGGAGGAAAGATCAAGGTGGCCAAGGGATCTTTGGTTGTGATCAAGGCAGCAAGAAACGATGGACTCTATGAGATGATCAGAGAGACAGAAATCAATGATCAAGTAGCAAGCTTTATGGCTGAGATGGACAAGGCAGCCCTTTAGCACACTTGCTTGGGACACATGAGCGAAAAGGGCCTGCAATTTCTTAGCAAAGATGGTCTACTTGGTGGTGACAAAGTAGAGAAATTGGATTTCTGTGAGAGTTGCATTCTTGGGAAGCAACACCGGGTCAGCTTCAACACCGGAGTACACAAATCTAAGGGGATTCTTGACTACATTCATTCAGACCTTTGGGGACCAGCAAGGACACCAACACAGGGAGGTAACATTTATTTTCTGTCTTTAATTGATGATTATTCAAGAAGAGTGTGGGCTTATTTGCTTAGGAATAAATCTGATGCCTTGAATAAATTTGTTGTGTGGAAGAAGTTGCTGAAAACTCAAACGGGTAGGGTAGTTAAGGCTTTGCGAACCGATAATGGCTTAGAATTTTGCAATAAGGATTTTGATAAATTCTGTGAATTAAATGGCATTCTAAGGTATAAGACGGTTGTAAAAACACCTCAACAAAATGGAGTTGCTGAAAGAATGAATAGAACCTTTATGGAAAAGGTTAGGTGCATGCTAATAGGATCTGGGTTACCAAAATATTTTTGGGGAGAAGCTGTGGCTACAACTGCATACTTGATAAATAGATCACCCTCTAGAACTTTAGAGCTCAAGACTCCCACAGAGATGTGGAGTGGAAAACCCCCTGAATTAAACAACCTTAGGACTTTTGGGCATACTGCATATGCACATCAAAATGAGGATAAACTTAGCCCTAGATCTAGAAAATAGATCTAGAAAATGTATGTTTCTAGGATATGGTGATGGGTTTAAGGGATATAGGTTATGGTCTTTCGAAAAGAAGGGCATTAAATTGATTATAAGTAGGGATGTTATTTTTAATGAATTATTATTTGCCTACTTAGAGAAAACTAACCCTGCATGGTCTAGTGAGCAAACCAGTCCGAAAGTTGTGGAGCATCGCATCAAGAAGAACTCGGTTCAGGTAGAGCAAAGGAGGCAAGAGGGTTCGGACCAGGTAGAGCCCTTGGATGAAGGCCAAACTCAAGATACTCAAGAAGAGGTTGATGCAGCAAGTCGGAATGACTACCATCTCACAAGAGACCGGGAAAGGAGGGTGGTTAGACCACCTTTGAGATATGGGTTTGTGGATGCTAATATAGCAGCTCCTTGGATAGAAGAAGAGGTTGAACCAAAAACTTACACGGATGCCATAGAGTGTAAGGATTCGTCAAAGTGGCAGCTAGCTATGGAGGAAGAAATAGACTCTTTGATGAAGAATAACTATTGGGAGTTGGTGCCCAAACCTGAAAAACAGAGAGTTGTGGATTGTAGATGGCTTTACAAGATCAAAGAAAGGAATACTCCAGGGGATGAAGTCCAGTATAAAGCTAGGCTGGTGGCGAAGGGGTTCACACAAAAGGAAAGCATAGATTTCGCCAAAATCTTCTCACCAGTTGTGAAGTACAAGACGATCCGGATAGTGTTAGCATTAGTGGTCCAATTTGATTGGGAAATTGAGCAAATGGATGTGAAGACAGCGTTCTTACATGGAGAGCTCGATGAGACCATTTTCATGAGGCAACCTGAAGGCTATGAGGAAGGAAGGCAGGGAGAGTTAGTGTGCAAATTGAAGAAATCTCTCTATGGCCTGAAGTAGTCACCTCGGCAATGGAATAAGAGGTTTGATTCCTTTGTAATCAGCTTGGGTTTCATGAGGAGGTACTATGATTCGTGCTTGTACTATAAGGGGCAGAAGGTTGAAGAAGTGGTGATCATCCTCATCTATGTTGATGACATATTACTGGTTGGGAGCAGTATGGAGAGGATAAAGAAATTAAAGGCTTAACTCAGTGAAGAGTTTGAGGTGAAGGATGTTGGCCATGCACAAAAGATCCTTGGGATGTGTATCATCCGGGAAAGGGAGAGAAACAGATTAAAGATCTCTTAAACTTTCTACATAGAGAAGATGATATCTAAATTCTCTATGGAAGATAGCAAACCAGTGAAGGTTCACCTTGCTGGCCATTTCAAATTCTTCAGCGATCAATGTCCAAGATTGGAGGCGGAGAAGAAGGAAATGGAGAAAGTCCCTTACTCTAGTGCAGTTGGTTCTATTATGTACAGCATGGTAAGCACTAGACTTGACATTACTCATACAATGAGTGTTCTCAATAGGCTTATGAGTAATCCCATAAAGAAGCATTAGCTTGGGATGAAGTGGTTGCTGAGGTATTTGAAGGGAAGCCTAGAAGTAGGGTTTGTGTATGAGAAGAGAGGTAAGTCCATTTGCCTTGAGGGTTTTGCTGATTCAAACTATGGAGCAGACTGGGATAAAAGGAGATCGATTACCTCCTACTTCTTCAACTTAAATGGATGTTGTGTAAGTTAAAAGGCTCAGTTGCAGCCAGTGGTAGCACTCTCAACAACCGAGGCTGAGTACATAGCAGCTACGGAGGCCATTAAGGAGGTTATGTGGTGCAAAGGGTTGCTTGAAGAGTTGAAGGTACTGGAGGAGTAGGTAATGGTATTTTTGGATAGTCAAAGTACATTGCACTTGTGTAAGAATCTAGTGTTCCATGAGAGGACAAAGCACATGGATGTTCGGTATCATTTCATTTGGGAAAATGTTACGAAAGGATGCATCCATGTGGATAAGGTAGCCACAGAAGAAAATCCTGCGAATTTAGGTACTAAAATTCTACCTCTAAGTAAGTTCAATCATTGCTTTAGACTACTTAGGATTGGAGTTAGTTAATTGATGACTCAAGAAGAGTTTGGATCCTGAAGCTCTCTGCAAAATGGTTTGGGTTTAAACACTTAGATAAAGGTAGAGATTTGTTGGTATTTGTCTAAGGTTTAAACAAGTTTAAACATGGTTCAAAGATGGTTAAAGTCTAAACCAAGGTTAGAGGATTAAATTTGAGCAAGTTAAAAGGCTGCACGCATGTGTGTGCATCAATTTGGAGCAAGATAAGGGCAAGCGCACTGGTGTGTGCACTTCAGCACATAATTAGGAAAATGTGCGAACCGTTGTGTGGAGGGCCAGCATCAGTGTGCGCCTAGGCACCCCTCCACCAGCGCTCTGTCACCTAGAATGATGTCTCCCTGACCCGCACCAGTGCTTAGGTGCTCCCCACCAGCACTATGGCATCTTAATAAGAGCCATAAAATGCAACTCAAAGATGTTTAATTGTTAGCATTTTATGATTCTTTGGTCTTTATTGCACTCTTGCGTGTTGATAACTCTTAAGTAATATCATTGGACTATTAACTTATTTAAGCACATTTTTAGGTGTTTTGAGTCCAAAGAAGAGAAGAAGCGATCATTGTTTAAAAAGAACCAAGGGTCCATGCACAACGAAGCAGAAGAATGGCTACGAAGAGGAAAAGCATGAAGATTATCAACAAAAAGGCCAGCACCGCGGTGCTGTTGCTCCTCAGCAGCACCGCGGTGCCCAAAAATAGGCATATTATGAACCACCAGCCAGCACCACGGTGCTCCTCAACAGCACCATGGCACCCAGAAGGTCACCCATTCCAGCTTATGCCTAGCGCCACGGTGCTCCCCAGTAGCACCGCAGCCCGCACACGTATTTACATCTCCGAGTTAGACTTTAATTAGGGTTTTTAAACACTAGATTAAACCCAAGAATACCCTTGGTCTTTTGTACTATAAATAAGACACTTAGAGTTTAAGAGAGGACATCTTGGCTATGAGCAAAGACCCAGAAGTTGAAGACAGCAACTCTCATCCACAAAAGAGTATAGCCATGAACACCATGGCTAACTAACTTCCAAGCAAGGCGAAGGGATGAATCCCTAGGTGTAGTTGTTCCTATCTATCCTTATTGGGTTCAGTTGTAATAAGAATTTATTATCAAACATTTTCATGATTTACTTCTTTATCTAATTATAAGATTTTAGTCATGCTTCTCTTATGTCAAAATTATTGGGTATAATTGAGTCCGGTAAGTCTAGCCTTTAGGTTTGTCCATTACTGTCATATTGTCAACAAAGATATATTGTTGTTTCTTGATAAACCTATAGGATAGATCATACATGCATGAATCGAAAATAAGAAGTATTTCATTACAATCATATTAGGGTTTACACATGTTCTCATTGAATATTTGTCGATTGTATGTTTGGGATGTGAAACGTGTAATCGAGATAAAAGCAATTGAATCAAGTTAGGATTAGGACAACGAACCCAGAGAGGATTCTCGGATCCTTGTTACCTCTCTATTATATTTCAAAAACTTACACAATTACTTCATCATCGATTTCAGATTCTTTACTTATTATATCGTCTCATATTAAAGTTTACATCTCTCTTTATAGTTAAACTTGTTTTCCTGTGGAATCGACACCCCAAAGCTGTGCTACAACAACCGTGTATGTTTTGGGCGTAATCAAATTTTGGCACCGTTGCCAGGGAAACGCGCTTACTCATAAGGAAGTTTGTCAACTCTAAGATAAGATGGTACTATCTTTCCTTTATATTCTGATTTTTTTCTTTATTTTGTTCTGTTCTATTTATTTCTTTTAAAATCAGTTGGTGTATGCTTAGACAGAGAGATTCGCGAGGGAGATTCATTAAGAGACCTAAAATAGAGATACTTTTCCCTACCACGTCCATTAGTGAAACCTCGCCTAGATCGAACTCTAGTGTTCACCTCACAGAAAATTTAGAAAACTTCGTTAACATGGACACTTAAAGACTACCTATATCCTAGCCGGACAGCCACACCATCGTGTATTATGTTTCCAGCCAACACCCACCATCAAGACTTTAAACCGGGGATGATACAATTACTCCCCACTTTTCATGGCTTGGAAAACGAAAACCCATATGTGCACATTAGAGAATTTGAGGAAGTAGTTTCGACTTTCCACAGGTAAAATGTAACCAATGATATCATGAGACTCAAGTTTTTTTCCTTTCTCTTTGAAAGATAAAGCTAAGAGTTGGTTATACTCATTGAGACCATGATCTATTGGGTCATGGAATGAGATGACCCAAGTCTTTTTCAACAAATACTTCCTTCAACATAAAACTAATGCATTGAAAAGACAAATCTCCACCTTTGCACAAAAGGAAAACAAGACTTTGTATCAGTCTTAGGAGAAATTTAAAGAGCTGTTAAGTATGTGTCCACATCATGGGTATGAAAATTGGCACTTAGTGAGCTATTTCTATGAGGGTCTTACCTATAGAGAGCGCCAGTTTATCGAGATGATGTGCAATGGTGAATTTCTGCAAAAAGACCCTATAAGGCTTTTGAGTACCTCAATGAGCTTGCTGAAAAAGCTCACACATGGACTGGACCTAGTGCTACTGAAATCACAAATACGTCATGACCTATTGAAAACCCTAGTAGTGGAGGAATCTACCATCTTAGGGAAGAGGATAATCTTAAGGTCAAGGTCGAGATGCTTACTAGGGAGTTAGAGGCACTGAAAACTAAAAAACCAACACACATGGTTAATCAAGCCGAACCTTTGAAACATGTTTTATGTGTGGTGGGATGGATCATCCTACTCAAGATTACCCCACATTTTTGGACATTAGAGGGCTGTACGAGGAACAATGTAATGCCTAGCGCACCCATGCGCGCTCGAGCGTAGACCCATGTGATCGAGCACACACGCATAGAGAGGCGGCAAAGCCAGTTTTGGAAAGAAGTTTCTGGATCTTAAATTGGAAATTAGGGTTTCGAGACACCTTTAGAACCCTATATATAGACTTGTAAAATACAGAAAACGAACCTTCTGATTTTGCTTGAAGTTGTAAGCTTTGGATAGGATTTGACAACTCATCTCCACAATATTTCTTCAGGTTTTATCTTTCTATTTAGTTTAGTTATGGTTATAATGTTCAGTTTATTTAGCATGTGTAACTAAATTCTTAATAGGGCTCGATTGGAGCCCTAATTACGTTTTTCTATATATAAGTATTGTTGCCTTTGCAAATAGCCATATTATGATGCTTTAATTGATTAATGCCTACTTTATTGAATTCTTCATATGTGTGTGTCTGATCAACGTATGCATGTTGTTTGGATTAGTTAGTTAGATCAATTTGGATAATCAAGTCTTAGGTCTAGAAATAGTGACAAAAGAATTCCACATTGGATTCTTGGGTTAATCAACGTGGGAAACCGGGAGTATACAACATGCCCTAGGTCTTGTGTGGTTATCGATTTCCACAGACCTTATGCTCTCTTAAGGAACAACTCAGTATATGCCATGCTGAATCCCTTAAGAGAGAAAAGAGTTAGAGTATACACCATGCCTAACTCATTACATAGGGAAATTTATAGCCTAAGGAGTGGACCAAGCCCTTAGGTTGACAACCATTAGGTATTCATGGTAAGGCTATAGCATTGGCACATTACTTATTAGGAAAGTATGATTAGTGGTGGTATCAAAGCCCTATGTTCTTATCATTATTAATCTAGATTCAATATTTATTTCTATCTATTTTTACTTTGTGAAATTAATTCTAAAACAAAATTTACCAATCCCTGTGGAGATGATCTCGTATTTGCACACTATGCTACTGTTGACCTTGTGCACTTGTAAGTAAAACAAGTTCGATTATTTGCTTAATAATTTAGGTAGATAAACGCACAATAGAAGACTGTGAACCCTAGTAGAAAAAATTGGTCTCTACGATTGAATGATGCACATTGGGCATATCGGACAACATTCAAGACGTCAATTGGCATGTCTCCATATCATCTTGTGTACGAAAAAATGTGTCACCTTCCAGTGGAATTGGAGCATACAGCGTATTAGGCTATCAAGCAGCTGAACTTCAATCTTTCGAAGGCTGGCTCACAAAGGAAGCTCCAACCCAATGAATTAGAGGAGCTGCGGAATGATGCATATGATTGTGCACGGTTGTACAAGGCACAAATGAAGAAGACTCATGACTAGAACATTTTAAGACGATCTTTTGAGTCTGGTCAAAAAGTTATTCTTTACAATTCATGTTTACATCTTTTTCTAGGCAAACTCAAATCTCGATGGACAGACCCATTTATTATTCGATTGGTTTTTCCTCATGGGGCCATCGAGATTGAGGATCCAAAGAATGGTAGCACTTTCAAGGTGAATGGACAGAGGCTAAAACTATTCTTGGATTTGAGGAGTCCGAACATTGAGATGATATTATTGGAGGATCCTAGTTACTCAGAATGATTGTCGTCTACTTTGGCTGAAGACTTTAAAATTAGCACTCATGGGAGGCATCCCACAACATATCCTTTTGTTTTTATTATTTTTTTTTCATATTTCTTGTTACTGTTTATTTTTAATATTTTTTTTGTTTTACAGTATTACTTTGGTATTTCTTTTTTAGGGACAATGTGTGCATCAGTTCAAGTTTAGGGGTGTGCTATGAGCCATGCTAGTCCAGCTAGTTCTCCATCTCCTAGGTCAGCTCTTTCCATGTTATTCTCACATTGGGGACACTATGTACTTTAAGTTTGGGGGTATTGGAGACACATTCACACACACTTTGTCCTAGTTTTTTTTTATATATTATTGAAAAGATAAATGCATGTTCATGATTGTTTTGAAATTTTGGTTGATCTAAACAAATACTGTGATGTGATTTCATTAGTGAGCTTAAAATTTTGTACACATGATCTGATAATAGAGTTTTAAAGTTTAGTTACTTACTTTAGGCATTTAAGAATTCACATGTTTGATTTAATCTGACACGAGCACATTAGCACATAATTGTGTGAAGTATGACTTGTGATTTTCATGTGTATGTTTCCATAGCTTAACTGAAACTGGATGACTTGCTGGATGAACACTTTGGCATAGACAAATAATAAATAAAAAAAGAGAGAAAAAAAATGCTCATGATGATCGTTAATAAACTCTTCACTTAGGAATTGGACCTTTTACCTTAGTAAGCAGTGAGTGTTCACATCAAAAGGTGGGAATTTTGCTCATAATGATCATTGATAAACCTTTCGCTGAGTAACTGGACCTCTTGCCTCAATAAACAGTGAGTGTTCACGTCAAAAGGTGAGAATTTTGCTTGGTAGCATTAAGGTCAGTTTAGTTTCATAGCCTTTTTGACTCGAGTTAGTAAGTCCTTAGGGGTGTCTTTACACCTATTGCCCTAAAACCATCTGGTTTGGGAGTCATTGACTCAATGCTCGCTACATGGGTCAATTAGAAAGCTTAAGGGAACTAAACATGGCAAGCCTCTTAATAAAAGAAAAAAGAAAATAAAACTATGCCATTGTTGTTCATTCTAATGGGAAATTATCTTGATCTTGAGACATGGAGACATTGCACTTTAGAATTATTTGGAAGCTTCATATTTATGTGCTAGTTCACTTTACACTGATTTAAGCTTGTGATGCCTCAGCTGGCCTTTTGTAAGTAATTAGATTTTAACATTTATATTCATTGCGAAGATGGGTTTATCTTTTTAAGCTTGCTCATGAATAAATATCTTGGTTTTGTGTGATACTTAAATTTTTGGATACCATGAATGATGGATTTATCTTTGTGTTCTTTTTTTTCATTTAGTTTTTTTATTTTATTTTGTTTTGCTAACAGACTAGCAAAATGTAAGTTTGGGGGTATTTGATGAGTGCCAAATATTGCATATTTTGGCCCCTTAATTTACATTTGTTAATTCTTTAGTTGTGTCCTAATCTGATAATTTGTATTAGTTCTATGATTTTTAATGTTTTGTAGGATTGTAAAGGAAATTGGGGATTTAATGTGAAAAAAATGCAAAAGCTGGAATCTACTGTTGTGATCAAGCACAAGAGACCTGCGATTGAGCACAACAGTGCTCAAGTATTTATTTATATGTTTAGCTTAGGAATTTGTTACTTTGAGTTGTTTTTTCGTTGTTTTACAGGTTTACAAGCACTTGGAAAGGAGTTTCACTAAATTGCCAGAATTGCCCGTACAGATAAGTCTTTTCTGCGGATTAAACTGTATTGATTTAGGAAGAACCAAGAGATGAGTCATATATGCTTGGAAAGATCCAGATGTCTATTTTTTGGAGAATTTTATGGCTTATAAATATGATTTTTCTAGAGAAAGTTATGGCAGTTTTAGTAGACAAAGGTCAGGTTGTGCGTGATTTTAATGTGGCAGAAGCGATTTTTGAACTGTAATGATTTGGGAAAAAAAGGAGATAAGCCATATATGCTTGGAAAGATTCGGATGTCTATTTTCTGGAGAATTTTATGGCTCGTAAATACGATCTTTCTAGAGAAAGTTGTGGCAATTTTAGTAGACAAATGTGAGGCTGTACATGATTTCAGCATGGGCAGAAGTTTTGAAGAGCATATGAAGGCTTAAATCCTACATCCCACATCAGTTGAAAACACATTCTACATCCCACATCCCACATCCCACATTGTTTAGAAACACATTGCACTCATGGAGTTTCCCTATAAAAGTCCTATTTCACATCATCTTCAAGGGTGTGCAATCTCGGAGGCTTTGCTACCAAGGGATTCAATCTGGAGGATTTTGCTACCAATTGGGGGAAGTGCCGCACAGTAGCTGCGATTGGAATGTCTCTCTCCATGTATTGTTAGTTTTAATTTATTTCTTTTAAGTTTTAAAGTTTAATGTTTAGCACTTTAATTGTGAAATTTATTTTCATAATCATGAGAATCTAAAACATTCATCTAAGGTTGAAGATGAAGCCTCGCCATTGTTTAGCATTATATTTTCAGATATATTCGTACAATTCTGATATTTTTTAGTATTGATGTTCTATTTTAATTCAATTGTTTGAGTAATTTCTTATGACTGATTGTTTGGTTTATAAAATTTTTCAAATTGGATATTCCATGTGTTTCGTCTGATGGATACAGCAAATCATCCAAAGTAAATTAGATATCTATTGTGATTCTAAAGTAAACGAATACATTGGATGATTTGGCTTAATTAAGGTATTCGTTGTGATTTGTGTTTCGATGGATTCGTAGAATTATTTGATAAATTACTTTTATATAGAATATGAAGATATATGCTTTACTTTGGTAGGGTGGATTCAAAAACCTTAGTGCCTTTATCATTTGTTTTAAAATCAATTTAGTTTAGTTTATATTCTTTGCACGACACAGTTCAAAATTTGGAACTAGGTTAAAATAGATTTAGTTTAGATAAAAATCTATTTTCACGATGCAATTTCTTGTGGATTCGACCTCGCACTTGCACACACTATATTGCAAACGACTTGTGTGCTTGCGAGTAATTTAAAACTCACAACAAGAGTGAAAGTGAGGGGAAAATGACCTAAAATAGGCACGTGACTCTCTGTCTCGAGTGCGCTCGATCACACTTGTGTGTAGGTGTGTGCGTGTGTGGATGCACTTGCATTCCATTGGGTGCATGGCGAGATTATGCTCGATCGCACTATGAAGTGCGCTCGATCGCAAGGACAGAATGCCACACCTATATACTGACTCACTAAATTAACTAAAGAAAAGACAAAAAAGTTAAAAAAAATGAAAAAAATAAACAAAAATAAATAAAAGTGTACCGTATGCAGTGGCCTCAATACCACTGACCTCAATAGAGGCGCTTGAGCTACATGTTTATTAAAGCCTAGACTACTCAAACGCTCTCTATAGTAGCTGCGATGCTACTCCTTTAGAAAGGAGCACTTAAAGTCCACCACATGTGGTTCTAGTGCTCTTGGTGTGGCTGCATACTGGACAGACGGAGTGCCAAATCTTCATCTCTTGGTAGCAATTTGATTTCAAGGTATGGCTTTGCTCTGTGTCCATTCACTATGAATGCCTGAGTGCTGTCAGAACCATGAACCTCCAAAGCACCATGAGGAAAGACCTTGGTGACCACATAAGGACCAGACCATCGGGACTTGAGTTTGCCTGGGAACAATCTTAATCGAGAATTGTATATCAACACCTTTTGTCCTATATGAAACTCTTTCCTAACTAGCTATTTATCATGATAGGCTTTGGTTCTTTCCTTGTAGAGCTTGGTGTTCTCATATGCATCATGCCTTAATTCTTCGAGCTCATTCAAGTGTAGCTTTCTCTTATCACCCGCTTGTTTCATGTAAAAGTTGAATTGCTTGATGGCCCAATATACTCGATGCTCTAACTCCACAGGTAGATGATATGCTTTCCTAAAGACTAATCGATATGGAGAGATGCCAATTGGAGTCTTGTAAGCTGTCCTATATTCCTATAGGGCATCATTCGCAAAGACCAATCCTTCCTACTAGGATTCACGGTCCTCTCCAGGATGCCTTTGATCTCTCGGTTACTTATCTCTACCTGGCCACTGGTATGAGGACGATATGGAGTGTCAACTTTATAGGTGATCCCATATTTCTTGATTAGGGCAGCAAAAGATTGGTTATGGAAGTGGCTTTCTCCATCACTAATTATTGCTCTTAGAGTCCTAAACCTAGTAAAGATGTTATCCTGTAAAAACTTTACAACCACTTTGTGATCATTAGTCTTTGAGGGGACAAACTCGACCCATTTGGACACATAATCCACACCCACAAGAATATATAAATAACCATATGAGTTAGGAAGTGGACCCATGAAATCAATACCCCATATATAAAAAAGCTTTACCACATGAATATTTTGCAATGGCATCTGATTTCGGGATGACATGTTACCTGTCCTCTAACATCTATCACATGAGCTGCAAAACAAAAAGGCATCTTTAAACAAATTAGGCCAATAAAAACTTGATTGTAATACCTTAAGAGCTGTTCTCTTGGCCCCAAAGTGTCCTCCACAAGCAAACTGATGGCAATGTTGCAATAAGCTCAAATGCTCTTCTTCTGAGACACACCTTCTGATGATTTGATCAGGGCAGAATTTGAATAGGTAGGGGTCATCCGAATGGTAATGTTAGGATATATGTATCAACCACTTTCTTTCTTGACTAGATATACCTGGAGGAAAAACCTTGGCAGTTATATAATTCACAATATCGGCATACCATGGAAGAGTAACCTCTAATGCGAGCAATTATTCATCAGGGAAATTCTCATTCAAAGGCAGCTCATTTTTGTCGTCCTCATAAGGTAGCCTAGATAGGTGATCTGCGACTACATTCTCACTGCCCTTCTTGTCTCTAATCTCCAAGTTAAACTCTTGCAATAGGAGTACCCATCTGATCAACCTAGGCTTTGCATCTTTCTTAACAAACAAATATCTCAAAACAGCATGGTCGGTAAATACAATAACCTTAGAGCCAATCAGGTATGATCTAAACTTCTCTAAAGTAAAAATAACAACTAATAATTCTTTCTCAGTAGTAGAATAATTTAGCTGAGCATCATTTAAAGTTATAGAAGCATAATAGATAGCACGGGTTACCTTATTGATTCTCTGGCCTAAGATAGCTCCCAAAGCGAAGTCACTGGCATCACACATCAGCTCAAATGGAAGACTCTAATCAGGTGCCATCATTATTGGTGCAGAGGTGAACAAGTTTTTCAATGTGTTAAATGCTTCCATACATTCATTAGTCCATTCAAACTTGGTATCTTTGGCTAACAGTCTACAGAGGGGTCTAGAGGTCTTAGAAAAGTCCTTGATAAATCATCTGTAGAATCTAGCATGTTCAAGGAAACTTCTGACACCCTTGACTGTTAGAGAAAGAGGCAGTTTTTGAAATAATGTTGATCTTGGCCTTATCCACCTCAATACCCTTGTTGGAAATGGAATGACCCAACACAATGCCTTGTCAATCATAAAGTGACATTTTCCCTAAATTTAACACTAAGTTGCATTCTTCACATCTCTTGAGGATACTCTTCAGATTATTGAGGCATTCATCAAAATTAGAACCAAAAACACTAAAATCATCTGTAAATACCTTAAAGAATTTTTCCACTATATCTGAAAAAATGCTCATCATACATCTTTGAAAGGTGGCTGGTGCATTGCATAATCCGAATGGCATCCTTCTTTAAGCAAATATGCCAAAAGGACATGTGAAGGTGGTCTTGTCTTGGTCCTCTGGTGCTACTGCAATATGGTTGTAACCACTATACTCATCCAAGAAGCAATAGTAACTATGGCCAGCTAATCTTTCTAACATTTGATCAATAAAGGGCAAGGGAAAATGATCTTTTCTGGTCACCTTGTTCAGTCTTCCATAGTCAATGCATACCCTCTAACTAGTGGTTATTCTTGTAAGTATTAGCTCCTTATCTTCATTTTTCACCATTGTGATCCCACTCTTCTTCGAAATAACTTGGACTGGAATTACTCATTTATTTTCTGAGATGGGGTAGATGATGCCAACATCCAACAGTTTCAATACCTCTACCATGACTACCTCCTTCAGGTATGGGTTGAGTCTTCTTTGAGCATCCTGGGTGGGTTTTACTTCATCCTCAAGGTAGATATGATGCATGCACTTGGCTGGACTTATCCCCTTGATGTCTGCAATGGTCCATCCGATAGTAGTTCTGTGCTCTCTAAGAACTCTCAACAGTTTTTCTTCTTTCCCAACACTTGGATTGGCAGCAACTATCACAGGTAATGTCTTATTCTCTCCCAGATAAGCATAGGTTAAATACTCTAGCGACTTCTTTAATTCCAAGTTTGGTGCCTGGAAAATGGAAGGGCGAAGAGTAGTATTAGTAGGCATAAGAGGTTCAAATGGAGGGTTATAATTACTTGGATGTTTTGGAGAGGCCTCAAGGAGGTGCACAGCTTCAATGATGTCATCAGTAACATCTTTAGATTCTGGCTTAATATCCATTCTTGTGAAACTATGGGTGAGGGTGGTCTCCAACGGATCAATATGATGGATCTGAAAAGCTTGCTCAACAACACTTTTCATCATATATACATTAAAACATTCCATTTAATCTTGGGGTAATTTTAATGCATCAAATATTTTGAATTCTATCTTCTCACTATTTACCTTTATACTTACAATACCCTTTTTTCACACAAATTTTTGTATCAGCAGCTCTCATAAAGGGTCTTCCTAAGATGATGGGCAAAGGCAATGGCATAGAAGATTCTTCTATATCTAATACAATAAAATCAGCAGGTAAAATAAATTCACCAACCTTACCAAGACATCCTCAAGAATACCTCTTGGTCTTTTGATGCTTTTGTCTACTAATTGCAAGGTGATGGAAGTTGGTTGAAGCTCCCCCAAACCCAGTGTTTCAAATACAGTGTACGGCAGCAAATTAACACCCACTCCTAATCTAATAGTGCACGCTCAAAAAGCTGGTCACTTATCCTGTAAGGAATAGTAAAACTACCTAGATCTTTTAGCTTTGGTGGTAGTTTTCTTAACAACACCGCACTTGCCTCTTCAGTTAAAGCCACTGTTTCATGCTCTTGAAACTTCATCTTATGAGTGCAACAATCTTTCAAAAATTTAGCATAAGCCAGAATTTGTTGAATTGCATCTAATAAAGGAATGTTTATCTCTACTTTCTGAAAAGTTTCAAAAATATCAATCAGTTTATTTTCTTTCTTTGGCTTTACTAACCTTTGAGGGAAGGGTGGTGCATTCACCTTCTCCATTTCACTTTCCTTTGATGCAGATGGTTTCTCTAGAGATGCTTGTGCAGGCTCATCGGTTCCTATGATCTTACCATTTTTGAGAGTTGTAACGGCCTTTAGTTGCTGGTATCGTCCTGGATTAGGTAGTGTTTGGGCTGGGAGTTTATACTGCTTTCTTCCACTCAGTTCCTTAGCCAATTACCCCACTTGTACCTCCAGTCTTTGAATGGCTTGCTCATGCTTTGTAGTGGTTTGCCTTTGCTCAATTCGAAATTGTCTTTCATCTACCATAAACTGATCTTGTGAAGTCATCAGCTGTTGTTGTTGAGTTGCTAATTGCCTCACAATACTCTCTAAGTCACTCTTCTTTGATTCCGAAACTGATTGGGCTCTTGGTTAGGAGTTCCTTTGCTGCCCTTGAAGATTCAGGGCATTCTTATTATTGTTTCATAAGAATTTGGGGTGGTTTCGCCATCCAGGATTATAGGTATTTGCAAATGGATTGTTCTTGGGAGGATAGTTGCTTGGTCCCACATAGTTTGCTTGCTCTGGATCTGTAGATGAATACAAAGGGCAAGTTTCAGTGGTGTGATCAAAATGAAAACATATAGCACATACCTAGAATTGTGTAGCTTATGGAATAGGTGGGATGTTCTGAGTAGTCATGGCTTTTACAATCATATCTAGCTTTCTTTCCACAACAACCATCTGATTTGAAGACCCACCATTTAAGGTCACCTCATACATGCCCTTGCTCTTTACTCCTTGTCTACCTTTGGATGAGAACTATTGGGTGTGCTCACTTAATGTCTTAAAAAGCTCAATGGCTTCTTCACTGCTCTTCTCCATTAGCACACCTCCACAACCTAAATCCACAATACCTTTATTTATGTCACTCAGACCTTCATAGAAATCTTATATCAGTTCATCTTGAGGTAGATTGTGATGTGGACACTTGAGAAGCAGCTTTTATTAAAGTGTCCCCATACTTCAAAGAAAATGTCTCCATCATTCTGTTGGAAAGGTTGAATCTTCTTCCTCATCTGTCTTGTCTTTTGTACTGGGAAAAACTTCTTTAGGAACCTACTGGATAGCTCTTCCCCAGTATGAATAGATGATATGAGCTTAAATATTCATATTTAAGCCCCTTAATTTACATTTGTTAAGCCATTTGTTTACGTATTTTATTCTATTATACTTCCTTTTTGTGGTTTATGTGTTTTTTTATAGGCGTGTGAAGAAAAGAAAGCATTTTGAAGCTTTAAAGGAAGAAAACCAAAGATCTGGAAAGAGCTAGTGCGATCGAGCGCAACATGGCTGCGATCGAGCGCACAAGCAATCGTGCGCACACATAGAAGGCTCGAGCGCACCCATGCACTCGAGTGCAAAAGCATGCGATCGAGCGCACACGCACAGAGAGGCGGCAAAGCCAGTTTTGGAAAGATTTCTTCCGGACCTATTTTGGAAATTAGGGTTTCGATGCACCTTTAAAACCCTATAAATAGACTTGTAAAACACAGAAACAATATCTCCCTTTGGAGGAGCATATCTCCCTTTTGAGGAGCTTATCTTCCTTTTAGTTTAGTTTTTGTTTGGGGAGATCGGAGAAGGAAACTATGGAGGAGAATTGACGACTTTCTCTAGGGTTTCTTCTTTCTTTTATTTTTATTATGTGTACTTAAACTTTTAGCAAGAGCTTAGTTGAAGCCCTAATTATATTTAACCAATAATTCAATATCGGCACCTTTACAATATTTATGCTGTGATTCTTAATTTGATTAATACCTGTTTTTATTTACATTCCTCATATGTGTGTGTCTGATCAACTTATGCATGTGGTATGGATCAGTTAGTTGAATCAATTTGGATGACCGAGTCTTGGGTTCAACAATAGTAACAAAAGATATCCACACCAGATTCTTGGGTTAATCAACATAGGAAACCGAGAGTGGACGAAACCCTAAGCCCCGTGTGGTTGTCGATTTCCACAGACCTTATACTCTCTTAAGGAACAACTCAGTATACACCATACTGAATCCCTTAAGAGAGAAATATACACCATGCCTAACTCGTTACTTAGGGAAATCCATAGCCTAAGGAGTGGACCAAGCCTTTAGGTTGACAACCAGTAGGTACTCATAGCATGAGTAGAGCATTGGCATATTGTTTTGTTGGGGGTAGCATGATTAGTGGTGGATACCAAGTCCCTACATCTTTATTATTATTGTCTAAACTCAATATTTATTCCCATCTATTTTTACTTTGTGAAACTAATTCTAAATCGAAATTTACCAATCCCTGTGAAAATGATCTCGCACTTGCACACTATGCTACCACAGACCTTGTGCACTTGCAAGTAAAAACTAGGACGGTTATTTGCATATTTATTTAGGTAGATAATCGCTCCAACAAGTTTTTGGCGTCGTTTCCGAGGATTATGCTAAATTTCTTTTTGGAATTAATTTCGTTAGTTTTTATTTTATTTTATTTTAATCTGTTTCGTTTTATTTTTATTTTTATCAAAAATCAGATTTATTCCTTCTTTTCATTTTCTGTTTTTATTCAGGTGTGCAGAGGAGGAGTTTCTGTTCTCATTATGATCAAGTACACTCCTTGGTGCGATCGAGTGCTGTTCTTGGTGCACTCGAGTGCAAAAGCTCCAGAGAGTACCCGAGAAGCAGTACTGAAACTGCTACACTTAAGCTTTTCAACTAATTCATTCGAAGGAGAAGCACCAATGGCTGAAGCTAGTTATGCTTATCTAGCTACTATGGAGAGGAAGCTAGATATGCTTATAAAAGCCATGACTGCTCAAAACATCTCACCTAGTCCACGAGCCAAAAAACTCCAGGTATGTGCTATATGTTCTCGTTTTGACCACACTACTGACACTTGTCCTTTGTATTCATCTGCAGATCAAGAGCAAACAAATCATATGGGACTGAACAACTACAATATATATGCAAATACCTATAATCCTGGATGGCAGACTCACCCCAACTTCCCATGGAGCAACAATTAAAATGCCTTGAACTTTCAAGGGCAACAAAGGAAATCCCAACAAGCAGCCCACTCAGTTCCCGAATCAAAGAAAAGTGACCTAGAGAGTCTTGTGATGCAGTTGGCAACTCAGCAACAACAATTGATGACCTCACAAGATCAGTTTATGGTAGAGGAAAAGCAATTTTGGACTGAGATAAGACAAACCACTGCAAGGCATGAACATGTCATTCAAATATTGGAAGTACAAGTGGGGTAATTGGCTAAAGAGCTGAGTGAACGACAGCAAGGTGTTTTTGAGCTAGTTTTTTCGTGACCATCACATTGATCCATTAGAGACCACCCTATTGTTTCAAAGGATCAGATGTTGAGCCAAAATATGAGGATGTTACTGATAACATCATTGAAACTGTGCACCTTCTAGAAGCTTCTCCAAAGCATCCAAGTAAGTACACCAATCCATTTGAACCTCATATGCCTACTAATATTATTTTTTTCCTCCTATTGTCCAGGCACCAAATTTGGAGTTGAAGCAATTGCCGAAGCACTTGACTTATGCTTATATGAGAGAAAATAAAACACTACCTGTTCTAGTTGCTACCAATATTAGTTTTAGGGAAAAATAAGGCTTGGTCCGGCTGAAGACGTTAAACTTAGCGCTCATGGGAGGCACCCCATAGCTTATCCTTTTATTTTTATGTATTTATTGTTATTTATTTATTTTTAATACTTCTTGTTTTCCCGTATTACGTTAGTTTTTCTTTTTTAGGGACAATGTGTGCATCCGTTCAAGTTTGGGGGTATGCTATGAGCCATGCTGACCCAGCTAGTTCTCCATCTCCCAGGTTAGATCTTTCCATGTTATTCACACATTGGGGACAATGTGTAATTTAAGTTTGGGGGTATGGGACACACATTCACACACTTTGTCCCAGGTTTTTTTAGATAAATACACATTCGTATTTAATGAAAATTTTTTTTTGGTTGTTTACAACAAATATTATGATAAAACTTCATTAGTAATCTTAAAATCTAGAACACATAGTCTAGTAATAAGAATTTTAAAAGTTAGTTACCTACCTTAAGGCACTTAAGAATTCACAAGTTTGATCCAGATCTGACACGAGCACACTAGCACGCATTTGTGTGGGGTATGACATGTAATTTTAATATATATGTTTCCATGACTTAACTGTAATCAAATAACTTGTTAGATAAACACTTGGGCATAGACAAACAAAGAGAAAAATGTCCATCAAGCAAAAAGAAAAATAAATAAAATGCTCCTAAATGATCATTAAATAAAATTTTTGCTGAGTAACTGGACCTCTGCCTCAGTAAGCATTGAGTGTTCACGTCAAAAGGTGGGAATTTCATCTTTAATGATCATAAAAATTTCCATTGAGTAACTGGATCTCTTGCCTCAATAGGCATTGAGTATTCACGTCAAAAGGTAGGGATTTTTTTCTTGGAAGCATTAAGACCTGTTAGTTTCGCAGCCCTTTTGACTCGAGTTAATAAGTCCTTAGGGGTGTCTTCACACCTAATGCCCTAAAACCATCTGGTTTGGGAGTCATTGGCTAAACACAGGCTACAAGGGTCAATTAGAAAGCTTAATGGAACTCAACATGGCAAAGATCTCATGATGAAAGAAAAAGAAAAGAAATAAAAACTATGCCATTTTTGTTTCGTCTAACAAGGAATTCGATGAAGGTTTGGACACCGAAACACTATACATTAGAAATATTTGGAAGTTCCATCTTTTATGTGTTAATCCACCACATACATTAAGTTAACTTGTGATACCTTGAACTAGCCTTGTGTAATTAACATGAACTTTTAAAATCCTTATTCATTGCAAAAATGTGTTTTTATTATAAGCTTGCTCATGAACTATCATCATGGTTTTCTGTGCAACCCAAGTTTTTAAATAAAACATGAATACTGAATTTATCTTTGTTGTTTTTCATTTAGTTTTTAGTTTCGTATTGCTAAGGGACTAGCAATATGAAAGTTTGGGGGTGTGATAGGGGCTTAAATATTTAAGCCCCTTAATTTAAATTTGTTAAGCCATTTGTTTACGTATTTTATTCTATTTTCCTTCCTTTTTGTGTTTTTTATTGACTTGTGAAGAAAAGAAAGCATTTTGAAGCTTTAAAGGAAGAAAACCGAAGATTTGGAAAGAGCTAGTGCGATCGAGCGCAACATGGCTGCGATCAAGCGCACAAGCAATCGTGCGCACACATAGAAGGCTCGAGCGCACCCATGCACTCGAGTGCAAAAGCATGCGATCGAGCGCACACGCACAGAGAGGCGGCAGAGCCAGTTTTGGAAAGATTTCTTCTGGACCTATTTTGGAAATTAGGGTTTCGATGCACCTTTAAAACCCTATAAATAGACTTGTAAAACACAGAAACAATATCTCCCTTTGGAGGAGCATATCTCCCTTTTGTGGAGCTTATCTTTCTTTTAGTTTAGTTTTTGTTCGGGGAGATCGGAGAATTGACGACTTTTCTCTTGGGTTTCTTCTTTCCTTTATTTTTATTATGTGTACTTAAACTTTTAGTAAGGGCTTAGTTAAAGCCCTAATTATGTTTAACCAATAATTCAATATTGGCGCCTTTGCAATACTTATGCTGTGATTCTTAATTTGATTAATATCTATTTTTATTTACATTCCTCATATGTGTGTGTCTGATCAACTTATGCATGTGGTATGGATCAGTTAGTTGAATCAATTTGGATGACCGAGTCCTAGGTTCAACAATAGTAACAAAAGATATCCACACCGGATTCATGTGTTAATCAACATGGGAAATCGGGAGTAGACCAAACCCTAGGCCCCATGTGGTTGTCGATTTCCATAGACCTTATGCCCTCTTAAGGAACAACTCAGTATACACCATGCTGAATCCCTTAAGAGAGAAAAGAGTTAGAGTATACACCATGCCTAACTCGTTGGTTAGGGAAATCCATAGCCTAAGGAGTGGACCAAGCCCTTAGGTTGATAACCAGTAGGTATTCATAGCATGAGTAGAGCATTGGCATATGGTTTTGTTGGTGTAGCATGATTAATGGTGGATACCAAGTCCCTACATCTTTATTATTATTGTCTAAACTCAATATTTATTCCCATCTATTTTTACTTTGTGAAACTAATTCTAAATTGAAATTCACCAATCCCTATGGAAATGATCTTGCACTTGCACACTATGCTACCACAGACCTTGTGACTTGCAAGTAAAACTAGGACAGTTATTTTCATATTTATTTACGTAGATAATCGCTTCAACAATAGACACTGCAGGCAATGAATTATACCACAACTTAGCATTATCTTTTAATGAAAAAGGGAAAAGAATTAACCTGATTCCCTCTTGATCTAGGCCCCGGATGTGCTGGAACTTGCAGAGATAAAAAAATTCTCGAAGATGCAAGTGTGGATCCTCAGCATCGAGTATTTACAGGGATATGTAATAACACCTTCTACATCAGGTTGATAAGCAATACATAAGGGCTGGTTAAGGTTCTGTGGGATGAAGGATTGCATCATGGGTCTTCACTCTGGTGGCAATTGGTTATCAAGCTGTTCCGTCATCGGTGCTTCTTCTTCGAATTCTTCTTCTTCCTCCTCAACGTTGTCTCTAGGCCTTTGTCGAATGGTCCATTCAATCTTTGTATCGAGTGCAAATATGGTTGGATTCCTGGATCGAAGCCCTTGTATGAATTAGCTGAGATTCTTTAGTCCAGCAGTTTCAGTACTACTAGACTTGCGCTCGATCACTCTAAGAATAGTGCTCGATCGCCTTGCGCTCGATCACAAGGCTAGGAATTTCTCTGCTGCAGACCTGAAACAGAAAAACAAAAAACAAAAAGAAGAAACAAATTAGATTTTTGATCAAAATAAAACAAAATAAAATAATAAAACTAAACGAAAAATAATTCTAAACAGAATTTAACGCAATCCCTGGCAATAGCAACAAAAACTTGTTGTTCAAATATCTACTTAAATTAATAAGCAAATAATTGAACGGTTTTACTTACAAGTGCACAAGGTCAACATAGTAGTATAGTGTGCAAATGCGAGATCATCTCCACAGGGATTGGTAAATTTTGTTTTAGAATTAGTTTCGTAATATAAAATGATAGAAATAAGAATTGAGTTTGAATTTATAATGATAAAGTGTAGGGCTTTGATATCCACCACTAATCATACTTTCCCAATAAGAACAGTGTGCCAATGCTTTAGTCACATTACGAATACCTAATGTTGTCAACCTAAGGGCATGGTATATACTCCTTAAGCTATTGATTTCCCTAAGCAACGAGTTAGGCATGGTATATACTCTAACTCTTTTCTCTCTTAAAGGATTTAGCATGGTGTATACTAAGTAGTTCTTTAAGAGAGCATAATATCTGTGAAAATCGACAAACACACAAGACCTAGGGCATGTTATATACTTCCGGTTTCCCATGCTGATTAACCCAAGAACCCGACGTGGATTTATTTTGTTACTATTATTAAACCTAGGACTTGGTCATCCAATTTGATTTAATTAACTAATCCATACCACATGTATATGTTGATTAGGCAAATACATATGAGGAATTCAAGAAAACAGACATTAATCAAATTAAGCATCACATTATAACTATCACAAAGGCAATAATATCGAATTATGGAAAAGCATAATCAGGGCTTCAATCGAGCCCTACTAAGACTTTAGTTACACTTGAGTTTGATGTTAAACATCTTCATAAAATAAAATAAAGGGAGAAGAATAAACTCGAAAGTACTATAGAGAAGAGTCATCAATTCTTCTATAAAATTTCCTGCGAGACCATCCTCCCCTCTTCTGTGTTTACAGGCATATTTATAAGGTTTAGAAAAATTTGGAAACCCTAAACTCGTAAAATAAAACCCTACATTACTTTCCAAAATAGGTTCTACCGTTTTAATGTTTCACTGATACGCGTGTGCGCTCGATCACAGACTAGTGTGCTCGAGTCTCCTTCTTGCATGTACGAGCATAGGTGCATTCGATCCTGGCATGGGTGCTTGAATGCTGTTATGCTCGATCGCAGATCTCTGTGCTTGATCGCACTAAGTAGACACCAGTTTTTTCTAGATTTGTTCTTTAAGCCAGAAATTTCCATAATGCTCCATTTTCTCCAAAAACCTATAAAAACACAGAAAACACAGAAATAAAATAAAATAGAATGAAATAACACAAACTAAGAGCTTAACAAATATAAATTAAGGGGTTTAAATATGTATATTTAAGCACTTATCAGAGAGAGTGCCGAACTCTTCACCTTTTCGGACATTTTTCAAGGAACATACCCGGAACCATGCTAGGCATCTAGGATAAGATTAAGTGCTTACTTAGGTGCTTAGGATAGTCAATCCTCCATATAACCTGATAAAACCTTAGTTTTTATATAAGTTAAAGATATTCGAACATTTTCTAATCAAATTTTGAGGAGAAAAGCCCCGAGCTCTTCACATCATCAACCATTTTTCAAGTAAAATTTGAGAAGACAAGCACTTAGAAGCAAGCCAGGTGTCTTGCTAGATAATTGAGGAGATGCTAGGCACTTAAGGATGTGTTAGGCCCCTACCTAGGCACCTAACTTAGTCAATTGTCTTAAAAACTTGAAAAAAATCAGTCTACCTATAAATTAAGCACATTTAGCAAGTCTCGACCATTTTTCCAAGGAATTCCGAGGAAAGAGTGTTGAACTTTTTTCCTTCTTGACCGTTTTCCAAGAAAATTTCAAGTAGAGAGTATCGAACTCTTCACCTCCTCGGCCATTTTCCAAGCAACTTCCAAGAAGAGAGTGCAGAACTCTTCACCATCTTGACCATTTTCAGGCAAATTTCGAGGAAAAGGTGCCAAACTCTTCACCTCATTGACCATTTTTCAAGCAAATTCCAAGGAAAGAGTGCTAAACTCTTCTTCTCAGCCATTTTTCAAACAAATTCCAAGGAAAGAGTGTAGAAGTCTTGACCTTCTAGGTCATTCTTCAAGAAAATTATGAGGAACGAATGCCAAGATCTTTACCTTTTCGATCATTTTTTTCAACAAAATCCAAGGAAAAAA
The DNA here is from genome assembly GCA_023935145.1 of Bretschneidera sinensis. NCBI lineage: Eukaryota > Viridiplantae > Streptophyta > Magnoliopsida > Brassicales > Akaniaceae > Bretschneidera > Bretschneidera sinensis. The sequence continues at coordinate 124,253,897 of CM043699.1, forward strand.
GCACCCAAGAGAGGGCTAGGCGCCTTCCTAGTCACTTGATACTACAATTATCTATATAATCTAAACGAGCCTCAATTTCATTGTTTATTAAAGACATCTAACTATCTTTCAAACAAAGTCTAAGGAGAAGGCCCTGAGTCCCTACAACCCTCAACCATTTTTTTTAAAAAAATGTTTGAGGAAAGGGCCCCAAGTTCATATGACACTCGACCATTTTCTTTCCAAAAAGTTCGAGGAGAGGGCCCTAAGTCCCTACAACCCTCTTCCATTATTTTCAAAAAAATATAGGAAAAGGTCATGAGTCCCTATGATCCTTAGCCATTTTGATACGACTCAAAAAGAAAACAGTGACAAGGAACTAAAGGCAAAGGGTAGAGAAAGAGAAGCTGAAAAAAGTTAAGGCAACAGTTGAAGCAAGGAAAGATAATGTTGACACCAATCCAAGACTTAGGAAAAGCACTAGAATATGAAGAAAATCATATTTGTATTAATTGCATAAGAGGTTGCAAGGAAGGTTAAATAGTTGAGAGTTAGTTATAAGTTAGTTAGAGTTGTTAGTTTCTATTAAAGAAGTTGTTAGATGTAATTGTTTGTTGTTCAGCCTTGTAACTAGTATAAATACTTGTATAATCATGAAGAGAAGATATAGAATAATTCTTTAGAGGAATTCCAATAAGAAATTCCTAGGAGTTAGTCACTTGTTTAAAATAATGACCCTTTTTTTTATTGATCTTCCACAAAATAGTTCATAACGTTAGTGCTTTCATTGCATCCCTTTCTTGAATCCTAACCTAAAATCCGAATCAATAACCTTCATTTCCGTATTTTTCCTTATCTTTTTATCGCCTTCTTGAATTTTTTTAATACTTGTCACTTCTAATGACTTCCAAAACTTCAACACCAAATATTGCAAAAGGGACAAAGATCAACAAGCTAGATGAACATGTCAAGAACCTCTAGAACATATTGAAGGACAACATCCAGAATCTACAGGACAAAATGGATGACAATTACAAGGATTTCAAACAGGTCGATATCAAGGTCTCTCTGAATTCAAAAAGACTATTGAAAATCAAATAGCTAAAATCAATCAGAACGTGCATACATTCACAGTGTCAATGGAGCACAAGATGGATAATATCCAGAAAACAAATCAATTCCAAGACCAGCACCATCTTTTAACTCAGATAGAATAAGAAAGGGTACAATAAACTCAATTTCATGAGAATTGACATTCTACTTTTCCATTTAGACAGTTTAGATTCGAGTTTTCAAGATTTGATGGATCAGATGAAAAAGATGGTTATTTAAAGCTGAACAGTTATTTGAGTATCATATTACTCCTTTTGATCAAAGAGTCACCATCTATTCCTTTTACATGAAAGGACTAGCTTTAGCCTCGTATCAATGGATGCACAAAAGAGGTTTCATTCAATCTTGGACATCTTTTCTTGAGGCACGAATGTTAAGGTTTGGACCTTCCACTTATGAAGATCCAAATAGTTCTTTGGCAAAACTTCAATAAACAACATATGTTGCTACTTACCAAACTTAGTTTGAATCACTTACTTCCAAGGTACAAGGCTTATTTGAGTCATTTTTTATTAATCTATTCATCTCGGGTCTCAAACCAGAATTGAAAAGCGAACTACTATTGGCTCAACCATCATCTATAGTACAAGCCATAGTTGTTGCAATATTGCAAGAAGGCAAGTATGCTGAGATCATAAATACTTTCATACCACAATGGTATTCTACTCCAGTTGCCAGCAACTTCTAAGGTAACTTCAAGAATCCTTCTTTCTTGACACCTAAACAATTTCCTTTACAATCAAACATTGTTAAGCCTAATCCTACAAATCCCGTGCCCACCACTCAAATATAACCTGTCACTATTGGAACGATTATCTACCTAATTAAATATGCAAATAACAGTCATTGTTTTACTTGCAAATGCACAAGGTCAGTAGTAGCATAGTGTGTAAGTGCAAGATCATCTCCACAGGGATTGGTGAATTTCGATTTAAAATTAGTTTCACAAAGTAAAAATATATGGGAATAAAATATTGAGTTTAGACAATAATAATAAAGACGTAGGGACTTGGTATCCACCACTAATCATGCTACCCCAACAAAACAATATGCCAATGCTCTACTCATGCTATGAATACCTACTGCTAGTTAACCTAAGGGGTTGGTCCACTCCTTAGGCTATGGATTTCCCTAAGCAACGAGTTAGGCATGGTGTATACTCTAACTCTTTTCTCTTTTAAGGGATTCAGCATGGTGTATACTGAGTTGTTCCTTAAGAGAGCATAAGGTCTATGGAAATCGACAACCACACGGGGCCTAGGGTTTGGTCCACTCCTGGTTTCCCATGTTGATTAACCCAAAAATTCGGTGTGGATATCTTTTGTTACTATTATTGAACCCAGGACTCGGTCATCCAAATTGATTCAACTAACTGATCCATACCACATGCATAAGTTGATCAAACACACAAATATGAGGAATGTAAATAAAAACATGTATTAATCAAATTAAGAATCACAGCATAAGTATTGCAAAGGCACCAATGTTAAATTATTGGTTAAACATAATTAGGGCTTCAACTAAGCCCTTACTAAAATTTTAAGTACACATAATAAAAATAAAGGAAAGAAGAAACCCGAGAGAAGAGTCGTCAATTCTCCTCCACAGTTTCCTTCTCCGATCTCCCTGAACAAAAACTAAACTAAAGGAAGATAATCTCCTCAAAAGGGAGAAGCTATTTTTGTGTTTTACAGGGCTATTTATAGGGTTCTAAAGGTGCCTTGAAACCCTAATTTCCAAAATAGTTCCGGAATAAATCTTTTCAAAACTGGCTCTGCCGCCTCTCTCTGTGTGTGCGCTCAATCACATGCTTCTGTGCTCGAGCGCATGGGTGCACTCGAGCCTTCTATGTGTGTGTGTGATTTCTTATGCGCTTGATCGCAGCCATGTTGCGCTCGATCGCACTAGCTCTTTCCTGATCTTTAGTTTTCTTCCTTTAAAGCTTCAAAATGCTTTCTTTTCTTCACAAGCCTATGAAAAACACAGAAAACACAAAAAAGGAAGTAAAATGGAATAAAATATGTAAACAAAGAGCTTAACAAATGTAAATTAAGGGGCTTAAATAATATTTAAGCCCCTATCACACCCCTAAACTTACATATTTCTAGTCCCTTAGCAACACAAAACGAAAGACTATGTTAAAACAGAATTAAAGATAAATTCACTTTCGTGGTACTCAAAGATTTGGGTTGTGCATAAATCTATGATAACCATTCATGAGTAAGCTTATAATAAAAACATATTTTGGATTGCAAAAAGACTTTCAAAAGTTTTAAGTTACTTATCTAAGGTTGGCTTAAGGCATCGCAAGTTTGATTTGTGTGTGATGAGTTAGCACATATAAGATGGGGCTTCCACTAAATTTTAGCGTATAGGGTTTTGATGCCCAAACTTTTATCGAATTCCTTATCAAAGAGAACAAAAATGGCATAATACTTGCTTCTTTTTCTTCTTTTTTTATCATGCGATCTTTGCCATGTTGAGTTCCATCGAGCTTTCTATTTGACCCTTGTAACGAGTGTTTAGTCAATGACTACAAAACCAGATGGTTTTAGGGCATTAGTGTAATGACACCCCTAAGGACTTACTAACTCGAATCAAAAAGGCTACTGAACTAACAGGTTTTAATGCTTCTGAATGAAATTCCCACCTTTTAACGTGAACACTCAATGCTTGCTGAGGCCAGAGGCCCAGTTACTCAATGGAAATTTGTTATTATGATCATTAAAGGCTTACTTCCCACCATTTGACGTGAACACTCAATGCTTACTGAGGCAAGGGGCCCAGTTACTCAGTGGAAAGTTTTTAATGATCATTAGAAGCTTTTTAATCACTTTTTGTATGATGAATATTTTTATTTATTTTTCTTATGCCAAAGTGTTCTTTTTAACAAGTCATTCGATTACAGTTAGGTTATTGAAACATATATAAGAGAATTATGTGTCATGCCTCACACAAATGCGTGCTAAATGTGCTTGTGTAAATTTGGATCAAACTTGTGAATTCTTTGGTACCTTGAGATAGGTAACTAACTTAGTAAAATTCCTAATACAAGACTATGTGTTCTAGTTTTTAAGCTTACTAATGAAGTGTTATCAAAATTTTAAATCAACCAAAATTTTTGTTACCAAATGAGCATGCATTTTTCTTTTCTAAAAAAAAATATGGGATTTAATGTGTGCATGTGTTTCAAGTGTGTGAGTGTGTGCGAAATAGTATCTCCCACTACCCCCAAACTTAAAGTACACATTGTCCCCAATGTGTGAATAACATGGAAAGATCTGACCTGAGAGATAGAGAACTAGCTAGGCCAGTATGGCTCATATCACACCTCCAAACTTGAACGGATGCACACATTGTCCCTAAAAAAAGAAAAACTAATGTAATACGGGAAAACAAAAAGTATTGAAATTAAATAAATAATAAGAAATATAAAAAAACAATAAAAATAAACGGATAAGCTGTGGGGTGCCTCCCATGAGCGCTAAGTTTTACGTCTTCAGTCGGACCAAGCCTTATTCTTTCCCAAAACTAAAATTGGCAGTAACTAGCATAGATAGTGTCTTATTCTCTCCCATATAATCATAAGTTAAGTGCTCTGGCAACTGCTTGAATTCCAAGTATGGTACCTGGACAATAGAGAGGAAAAAAATAGTGTTAGTAGGCACATGAGGTTCAAATAGATCGGTGTACTTACTTGGACGGTTTGGAGATGCCTCTAGGAGGTGCACAGTTTTGATGATATCATCAGTAACATCCTTAAATTTGGGCTCGATTTTCGATATTATGATACTATAGGTAGGAGCAGTTTCTAATGGATCAATGTGATGGGCTGGAAATTTTCCCTGTTTTCTTTCACTTAGCTCTTTAGCAATTTGCCCCACTTGTACTTCGAGTCTTTGAATAGCTTGCTCATGCTTTGCAATGATTTCCTTTTGCTCAGTCTGAAATTGTCTTGCCTCAGCCATAAACTGCTCTTGTGAAGTCATCAGTTGTTGTTGTTGAGTTGCCAATTACCTCACAAGATTCTCTAGGTCACTTTGCTCTGATTCTATAATTGATTGGGCTGCTAGTTGGGAATTCCTTTGCTGCCCTTGAAAGTTCAAAGAATTTTGATTGTTGCTCTATGAGAAGTTAGGGTGGTTTCTCCATCCAAAATTATAGGTATGTGCATAAGTACTGTTTGGTCTCACATAGTTCGTTCGCTTGGAATCTGTAGATGAATACGAATGACAAGTCTCAGTATTGTGATCAAATTGAGAACATAAAGCACATACCTTGAGTTGTGTGGCTCGTGGATTAGGTGGGCTGTTCCGTGTAGTCATGGCTTTTACAAGCATATCTATCTTCCTCTCCATAGCAACATATCTTGCTTCCGCCATTGGTGCTTCTCCTTCGAATGAATTAGTTGGAAAGATTTAGTGTAGCAGTTTCAATACTGCTTCTCGGGTACTCTCTGGAGCTTTTGCGCTCGAGCGCACCAAGAACAGCGCTCGATCGCACTGGGATTGCACTCGATCGCACCAAGGGTTGCACTCGATCGCAATGAGGACAAAAACTCCTCCTCTGCACACCTGAACAAAAACAGAAAATAAAAAGAAGGAATAACTCTGATTTTTGATAAAAATAAAAAATAAAATGGAACAGAATAAAATAAAACTAACAAAAATAATTCCAAAAAGAAATTTAGCATAATCCCCGGCAACGGCGTTAAAAACTTGTTGGAACGATTATCTACCTAATTAAATATGCAAATAACCATCATTGTTTTACTTGCAAGTGCACAAGGTCAGTAGTAGCATAGTGTGCAAGTGCAAGATCATCTCCACAGGGATTGGTCAATTGCGATTTAGAATTAGTTTCACAAAGTAAAAATAGATGGGAATAAAATATCGAGTTTAGACAATAATAATAAAGACACAGGGACTTGGTATCCACCACTAATCATGCTACCCCAACAAAACAATATGCCAATGCTCTACTTATGCTATGAATACCTACTGGTTGTCAACCTAAGGGCTTGGTCCACTCCTTAGGCTATGGATTTTCCTAAGCAACGAGTTAAACATGGTGTATACTCTAACTCTTTTCTCTCTTAAGGGATTCAGCATGGTTTATACAGAGTTGTTCCTTAAAAGAGCATAAAGTCTGTGGAAATCGATAATCACACGAGGCCTAGGGTTTGGCCCACTCCCAGTTTTCCATGTTGATTAACCCAAGAATCCGGTGTGAATATCATTTATTACTATTGTTGAACCAAGGACTCGATCATCCAAATTGATTCAACTAACTGATCAATACCACATGCATAAATTGATCAGACACACACATATGAGGAATGTAAATAAAAACAGGTATTAATCAAATTAAGAATCACAACATAAGTATTACAAAGGCACCAATATTTAATTATTGGTTAAACATAATTAGGGCTTCAACTAAGCCCTTACTAAAAGTTTAAGTACACATAATAAAATTAAAAGAAAGAAGAAACCCGAGAGAAGAGTCGTCAATTCTCCTCTATAGTTTCCTTCTCAGATCTCCTCGAACAAAAACTAAACTAAAAGGAAGATAAGCTCCTAAAAAGGGAGATGTTATTTCTGTGTTTTACAGGGCTATTTATAGGGTTCTAAAGGTGCCTTGAAACTCTAATTTCCAAAATAGGTCCGGAAGAAATCTTTCCAAAACTGGCTCTACTGCCTCTCTGTGCGTGTGCGCTAGATCGCATGCTTCTGCACTCGAGCGCATGGGTGCACTCGAGCCTTTTATGTGTGCGCGCGATTGCTTGTGCGCTTGGTCGCAGCCATGTTGCGCTCGATCGTACTAGCTCTTTCCTGATCTTCAGTTTTCTTCCTTTAAAGCTTCAAAATGCTTTCTTTTCTACACAAGACAATGAAAAACACAGAAAACACAAAAAGGAAGTAAAATAGAATAAAATATGTAAACAAAGAGCTTAACAAATGTAAATTAAGGGGCTTAAATATGAATATTTAAGCTCTTATCAGTCACCATTAGAAAACTAAGTCTAGCTGAGTTCAATTTTAGAAAAAAGAAAGGACTTTGTTATAATTGTGATGAAATATATCACCATGGCCATAAATGTAAAAGCAAGTTCTTGATACTAATAGGAGACCAAGAAGATGATTTAAGAATTATTTTGCATCAAGATTTAATTTTTGTACACCACTTAGAAGAGGAAGACATTAGCTTATTATCTGAAATATGCATGAATGCTCTAGTTGGCCAAATGAATCCTAAAACTCTTAGGATAAGTGGTTATCATGGCAATTTTACATTTCAAATCCTTGTTGACTATAATATTTGTACCTTCAATGTAAGGGTAAAAGAGTAATATAAATAGTAAATCGAATTATACATGAAATTGTAAATGCATACATGAGAAAGAAAGTTGAAATTGAAAGAATTTTTAAAAGAATAATTTTGAATATTTTATTTGAAAAGAGTTGAAAAATTTATAAAGAAGAAAGTGCTTAAATTTTTGAAAGATTGAAGGAAAGAGTTAGAAATTGTTTTGAAAGAAAGTTGTAGAACTTTTGAAAGATTAAGGTTGAACTGGTTGACCATATTGTCGAACAGTTGGGTGGACTAGTCAGTTTCCATGTGGAAGTAGCATTTTCATAATTTTTGAATAAAAACTGGTCAGTTAGAGGAGGACCGGTCGACTAGTGGTGAACTGGTCGACTAGCAGCTGACCAACGGGTCAAGTGGCAAAACCATAATTTTGATTAAATGGTCAACCGATCGATTGTGTAGCCAACCAGTCGGACCGAAAAATTTCTTAGAAAAACGATTTGAGAAGTTAGAAAACATTTTTTAGAACATTTGAAAGTTGTATTCTCTCTCTAAAATCACTCTCTAGAAAAAAACTCTCAAACACTTAGAAATTGAAGAATATTGTAATCTAAACTTAGAAATCAAATCGATTTATAGAAGAATTTCAAGAATTTCAGAGGAAAAGCTTTGAAAATGTGAAATTCATGAATTTCATTATAAGATTTCAAGATTTAAAGTCATTTCTTCAACCTTTCTTAAAAATGAGAATTTGAACCTAGGTTTAAGTTGAAAGGAGGAGATTTCTATTGAAATCATTGAATTTGATAAAGATAAACATGCATATATGAAATTTAAACTGGTACAAAATATAGAAATTTTAGGTTTAAGATAGAGAAACTGATGAATATTTTATGATTAGGTGTTGGAGATTAGTAATTTGGAGAAATTGCGAAGAGTAACAGGAAAATGAAGGAAATAATTCAAGAGTAGCTTTAGGTGCAACGTGGTGAGTTAAAATTTACTATTGATAAGCGAGACAAACATGAAATTTGAATTGATAATAATATGAGATAATTATTAAAATATATTATGAATATGTTGATTTGATGAAATATATATGATGTGTGATAATTGGATGATTAAATAAGAAATATGAATATATGATATACTTGAAAACAAATATATGAGAAGCTAATAAGGTTATATCATTGAAAAGATAAATTGATAGAAATTAATGAATATATATTGAAAAAAGAAATGAATCTCTTGAGGTTTTGATCAATGAGTTGATATATATGAAGAGATGATTTGCTATATATGATGAAAAGAAAGTTTTCATGAAAGAAAATAATTTTTGATTTGTATGATGTTATGAGGTGCCTGCTTGCATGTCATTGATCATATGCATAGAGGGAAGACCACAACTATGGCTAGTCTGGATGAGACATGTCGACATTTGGGAATAAGTTCTCAGAACTTATACCATAGATTGGTATGATTGACCCATACATTGATAGTATGGAGAAATGTTACATGAAATTATGAGGAAGAAAAAAATGAAATGATGAGAAAGAAAAAAATGAAATGATGATGAAATGAGGATGTGGATGCATGTATGATTATTATATATATATTGCTGAGATATTAAAGAATCAATTTGACTGAGAAATAATGATTTGAATATGAGTCTTATGAAGAGATATAAATGATGAAAGGAAATGTAACATGAAATTTATAAATTGATTGTATTGTATTGTGAACCTCATAATGAGGCAAGTATGAATAAAATATGATAAAATGAAAATTATAAATTGATTAAATACATGAGTTGAATTCTGAAATGAGGTTTATATGATAATAGAAAGAATGATATGGGAACTAATAGATGAATAATTATTTGTGAATTATGATCATGATTGAGATATAATTATTACTAGAAGTATATAAATCGAGTACTTCTAGTAAATTGAATTCACTAAGCTTGTTAAGCTCACTCCTCAATTTTAAATGATTTTAGGTTATGGGCAGGTTCAATAGATCCTCATCTTGAGTTCAGAATAAGAATCTAGGTATGTTCATGTAATACCTGTATTCGTAAAGAAAAGGGTAAAGAAGTAATTTAATAAATACGACATGAAGTTTAAATAATGTAGTTACGCGAAGGATTTAGTATTGAATAAAATAATTCTTTTGGAAAAAAAATTCAGGACGTGGATGTCATTAAAAGAAAAGAAGTAAAAAAAAAAATCTGGACGTCCAGAACATCCAGAAGAAGAAAAAAAAGGAATGAAAAAAAAATGTCAAAACTTGTGTGCAGCAAGTGGCAGCACCTGCTGCTAAGTAAAATGTGGGAGGCTGAATGTCTCCCACATTGCCAATTCGTGGCAGCTAAGAATTAGAGGGGGAGGGGGCAGTTGAAGAAAAAATTAAAGGCAGCCACTTGCTGCCAAGGGAAGCAGAGTTTCATTTGAAACTCTGCATGTCTTCTACATCTCCAAAACATGGAGTAAATTTGAGAGCTCGAGAAATATAAGATGGGAGGGGCTGCTAAAGCCAAAGAAAATTTATATATATGCAAACATATTTATAAACTGAACGATTTCATTCAGTTTCTTTCAATATCTCTTTTTGTCAAAATATTTGGGGACTTAAAGAAATGCTGGAAGAGCAAAATTTTGAAGGAGTTTTTTTGTAGAATTATATAGAGAATCAGGAAAAGTTATCAGAGAAATAGAAGGTAGTAACATAGTATTTCTTTTTGAATTTCTAACATTTATAAAATTCCCAGAAAGTCAAAGTGAGAATTTTCAAAGTGTGTAGTTTATATCGAATTGAAGAATAAATTAGAAAATTTATACAAATATGATGTCAGATGTTGACGATCTACAACCAGAGGAATTTCTAACAGAAACGGGAAAGGCAAGAAGGTGATCCATGGCTAGCTTTAAGAGTTACGTGGTGAGTTGGATTTACTTTAAGTAGTCTAAATAAAAAATGAAATATTTAGTGATAATATTAAAATAAATTATTGATGTATGCTTAGGTGATAAATGAAAAATTGATTTATAGATATGATAAGAAATTTGGACATGTAGAATATTTTTCGGTGAGAAATAATATTTTTGGAAATAAAAGTTTATTTGAGAATAAAAGAGATAAATAAATTATTGATGAGTTATAATGATGTTTTAGCACGAATTATGAGGAGATGAATTTTAGTGAATATTGACAAGCTTTGGTGGATGATTTGATGTGATTAAAAATGAAATTTAGTGGATTTGGACAAACTTTGATGGATAATTTGATATGATTTGGGATGAAATTTAGTGGATTTTGACAAGCTTTAATGGATGATTTGATGTGATTTGGGATGAGTGGATTTTAGTACAAATTTTTATATAATTTGAGAAAAAATTAGGATAGTCAATTTAAATATTTTGATTTTATGTGATTTTTATATTACTGTTTATATGCATATTTCACATCATTATTCATATGCAAATGCATTAAATGAAAAAGAAAAGAATCGGGAAGGCAGCCGGTCTAATGAAAAATGAAAGAACAGGGAAGGCAGCCGTCTAATGAAAATGGAAGAACCGGGAAGGCAGCCGGTCTTATATGAATGAAAGAACTGGGAAGACAACTGGTCTAAATGTGAATGAAAGAACCGAGAAGGCAGTCGGTCTAAATGAGAATGAAAGAACCGGGAAGGCAGCCAGTCTAAGATAATAACAACCTGTCGACATGTGGGAAGACGTTCCCATCATATGCATTCATTGCATTGCATTTTTTTAATTATCGCTTGCATTATTGAAATACTGATGTGTGATGTATAAATTGTGAATATAATTAATGATGGTTGAGTCTCACAGAAAAAGACAGTTATGGTGATAAGATTTGTGAAATGCTGAGGTGTAGTGTATTATTATGAATATAATTAATGATGGTTGAGTCCCACTGAAAGAGACAGTTATGTGATAAGATTATTGAAATGCCGAGGTGTGGTGTATTATTGTGAACATAAATATAGATGGATGAGTCTCACAGAGAGACAGTTATGGTGATGAGATTATTGAAATGCTGAGGTGTGGTGTGTTATTGTTATAGTGATAAGAACAATCTAAATGGTAGATTTTATGATGTGAACCTCCTTACGAGGAAATCATGAGATAATTGATGGTCTTGAGGTGAACCAATAAATAAGAGAAAGATATTGATAGAGAATGGATATTATGATATGTAGAGTAATAGTAAAGTGCTAGTATCAAGTGTAGGAAATATAAATTGAGTACTTTTAGTAAATTTAATTCATTGCACTTGTGAAGCTCACCCCTCATTGTACAATAATTTTTATGTAGCAGGCTTGACAAATAGTTTGGTGAGTTGAAGTTCAGAAGAAATCATTTTCTGTAAGCCACGTGGGTGTCATCATCCTCAGACCAATGAGAAAATAAAAAATGAAAAATTTATTTGTAAATTTTCATGCATTTTATGTTGTATAGAATGTTTTAAGCTCGGATTGATGTAAATTTCTTTTGGTATTATTTATTTTTATTGTTGCATATATGTGTCATGCTGAGATTTCAAAATGTGATGACACCATTTCGGGGGTGGCCAACCTGGGATAGGTCGTTACAATTTTGGTATCAGAGTATTAGGTTTTTAAGATTCTGTAGACTGCATAAAAAGTAAGAAAGTGGAAGATTAAAATAAATTATAATGAACAGTCTGAGGATGACACGTGGACGTGCTAGTGCTAGAGTTAGAATTATTGCTTTGAGAGGGTGTGGCAGGCCCACAATATTTTGTCAAGTCGAGGTTGAGTTTGAATCTCTGGTTGCTAGAAGGGAATGTGCTAATAGCATGATTGATATTAAAAAATATAATTGATATTAGTAAAGGTGTGAGAGAATCTAAAATTTAAGGAGATGAGCTAAGATAAGCTCTTACTCATGCTTTTGAGAAAATAAATGTAACAGATGATAGAGTTGATAGCTTATAGCATAGACTTGATGAGCAGGCTAGAGTAATGCCTGATGTTGTTAATCTAGTAATGGTAGACATTTAAAAATGTGGAAAAGTGAGTTTATGCATGAGATGCAGGGAGATATAATTAAGCTAAATGCTTTGTTGTTTAAAGGATCTATGAATCCTTTTATGCTTGAGTTTCGGGAGAAATGTGTAGAGATATTATTTGGTATTTTATTAATAATTGACAGGTAGATGGTTGCCTTTGCTTCATTTGAGTTAGAAGGAGAAGTTTTAGATTGGTGGGAGGATATTCTTCCCATGTTAAGTATAGATATTGATAGACTCTTAACTTGGAATAGGTTTAAGGAGGTTTTTGTTGTGCGTTTATCTATCTAAATAAATAAGAAAATAATCACACTCATTTTACTTGCAAGTGCACAAGGTCAACTTAGTAGTATAGTGTGCGAAAGAAAGATCATCTCCACAGAGATTAGTGAATTTCGTTTTAGAATTAGTTTCGCAATAATGAAGTAAAAACAAGAGAAATAACTATTGAGTTTAAAATAATAAAGGTAAAGGCGTAGGGACTTGATATCCACCACTAATTATGATACCACAACAAAATAGTATGCCAATGCTTTACTCATGTCATGAATACCTAATGTTTGTCAACCTAAGGGCATGGTATCTACTCCTTAAGCTATTGATCTCCCTAAGCAACGAGTTAGGTATGGTATCTACTCTAACTCTTTTCTCTCTCAAGGGATTCAACATGGTGTATGCTGAGTTGTTCTTTAAGAGAGCATAGGATCTATGGAAATCGACAACCACAATGGGACCTAGGGCATGGTATCTACTCCTGGTTTCCCATGTTGATTAACCTAAGAATCTGGTGTGGATATCTTTTGTTACTAATGTCAGACCCAGGACTTGGTCATCCAAATTGATCTAACTAACAAGTCCATACCACATGCACATATTGATCAGACATATACATATGAGGAATTTAAATAAAAACAGGTATTAATCAAGTTAAGCAACACAACATAAATATTGCAAAGGCGCCAATACTAAATTTATTGAGTAAACATAATTAGGGCTTCAACCAAGCCCTACTAAGAATTTAATTACACATAATAAAATAAAAAGGAAAGAAGAAACCTGAAAACATTATGGAGAAGAGTCGTCAATTCGTCACCACAATCTCTTCCTTCAGGCTCGTCTGGCCTCCGGCCTCCAAACTAAACTAAAATAAGATTGAAAGATAAAAGAAGGGATTAGATGATGCCCATTGTGTGTGTTTTATAGGTGTATTTATAGGGGGTGAATAATCCTAGAAGGCTCAGGAACCCTAAACTTTCCTAAAACATAAAACTCCTTTATTTCCAAAACTGGTTTTGCCGCTTTATTGTTCACGCCCGTACATGTACGCTATATCACAAGGCTGCACTCGATCCTTCTTTGTGTGTGCATGATCTTATGTGCGCTCGATCGCATGCAATAGTGCGATCGATCGCACTCTAGCCAGCAGCTGCTCCAGGATTTCCAGATTTCTTCCTTTAAGTGCCAAAATTGATTCTTTTTCTCCAAGACCCTATAAAAACATGTAAAACACAAAAGTGAAGTAAAATAGACTAAATTATATAGACAAAGAGCTTTAACATATGTAAATTAAGGGGCTTAAATATGAATATTTAAGCACTTATCCTTAGACTTTTAGAGCCCAACATGATAGAGACTGATTTATTTGAGGTATATGAACTATGTCAGATTGGTGGATATATCAATTCAGATTAAGAGATATGTGATGAAGTAAGGGAAAGAGAAAGAGTGGTTAAAGAGGCTTAGACATATAGGTTATAGAAGTACAGGTAGTATGAGTGTATAGGGTGAGAGACCACCCCAAATGAGACGTTCCTTGTTACAAGGAACTGAAGTACAGAGTCAGAGGCAAACAACATCTGTTGCTTTTGCATCTCAGAATACTATTGGTGGGACCCTTAGATTTGGGAGACAGATTATGGGAACAGGAAGTCATGGCAGAGGAAGTACGTATGCCACCAAGGGGAAGTGGCAATCTGATGTACGATTGGGAGACAGAAGTTTGTTACAGATATATTCAGGTGAGATTCTAGAATTGTCAAAATTTGAAATGCTTTATATGTGAAGAAGGTGGACATGTCAATGTTGGTTGACCTTGATACAACCCATTCTTTTGCATCAAGTATTCATATAAAGTTTTATTGAAGTATGTATTAGTCCTTGGGTGCAAAATATTTCTGTGATAATCATAAATGCTTATAAAGGTTATCCGATTAGAAAAATATGAAGCAGATTTATTATCTTTGAATATATATAATTTCATTTAATGTTGAGAATGAATAGATTGTCGATGAAAGAAGATAGTGTTCAAAATATGGACATAAGAAGTTTAACTTTTAGAGAGAACATGAAATACTCTCGAATTATCTTATTTTGCTCCGACCTCTAGGAGATGGTTGAAGAAGGATTGTAAGAAGTTATTGGCATACATAATGGATCCTAGAAAGGAAAATAGAAAGTTAGAATAAATCTTAGTGGTGAAAGATTATTATAATATAATTTCTTGATGAGTTGTCTAGGTTGCCTCCAAGTAGGGAGATTAATTTTTCTATTGACGTGATACCAGAATCATCACATATATTTAATAGCACCCTATATAATGGCACTAGCTGAATTAAGAGAGAGGAACATACCATTTTAAGAATTTTTGGATAAATAATTTTTTGAACCTAACGTATTTGGGGAGCCCCTATGTTGTTTGTGAAGAAGGAAGATGGAACGATGAGATTGGGTATAGACTACAAATAGTTGAATAAGAATAAATACATTTTTCCCAAGATAAATAAATTGTTTGAGCAGTGCAAGGAGTGAAAGTATGTCCTAAAATATATTTGAGATCAGGTTATCACCCATTTGATGATAAAAGAAGGAGGCGTGTCTAAAACTGTTTTTATGATATGTTATGGTCATAAGTTTCTGGTGATGCCATTTGGGTTGACTAATGTCTCGGAAACATTCATGGACTGGATGAATAAAATGTTTGAACCATTTCTTGATAATCTAGTGGTTATGTTCATCGATTACATCTTGGTATATTTTAAGACTACGGAAGAGCAAGTAAAACATTTAGAAATTATGTTGGAGACTTTGAAGAGAAAGAGATGGTATGATATAAGTTCTCTAAGTGTGAGTGTTGGCAGAAGGAAATAACTTTCTTAGAACATGTAATGTCGGGAATGGCATAACAGATGATCTATAAAAGTAGAGGCAATGTTAAGTTGGGAGACATCAACTAATATGACTGAGATTATAATCTTCTTGGGTTAGCTGGTTATTATAGAAGATTCTTTTAGAATTATTATTTTTATTATTGTAATATGGTTGAATAGACTGACTAGGAAAAAGGTGAGATTGTATGGTGAGGGAAGTGTGAGAAAAATTTCCAATCACTAAAGGAGAAATTAACTACAGCTCCAATATTGGTGTTTCCTTCTGGTGATGAAGGATTTGTAGTGCACAGTGATGTATCGCATCATTAGATGGATATGTGTAACATAGGAAAGCTATGGCCCATACTTCTAGGCAATTGAAGATTCATGATAGAAATTACCATACTCATGAATTAGAGTTGGCTGTTATAGTATTACTTTAAAGATCAGAGACATCATCTGTATAGAGCCACTTGCGAGATATTCATGGGTTATAAGAGTTGGACATACTTATCTACCCAAAGAGAGTTGAATTTAAGGTAAAGATGGTAGATAGAGTTGATTAGTAATTATGATTGTACAATTCACTATCATCTAGAAAAAAAATGCGAAGGTGATAGTTGATACATTGAGTAGAAAGTCTACAAGAAAGTTAATTGCTAGTGGGAGCCCTGATGTGAAATTGATGAGGGATTTAGAGAAATGGAATAAAGTTGAATATCGATGGTAGATGATCATAAATAAAGAATATAGTTGTACAGTCATCCATAGTAAAATGCTTTAAAGATGCAAGGTATAGATGAAGAGAAAGAAAAGATTAAGTATTGAGTGTTTACTAGAAAACAATATAAGTTCAAAATTTAAAATGATGGTATCCTGGATAGAAATAGTGTTTCCAATAACGCAGAGTTGAAAAAAGAGATAAGGAGGGAGGCACATAATGATGTAGATTTGATGAAATCAAGTAACAATAAGATGTATACATGAATGAGATAGAATTTTCTAATGGTCAGAATTGAAGAGGGATGTAGTTGATAGAAAGAATTATTAGGGTACTAGAAGATATATTAAGGACAAAAGTGATGATTTTCTCAGCAAGTTAGGATGCTTACATGCCATCAATTGAAATTGCTGATAATAATCAACATCGAACTAATATTGAGATGGCATCGATTGAGGCATTATATGGTAAGTGGTATAGAACTCCTATATGTTGGGGAAAAGTGGTAGAAAGAAATGTATTTGACCCATCAATTATTGAGTTAACAACTAAGAGGATCAAATTGGTTATAGAGAACTGTAAGGTAGCACAGAGTAGACCTCTTGAGTTTCAAGAAGGTGATGGGATGTATTGGAAAAAAAAAATCTCAATGAAAAGGTGTATTGAGATTTAAGCAGGAAAAAAGAGTTGAATCTGAGGTAAGTGGGACCCTATGAGTTTGTTGAGAAAGTTAGGCTAGTGGTGAGGTTTCCAGAGTTGGAGCATTTATATAATGTATTTCATGTTTCACTTTTAAGAAAGTGTTTACATGATATTTCGAGTTAAGCTATAGAAATGTAGAAAGATTGGGCTTATATACAAGTACCAGTGAGGATTTTAGACAAAAAGAACAAGTCTTGTATAATAAAGATATTTCATTAGTTTGAGTTCTGTGGCAGAATAAGGATGTGAAAGAGATTACATGAAAGCGTGAGACAATTATGAAGAAGTATTATTCATTTTTGTTTCTGGAATTAAATAAGGAAATTTTGGGGATGAAATTTTTGTAAGGTGGGTAGAATTGTAATACCCATATTCGTAAAGAAAAGGTAAATAAGTAATTTAATAAATATGACATGAAGTTTAAATAATATAGTTACGCGAAGGATTTAGTTTTGAATAAAATAATTCTTTTGAAAAAAAAAAATTCGGGATGTGGATGATGAGAGCCATAAAATGCACCTTAATCTTACTTATTTGTTAGCATTTTAGGGTTGATTTAGGTTTTAATTGCATTTTTATTTGTTAACAACTCTAAAGTGGTATTCTTAGAGCATTAACTTATTTCGGTGCATTTTTAGGTATCTTGAGTTAAAAGAGATGGAAAAACTATCATTATTTTAAACATGAAGCTTCAATGAATACTCTAGTGAGAAAATGGTTGCGGAAGAGCCAAGATGAAGAGAAACCAAGAAAGGAGTTTCACTAAATTGCTAGAATTGCCATACAGATCAATCATCTATGCAAATTAAACTATATTGATGCAGGAAGAACCATGAGATGAGCCATATATGCTTAGAAAGATCTGGAAGTCAATTTTCTGGAAAATTTTACGGTTCGTGAAAATTATTTTTTAGAGAAAGTTATGGCAGTTTTAGTAGTCAGAGGTCAGACCTCCATAACAGCATCAGGTCAAGGTGCACCCTTCAGAAAGAAGCCCAAAAGAAGCCTCAAAGACCCAACAGGTCAAGGTGCACCTTGAAAGGCTGAGGCACACCCTGGAGAAGCTGAGACACACCCCACCGCACACACTAGAAACTTGACAAAAGCCAAGGTGCAGCGCGCACACAGACCCTGTTCTCCGAGTTAGACCCTAATTAGGTCTTTAATGACTTGTTCAAACCCTAAAACACCCTTAAGCCTTGTACACTATAAATAGACCACTTAGAGTTTGTAATTTGACATTCATAAAATAGATAAAAGGGTGGAAAACTCAAGAGAGGCTGCCACACTCTCCCCCATGGCCGACTAATCTCTAAGCAAGGCGAAGGGATGAATCCCTAGGTTTTGTTGTTCTTTAATTCCTTTATTAGTTCAGTTGTAATATGGATTTATCGTTAAACATTATTATGATTTACTTTTCAATTTAATTAGAAGATTTCCCCTTAATCCAGTGATTGCATCTTTCTCCCCTATATAAGTCTAGTCATGCTCTTGTTATGTGATGTTGTTGAGGTGTGATTGAGTCCGGTAGATTTCTCTTATAGATTTGTCCATTGCTGCAGTATTGTCATCATGATATATTGTCGTTTCTTGATAATCTATAAGTTAGGTCATGTGTGCTTGAAAGTAAAAAATATTTCATAACAATTACATTAGGGTTTATATATGTTCTTAATTGAATATTTGCTGATTGCTTGCTTGGGATATGAAACTTACAATCGAGATAAAGACAATTGAATTGAGACCGGAATAAGGCAAAAAACCTAGGGAGGATTCCCGGACCCTTGTTGCCTCCATCATATTATCTATACAATTTTCTCACAATTCAAATTCTCTCATTTAATCTTTTATCATTTGTGTTAGGGTTCACACCTTCTCATGTAGCTATATTGTTTCCATGTGGAATTGACACCCCAAAGCTATGCTACAACAACCGCGTTATGTTTTGGGCGTATGGACATCATTAAAAGAAAAGAAGTAAAAAAAAAAATCTGGACGTCCAGAACGTCCAGAAGAAGAAAAAAAAAGAATGAAAAAAAAAGTCAAAAGTTATGTGTAGCAGGTGGCAGCACCTGCTGCCAAGTAAATTGTGGGAGACTAAATGTCTCTCACATTGCCAATTCGTGGTAGCTAAGAATTAGAAGGGGAGGGGGCTGTTGAAGAAAAAATTAAAGGCAGCCACCTGTTGCCATGGGAAGCAGAGTTTCATTTGAAATTCTGCATGTCTTCCACGTCTCCAAAACGTGGAGTAAATTTGAGAGCTCGAGAAATGTAAGATGGGAGGGGGTACTAAAGCCAAAGAAAATTTATATATATGCAAACATATTCATAAACTGAACGATTTCGTTCGGTTTCTTTCAATCTCTCTCGTTTTTCTCAAAATATTTGGGGACTTAAAGAAATGCTGAAAGAGAAAAATTTTGAAGGAGTTTTCTGCGGAATTGCATAGAGAATCAGGAAAACCTATCAGGGAAATAGAAGGTAGTAACATAGTGTTTATTTTTGAATTTCTGACATTTATAAAATTCCCAGAAAGTCAAAGTGGGAATTTTCAAAGTGTGTGGTTTATATCGAATTGAAGAATAAATTAGAATATTTATACAAATATGATGTCAGGTGTTGACGATCTACAACTAGGAGAATTTCTGAGAGAAACGGGAAAGGCAAGAAGGTGATCCACGGGTAGCTTTAAGAGCAATATGGTGAGTTTGATTTACTTTAAGTAGTCTAAATAAAAATTGAAATATTTAGTGATAATATTAAAATAAATTATTGATGTATGCTTGGGTGATAGATGAAAAATTGATTTATAGGTATGATAGGAAATTTAGACATGTAGAAATATTTTTCGGTGAGAAATAATATTTTTGGAAATAAAAGTTTATTTGAGAATAAAAGAGATCAATAAATTATTGATGAGTTATATTGATGTTTTAGCACGAATTATGAGGAGATGAATTTTAGTGAATATTGACAAGCTTTGGTGGATGATTTGATGTGATTAGAAATGAAATTTAGTGGATCTTGACAAACTTTGATGGATAATTTGATATGATTTGGGATGAAATTTAGTGGATTTTGACAAGCTTTAATGGATGATTTGGTGTGATTTGGGATGAGTGGATTTTAGTAGAAATTTTTACATAATTTGAGAAAAAATTAGGACACTCAATTTAAATATTTTGATTTTATGTGATTTTTATATTACTGTTTATATGCATATTTCACATCATTGTTCATATGCATATGCATTAAATGAAAAAGAAAAGAACTGGGAAGGCAGCCGGTCTAATGAAAAATGAAAGAACCGGGAAGGCAGCCGGTCTTATGTGAATGAAAGAACCGGAAAGGCAGTCGGTCTAAATGTGAATGAAAGAACTGAGAATGCAGCCAGTCTAAATGAGAATGAAAGAATCGAGAAGGCAACCAGTCTAAGATAATAACAACCTGTCGACAGGTGGGAAGACGTTCCCATCATATGCATTCATTGCATTGCATTTTTTTAATTATTGCTTGCATTATTGAAATACTGATGTGTGATGTATAAATTGTGAATATAATTAAGGATGGTTGAGTCTCACAAAAAGAGACAGTTATGGTGATAAGATTTGTGAAATGCTGAGGTGTGGTGTATTATTGTGAATATAATTAATGATGGTTGAGTCTCACTGAAAGATACAGTTATGTGATAAGATTATTGAAATGTTGAGGTGTGGTGTATTATTGTGAATATAAATATAGATGGATGAGTCTCACAGAGAGACAGCTATGGTGATGAGATTATTGAAATGCTGAGGTGTGGTGTGTTATTGTTATAGTGATAAGAACAATCTAAATGGTAGATTTTACGATGTGAACCTCCTTACGAGGAAATTATGAGATAATTGATGGTCTTAAGGTGAACCAATAAATAAGAGGAAGAGATTGATAGAGAATGAATATTATGATATGTGGAGTGATAGTAGAGTGCTAGTATCAAGTGTAGGAAATATAAATTGATTTAAATATTAAAAGACTGTTTATACAAATGAGTACTTTTAGTAAATTTAATTCACTGAGCTTGTGAACCTCACCCCTTATTGTACAATGATTTTTAGGTAGCAGGCTTGACAAATAGTTTCGTGAGTTGAAATTAAAAAAAAAATCATTTTCTGTAAGCCACGTGCTTGTCATCATCCCTAGACTAATGAGAAAATAAAAAATGAAAAATTTATTTGTAAATTTTTATGTATTTTACGTTGTATAGAATGTTTGAAGCTCAGATTGATGTAAATTTCTTTTGGTGTTATTTATTTTTATTATTGCATATATGTGTCGTGCTGAGATTTTAAAATGTGATGACACCGTTTTGGGGGTGGCCAACCCGAGATGAGTCGTTACAGTTCAACATGGTCAACATCCTCAGACTATGATAAGAAAAAAAGAAAGACAGATGTATATATACATGCATGAGTTGTAAATATTTGAGTATATTTTGTAAGTAATTTTAGTTGATGTAGTAGTTGTTGCATATATGTGTCATGCTTGGAACTTAAATGTGACGGTACCATCTCGGGTTGGGTCGTTACATTGATAGTGAGAATGCCCACAATTTCATACAAAAAGAAGTTATTACAAGACAAGGTCTGCCCATATCCCCCTCTATAATGTTCAAAGTTTATGTGGGAAATAGAGATTATCTCTGTTGTGATAATATTTTCTACTTAGTTCCTATCACACTTCAACAACATCGGTTTATGGTACACCTATTTGTTCTTCCCATTCAAGGGGCAGACGTTGCCTTAGGAACACAATGGTTAGAAAAACTGGGACCAGTTCTCACTAACTATAAGGATCTGACAATGGACTTCACATGGAAAGGGCATCAAGTACATCTCCAGGTTGAATCATACTTACACCTTGCCCCATTACTTCACATTCAACTTAAGAAATTAGTAAAGTATGAAGGCTTTATCTTTTATTATCATTTAGAGATTGAAGATTAGAAATAGGACTTAGAATAGAAGTCATAGACAAAGGAGTTGCAGATATACTACAAGACTTCTAAGTGGTTTTTCAAGAACCAACTCAGTTACCTCTCTTTAGACTACTCAATCATCACATACATCTACTTTCTCATGCTAAACCTGTCAATGTCAAACCTTCCAAGTATCCACATTTTTAGAAGAGTGAGATTGAAAGATTGGTGCAGAAGATGTTACGGAGTGGCATTATAGGAGACAGTCAAAGCCCTTTTCATCCCCAGTACTGTTAGTGAAAAAAAAAATGATAGCTCCTAGAGGTTCTGTATTGACTATAGGGCTTTAAATGCAATAATTATTAAAGATAGGTTCCCAATACCTACAATTGATGATTTGCTAGATGAGCTGCATAGAGCTAAGGATTTCTCTAAACATGATTTGAGGTCTGGTTACCATCAGATAAGGGTCTATAAAGAAGACATCCCAAAAACTACATTCAAGACATACCAATAACACTATGAATTCCTTGTCATGCCATTTGGGTTGACCAATGCCCCCTCTATATTTCAAGCTATAATGAATCTAATCTTTAAACCCTTGTTAAGGTGATATGTAATAGTCTTCTTTGATGACATCCTAGTTTACAATCCTTCATTGGAAAATCATAAGCTTCACCTCAAACAAATGCTGCAATATCTAGCTGACCATAAACTGTATACCAAAAGAAGCGAATGTGAGTTATGTAAGGAAACTATTCAGTACATAGGGCATATGGTTTCTTTAGAAGGTGTGCAACCAAACCAAAAGAAGATTCAAGCTATACTACAATAGCCAGTTCCAACAAATCTTAAACAACTAAGCGGTTTTTTGGGTTTAACTAGTTATTATATAAAGTTTGTTAAGCACTATGTCACAATAGTTGCACCATTAACTAACCTTTTGAAGAAGGAAGCCTTCCGTTGGAATGAGGCTGCATAGAACTTCTTTCAGACATTGAAGGCTGCCATGACACAAGTTCCTATCCTAGCCTTACCAAACTATACAAAGACCTTTAAAGTAGAAATAGATGCATCTGATGTGCGTAATGGAGCTACGCTAACTCACAAAGGACATCCATTAGCCTTCTTTAGTAAGAAGTTAGGGTAAAAATGAGCTCTGCCTCTACATATGTCAAAAAACTCTATGCCATAAAAGAAGCAATCATGAAGTGGAGACAAAATCTCCTAGGGAGAGAAAATTCATCATCAAGACAGATCATAGAAGCCTCAAGAATTTGATGAATCAGGTTGTTCAAACTCCTGAATAACACCATTACTTAAACAAACTTCTTGGGTTTGATTATATCTTTATCTATAGACTTGGAAAAGATAATGAGGTAGCTGATGCATTATCTAGACTTTCATAAACTACTGTAACCATAACTAATTCCTGGTCAATTCAATCTAAGGGAGATTTAATGGCAATTGCCAAGCTTATTTTTGACATTGTGGCACACCTAAGAGAGGAAAACATCAAGGATATAGAGTTAATAGCTATTCATCTAGCTATTAATAATGGCTCCCCTTTGTACAAATTTTACTTAGTTACAGATGGCTTGTTATACTATAAAGGCAAGCTAAGAATAGGATCCAATTCTAAGTTAAGGACTACCCTAATCACTAAATCTCACTCCTCTCCCATGGGAGGCCATTATGGGGTGCTTAAAACTTACTTGAGATTGTTGATAGATGCTTAAATATGCCCCTTTATTTACATTTATTAGGTCCTTAGTTACATTAATTTAGTTTTTTTTTACTTCATTTGTGTATTTCACATGTGTTTTATAGGTTTTGGAAGAAAAGAAGCAGTTTTGGCACTTAAAGGAAGAAGTCTGGAAATTCTGGAGCAGTCTCTGGTCAATCTGCGATCAATCGCACCATGCAATGTGATCGAGCACACATTGCGATCGTGCGCACAGAAGAGGGATCGATAGCAGCACTGCGATCGAGCGCAAGACGTGTGCGATCGAGCGTATATATACGGGCGTGAACAGTAAACTGCAGAACCCTATTTTGGAAATAAAGAGTTTTTGTCTGTTTAGGAAGTTTAGGGTTTCCTGCACCTCTTAGGACTTCTCAAAGACCTATAAATACACCTGTAAAGCACACACAAAGATCATCACTTCTTAGAGATTACTTTTATCTTTTGCTTAAGCTCGGAGTTTTAGGGTTTGGAGAGGATTGACAACCCGTCTCCTTAGTATTCTTCGGGTTTTATATTTCATGCTTAGTTTATATATGATGTTTATTTTAGACAGCATGTGTAACTAACTTTCTTATAAGGCTCGATTGAAGCCCTAGTTATGCTTTCTCATATATTTATTCATTGATAAATCTTTACCAATAGCCTTTATTATGTTGCTTAACTTGATTAATGCTTGTGCTTATTTAAATTCCTCATATGTATGTGTATGGCCAGCGTATGCATGTGGTATGGATTGGTTAGTTAGATCAATTTGGATGACCGAGTCCTGGGTCTAACATTAGTAACAAAAGATATCCACACCGGATTCTTGGATTAATCAACATGGAAAACCAGGAGTAGATACCATGCCCTAGGTCTCATGTGGTTGTCGATTTCCATAGTACTTATGCTTTCTTAAGGAACAACTCAAGCAGATTCCATGCTGAATCCCTTAAGGAAGAAAAGAGTTAGAGTAGATACCATGCCTAACTCGTTGTTTAGGGAAATTAATAGCTTAAGGAGTAGATACCATGCCCTTAGGTTGGAAACCAGTAGGTATACATGATAAGGCTAGTGCACTGATACATTATACAATTGGGAAAGTATGACTAGTAGTGGATATCAAAGCCCTATGTCGTTATTATTATCACTCATATTCAACAGTTATTTTATTTCTTGTTACTTTAAAGAAACTAATTCTAAAAACTGAACTTTACCAATCCCTGTGGAGATGATCTTGCTTTCGCACACTACACTACACTGTCGACCTTGTGCACTTGCAAGTAAAACTAGTACGATTATCTGCTTAATTATTTAGGTATATAATCGTCCAACACGTTTTTGGCGCCGTTGCCAGTGATTGTGCTAAATTTCTTTTTGGAATTATTTTTGTTAGTTTATTATTATTATTTTATTTTATTCTGTTCTATTTTATTTTTCTATTTTTATCAGAAATTAGGTTTATTCCTTCTTTTAATTTTCTGTTTTTTTTTCAGGTGTGCAGGGGAGGAGTTTTTGTCCTCATTGCGATCGAGCGCACCCCTTGGTGTGATCGAGTGCAATCCCAGTGCGATCGAGCACTGTTCTTGGTGCACTCGAGCACAAAAGCTCCAGAGAGTACCCGAGAAGTAGTATTGAAACTGCTACACTGAAGTTTTTCAACTAATTCAATCGAGGGAGAAGCACCAATGGCAGAAACTAGATATGTTTGTCTAGATGCTATGGAGAGGAAGCTAGATATACTTGTAGAAGTCATGATTGCTCGGATTGCCTCACCTAGGCCACAAGCTACACCACTCCATGTATGTGCTATTTGTAGTCGTTTTGATCACACTACTGAAATTTTCCCTTTATATTCATCTGCAGATCAAGAGCAAGCAAACTATGTGGGACCAAACAACTACAATCCATATGCAAATACCTACAATTCAGAATGGTGAAACCACCCCGAACTTCTCATGGAGCAACGATCAAAATGCATGGAACCTTCAAGGGCAACAAAGGAACTTCCAACAAGCAGCTCAATCAGTTCCAGAATCAAGAGAGAGTGACCTAGAGAGCATTGTGAGGGAATTGGTCATTCAACAACAACAGCTGATTACCTTACATGGGCAGTTTATGACTGAGGAAAGACAAATAAATGCAAGGCATGAGCAAGCTATTCAAAGATTGGAAGTACAAGTGGGGCAATTAACTAAGCAACTAAGTGAACAAGAGAAAGGTGTTGTTGAGCAAGCTTTTCCAACCCATCATGTTGATCTATTAGAACTGCTTATACCTATAGTGTCACAAGATCAGAATTTGAGCCCGAATGTAAGGATGTTACTAATGATATCATTGAAACTGTGCACTTCCTAGAGGCCTCTCCAAATCATCCAAGTAAGTACACCGATCCATTTGACATTCTTATGCTTTCTAATACTACTTTTCTCCCTTTTATTGTACAGGCACCTAACTTGGAATTCAAGCAGTTGCCAGAGCACTTACTTTATGCTTATATGGGAGAGAATAAGACACTTCCTATGCTAGCTGCTGCCACTCTTACTTTTAGGAAAAAATAAGGCTTGGTCCGGCTGAAGACGTTAAACTTAGCACTCATGGGAGGCACCCCAGACTTATCCTTTTCATTTTAGTATTTTTCGTTTATTTATATTTATATTTACGTATCTAGTATTTATATTTCTTGTTTTCCGGAACAATGTTTATTTTTCTTTGTCCTGTACTTAGTGCGTGCATCCAGTTCAAGTTTGGGGGCATGTTACAAGCAAAGCAAGCAACCTAGTTCTCCATCTCCCAGGTCAGATCTTTCCATGCCACACACATTGGGGACAATGTGTATTTTAAGTTTGGTGGTAATGGGAGATACTAGATACTATCACACACGCACTTGAAACACATGCACACATTAAGTCCCAGTTTTTTTTTTTTTTTTTTAGGAAGATAAATGCATGTTCTTTTGGTAAACAAAAATTTTGGTTGATTTAAAAATTTAATAACACTTCATTAGTAAGCTTAAAAGCTAGAACACATAGTCTTGCAATGGGAATTTTACAAAGTTTAGTTACCTACATCAAGGCACCTAAGAATTCACGAGTTTGATCCAAATTTGCACAAGCACATTTAGCACACATTTGTGTGGGGAATGACATATAATTCTCTTGTATATGTTTCCATAATCTAACTGTAATCGGATAACTTGTTGAAAAGAACACTTTGACATAAGAAAAATAAAGAAAAAAAAATATAAGAAAAATGTTCATCATGCAAAAAGTGATCAAAAAGCTTTCCACTGAGTAACTGGGCCTCTTGCCTCAGTAAGCATTGAGTGTTCACGTCAAAAGGTGGAAATTTCATTTAGAAGCATTAAAACCTATTAGTTCCATAGCCTTTTTGATTTGAGTTAGTAAGTCTTTAGGAGTGTCTTTACACCTAATGCCCTAAAACCATCTGGTTTGGGAGTCATTGGCTAAACACTCGTTACAAGGGTCAAATAGAAAGCTCGATGGAACTCAACATGGCAAAGATCGCATGATGAAAGAAAAAGAAAGAAGAAGAAAGTATTATGCCATTTTTGTTCTCTTTGATAAGGAATTCGATAAAGGTTTGGGCATTGAAACCCTATACACTAAAATTATATGGAAGCCTCATCTTATATGTTCTAATCCATCACACACAAATCAAACTTACGATACCTTAAGCCAACCTTAGGTAAGTAACATGAACTTTTGAAAATCCTTTTTCAATACAAAAAGTTGTTTGTATTTTAAGCTTACTCATGAACTATTATCATAATTTTTTTTGTGCAACCCAAATCTTTGAGTATCATGGAAGTGAATTTATCTTTAATTTTGTTCTTCATTTAGTTTTTAGTTTTGTATTGCTAAGGGACTAGCAATATGTAAGTTTGGGGGTGTGATAAGTGCTTAAATATTCATATTTAAGCCCTTTAATTTACATGTATTAAGCTCTTTGTCTATACGTTTTAGTCTGTTTTACTTCATTTTGTGTGTTTCACATGTTTTTATAGGTCTTAGAGAAAAAGGAAGCAGTTTTGGCACTTAAGGGAAGAAGCCTGGAAATCCTGGAGCAGCTTCTGGTTAAAGTGCAATCGATCGCACTACTGCATACGATCGAGCGCACATGCAATTGTTCACACACATGAAGGATCGAGTGTAGCAATGCGATCGAGTGCAAGACGCATGCGATCGAGTGCACATGTACGGGTGTGAACAGTAAACTGCAGAACCCTATTTTGGAAATAACTCTATTTTGGAAATAACCCTATTTTGGAAATAAATGAGTTTTGTGTTTTAGGAAAGTTTAGGAACTCATGAGCCTTCTAGGACTACTCAAGCCCTATAAATACACCTGTAAAGTACACACAAAGAATCACTTCTTTTAATCACTTCTTCTATCTTTTACTTTTAGCTTGGAGAAGGAAACTATGGAGGAGAATTGACGACTCTTCTCCCAGGTTTCTTCTTTTCTTTATTTTTATTATGTATACTTAACTTTTAGTAAGGCCTTGGTTGAAGCCCTAATTATGTTTACTCAATAAATTTAGTATTGGCACCATTGCGATATTTATGTTGTGTTGCTTAACTTGATTAATACCTGCTTTTATTTAAATTCCTTATATGTATATGTCTGATCAATATGTGCATGTGGTATGGAGTTGTTAGTTAGATCAATTTGGATGACCGAGTCCTGGGTCTGACATTAGTAACAAAAGATATCCACACCGGATTCTTGGGTTAATCAACATGGAAAACCAGGAGTAGATACCATACCCTAAGTCCCATGTGGTTGTCGATTTCCACAGATCCTATGCTCTCTTAAGGAACAACTCAGCATACACCAGATTGAATCCCTTGAGAGAGAAAAGAGTTAGAGTAGATACCATGCCTAACTTATTGCTTAGGGAGATCAATAGCTTAAGGAGTAGATACCATGCCCTTAGGTTGACAAACATTAGGTATTCATGACATGAATAAAGCATTGGCATACTGTTTTGTTGTGGTAGCATGATTAGTGGTGAATATCAAGTCCCTACGCCTTTATCTTTATTATTTTACCTTTATCAAAATCAACTCTTTTATTATTTCTATCTTTTTACATTGCGAATATAATTCTAAATCGAACTTTACCGATCCCTGTGGAGATGATCTTGCTTTCGCATACTATACTACACTGTCGACCTTGTGCACTTGTAAGTAAAACTAGAGCGATTATTTGCCTATTAATTTTGGTAGATAATTGTCACAACAAGTTTTTCAAAAACTTGTTGGACGATTATATACCTAAATAATTAAGCAGATAATCGTACTAGTTTTACTTGCAAATGCACAAGGTCGACAGTGTAGTGTAGTGTGCGAAAGCAAGATCATCTCCACAGGGATTGGTAAAGTTCAGTTTTTAGAATTAGTTTCTTTAAAGTAACAAGAAATAAAATAACTGTTGAATGTGAGTGATAATAATAACGACATAGGGCTTTGATATCCACCACTAGTCATACTTTCCCAATTGTATAATGTATCAGTGCACTAGCCTTATCATGTATACCTACTGGTTCCCAACCTAAGGGCATGGTATCTACTTCTTAAGCTATTAATTTCCCTAAGCAACGAGTTAGGCATGATATCTACTCTAACTCTTTTCTTCCTTAAGGGATTCAACATGGTATCTGCTTGAGTTGTTCCTTAAGAAAGCATAAGTATTATGGAAATCGACAACCACATGAGACCTAGGGCATGATATCTACTCCTGGTTTCCCATGTTGATTAATCCAAGAATCTGGTGTGGATATCTTTTGTTAGTAATGTTAAACCCAGGACTCGGTCATCCAAATTAATCTAACTAACCAATCCATACCACATGCATACACTGGGCATAGACATACATATGAGGAATTTAAATAAGCACAGGCATTAATCAAGTTAAGCAACATAATAAAGGCTATTGGTAAAGATTTATCAATGAATAAATATATGAGAAAGCATAACTAGGGCTTCAATCGAGCC
This sequence comes from Bretschneidera sinensis, assembly GCA_023935145.1. Lineage (NCBI taxonomy): Eukaryota > Viridiplantae > Streptophyta > Magnoliopsida > Brassicales > Akaniaceae > Bretschneidera > Bretschneidera sinensis. The sequence continues at coordinate 124,283,631 of CM043699.1, forward strand.
CTATAAGAAAGTTGGTTACAAATTTTGTCTAAAATAAACATCATATATAAACTAAGCATGAAATATAAAACCCGAAGAATACTAAGGAGACGGGTTGTCAATCCTCTCCAAAGCCTAAAATTTCGAGCTTAAGCAAAATATAAAAGTGATCTCTAAGAGGTGATGATCTTTGTGTGTGCTTTACAGGTGTATTTATAGGTCTTTGAGAAGTCCTAAGAGGTGCAGGAAACCTTAAACTTCCTAAACCGACAAAAACTCTTTATTTCCAAAACAGGGTTCTGCAGTTTACTGTTCACGCTCGTATATGTGCGCTCGATCGCACACTTCTTGCGCTCGATCGCAGTGCTGCGCTCGATCCCTCTTCTGTGTGCACGATCGCAATGTGCGCTCGATCGCATTGCATGGTGCGATCGATCACAGATTGACTAGAGACTACTCCAGGATTTCCAGGCTTCTTACTTTAAGTGCCAAAACTGCTTCTTTTCTTCCAAAACCTATAAAACACATGTGAAATACACAAATGAAGTAAAACAAACTAAATTAACGTAACTAAGGACCTAATAAATGTAAATAAGAGGCTTAAATATGAATATTTAAGCACCTATCACACCCACAAACTTACATATTGCTAGTCCCTTAGCAATACAAAACAAAACTAAAATGAAAAATAACAACACACAGATAGATCCAATGTTCATAGTGTCCAAAAAAAGTTTAAGTCTTAACACAAAACGATGATGTGCACTCATGAGTAAGCTTAACAGATACAAACATATTTTTGCAATGAATAAGAGTTTTGAACGCAAATCACTTTCATGAGGCAATTTAAGACATCATAAGTTCGACTTTGGTGTATGGTGAACTAGCACATAAAAGATTAGGTTTCCAAATAATTCTAATATGTATGTTTCGATGTCTCAAGAGTCACCAAATTTCCTAGTAGAATCAACAAGGATGGCATAATTCTTATTTTTCTTTTGTTTGCGATATTTTTGTCAAGTTAGTTCCCTTAAACTTTCTTTTTGACTCGTGTAACGAGCGTTTAGCCAATGACTCCCAAACTAGATGGTTTTAGGGCATTAGGTGTAAAGACACCCCTAAGGACTTACTAGCTCAAGTCAAAAAAGCTATGAAACTAACTGGTCTTAATGCTACCAATCAAAATTTTCCACCTTTTGACGTGATACTCAATGCTTACTGAGGCAAGAGGGCCAGTTACTCAGCGAAAAGTTCTTTTTAATGATTATTTAAGATTTTCCACATTTTGACGTGACACTCAATGCTTACTGAGGCAAGAGGGCTAGTTACTCAGCAGAAAACAAGTTTTATTGATCATTAGAAGCATTTATTTCTTCTTTTGAGCACTAATCAATATTTTCTATTTTTATATGCCAAAATGTCAATATAATAAGTCATCTAGTTCACAATTAAGCAAAAGAAACACACACATCCAAATAACATGTCATACCCCACACAGTTATGTGCTAGTGTGCTTGTGGTAATTTAGGTCAAACTTGTGAATCCTTAAATGTCTAAAAGGCGATGATCTAGGTTCAAAACTTGATTATTTGCCTATATGTTCAAAGTGTTAAGCTCACTAATGAAGTCAAATCATAACGTTTTGTTTAGATCACAAAAAAAAGTTTATTGGACAGAATAAATATGCATTTATCTATGAAAATAGCAACAAAACAGAAAAATGTGGGACGTAATGAGTGTGTGAATGTATCCCCATACCCCCAAACTTAAATTGCACATTGTCCCCAATGCGTGAATAGCATGGAAGGAGCTGACCTAGGAGATGGAGAACTGATGGCTGACATGGTTCGTAGCACGCCCCCAAACTTCAACTGGATGCACTCACGCTGTCCTTGAAAAAGAAAGAAAAACAAACATAAAATGGAAAACAAGTAATAATAAACAGATAGAAAAATAAACTAAGAAATACGAATAATAAAATGAAATAAACTAAGAAAAAGGATATGCTTTGGGGTGTCTCCCATGAGCGCTAAGTTTAATGTCTTCAGCCAGACGTGGTATTCTCTCAACTTTAGTCTTTTGGTAGGGAGTACTTAAAGTTCACTTCATGTGGCTCAAATGCTCTTGGTGGTGTTGCACATTCATCATGACTCAATCCTTTCAGTGTATTCAAATGTGATTTCTTCTTATCACCCGGTCTTGGATGCATAGGATAGACTTTAGGGAGGTGCATAGCTTCCAAGATGTCATCAGGGACAGTTTCTGATGCAGGCTCAATATCCGATCTTTTGAAGCTATGGGTGAGGGCGGCCTCCAATTGATCAGTGTGATGGACCTGAAAAACTTGCTTGACAGCACTTTGCATCATACATTCATTAAAACATTCATCATCATTATCATCTTGGGGTAATTTCATTGCGTCAAATATCTTAAATTCTATTGTCTCTCCATTTACTGTCATACTTACAATACCCTTTTTCACATTAATTATTGTATCAGCAGTTCTCATAAAAGGTCTTCCTAAGATGATGGGCAGTGGTAATGGCATCGGGCATTCTTCCATATCTAATACAATGAAGTCAGTAGGAAAAATAAACTCACCTACCTTGACCAGGACATCTTCAAGTATACCTCTAGGTCTTTTGATGCTTCTATCTGGCAATTGCAAAGTGATGGAGGTTGGTTAAAGCTCCCCCAAACCTAGTTTTTCAACTACTGTGTATGGTAGCAAATTGACACTTGCTCCTAAATCTAGTAATGCTCGCTCAAACAACTGATCACCTATCCTACAGGGAATAGTAAAACTACCCGGATCTTTTAGTTTTGGTGGTAGTTTTCTTAACAATATCGCACTTACCTCTTCAGTTAGAGCCACTGTTTCATGTTCTTGAAACTTTCTTTTATTAGTGCAACAATCTTTTAAAAATTTAGCATAAGCAGGAATTTGTTTAATTGCATCTAATAAGAGAATGTTAATTTCTACTTTTCTCAAAGTTTCAAAAATATCAAGGAATTTATCTTTCTTTGGCGTTACTAACCTTTGAGGGAAGGGTGGTGCATTCCACTTCTCTACTTCACTTACCTTGGATGTGGATGGCTTAGCTTGAGATGCTTGAGCTGGCTGATTAACTCCTATGATCTTACCATTTCGGAGAGTTGTAACGACTTTCAGCTGCTGATATCCTCTTGGATTTGGTAGTGTTTGTGCAGGAAGTTCACCTTGCTTTCTTGCACTTAGCTCCTTAGCCAATTGCCCCATTTGTTCTTCTAGCCTTTGAGTGGTTTGTTTTTGGTGATCTAATGAAGTTATCAATGTTGTCATTAGTTGCTGTTGTTGAGTGGCTAATTGCTTTATAAGACTTTCTAGACCATCTTTCTTGGGTTTTGGAACTGGTTGGGCTGCTCTATGGAAGTTACTTTGTTGCCCTTGAAGGTTCAAGGTGTTTTGATTGTTGTTCCATGAGAGGTTGGGGTGGTCTCGCCATCCAGGGTTGTATGTATTTGCATATGCACTATTCGGTCCCACATAGTTTGCTTGCTCGGGATCTGTAGATGAATAGAAATGGCAGGTCTCAACAGTGTGATCAAATTGAGAACATAAAGCATATACCTGGCTTTGTGTAGCTTGTGGTCGAGGAGAGATGTTTTGAGTAGACATGGCTTTTACAATCGTATGTAGCCTCATATCTAGCTTCCTCTCCAAAGTAGCTATTTGGGCAGAGGGTCCACCATTCAGAGTAACCTCATATATACCTTTGCTCTTGACTCCTTGTCTACCTCTAGAGGAGAATTGTTGGGTATGCTCACTCAATGCCTCAAACAGCTCCATGACTTCTTCACTGCTCTTTTCCATCAGCACACCTCCACAACCAGAATCAGTAATACCTTTATTCATGTCATTTAGACCTTCATAAAAGGATAGTACCAGCTCATCTTGAGGTAGGTTGTGGTGTGGGCATTTGATTAGTAGCTCGTTGAAGTGTTCCCATGCCTCAAAGAACAGATCTCCATCCCTTTGTTGGAAGGATTGGATCTCCTTCCTCATTTGCCTCGTCTTTTGGGCTGGGAAGAACTTCCTTAGGAATTTTCTAGCCAACTCCTCCCAAGTGTGGATTGAAACTGTAGGCAAAGAATTTTACCATAGCTTAGCATTATCTTTTAATGAAAAGGGAAATAGAATTAACCTTATTCCTTCTAGGTTTAGGCCCTGGATGTGCTGGAATTTACAGAGATCAAAGAATTCCCGAAGGTGAAAGTGTGGATCCTCTACTGGTGTACCCTTAAAGTGAGTCAAAGCATTGAGTATCTGCGGGGATATGTAATAGTTTCCCTCTGCTTTTGGTTGATATGCAATACATGAAGGATGGTTGAGGTTATGTGGGATGAAGGATTGCTTCATCGGTCTTCGTGCAGGTGGTTGCTGGATTTCTAGCTGTTCCGCCATTAGTGCTTCTTCCGTGAATTCCTCTTCTTCTTCCTCAAAGTTGTCTCTAAGATTTTTTCGGATGGTCCGCTCAAGCTCGAGATCAAGGGGAAAGACTGTTGGATGTCGAGATCGAAGTCTGTGCATGAATCAGGTAAAACAACTTCAGTGCAGTAGTTCAACTCAGCTACTCGGGTAACTCTCTGTCCTATTTGTGATCGATCGCAAGTATTACAGAACCACTGATTAGGGTTTGATGTACCTGAAATAAAAAAGAAATTGGTTAGGGTTTGATGAAAAGTAGAAATAAAGATGGTAAATAAAATAAAAATGATGATTAAACTAAACGAAAGTAATCCTAAAACGAAATTTAGCGCAATCCCCGGCAACGGTGCCAAAAACTTGTTGTGACGATTATCTACCTAAATTAATAGGCAAATAATCACTCTAGTTTTACTTGCAAGTGCATAAGGTCAACAGTGTAGTATAATGTGCGAAAGCAAGATCATCTCCACAGGGATTGGTAAAGTTCGATTTAGAATTATATTCACAATGTAAAACGATAGAAATAATAAAAGAGTTGATTTTGATGAAGGTAAAATAATAAAGATAAAGGCGTAGGGACTTGATATCCACCACTAATCACACTACCACAACAAAACAATATGCCAATGCTTTATTCATGTCATGAATACCTAATGTTTGTCAACCTAAGGGCATGGTATATACTCCTTAAGCTATTGATCTCCCTAAGCAATGAGTTAGGCATGGTATCTACTCTAACTCTTTTCTCTCTCAAGGGATTCAACCTGGTGTATGCTGAGTTGTTCCTTAAGAGAGCATAGGATCTATGGAAATCGACAACCACACGGGACCTAGGGCATGGTATCTACTTCTGGTTTCTCATGTTGATTAACCCAAGAATCAGGTGTGGATATCTTTTGTTACTAATGTCAGACCCAGGACTAGGTCATCCAAATTGATCTAACTAACAAGTCAATACCACATGCACATATTGATCAGACATATACATATGAGGAATTTAAATAAAAGCAGGTATTAATCAAGTTAAGCAACACAACATAAATATCGCAAAGGTGCCAATACTAAATTTATTAAGTAAACATAATTAGAGCTTCAATCAAGCCCTTACTAAAAGTTAAGTATACATAATAAAAATAAAGAAAAGAAGAAACCCGAGAGAAGAGTCGTCAATTCTCCTCCATAGTTTCCTTCTCCAAGCTAAAAGTAAAAGATAAAAGAAGTGATTAAAAGAAGTGATTCTTTGTGAGTGCTTTACAGGTGTATTTATAAGGCTTGAGTAGTCCTAAAAGGCTCATGAGTTCCTAAACTTTCCTAAAACACAAAACTCCTTTATTTCCAAAATAGGGTTCTGCAGTTTACTGTTAACGCTCGTACATGTGAGCTCGATCGCATACGTCTTGCACTCGATCGCATTGCTGCGCTCGATCCTTCATGTGTGCGAACGATCGCATGTGCGCTCGATCGCATGCAATAGTGCAATTGATTGCACTTTGACCAGAAGCTGCTGCAGGATTTCCAGGCTTCTTCCCTTAAGTGTCAAAACTGCTTCCTTTTTCTCCAAGACCCATAAAAACATGTGAAACACACAAAATGAAGTAAAACAGACTAAAATGTATAGACAAAGAGCTTAACACATGTAAATTAAGGAGCTTAAATATGAATATTTAAGCACTTATCAATTGTCCTCAAACTTCTTCTGGCCATATATGAGAAAGAAAGTCTAAGAATTTGTCAAGAATTGCTTGATCTACAAATATATGAAGTACCCCATAACAAAACCTGCAGGATTGTTGCAACCCTTACCTGTTCCATTGATAATTTGTTAGGTCTCTCTATGAATTTCATCACTGGTCTACCATTATTAAAGGGATGTTCTACACTTATGGTAGTCATTAATAGGATATCCAAAGCTACACACTTTGGGGCATTACAACCAACTTCAATCCTACAACTGTAGCACAATTGTTCACTGAAACACTTATCAAACACCATGGTTTTCCCAATACTATAATCTTTGATAGAGACTCTATTTTTCTTAGTAGATTCTAGAGATAATTATTCATCTTAAGTGGCACTACTCTTAGTATGAGCTCCTCTTATCATTTAGAAACTGATGAACACACTAAAGTCCTTAACAAATGCTTAGAATAATATTTAAGAGCTTTTGTGCGTGATCATCTTAAACTCTAGACCAGTTATTTACCTTAGGCTGAACTATGATATAACATAACTCATCATTCAGCTCTTGGTATGACTCCCCTTGAAGTAGTGTATAGGAGACTTCATCCCAGTGTCTTAGAATACATAAAGAAGTCTTATAATGTGGAAGCTGTAGACCTTCTCTTGACTACAAGAACTGAACTCTTGTAGTAGTTGAAGAGTAACTTGCTCTAAGCTCAATCTAGGATGAAAGCTCAAGCAGATAAACATAGAAAGGAATTATCATTTAATGTTGGTGATTGAGCACTTGTCAGATTACAGCCCTATAGACAAACTTTTGTAACGTATAGAGCTAACAACAAACTAAGCAAGAGGTAATTTGGACCATGCTAGGTTATTCATACAGTTAGGAAGGTTGCTTACAAGTTGAACTTATTAGAGGAAAGTAAAATTCATCATGTCTTTCATGTATCCTAACTCAAACCCTTCACTCCATAGGTTGTTCCTTTACCTCCAAACAATATCAATAACCGGCCTATCATTTTGCCACTTGTTGTGTTAGCTTAAAGACAAATAATAGTCAAGGGATAGCTTATTCCTCAAGTATTGATAAAGTTGGAGGGATTGTTACCTAAAGAAAATTTTTGGAAGAATGTCTATGATTTACTAAAGTCCCACCCTTACTTGAACCTTGAGAACAAGGTTTTTTTTTTATGGGGAAGAGAATGATATATGAATTACACCTAAACAGTACTATGCGGTAGCAGTAGTATAGAATGGAGTGTCAATCCCATAAAGAGAACGTTTTAAAATCAAAGTCTCAAGCAAAAAAATAATGGAAACAAAATTAAAAATGAATATTGAGAATTAAATGAAACAATTGAATTAAGTGAAAGAAAATCAATAATGAGCAACACAAGGGTCCAAGAGTCCCTCTTAAATTTCACAGCTTCAACTTGTTTCAATTCAGTAATTATAACTCAACTACGTATTTCATATCCCAAATACGTAATCGAAAAATAATAGTGAAAGCACCAAAAATATTCTTTTGTAAATTGTTATGAGAAATCCTCTTCTTGTTTTTACAAGCAATGCAACGGTCAATCATTTATGATATCCTAAATCGACAATATATCCAAAGACTGATGAGAGTCATAAAATGCATCTTAACAGTACTTAATTGTTATCATGTTAGGGTTGATATAGGTTTTAATTGCACTTTTATACGTTAACAACTCTAAAGTATCATTCTTGGATCATTGATCTATTTCGGTGCATTTTTAGGTACTTTAAGCTCAAAAGAGGAGGAAAAGTTATCATTGCTTGAGGCATAAAGACTCGAGGCATACTAGAGTGAAGGAATGCTTTCGGAAGGACAAGATGGAGGGCTTAAAAGAGCAACAGCTGCTGCCCGCACTGGGAAGGAGTTTCACTAAATTGCCAGAATTACCGGTACAGATCAATCATCTTTGCAAATTAAACTATATTGATACAAGAAGAACCAGGAGATGAGCCATATATTCTTAGAAAGATCCAGAAGTCTGTTTTCTGGAGAATTTTACGGTTCATAAAAATGATTTTTTTAGAGAAAGTTATGGCAGTTTAAGTAGACAAAGGTCAGGCTGTGCGGGAATTCAGCGTGAAGGGCATGTGAAGGCTTAAATCCCACATCCCACATCGGTTAGAAACACATTTCTATATTCCACATCCCACATCAGATTGAAAACACATTACGCTCATGGTATTTGCCTATATAAGACCCACTCCACTTCAGCTTTGAGGATCATTGAAAAATCTAAGATCATCAGAAAGTGAATCCAGAGGGGCTTTAGGAGCAATCCAGAGGGCCCTTAGGAGGAATCTGAAGTAATTTTGGAGGGTAAGCTGAGGAATCGCTGAAGCTTTTAGGCTACCAATGGAGAGATGATCATTGAAAGGCCAGAGGCAACTCGAGGAAGCATGAGCCCCATAGTCTGCTAGTCTCCAAGCAAGGCGAAGGGATGAATCCCTAGGTGTAGTTGTTCTTATTTTCCTTTATTTGATTCAGTTGTAGTTTGGTATTATTTTCATTAAACATTGTTATGTTTTATTCTTTAATTTAATTAGTAGATTTCTTATTAGTCCGGTGATTGCATGCTTCTTTTCCATATAAGTCTAGTCATGCTCTTCTTATGTGTATTTGTTTGGGTGTGATTGAGTCCAGTAAATCTCTTTTATAGATTTGTCCATTGCTGCGGTATTGTCATTTAGATATATTATCGTCTCTTGATAATTTATAAGTTAGGTCATGTGTGCTTGAAAGTAAAGAATAATTCATATCAATTACATTAAGGTTTATACATGCACTTTAATTGAATATTTTCCGATTGTCTATTTGGGATGTGAAACTTGCAATCGAGATAAAAACAACTGAATCAAGTTAGGATTAGGGCAATGAACCTAGGGAGGACTTCCAGAGCCTTGTTGTTTCTTTATTATATCCATCAAATCTATTTACACAATTACAATTTTCTTATGATTCAGATTCTGGCATTTGATCTTTATCGTTTGTGTTGAGATTCACACCTTCTTTTGTAGTTATCTTGTTTCCCTGTGGAATCGACACCCCAAAGCTGTACTACAATTACCACGTTATGTTTTGGGCATAATCAAATTTTGACGCCGTTGCCGGGGAAACACACTTAAGTAAGAAGAAGATTGTCAACTTTTGACATGACGGTAGAAGAGTTATAAATAGTTTTTCTTTTCAGCAGCTATAAATGCGGTAACTTCGTTCCTTCTTTTAGCTTACTGCATTAAATTTTTTTTTATTTGACTCTTTCTTTTTTTTATAGTATTTTTATTATTTGGTTACCTCACATGCACAAACATAGAGACGCTGTGGGTAGATTTGGTTGTAGGCCTGTGTTAGAGTCAGAATTTAATTCTTTTTCAAATCCTTTATTTGACAATCCATCTAGTCCCGAAGAAATGAGTGAACACGAAGATCAACCCCCTAGGACACTTAAGAATTACTTGCACCCTAACCATACTGCCACACCATCGTGTATCATGTTCGCCCCTAATGTTCAACAATCTAATTTTAACTCGGGCTTGATCCAATTGCTACCAACTTTCCATGGGTTTGAGAATGAAAACCCCTATATCCATATGAGGGAATTTGAGGAAGTAGTAGCTGCTTTTCACAGTAGGGCTGATATGATACACACCGTCAAACTTTGGTTTTTTCCTTTTTCACTTAAGGAAAAAGCCAAGGCTTGACTGTACTCGTTAAGGCCTAGGTCCATAGGTAGTTGGGATGAGATGACCCGAGTTTTCTTCCAAAAACACTTCCCAACCCATAAGACCAACAACCTCAAGAGAAAAATCTCAAACTTTGCACAAAAGGATAGTGAAACCTTATATCAAGTTTGGGAACGTTTCAAGGACCTTTTGAATTCTTGTCCACACCATGGGTATGAGAGTTGGCGGGTAGTTAGCTATTTCTATGATGGACTCCTAAGTAGGGAAAGACAGTTCATAGAAATGATGTGCAATGGGAATTTTCTTCAAAAAGATCCCAACCAAGCCATAGATTTCCTAGATAACCTATCAGAAAAAGCCCACACTTGGACTGAACCAAATGCTATGGAAGGCACTAGGAGAAATTAACCCATTGAGATTTACCAACTTAAGGAAAAGGACAACCTTAAAGCCCGTTTAGAGGTCCTAACTAAGGAAATTGAAGCCTTAAAAACCAAGGATACTAGAACCCCTAAACCAGTTGCTAGGGTAGAGTCCTATGAGCCTTATTTCATGTGTAATGGGGTAGATCATTTACCTAAGGATTGTCCAGTTTATTTTGAGATGAAGGATGAGTGTAATGCTATAGGTATACCCTTTGGGAAACCACACTCACCCTACTCTAACACCTACAATCCTGGTTGGAAGAATCACCCTAATTTCAATTAAAAATCTAACATACAACCCCCTGCCCACTCTAGTACCCAATGGCAACCGGAAGCAACCTCATTTAATGCACCTCAACAATCTTTACTTTTGGAAGATATGTGCAGGTACATGCCAAGAGTGTGGAAGATCAAGGAAAAATAAATCAATGGTTGTTAGAGGAACAACAAGTGATCAAAGAGGAACAAAAAGTAATAAAGAGTCAACTCACCAAGTTAACTAGTTTCTTGACGATTCAAGAACAAGGTCAGTTTCCTTCACAGTCACAACCTAATCCAAGGGGACAACATATGGCACAAACCTCCAATCCTGAAAATCAAAACAATAGAGAGGTTAATGCCATAATTACTCGTAGTGGTAAGACAATTGATGGTCCCACTCTACCATCACACTGGATTCCTAATACTGTGAGCAACAAGGATAAAGCCCCCAAGGAACAAGAGGCCCGTGATATTTATCGCCCACCGGTGCCTTTCCCTCAAGCACTCCTTAAACCTAAGGAGATAAATACAGCATTAAAATGTGAGATTCTCGAACAAATTCAGCATGTTAAAATTAATCTTCCTCTCCTTTATGCCATAAAACAGATTCCTAACTATGCTAAAGTCATCAAGGATCTATGCACACTCAAGAGGAAGCACAATGTGAAGAAGACAACATTCTTAATGGAGCAAGCAAGTGCTGTAATTAACAGCAAGACACCGCCCAAATATAAAGATCCGGGCTGTCCAACGGTGGCTTGCCAAATTGGAAATAAACCTTGTGGCCAAGCATTGCTAGATTTGGGTGCTAGTGTAAACCTCATGCCATACTCCATGTACTTACAACTCGGTCTAGGTGAGATATTGTAGAAGATGTTTTGTTGCAAATTGATAATTTCTACTATCTTGTTGACTTTTTGGTTTTAGATACTGTTTCTATTGTAAACATGGAATCCAAAATTCCTTTGATACTTGGAAGATCATTCCTTGCCACCACCAATGCCCTAATTAATTGTAGGAATGACCTAATGACATTATCATTTGGAAATAGGACTCTAGAGGTAAATGTTTTTTTGTGTCCCATAGCAGCCACAGGAAGAGGATGAGTACATCAAAGATAATTCTAACTCTTTGGAATTCATTCCTAATAATCTTGAGTTCAAAGATTCTTCAAATTATCCCCATGCCGTTAATATTGTTGATGTTTTTGATAAGCCACAAAAATTTATTAAGACATCTTGCCAACTATGCTTTGAGTAGTTGCTTGAAAGAAGTCATATGGATGCGGGAATCAAATACCCTACTGCTGATAGTAAATGGGCATCACCAAAAACACTTGAGCCATATGTGGTGGACTTTAAGTATTCCTTGCCATCGCCAAAGCATACAAGCACAAAATTTTGTAGCAAAGCAGTGGCTGGTGCATCCAACTCATATTTTTCGAAGAGGGAATAAAAGTGTCTGGTTGAAGACGTAAAACTTAGCGATCATGGGAGGCAACCCACAATGTATCCTTTTATTTTTATTGTTTTTCATATTTCTTTTTCTTGTTTATTATTATTATTTTGATGTTTTCCAATTTTACTTTCGTATTTATTTTTCAAGAACAAATAAACGAAGCAATTCAAATGATCATGCACAACTTTCAACTCAACGCACCTTTGGTCAAAAAAGGAGTTTCCTTAACTTTTGCTTTTACATTGAGGATAGTGCTTATTTTAAGTTGGGGGTGGAGGAAACATATGACTGTTTTTCATTGAACTGTTTGTTGTCATTTTCCTTTTTGTTTGTTTCTAGCATGCTTGGTGTTAGCCTTAGAGTTAATTCATATGTCAATGATATGAGCTTAATTGAGATAGCATATAGCATTTAGAAGAAGTTAAATCTTGCTTTGGTTGGAAATTAATTTAAGTATCAATCTTCATTTGGTTAGAGACTCTAGTTTGTGGTAAGTTAGTATGATTAGTCTTAAACATTTAGAAAAGTTTTATGTGTGATTATTTTGTGAATATATTTGCAGTCTCGACAAGCTCTAGAACTTACTTGATAACCACTTGAGGTGAATTCCTAGAATGCACATTACTTAGGATATGATATAGGCCATTTTTGGACCGTTTGAGCCTGTTAAACCTACCATTGCTATATTTACCACTAGTCACCTATTTGAGCCTTTTCTTGAAAAAGAAGTGAGCCTTGTTTCTTTCAATAGCCCATTTACTCACCTTTATGAGCCTAAAGAGAATATTTTATTATTACCTTTCTCTTAAAAGAACTTAGCTATACACATTTATTAAGAAACACTTAAAAGGAGTAAGAATGGAAATATGAGAAAATATCACTACCATAACCCAAGTACATTAAAGGAGATTAGTTGGGGGTTATGTAAAAGAAAAGAAAAATGAAAAAGGAGTATAATGGTCTTATGCCAAAATACAAAAGAAAAGTGAATTACGGCAAAGAAAGAAGAAAAGAAAAGAAAAGTAGTGATTTTGAAAAAAAAAAAAATGCTCGAAAATGGTCGAAAAAGTTGGGTGTTGAAGTAAGGTTATCTAGTGCTTAAAAGTAATTGTGTTTAAAGCTAAGAGATTGAGTTCTTTTTCTCGTGAATCTTTTCCATTTTTTCTTAACCTTTACCTTAGCCTAACGTTACAAGCTTATTAAAGACCTATTGATCCAATGTAATGTGATTTTTCTATAATAGTGGAGAGTTATTTGAAATGTAAGCATATAGAGCTTGTTTTTATGAGTGACGTCACGAAGTTTATCATGTTTTAGAGGCCAAGACTTGCATTCATGAATGTTATGCATAAAATCATCCGGGTGTTCGGATTAACGGTTTGTGGTAAGATGGATGTTAAGAGTCAATAACGATTTTAAGATTGATGTTTGGATTACTTTTGGATTTGGGTGAAATTTAATGATTCTTTGTGCCGTGTGTTATGTGCAATTTTTGAGACAAAATGTGAATTACTCTTGGTTAACACTAATATTGCTTTTCATTTACTTTGATTCCCACCGTAGAATTCATCTCTTGTTTTCACTTGAATTGCTAGGGACTAGAAATAAGCTAGTTAGGGGTTGTGATGAGAGTCATAAAATGCATCTTAACAGTACTTAATTGTTATCATTTTAGGGTTGATCTAGATTTTAATTGCACTTTTATACATTAACAACTCTAAAGTATCATTCTTGGATCATTGATCTATTTCGATGCATTTTCAGGTACTTTAAGCTCAAAAGAGGAGGAAAAGTTATCATTGCTTAAGGCACAAAGACTCGAGGCATACTGGAGTGAAGGAATGCTTCCGGAAGGACAAGATAGAGGGCTTAAAAGAGCAACAACTGCTGCCCGCACTGGGAAGGAGTTTCACTAAATTGCTAGAATTGCCGGTACAGATCAATCATCTTTGCAAATTAAACTGTATTAATACAAGAAGAACCAAGAGATGAGCCATATATGCTTAGAAAGATCCAGAAGTCTATTTTTTGGAGAATTTTGTGGTTCATAAAAATGATTTTTCTAGAGAAAGTTATGTCATGTGTGCTTGAAAGTAAAGAATAATTCATATCAATTACATTAGGGTTTATACATACGCTTTAATTGAATATTTTCCGATTGTCTATTTGGGATGTGAAACTTGCAATCGAGATAAAAACAACTGAATCAAGTTAGGATTAGGGCAACGAACCTAGGGAGGACTTCCGGAGCCTTGTTGTTTCTTTATTATATCGATAAAATCTATTTACACAATTACAATTTTCTCACAATTCAGATTCTGGCATTTGATCTTTATCGTTTGTGTTGAGGTTCACACCTTCTTTTATAGTTATCTTGTTTCCCTGTGGAATCAACACCCCAAAGCTGTACTACAATTACTGCGTTATGTTTTGGGCGTGATCAAAGACAATAACGCAATAAAGGACTAGTATATATAATTAATATACCGAAATCAATTGCATCCTAAATTCCACACATAAGAGAAGCCTGACTGAACTTATATGGAGAAAAAGAACAACAATCACCAGAGTTAAATAAAATCTATGGAAGAAGAAAATATAATTGTCTATCACACAAAAACATCAACTTTAATATTAAATAAAGGGAACAACTCAAAATAATTATTCAATGTTAAAAATACAAATACTGAATTAAATACAAGCCAAACCCACTATGTCTAGGAGTTAATCTCTTCACCTTGGTTGAAACTTAGCCTAGCCAATAATACATAATCAAAATAGCTATTGGTATTTGTCTAAGGTTTAAATAGGTTTAAACATGGCTCAAAGATGGTTAAATTCTAAACCAAGTTGGAGAATTAAAGTTCATCAAGTTAAAAGGCTGCACACATGTGTGTGCATCAATTAGGAGCAAGATAAGGGCAGACGCACTGGTGTGCGCACTTCAGCACACAATCAGGAAAGTGTGCGCACTACTGTGTGGAGGGGCAGCATCAGTGTGAACCTAGGCGCCCCTCCACCAGCACCCTGGCACCTAGAATGATGTCTCCCTGACCCACACCACTGCCTAGGCGCTCCCCACCAGCACCATGGCATCCAGAAGGTGTGCAAAGGTGCCCTACCCAGCGACATGACGCCCCTTGTTGAGCGCCTAGGCGCTAGGCACACCAAAGCACACATGGACAGCTTACTTTAGCCTTCTCTTAGGTGCATAGCACAAGGTTAAAATGCATAGCACCACTTAGGATTGATGGAGGGCCACGATTAAGTGGAGATCATGATGAAAGGGTGGAAATTGATTCACAAGAATGTCCAAGATGTGGATGGCTATAAAAGGGGTTTCCTAGCCTCATTTTTCACAAGAGAGAAGAATCGTTGTTGTGACATTGTGTGAGATCAAATGTAATACAAGAGAGAATTGTGTGAGAGTGCAAAGACACATAAACACAAGAGGGACTCTTTGTATTGAGGCTGGTTATAAAGAAGAGAGGTTAGTAGATAATTGATAGGAAACATTGTAATAGGTCTATCACTTTCTCATTCTCTTCTTGGTTTCTTCAAGAACTTGAGGTTTCTTGAAGGGGCTTGCTGAATTGTAAGAACCATTGATTTAGTGTAGAGAGTTCAAAAGAACTCACGGGGACGTAGGCACATTGCCGAACCTTGATAACAATTACTTGCCTTCTTTATTTCTTTGATTTTCTGTTCCTGTTTTCGATTCAAATTCTTTCTACAAGTCATTCTAGACTTGGGTGTTTGGAAGATCACCACCTAGACATCTTGTTAAGGTGATTTCCAACATTGGTATCAAAGCTTTGGACAGTGGTATTAGAGCTGCATAGCTGGGTATCGGAGCAAGAACAAGAAGGTGACGGAGCCAAGACTCCAAGAATCAAATATTAACTTCTTGGGTGGTTCAAAAATGGTGTAAAGATCAAGATCTGATCGTGTTCTTGAAGGTTGATTCAAGAATAATGTTAAGATCCATCTTCGATCTGTGTTCTTGAGGTTGAAGAAAGCATTTGTGGGTAGTGCATAAATCTGGGATCTTGTCCGCAAAAGATGGTTTCAAATTTCCGTGTTGAGAAGTTTGATGGAAAGGGAGACTTTGCCCTTTGGAAGCGGAAGATCAAGGCGGTTCTAATACAACAAAAAGTGGACTTGACTATTGGAGAAGATGATGCTTTTCTAGCAAGTGTCATGGAGGACCAACGGACTGAGATGAAGAAGATGGCTTACAGCACCATTTTTTTGCACATGTAGGATAGTATCACAAGGGAGTGCAGAGACTCGGAGGATCCGGCTGTCATATGGAAGAAACTAGATGAGTTGTTTCTTACCAAAACTCTCCCTAACAAGATTTATTGTCTTAAAAGAATCTTTGCTTTTAAAATGGACCCTAGTAAAGAGTTTCAAGATAATCTTGATGTCTTTAAGAAGCTAGTTCAAGATTTGAATAGCTGTAGCATTATTTTTCCGGATGAACAATTGGCTGTTATCTTGTTAAATTCTCTTCTTGATTGCTTTAATAATTTGATTAATGCTATTGAGTGTGGAAGGGATACTTTGACAAAGGAGATTGTGATCAATACCATAAGGGCACATGATTTCAAAGCCAAGATGAATAAGACATCAAGTGGAGAGGGGCTATTCGTAAAAGGAAGGCCAGCAACTCGGAATGACAGTAACAATGGCTACTACCGGGACAAAGGTAGAGGAGAAAGCCATAGGAGAGCACACTCAAAACTAAGGGTTGGAGGAAGGAGATACTTCTACTGCAACAAGGAGCTCCATTTCAAGAAAGATTGCAAGAAGAGGATGTGGGATGAGAGAAGAAGCCATACCAAGAATGGAGGGGCTTCGGTTGCCATAGGAGAACAGCAAGGTGATGATGTTCTTGTTGTGTGCTCGGATATAAGCAAGGGGCAAGAAGGCAGCGGGAAATGGATCTTAGACATCGGGTGCACTTGTCACATGTGCCCTCACTGGGAATAGTTTAAGAATTTCAAGGAGATCAATGATGGAAGGGTCTTCTTGGGGAATGAAAATTCTTGCCAAGTGAGAGGGATTGGAGACATCGAATTAAGGATGTTTGATGGAATGACAAGGCTGCTTGAAAATGTGAGATATGTTTCAGATTTGAGGAGGAACTTGATCTCATTGGGGCAGCTGGATTCCATTGGATACACATGCAAAGTAAAGGGAAGAAAGATCAAGATAGCCAAGGGATCTTTGGTAGTGATCAAGGCAGCAAGAAATGATGGACTCTATGAGATGATCAGAGACACGGACATCAAGGTTCAAGCAGCAAGCTTGATGGTTGAGATGGAGAAACTCGATTTCTGCGAAAGCTGTGTTCTTAGGCAGCAACATCGGGTCAGCTTCAACACTGGAGTGCACAAATCTAAGGGCATTCTTGACTACATTCATGCGGACCTTTGGGGACTAGCAAGGACACCAACACAGGGAGGTAACTTTTACTTTCTGTCTTTAATTATGATTATTCAAGAAGAGTGTGGGTTTATTTGGTTAGACATAAATCAGATGCCTTGAATAAGTTAGTGGAGTGGAAAGGGTTGGTAGAGACTCAAATGGGTAGAGTAGTTAAGGGGATAAGAACCGATAATGGCTTAGAAATTTTTAACCAAGAACTTGATCAATTTTGTAGGTTAAATTTCATTCTAAGACATTGGACGGTTGTGGAAACCTCTTAGCAAAGTGGAGTTGCTGAGTGGATGAATAAGACCCTTATGGAAAAAGTTTGGTGCATGTTAAATAGATCCGGTTTACCAAAATATTTTTGGGGAGAAGCTGTGGCTATAGCTGCATACTTGATAAATAGATCACCCTCTAGAGCTTTAGAGCTCAAGACTCCCATAGAGATGTGGAGTGGAAAACCCCCTGAGTTGGACAACCTTAGGACTTTTCGGTGTGCTGCGTATACACAACAAAAGGATGATAGACTTAGCCCAGGATCTAAAAAGTGTGTGTTTATAAGATATGGGGAAGGGGCTAAGGGGTATAGGTTGTGGTCCTTAGAGAAAGAAGGATTGAAACTCATAATAAGTAGGGATGTTAATTTTAATGAATTGTTATTTCCCTACTTAGAGAAAACTAACCCTGCAGGGGCTAGTGAGCAAACTAGTTCAGAAGTTGTGGAGCATCGCATCAAGGAGAACTCGGTTCAGGTAGAGCAAAGGAGGCAAGAGGGATCAGACCAGGTAGAACCCTTGGATGAATTCCAAGCTCAGCACACTCAAGAGGAGGCTGGACAAGAAGAGGTTGATGCAGCAAGTCAGAATGACTACCAGCTCACAAGAGACCGGGAAAGAAGGCTGGTCAGACCACCTTCAAGATATGGGCTTGTGGATACTGTGGATACAGCAGCTCCTTGGATAGAAGGAGAGATGAGTGAACAAAAGACTTACACGGATGCCATGGAGCGTAAGGATTCGCCAAGATGGAAGCTAGCTATGGAGGAAGAAATTGATTCTTTGAGGAAGAACAACTTCTGAGAATTGGTGAAAATTCCAGGAAAGCAGAAAGTTGTAGAATGTAAGTGCACTTACAAGATCAAAGAAGGGTACTGATTACACCCAAAACAGTAACGCGGTGTTATAGTACAGCTTTGGGGTGTCGATTCCACAGGGAGACAAATTAACTATAAAGAAAGATGTAAACTTTAATATGAGACGATATGATCAAATTAAATATAGAATCTGAATTTGATAGTAAGACAATTGTGTAAAGTAGATTGTGAAATATAATAGGAGAGCAACAAGGATCCGGGAATCCTCCCTAGGTTTGTTGCCCTAATCCTAGCTTGATTCAGTTGTTTTTATCTCGATTGCAAGTTTCACATCCCAAACAGGCAATCGGCAAATATTCAATTAAAGCATATGTATAAACCCTAATTTGATTGTTATGAAATACTCTATATTTTCAATTCATGCACATATGATCTATCCTTTAAGTTTATCAAGAAACGACAATATATCTTTGATGACAATATTGCAGTAATGGACAAACCTAAAGGCTAGATCTACCGGACTCAATCATACCCAAATAATCTTGACATAAAGAAAGCATGACTAAATCTATATCAAGGAAAAAGATACAATCACCGGATTAGATGAAATCTTTATAATTAGAATAAAAAGTAAATCATAACAATATTTGAATGTTAAAGCTCCATTACAACTCAATCAAATAAGGGAAATAGAAACAACTACACCTAGGGATTCATCCCTTCTCCTTGCTTGGAGATTAGTTAGCCATGGGGCTCATGGTTGCACAATGGAAGGAAAGTTGCTGCTCTCTTGAGTTCTCCAGATTTTTCAATCTCCAATTACAAACCCTAAGTGGTATATTTATAGTTTACAAGGTCTAGGGGTGTTTTAGGGTTTGAATAAGTCATTAAAGACCTAATTAGGGTCTAACTCGGAGTGCACAAGGCTGTGCGCGCGCTGATTCAGAAAGTCTGACCTCTGTCCGCTAAAATCGCCATAACTTCCTCTAGAGAAATGATTTTAATGAACCGTAAAATCCTCCAGAAAATAGACTTCCATATCTTTCTAACCATATGTGGCACACTTCCTGGTTATTTCTACATCGATACAGTTTAATTTTTAAAGATGGTTGATTTGTATGCCAACTCCAGCAACTTAGTGAAAACTCCTTCCATAGTTTCTCTTCATCTTGGCTCTTCCGCGATCATTCTTTTGCTTGAGTGTTCAATGGAACTTTGTGTTTCAAAATGATGATAGTTTTTCCATCTCCTTTAACTCAAGATACCTGAAAAATGCACCGAAATAAATTAATGCTCCAAAAATACCACTTTAGAGTTGTTAATGAATAAAAATGCAATTAAGACCTAAATCAACCCTAAAGTGCTAACAAATAAGAACGATTATAATGCATTTAATGGCTCTTATCACAACCCCCAACTAGCTTATTGCTAGTCCCTGGCAATTCAAGTGAAAACAAGAGATGAATTATATGGTAGGAGTTAAAAACAACGTAAAGCAATGCTAGCTTTGAACCAAGAGTAATTCACTTTTTGTCTCAAAAATTGTACATAACATACGGCACATAGAATCATTAAATTTCACCTAAGTCCAAAAGTAATCCAAACATCAATCTTAAAATCGTTATTGACTCTTAACATCCATCTTACCACAATCCATTAGTCCGAACATCCGGATGAATTATGCACAACATTCATGAATACAAGTCTTGGCCTCTAAAAACATAACAAATTGTGTGACATCAATCACATAAACAAGCTCCATAGGCTTATCTTTCAAATCATTCTCCACTATTGTAAAAAAAATCACACTTCATTGGATCAATAGGTCTTTAATAGGCTTGTAATGTTAGGCCAAGGTAAAGGTTAAGGAAAAACGGGAAGGATTTGCAAGTAAAAGAACTTAATCTCTTAGCTTTAAACACAACCACTTTCAAGCACTAGATAACTTTACTTCAATGCTCAACTCTTTCAACAATTTTTTTATAAAAGCATATCTCTTGACAAGTCACCACTTTTTCTTTTCTTTTTCTTCTTTCTTTGCCATACTTCTCTTCTTTTTCTGTTTTTGGCAAATACTCATTCATCTCTTTTTTTTTTTTCTTTTCTTTTCCACAACCCCCAACTTATCTTCTTTAATATACTTGGGTTATGATTTTTCATATTTCCATCCTTACTCCTCGTAAGTGCTTCTCAACAATGTGTACAACTAAGTTCTTTTAAAAGAAGGGTAAGGATAAAATATTTTTAGGCTCATAAGGGTAAGTAAATGAGTTTTTGAAAGAAACAAGGCTCAAATTCTTTTTCAAGAAAAAGGGCTCAAAAAGGTGACTAGTGATATATATTGCAAGGGTAAGTTTGAAAGGCTCAAACGATTCAAAAATGACCTATATCATATCCTAAGTAGTGTGCATTCTAGGAATTCGCCTCAAATGATTATCAAATAAGTTCTAGAGCTTGTTGAGATCGCAAAAGTATTCACAAACAATCGCACATAGAACTTTTCTAGATGTTTTAGACTAATCATTCAATCTTACCACAAACTAGAGTCTCAAACCAAATCAAGATTGATACTTAAATTATTCTCAAACTGAAACAGAATTTAACTTCTTATCATTGACATGTGAATTAACTCTAGAGCAAACACAAAGCATGCTAAAAATAAACAAAAAGGAAAATGACACCAAGCAGTTCAATGGAAAAAAAATGTATGGAAATAAAGAATATGGAAACAAAGAGATGTGTTTCCTCCACCCCCAACTTAAAAATTTCATTGACCTCAATGTAAAAGAAAGAGTAAAAGAAACTCCCTTTGTAGCCAAAGGTGCACAGAAGCTGAAAATTGTGCTCCACCATTTGAACTGCTTCGTATATTTTCCTTGAAAAAGAAATACTAAGTTAATACTAGAAAACAACAAAATAATAATAATAAATAAGAAAAAGAAATATGAAAAACAGTAAAAATAAAAGGATATGTTGTGGGTTGCCTCCCATGAGCGCTAAATTTTACGTCTTCGGCCAGACGTTGCACCACTCTCACTGCTGGCCTCACTGTGGTGCTGAAAATGAGGCTCCAATTTAATGGCCTTAATGCTAATCTTTTGGCAATGAATACTTAAAGTCCACCGCATATGGCTCAAGTGTTCTTGGTGTTGCCCACTCACTATTAGCAGTAGAGTATTTGGTTCTCGCATCCATGTGACTTCTCTCAAGTGACTCCTCAAAGCATGGTTGCCATGATTTCTTAATAAATTCCTGTGACTTATCAAAAATATCAACAACATTAACGGCATGGGAATAAATTAAAGAATCATCGAACTTAAAATTATTAGGAGGGAATTCCATAAAATTATCTTTAGTGTGCTCATCCTCCAAATTGAGCTTATCAACCATGTAAGTATCGACACACTCATTCTCTTCATGTGGCTGTTTGGAGACTCGGAAAACATTTACCTCTAAAGTTCTATTTCCAAATGATAATGTCATTAAACCATTCCTACAATTAATGAGGGCATTGGCAGTGGCAAGGAATGGTCTTCCAAGTATCAAAGGAATTTTGGACTCCGTGTTTACAGTAGAAACAGTATCTAAAACCAAAAAATCAATAGGATAGTAGAAATTATCAATTTGCAACAAAACATCTTCTACAATACCTCTTGGTTTTCTTACCGATCTATCCGCTAATTGAAGTACTACGGAGGTTAGTTTGATCTCACCTAGACCGAGTTGCAAGTATATGGAGTATGGCATGAGGTTCACACTAGCACCCAAATTTAGCAATGCTTGGCCATAAGATTTGTTTCCAATTTGATAAGCCACTGTTGGACAGCCCGGATATTTATATTTGGGCGGTGTCTTGCTGTCAATTATTGCACTTGCTTGCTCCATTAGGAATGCCGTATTCTTCACATGATGCCTCTTCTTGAGTGTGCATAGATCCTTGATGACTTTAGCATAGTTGGGAATCTGTTTTATAACATGAAGAAGAGGGAGGTTAATTTTAACATGCTGAAGTTGTTCAAGAATCTCACCTTTTGACGCTGAATTTATCTCCTTAGGTTTAAGGAGTGCTTGAGGGAAAGGCACCGGTGGGCGATAAACATCACGGGCCTCTTGTTCTTTGGGGGTTTCATCCTTGTTACTCAAGTTTGATGGTAGAGTGGGACCATCAATTTTCTTACCGCTACGGGTGATTATGGCATTAACCTCTTTAACATTTTGATTTCCAAGATTGGAGGTTTGTGCCATATGTTGTCCCCTTGGATTTTGTTGTGTTTGCGAAGGAAACTGTCCTTGCTTTTGAATCACCAAGAAACTAGTCAACTTAGTGAGTTGGCTCTTTATCTCCTTTTGTTCCACTTTGATCCCTTGTTGCTCCTCTAACAGCTGTTGATTTATTTTGCCTTGATCTTCCACATTCTTGGCATGCACCTGCATAAATGACTTAAACATATCTTCCAAAGGTAAAGATTTTTGAGGTGCATTATATAAAGTTGCTTCCGGTTGCCATTGGGTACTTGAGTGGGTAGGAGGTTGTGTATCGGGTTTCCAATTAAAATTTGGGTGATTTTTCCAACCGGGGTTGTAGGTGTTAGAGTAGGGTGAGTGTGGTTTCCCAAAGGGTATACCTACAGCATTACACTCTTCCTTCATCTCAAAATAAATTGGACAATCCTTAGGTAAATGATCCACCCCATTACACATGAAACAAGGCTCATAGGAATCTACCCTAGCAACCGGTTCAGGAGCCCTAGCATTTCTAGTTTTTAAGGCTTCAATTTCCTTAGTTAGGGCCTCTAAACGTGCTTTAAGGTTATCCTCTTCCTTAACTTGATAAATCCCAGCGGGTTGATTTCTCCTAGTGCTTTCCATGGCATTTGGTCCTGTCCAAGTGTAGGATTTTTCTGATAGGTCATCTAGGAAATCTATGGCTTGGTCGGGATCTTTTTGAAGAAAATCTCCATTGCACATCATTTCTATGAACTGCCTTTCCCTACTTAGGAGTCCATCATAGAAATAGCTAACTACCCGCCAACTCTCATACCCATGGTGTGGACAAGAATTCAACAGGTCCTTGAAACGTTCCCAAACTTGATATAAGGTTTCGCTCTCTTTTTGTGCAAAGTTTGAGATTTGTCTCTTGAGGTTATTGGTCTTATGGGTTGGGAAGTGTTTTTGGAAGAAAACTCGTGTCATCTCATCCCAACTACCTATGGACCTAGGCCTTAATGAGTATAGCCAAGCCTTGGCTTTTTCCTTAAGTGAAAAAGGAAAAAACCTAAGTTTAACAGTGTCTATCATATCAGCCCTACTGTAAAAAGTTGCTATTACTTCCTCAAATTCCCTAATGTGGACATAGGGGTTTTCATTCTCAAACCCATGGAAGGTTGGTAGCAATTGGATTATGCCCGGCTTAAAATCAGGTTGTTGAACATTAGGGGGGAACATGATACAAGATGGGGTGGCTGTTCGGCTAGGGTGCAAGTAGTCTTTAAGTGTCCTAGCAACAATTTCATTGTGATTTTCGGCCATGTTAGGGGAAATAAATAAAATAGAAAGAAAATAAATTAATTAATTAATTAAAAAAAATCAAAACAAAGAGCAAAGAACAAAAAAATAAAAAAAAAATCTGAAAATCAAGACATCAAGAAAGGAACAATATTACCGTTTTGTCTCAAAGTTGACAATCTTCCTTGTTTGTAAGCGTGTCTCCCCGGCAACGGCGCCAAAATTTGATTATGCCCAAAACAGTAACGCGGTGTTGTAGTACAGCTTTGGGGTGTCGATTCCACAGGGAGACAAATTAACTATAAAGAAAGATGTAAACTTTAATATGAGACGATATGATCAAATTAAATATAGAATCTGAATTTGATAGTAAGACAATTGTGTAAAGTAGATTGTGAAATATAATAGGAGAGCAACAAGGATTCGGGAATCCTCCCTAGGTTTGTTGCCCTAATCCTAACTTGATTCAGTTGTTTTTATCTCGATTGCAAGTTTCACATCCCAAACAGGCAATCGGCAAATATTCAATTAAAGCACATGTATAAACCCTAATTTGATTGTTATGAAATACTCTATATTTTTAATTCATGCACATATGATCTATCCTTTAAGTTTATCAAGAAACGACAATATATCTTTGATGACAATATTGCAGTAATGGACAAACCTAAAGGCTAGATCTACCGGACTCAATCATACCCAAATAATCTTGACATAAAGAAAGCATGACTAAATCTATATCAAGGAAAAAGATACAATCACCGGATTAGATGAAATCTTTATAATTAGAATAAAAAGTAAATCATAACAATATTTGAACATTAAAGCTCCATTACAACTGAATCAAATAAGGGAAATAGAAACAACTACACCTAGGGATTCATCCCTTCTCCTTGCTTGGAGATTAGTTAGCCATGGGGCTCATGGTTGCACAATGGAAGGAAAGTTGCTGCTCTCTTGAGTTCTCCAGATTTTTCAATCTCCAATTACAAATCTTAAGTGGTATATTTATAGTTTACAAGGTCTAGGGGTGTTTTAGGGTTTGAATAAGTCATTAAAGACCTAATTAGGGTCTAACTCGGAGTGCACAAGGCTGTGCGCGCGCTGATTCAGAAAGTCTGACCTCTGTCCGCTAAAATTGCCATAACTTCCTCTAGAGAAATGATTTAACAAACCGTAAAATCCTCCAGAAAATAGACTTCCATATCTTTCTAACCATATGTGGCACACTTCCTGGTTCTTTCTACATCGATACAGTTTAATTTTTAAAGATGGTTGATTTGTATGCCAACTCCAGCAACTTAGTGAAAACTCCTTCCATAGTTTCTCTTCATCTTGGCTCTTCCGCGATCATTCTTTTGCTTGAGTGTTCAATGGAACTTTGTGTTTCAAAATGATGATAGTTTTTCCATCTCCTTTAACTCAAGATACCTGAAAAATGCACCGAAATAAATTAATACTCCAAAAATACCACTTTAGAGTTGTTAATGAATAAAAATGCAATTAAGACCTAAATCAACCCTAAAGTGCTAACAAATAAGTACGATTATAATGCATTTAATGGCTCTTATCAGGTACCCTCCAGGAGATGAAGTCCAAAACAAAGCTAGGATGGTGGCGAATGGGTTCACAAGAAGATAAGACATAGGTTTCACAGAAACTTTCTCACCTGGACACAAGGTGAAGAAGATGGTGAGTATCCTCATCTATGTCGATGATGTGCTATTGGTTCAGAACAGTAGGGAGAGGATGGAAAGGTTTACATCTCAACTCAGTGAGGAGTTCGAGAGGAAGGATCTTAGCCTTACACAAAAGATCCTTTGGATGTGTAGAATCCAAGAAAAGGAGAGAAACCAGTTGAGGGTTTCTTGGGCAATGGGTGTTCTTAGCAAATTTGTGAGTAATCCCAGAAAGAAGCATTGGCTTGGGATGAAGAGGTTGCTGAGGTACTTGAAGGCTTAGTGGCAACCGGTGGTAGCACTCATAACAACCAGGGCAGAACGCATAGCGGTTATGGAAGCCATAAAGGAGGCTATGGGGTGCAAAGGGTTGCTGGACGAGTGGGAGGCCTTAAAAGAGTAGGTGGTGGTGTATTCGGATGGCCAAAGTGTGTGGCACTTGTGAAGGAATCTGGTGTTCCATGAGGGGATGAAGCATATGGATGTTCGGTATCATTACATTCCGAAAAATGGTACGAAAGGATGCATTCATGTTGATAAGAAGACCACGGAGGAAAGTCCTGCAGATTTAGGCACCAAGGTTCTACCTCTAAGAAGGTCCAATCATTACCTTGGACTTCTTAGGAATGGAGTCAGTTGATTGATGACTCAAGATGAGTTTGGATCTCAGAGCTCTCTGCAAAAATGGTTCGGGTTTAAACACTTAGACAAAGGTAGAGATTTGTTGGTATTTGTCTAAGATTTAAACAGGTTTAAACATGATTCAAAGATGGTTAAAGTCAAAACCAAGGTTGGAGGATTAAATTTCAACAAGTTAAAAGGCTGCACACATGTGTGTGCATCAATTTGGAGCAAAATAAGAGCAAGTGCACTGGTGTTCGCACTTTAGCACACAATCAGGAAAGTGTGCGCACTGCTGTGTGGAAGGGCAGCATCAGTGTGCGCCTAGAAGGTGTGCAAAGGTGCCCTGCCCAGTGCCATGGTGCCCCCTGTTGAGTACCTAGGCTCTAGGCACACCAAAGCACACATGGACAGCCTACTTTAGCCTTCTCTTAGGTGCATGGGTGCAAGGTTAAAATGCACAGTACTACTTAGGATTGATGGAGGGCCATGATTAAGTGGAGATCATGATCAAAGGGTGAAAATTGATTCACAAGAATGTCCAAGAAGTGGATGGCTATAAAATTGGTTTCCTAGCCTCATTTTTCACAAGAGAGAAAAATCATTGTTGTGACATTATGTGAGATCAAATGTAATACAAAAGAGAATTGTGTGAGAGTGCAAAGACACATAAACACAAGAAGGACTCTTTGTAGTGAGGCTGGTTATAAACAAGAGAGGTTAGTAGAGAATTGATAGAAAGCATTGCAATAGGTCTATCACTTTCTCGTTCTCTTCTTGGTTTCTTTAAGAACTTGAGGTTTCTTGAAGGGGGTTGCTGAATTGTAAGAACCATTGATTTAGTGCAGAGAGTTCGGAGGAACTGACGGGGAAGTAAGCACATTGCTGAACCTCGATAACAATTGCTTGTCTTCTTTCTTTATTTCATTTTTTGTTCCTATTTTCGATTCCAATTCTTTTTACAAGTCATTCAATACTTTGGTGTTTGAAAGATCACCACCTAGGCATCTTGTTAAGGTGATTTCCAACAATAGCTCTCTAAAAATTCCATATATATCTCTTCAGCCCTCTATTGTTTGAGTCTAAAATCCTATATATAGCTGTATGGAGATGGTTTTGTGGACAGAAAAGTTGCTCTAGGGTTTCTGTTCAGGCTGTGTGCTTCTGTTGCTGTCTAGGCCCGGTTCTACTGCTGTCCAGGCCATGCGTTTGTTGCAATCTAGGCCTAATTTCTACTGTCCAGAACTGGTCCAGTTGTGCTACTATACAAGCCATACAAATCCCAAGAAAATTAGAATTTAATAGCTCTTTCACTTCTGCCACGCTGAAATCATGCACAGCTTGACCTATGTCTACTAAAACTACCATAACTTTCTCTAGAAAAATCATATTTACGAGCAGTAAAATTCTCTAGAAAATCGACATATGGATCTTTCCAAGCATATATGGTTCATCTCTTAGTTCTTCCTGAATTAATACAGTTTAATCCGCAAAAATGATTGATCTATACGGGAAATTTTGGCAATTTAGTGAAACTCCTTTTCACCCTTTGCTAGTGACAACATGACTTAGCAAAATGCTTAATTTATCTTTAATAGTCTAGAAATGATGGTTTTTGTTGCACTCCTATTGGGAAACCCGGTTTCCCTGCTCTGAACTGGTCCGGATGTTGTGGATTCTTTCGAACATATTTTATATATATATATATATATATATATATATATTTGTTTAACACTTCTTTGTTTTTTTTTTTTTAAATCTGCAAAACACACTAAAATATAGAATTCTCCAAAGGACCACACTTATCAAGAAATTCAATAAATAATCAAAATTAACCTCAACAAATGCATATAATTAACTCTATCTAAAGTTCATTTTCATGCCCTAATCAATACATCTTAAGAAGAAGACAATGACAAAGAACTAAAGAGGAAAAGGGTAGAGAATGAGAAGTTGACAAAAGTTAAGGCAACAACTGAAGCAAGGGGAGAGAATGTTGACACCAATTTGGGACTTAGGAGAAACATTGAAATAAGAAAGAAACTAGATTGGTATTAACTGCAGAAGAGGTTACAAGGAGGGTTAGACAATTCAGAGTTAGTTGCAAGTTATAAGTTAGTTAGAGTTGTTAGTTGTTAAAGAAGTTGTTAGATATAACTTTTTTTTTTCTATTTAGCCTTGTAACTAGTATAAGTACATGCATGATCATGAATAGAAGATATCGAATAAATTTTCAGTGGAATTCTAGCAAGAATTTCCTAGGAGTTAGTCACTTGCTTGAAACAGTGACCATTTTCTTGATTTTCCATAAAACAGTTCCTAACACATTTTTTTCCAAAAAATCCGAGGAGAGGGCCCCGAGTCTAGGACCCTCGGTCATTTTTTCCAATAAAGTTTGAAGAGAGAGCCTCGAGTCCCTACTAACCTCATCCATTATTTCTAGAAAATCCAAGGAAATGTTTTTGAGTCCCCATTGCCCTAATGCCTTCCCTAGCTCATTGGGTTGACTTGATTCGAGTATAAGTCTAAACTCTAAGAATTTGCATTAAGATGTAACAAGAAGAGAGAAGAGGGATTAAGATTCTTGATATGTTTTATCTAAGTACATGAAGGGCAACCCTATTAATAGGAGTTAGGACTAACTAAGGAGCTCAGTTAGGTTTCTATAAGTTAGTTATAATTCTGTTAGATTTTACAGCTCACACTAACTAACTCAACTAACTTTTCTTGATTCTAACTTGTCGATTAAGCTTGAGCTATCCGAATGCAGCTGACTCTTTTCTTTAACATCTTAGAGACCTTTTCAACTGTTAAGCACCAGTTTCTTCTCCTTTCTGTTTACTCTTTATTTCCTTAAAGCTTTGTTCTTATTGTTGCCAATAGCCTTGCTCAGCTTTTTGTTCATATAGCCTTACTCTTTCCTCAATTGCATTAGCAGTAGCTGTATTAATGCTTCCCCTTTTGAAAAACACCCTGTCCTTAAGGTAAAATTGGGGAAAGCTTTTGTGGAAGTCTAAAGCTAGTTCATAAGTTGCTTCTTTTATTGGCAGTCATTCCCACTATATCAACCATTGCAACATCCACTTGCTTTTTTTTTTCTTTCAGATGTGCCTCTCTTCTATTATGGTTAGAGGTTGGTAGACTGGGTGACCATCTTTAATTATAAGTAATAGATATGGGGATTATCCTATCTTAGGTCCCTTGTACTATTTCAATAGGGAGATATGGAAAACTGGATGTATATTGGCACTTTCTAGCTGCTTGAGTTTATAGGAAAGTTTTCCAATCTTTTTTATGATGGGAAAAGGCCTAAAGAACTTTTTCCCTAGTTTATTTTAGTGTCATTGAGCTATAATTGTTTACATATAAGGTTGAAGTTTAACCAGTACCAAATAAGAAACCTGAAAGGAGTGATTATTTCTATATTTGTCAGCTACCATCTTCATTTATAGTTAAGCCATCTAGAGGTGTAGCTTGGCTTGGTGTAGAATTTTAGTTCTGTCTCCCAAATCTTGATCTAAGCTTGCTATGGAAGTGTCACCTCTTGAGTATGTCATAATTTTATGTGGTTTTCTTCCAAAAACTACCTCAAAATGAGATAAACCAATTGAAGAATGAAAAACAGTATTGTAGTGAAATTTTGCCCAGCATAGAAACTTAGGCCTTTTGTTTGGAGTGTCACTTACAAAGCATCTTAACTATTTCTATAATGCTTTATTAACCACCTCTATTTTCCCGTCAGTTTGATGATAATAGGCACTGCTCTTTTTAAGCATAGTTCCTTGAAGCTTGAACAATTCAGTCCAGAAATAACTCATAAAGACTGAGTCTTTATCTAAGACAATTGTCTTAGGAAAACCATGCAATTTGTAAACTATATGGACTAAAAGATTTGCCACCTTTGCAGTTGTGTAATACTTTGGTAGACACTCAAAATGAGCAAACTTGGATAGTCTGTCTACTACAACTAGTATGACTGTAAAGGTTTGTGCAGGAAGGAGATGAAATCAATTGCAATGTATTCCTATGTTTGCTTAGGGATGGGCAGAGGTCGTAGTAAGCTATAGGGAGTATGGTTGATAGGCTTTGCTTGTTGGTACACTAAGCATTAAGTGAAAAATTTGACTACTTCTTTCCTCATGTTCTTCTAATAAAAACTAGAGGAAAACCTATCAAATGTGTTTTGGATTCCAGCATGGCCTCCTATAGGTGTTAAGTGAAATTCTTGAAGTAGTCTTGTCTTTCGTGATGATTGAGGACTGATATACAATCTACTTTTCTAGTATATTAGTCCATTTCTAACTATCAATTTAGAGTATTGAGTAGGATTTTGGCTAATGGTAGTATTTAAGTGCACTAACTCTGGAAGTTGACAATTTTCTTCTTTTAAAGTATCCAGGAATTCAAAGGGAAGAAGGGATAGATAAGATACATACTCTTTATCCTTTGGATGCATTCTTTACAAGCCATCAACAACGACATTGTCCTTACCAAGCTTTTATATAATTCAAAATTTAAAGCCAAAGAGTTTCCTTAGAAAGACTTATTGTTTAGGTATCTAAATGGGTTTCTCCAGTAATACCCTCAAACTCTTTTGGTCTGTGTGGATGAAGAATTAAGATCCTATGAAGTATTGTCTCTATTGTTGTACATGGCTAGTAGTTCTCTAATCTGTGTTGAGGCTAGTTGTAAAGAAAAAGACAACTTCTTGCTGAAAAATAAAATGGGATAGCCTTGTTGGATGAGAACTACTCTAATGCCATAGCCAAAGGCATCAATTTCTAACACAAATGGTTGAGTGAAGTTAGGTAATGCCAGTACTGGAGTACAATCTTCAATTTGTTGAATGCCTTAGCTGCACACTCCATCCATTGGAAGCTATCCTTCTTAAAAAGGTTAGTTAGTGGGGCAACAATTGACTCAGTTATTTCACATTGATAAATTTCCTATAGTATCCAGTAAGGCCTAGGAAGCCTCTTAGTTATTTCACATTGGTTGGTGTAAGTCATTCCAATATTGCTTTTATCTTCTCTAGATCCAGTGCCATTCATTCTATAGAAATGATGTGCCCTAGGTAGTCAATTAAACTTGTTCCAAAACTACACTTTGATGGCTTAACAAGCATGGATGCTTCTTGTAAGCAAAGCAACACGAGTTTTAAATCTCAAGGTGAGCTTTCATAGACTTGATGTACACCATGATGTCATCAAAGAAGACTATGACAAACTTTTTAAGGTAGTCTTCAAAGATCTAGTTCATGGCAGTTTGGAAAGTGGAGGGAGCATTTGTCAATCCAAATGATATGACTAGGAACTCATGGTGGCCATGGTGAGTCTTGAAGGTAGTTTTCTCAATGTCTTCTAGGTGCACCTTGATTTGATGATATCGAGCTTTTAAATCTAGCTTTGAAAAGATCTTTACACCATGTAATTCATTAATCAATTCATCCACAGTTGGTATGGGAAAACTGTCCTTGATTTTGACTGCATTTAGTCTTCTATAATCCACATAAAACCTCTAAGTTCCATCTTTATTTTTGCCCAGCAATACTAGAGAACTATAAAGGCTTGTGCTGTGTTGAATGAGTCCTACTTGCAGCATGTCTTTCACCAATCTTTCAGTTTCTGTCATTTGGAAATAAGGATACCTTTATAGTTTGATGATGACAAGAGGAACATTTGGTAACAATTGGATCTTATGATCCACTATTCTTATAGGAGGCAAGCCTTTAAGTTCATCAAAGAAATCCCTCTAATAAGCTTTGAATTTTGGGATCATTTGGATCTTTGAAACTTATATATCCATGTACTTGCTGTTCAGGGTTAGAGATGGACATTAACATGGAATATGTACATATAAAATTATCAAGAGTCATATTTCTCAGTTTGCTATAGCCCACCATCTCATAATCTAGTCTTTGTCTTCCTTACAACAAGACTAGTTTGCCCTCCCATAAGAATTTAATTGTTAGAACCCTATAATAAATGGTGATAAGATCTAGATTTTGTAACCATTGTACCCCTAACATAGTCTCAGTTCCTTGGACCAGAATGAAAAAGAAGTCAATACTAAATTTATGATCTTGCAACCAAATTTCTACAACATAACACATCCCAATACAAGACAAGTATTCACCATTTTTTTTATCTGTAAATAAAACTTGTATTAATCAAAATGTACAAAAAATTCACTGGGCATACCAAGGGGATATACAATAAGCATATACAAAAGCAAAAGATAAGCTTACAAAGAAGCCTAATCAACCAAGCTTACAAGAGAAGCCTAATCTGTGGGCAAAAAGCATACACAATTCTATAAACTACAATTTGGATCTTCTTGACTAGGTTGCTAGGATGAATTGTGGTTTGATCAAATAGTTTGGCATTTCTAGCCATCCATATATTGTACACTATGCATGCTAGGGCTATCCTTTGGGCTATAGCAGGGGGGCTAGAACCCCTTATCTTTCTGATCCACTTGATGGCACTTTCAATTGTTGCCATTTGTCATCTGTAACCAAGCCAAACTTTGATTGTGTCCCAGGTTTCCTTGCTGATCCTACAAGAGAAGAAGAGGTGCTCCCTAGTCTCCTCATGCTCTTGACATAGAAGGCATAGTTTATCTTCTCCATCCAGCTGTAGTCTATCCTTTGTGAGAATTCTGTTCTTTATAGCCAGCCAAAGAATAAAGGAGTGCTTAGGGGGGTAGTGGCTATTCCACACCAAGGAAGCCCAACTGACCATATTTCCTTTCAGCTTGATAGAGTTGTACACTTTCTTAATGCACAGATCTTCCTGGTCCTTCCATTCCATTAGTCTTTCCCTGGCTTGCTGAGTAGAAGATGACTGGCCAGTCAAGTCATTTCTAATTTCTAGAATTTTCTTCCAAAGGGGGGAGTCATTCTTTCTTGCCATGGTCTCCCATATTGATCTGTTCAGTAAGTACTAATACTGAACCCACTGGATCCATAGGGAGTCTTTCTTCATGTGAATGTTCCAAATGACCCTTGTTAAGATGGCCTTGTTCCATATTTTCAAATCAACCAGGCCTAACCCACCTTCAGCTTTAGGTTTGCATAAATCTGCCCAGGTTACAAGAGCCTTCCTCATACCACTGCTCCTGCCATCCCATAGAAATTTTCTACACATCCTAATTATTTTCTCTAGTGTGTTGCCAGGGATAGGAAAAATAGCAAGCTAGAAACACTCCACCCTTTGAAGCAATGATTTGATCAGTTTTGTTCTTCCAGCATAAGACAAAGAAGAACCAGCCCAGACATTTATGTAGCCAGATATTTTATCCATGAGGGGGAAATAGTGGTTAACATTTAGTCTTGCTGAAGCCAGAGGAACAACCAAGTATTTGAAGGGGAGACAACCATCCTCCATTCCAGTAGCTATTCTGATTTCCATTAACTCAACAGTCTGGACTCCAGCATGGAACACATTTGATTTGGACAAGCTTGCTTGCAGCCCAGAGCACTTACTGAACTGATTGACACATTCCATTAGCTGCCCCACAGACCTAGTATCCCCTCTAAAAAAGAGAATGAGGTCATCAGCAAAAGCCAAGTGGGTGATCTTGAGTTTGTCACACTTAGGGTGATATCTAAACCCATCATCTTCATTCAATCTCCCCAGGAGTCTGGATAAGTACTTCATAGCCATAACAAATAGATATGGGGAGAGGGGGTCACCTTGTCTGAGGCCCCTTTTGCCAACAAAGAAACCATGCAGACTCCTATTGATGGAAAGAAAATAGGCTGTTGATGAAACATATTCTATGATCCATCTTCTGAATTTATCAGGAAACCCAAGGCCAGCAATTAGGCTATTCAGAAAACCCCACTCTATTGTGTCACAGACTTTTCTTATATCAATCTTGATCATACACCTTGGAGAGATTCTTTTCCTGTAGTATTTCCTGAGGAGCTCCTAGACCAGATAGATGTTTTCAGCCATGCTTCTAGATTTAATGAAAGCAGCCTGGGCTGGATTGATAATGCAGTCTAGGCAGGGGGCTAATCTAGAGGCAAGAATCTTAGAGATGATCTTATATATCACATTACAACAGGCAATAGGTCTGAAGTCCTCCACTCTAGAAGCTTGTTTACATTCAGGGATTAAAGCTAAGGAGGTATGGTTTAACTGTTTTAGTAACCTCCCATTCTGGAAGAATTCCTGCACAGGCCCAATGATGTCTTGGTTAATTACATCCCATGCTTTCTTAAAAAAATCTGGAAGAATAGCCATTTGGACCTGGGGACTTATCCTCTCCTATACTCCAAAGGACTTCTTTTATCTCTCCCTCAGTGACATCCTTGATCAACAGATCAGCTTAGCACTCTTGGATTAAAGGGCTTCCTTTATTCACCATTTCTTACTTGTACTTTGAAGTGTTGTGATGGTGTAATATTCAAGCCCAAGAAGTATCCAATTCTTTCTTGGATGAAATTTTGTGTACTATCCCCATCTATTAGGACTTGTATGGTGTGGCCTCTAATTTCTCCTTCTAATCTTAAAGTTGAGGAGATGCATGCTCAATCAAAGCATGAAAACTTATAGCAATATTAGAGTCAATTATTGGACAATAGGGTTCTTAGTTGTTGTAGTCCTCTGGAATAATGTCCTCTTCTGGTTCTAATCTTTCAAACCAAAAGAGTGTGCCCTTATTCTTGCACTTGTGTCTTGGACTAAACTTCTCATCACAGTTGAAACAAAGTCCTTTCTCCATTTTTAGTTGTTGTTCTTGGGGTGTAAGTCTCTTGGCAGCTGTGCTTAGTGCTGGCAGTGTTGGAAAGGGCTACAACACTAGTTTAGGACCCAAGATAAATGAATTTAGAGTTGGTTTAGGACCCAAACTTCTTATGGAGAATTACCTCTCTCTGCCACTTCTGCTTCCACCAATCTTGTTATGCTAATGGCCTCATGTAAATTGAGTGGTCTCATGTAAACTGAGTGGTCTTTGTAACAAGAATTCGCTTTTTATGGAAGGTTTAAGCCCCAAAATGAAGCAACATTTCAAGAACTACTCAATGAGGCTAGGAACCTTGTAAGATAGTGCTTTAAACTTGTCTTGATAGACTTGTAAAAATGTGTGTTGCATGAGTTTAGTCAAGTTTCCCTGGGAATTATCAAAGAGCAAAGGACCAAATCTTTCTTGCGAAGATTGAACAAACTCTTTCTAGCCCCTCAATTGATTACTTTGATACATCCATTGGTACCAACTTAATTTTAGACTAGATGGAATAAAATAATTGTGAGATTCTAAAATTCTAGGATTTGATGGTACAAAAAGTATTGCTCTACGTTGAACAACCAATCAAAAAGATCACCAGAACTGAATCTTAGAAAGTCCAGTTTCATCTGTTCGAAAGGTATTGCATTATAGGTTGGACATAATGCTTATTCTTAATTTTCATAAGAGTACTGTGCAGAAGAGTCAAGTCTATTAACATTGACCTTTAATTCTTATATTTTGAAAATTATTTTCTTGATGTCTTGTTATGATTGTTGCATTAGATGTAGAGCAACCAATAATTCTTCCCTTGTTTTGGCTTGAAGCTGCAAAAATTTATCCCATGTGACTTCTTAATTCTTTGATCTTGTTCCTTCTACCATTGTGGTTATTTGTGGTTGAATTTCTAGAATTTTTGTGAAAGAATGGAAATGTGGTAAGGTTTTTGGGATTTGTCAAAGAATTAAACGGATGAAAAGTTCAGTATTAGGTCCAGGTTGTGCGCCGCGACCTCCAGCAAGTGGAGGAAGTCCTCCTTCAAGTGCGCACCATGGCATGGACCAGCTGCACCGTGACCTCCAGCAAGGCAGCAAGTTTCCCCTCTTCTGAGCCTCAACACACCCTGTTCTAAGCCTCAGCACGAAGCACACCTGACACCAATTTTTTCAGCACTTTGAGATGGTGTGTGGGACTTGGTTAAAATGCACAAGATTACTTAGATTCTTAGAGAGCCATGAGTCTTTAGTTCTTGAGATATAAGGGTTAAGATTGATCTCAAAGATTGGATGAGGTAGTCATTGCTCTATATAAAGGGTCTTCTAACAACAAGTGAAGACATCATCATCTTATTAAGAGAAAATGACATGTGAATGTGTGTGAAATAGAACACATGGTGTGTGAGAGTGCAAAGACACCTTAAACGTAAGAGAGACTCATTCAAGAGAGGCTGGTTGTTTAGAGAGAGAGAGTGGTATAGATTGGGGATTCAAGGGCTTTGTAATTAGAATTTTCTTGGGGAAAATTTCAAGGAAACACTTAGTCCTTATCACTTTCTTTTTCTCTTCTTTCATTCTTCAAGAACAAGAGCGTTCTTGAAGAGGTGTTATTGTAATTGTAAGAACTCACTGATTTAGTGCTGAGAGCTCGAAGGAGCTCACAGGGACGTAGCACATTGCCGAACCTCGATAACAATTGCTTGTGTTCTTTCTTTGATTGGTCTGATTGCTGTTTATTACAAGTCATTCTAGACTTGGGTGTTTGGAAAGATCACAACCTGGGATTCCGCAAGAAGGTGATTTTCCAACAGTGGTATCAGAGCTATAACAGCGAGTATCAAAATTGAATAGGGGGTATCAGGGCAAGACTCCAAGAATTAAAGAAAACTTCTTGGGTGATTCAAGAACGGAGTAGAGATCAAGATCTGATTGTCTTCTTGAGGTTCAAGAACGGTATTGAGATCAAGCTTTGATCGTGTTCTTGAGATTTAGAAGTTCGGAAAGCAATTGTGGGTGTTGCATAAATCTGAGATTTTTTTCCACAAGATGGGTTCAAACTTCATTGTTGAGAAGTTTGATGGAAAGGGAGACTTTGCTCTTTGGAAGTGGAAAATCAAGGCGGTTCTTATGCAACAAAAGGTGGACTTCGTGATTGGAGAAGAAGATGCTTTTCCAGCAAGTATCACGGAGGTCCAGTGAAATGAGATGAAAAAGATGGCGTACAACACCATATTTCTGCACATATCGGATAGTGTGACAAGGGAGTGCCGAGACTCGGAAGATCCAGCTGCCATTTGGAAGAAACTAGATGAGTTATTTCTTACCAAAACACTCCCTAATAAGATTTATCTTTTGAAACGAATCTTTGTTTTTAAAATGGATCCGAATAAAGAGTTGCAAGATAATCTTGATGTGTTTAATAAACTAGTTCAGAATTTATTTAGTTGTAGTATAAAATTCTCGGATGAACAATTGGTTGTTATTTTGTTGAATTCTCTTCCTGATTGTTTTGAATGCTTGATTAATGCTATTGAATATTGAAGAGATACACTAACCAAGGAAATTGTGATCAATGCTATAAGGGCTCATGATTTCAAAGCCAAGATGAGGGAAGCATCAAATGGGGAAGGATTGTTCGTTAGAGGAAGGCCAGCAACTCGATATAGTAGCAGCACACATGGCTACTACCGGGACAAACCACAAGGTAGAGGACAAAGCCATGGGAGAGCACACTCTAAACCAAGATTTGGAGAAGAAATGCTACTACTGTCATAAGGAGGGTCATTTCAAGAAAGATTACAGGAAGATGATAAGGGATGAGGGAGGAAGCCATACCAATGATGGAGAGGCTTTAGTTTCCAAGGGAGAACAGCAAGATGATGATGTTCTTGTTGTGTGCTCAAATGTGAGCAAAGGGCAAGAAGATAGCGAGAGATGGATTTTGGATTCCGGGTGCACTTATCATATGTGTCCTCACCGTGATTGGTTCAAGAATTTCAGGGAAACCAATGGAGGAAAGGTTTTCCTGGGGAATGATACTTTTTGCAATGTGAGAGGCACGGGAGAGATCCAATTGAGGATGTTTGATGGAGTTACTAGGCTGCTGAGGATTGTGAGATATCTTCCAGAGTTGAGAAGAAATTTGATCTCATTGGGGCAGCTAAATTCCATAGGGTACATATACAAAGCAGAGGGAGGAAAGATAAAGGTAACCAAGGGATCTTTGATAGTGATCAAAGCAATAATGAAAGATGGTCTCTATGAGTTGATCGGAGACACAGACATCAAGGATCAAGCAGCAAGCTTGATGGCTGAGATGGATAAAGCGGTTCTTTGGCATAATTGCTTGAGATACATGAGCGAAAAGGGTCTGCAAGTTCTCAGTAAGGACGGTCTACTTAATGGTGACAAAGTAGAGAAACTTGATTTCTGCGAATGTTGTGTTCTTAGGAAACAATATCGGGTCAGCTTTAACACTGGAGTGCATAAGTCTAAGGGCAATCTTGACTACATTCATGTCGATCTTTAGGGGCCAGCAAGAACACCAACACAGGGAGGTAATCTTTACTTTCTGTCTTTAATTGATGATTATTTTAGAAAGGTTTGGGTTTATTTGCTTAAAAATAAATCAGATGCTTTGAATAAATTTGTGGTGTGGAAAAGGCTGGAAGAAACTCAAACGGGCAGGGTAGTTAAGGTGTTAAGAATCAATAATGGCTTAGAATTTTTTAACAAGGAACTTGATCAATTCTGTAAGTTAAATGGGATTCTAAGACATAGAACGGTTGTGAAAACCCCTCAGCAAAATGGAGTTGTTGAAAGGATAAATAAGACCCTTATGGAAAAGGTTAGGTGCATGATTATAGGATTCGGATTACTCAAATGTTTTTGGGGGGAAGTGGTGTCTACTACTGCGTATTTGGTTAATAGATCACCCTCTAGGGCTGTGGACCTTAAGACTGTAGAGGAGATGTGGAGGGGTAAACCCCCTGAGTTGAACAACCTTAGGACTTTTGGATGTGCTGTGTTTGCACATTAAAAGGATGATAAACTTAGCCCAAGGTCTAGAAAATGTGTATTTCTAGGATATGGGGTAGGGGTTAAGGGGTATAGATTGTGGTCCTTAGAGAAAAAAAGATTTAAACTCATAATAAATAGGGATGTCATTTTTTAATGAGCATTTATTTCCCTATTTGGAGAAAACTAACCCTGCAGGGGATAGTGAGCAAACCCGTTCGGTATTTATGGAGCATAGCATCAAGGAAAATTCAGTTCAGGTAGAGCAAGGAAGGCAAGAGGGTTCGGACCAGGTAGAGCCCATTAATGCAGGCCAAGCTCAGGACACTTATAAGGAGGCTGAACTAGAAGGGGATGATGTAGCAAGTCAGAATAACTATCAGCTCACAAGGGACCGGGAAAGAAGGCTGGTCAAACCACCTTCGAGATATGGTTTTATGGCTGTGAATGCAGCAGCTCCTTGGATAGAATGAGGGATAAGTGAACTAGAAACTTATATTGATGCCATGGGATGTAAGGATACATCAAGATGGAAGCTAGCTATGGAGGAGAAAATGCTTTCTTTGAGGAAGAATAGCTTTTGGGAATTGGTGTACATTCTAGGAAAACAGAGAGTTGTGGATTGTAAGTGGACTTACAAGATCAAAGAAGGGAATCCTCTAGAGGATGAAGTTCGATATAAAGCTAGGCTAGTGGCGAAGGGGTTCATGCAAAGAGAAGGCATAGATTTCATAGAAACTTTCTCACCTGGACACAAGGTGGAGGAAATGGTGATTATCCTCATCTATGTCGATAATATGCTGTTGGTTGGGAACAATAGGGAGAGGATAGAAAGGTTGAAGTCTCAACTCAGTTCGGAGTTTGAGAGTAAGAATCTTAGCCTTGCATAAAAGATCTTTGGGAGGAAAATAATCCGAGAAAGGGAGAGAAACGGGTTGAAGGTTTCTCAGTCTTCCTATATAGAAAAGATGTTGTGTAAGTTTTCTATGGAAGATGGTAAACCAGTGAATATTCCCCTTGCTGGTCATTTTAAGTTCTCCAGCGAACAATATCCTGGAATGGATAAGGAGAAGAAGAAAATGGAAAAGGTCCCTTACTCTAGTGCGGTTGGATCAGTCATGTTCATGATGGTAAGCACTATACCTGACATTTCTCAAGCAATTAGTGTTCTCAGCAGATTTGTAAGTAATCCCGAAAAGGATCTTTGGCTTGGGATGAAGTGGTTGCTGAGGTACTTGAAGGCTTAGTTGCAGCTAGTGGTAGCACTCTCAACAACCAAAGCAGAGTACATAGCGACAACGGAAGCCATAAAGGAGGCTATGTGGTGCAAAGGGTTATTGGAGGAGTTGAAGGTCCTAAAAGAGTAGGTGGTGGTGTATTCGGATAGCCAAAGTGTGTTGCACTTGTGTAGGAACCCGATGTTCCATGAGAGGACTAAGTATATGGATGTTCGGTATCATTTCATTCGGGAAAATGTTGTGGAAGGATGCATTCATATGGACAAAGTCGCAACGGAAGAAAATCCGGTAGATTTAGGTACTAAAGTTCTACCTCTAAGAAAGTTCAATTATTGCCTTGGACTTCTTAGGATTGGAGTCGGTTGATATGGTGACTCAGGTTGATTTTGGATCCTGAGTTCTCTGCACAATGGGTTCGGGTTTAATTGCTTAGATAAAGATAGAGATTGTTGGGATTTGCTAAAGAATTAAACGGATGAAAAGTTCAGCATCAGGTCCAGGTTGTGCGTCGCGGCCTCCAGCAAGTGGAAGAAGTCCTCCTTCAGGTGTGCGTCATGGCACGGACCAGCCGTGCTACGACCTCCAGCAAGACAGCAAGTTTCCTCTGTTCTGAGCCTCAGCACGCTCTGTTCTGAGCCTCAGCACGAAGCACACCTGACACCAATTTTTTCAGCACTTTGAGATGGTGTGTGGGACTTAGTTAACACGCACAAGATTACTTAGATTCTTAGAGAGTCATGAGTCTTTAGTTCTTGAGATCTAAGGGTTGAGATTGATCTCAAAGATTAGATGAGGTAGTCATTGCTCTATATAAAGGGTCTTCTAACAACAAGTGAAGACATCATCATCTCAACAAGAGAGAATGACATATGAATGTGTGTGAAATAGAATACATGGTGTGTGAGAGTGCAAAGACACTAAACATAAGAGAGACTTATTCAAGAGAGGCTGGTTGTTTAGAGAGAGAGTAGTATAGATTGGAGATTCAAGGGCTTTGTAATTGGAATTTTGTTGGGAAAAATTCCAGGGAAACACTTAGTCCTTATCACTTTCTTTTTCTCTTCTTTCATTCTTCAAGAACAAGAGGGTTCTTGACGAGGTGTTGCTGTAATTGTAAGAACTCATTGATTTAGTGCAGAGAGCTTGGAGAAGCTCACGGGGACATAGGCACATTGCCGAACCTTAATAACAATTGCTTGTGTTCTTTCTTTGATTGGTCTGATTGCTATTTATTACAAGTCATTCTAGACTTGGGTGTTTGGAAAGATCACAACCTGGGATTCCGCAAGAAGGTGATTTTCCAACAAAGGTTGTGAAAAGAATGAAAGGTGTAGAAGATGATAGAGTTAATAAAAGGACCAATTATACCTTCCCTAGCTTAATGGGTTGACTTGATTCGAGCACAAGTCTAAACTCCAAGAATTTGCTACAAGATGTAACAAGAAGAGAGAAGAGGGATTAAGATTTTTAATATAATTTGTCTAAGTATATGAAGTGCTACCCTATTTATAGGACTTAGGTCTGATTAAAGAGCTTAGTTAGGCTTCTACAATTAGTTATAATTTTTTTTTATAGTTTACAGGTCACACTAACTAACTCATAACTAACTCTTTTTAATTCTAACTTGCTTATTAAGCTTGAGGTATTTGGATGCAGCTGTTTCATTTCCTTAAAGTCTTAGAGACCTTCTCAACTATTGGCAATTTTTTTTCCAAAATGTTCAAGGAGAGGGCCCTAAGTCCCTACGACCCTCGACCATTTTTTCCAAAAGGTTCAAGGAGAATGCCCTGAGGCCCTACGACCCTCAGCCATTCTTTCTAGAAAATTCGAGGAGAGGGCCCCGAGTCCTTAAGTCCCTAAGGCATTTTTTTTCTAGAAAGTTTGAGGAATGGGCCCCAAGTCCCTACAACCCTCAGCCATTTTCTTATGAGGTCTAAAGAGAAGGCCCAGAGTCCTTCGATGTCTTCACCAAGCCTAAGGCTCCAAGTCCTTAGACGCCTCATCTTTACTAAGCTTAAGGCCCTAAGTCATTGGATGTCTCATTTTTATCGA
This sequence comes from Bretschneidera sinensis, assembly GCA_023935145.1. Classification (NCBI taxonomy): domain Eukaryota; kingdom Viridiplantae; phylum Streptophyta; class Magnoliopsida; order Brassicales; family Akaniaceae; genus Bretschneidera; species Bretschneidera sinensis. The sequence goes on from CM043699.1 coordinate 124,325,998, forward strand.
GCTTAAGGCCCCGAGTCCCTAGAAAGCTTGGTGCCTTAGACACAAAACAAATAAAGAACAATTTCAGAACTTGCTATTCCACACATTTTGACAATCTACTTCCTTAATCGTATAATTGCAATCATGGAAGTGGGGGGCATCTGATGTAGGGTAAAATTCCCAACCAATAACATACTGACATGTGGCACCCTCCTAAGGTGAAAAGGTAGTTTCATAAATAAGATAGAGTAACCAGTTAAATGGCTACATGTGGCAAAGGCAGAATAATAATTTCACACCAAAATCCTAATCTTACTAGGACACTCTAGCCTATGGAAACCCTAGTCTTATAAGAATAATTCAACATATGAAAATTCTGATCCTATCATAACTCTCAACATTAATTACTTTCCTAATCGAACTCTAGCTCTACACACTATATAAAAGGGGCTCAAATTATCACAGGCACACACTTAATTCACTATCAAATCCTCAAACTCTCTTGCTTAATACTTTACTATGCCTTTAGTTTACTAACTTAGGTATTAGAGAGTCCTCTAGAAGCATAAACCGTCTGGTCCTTCAATGACTTTGTAGGATTTTTTCTATCTTTGTGTTTACAGGTCTCCCATAGCTTCTGTTCGCTTGCATAGAAGATTTTTGGCATCAACAATTAAAGTACACCCCAATAAAAAATCAACATATGAACACTTTGAAAGGCATGAAAGTAATTTCACATCTAAAAGAGAAAAAACTATTTCTCCCGTAAGAAAGGTCAAATCTCACACACCCTTCTTAAGGGCAAAGAGGTAATTCCTCCCCGAAAAGCCTTATGACCTTTTTATATTAAGGTAAGATTACAAATCTTATATAAAGAGCACATTATTCTAGGTGCATTATTCATGATTACACTCTTTCCCAAATATTCTTCTCTCATATTCTCTTTCTTATGCCACTCGCTGACTTAAGTATTAGAGGGCCTTCCCTGAAGAACAATAACTCTAGATAGCTTCTGTTTCATGTACTTTGGACCAAGTTGATGCGGATAGGAATTCAGATCCGACCTGACTTATGCATTCAGACCTAACATATTTTTAGCATCAACAGATTGATGCCATCCGTGGGAACGGTAAATTTTATCTCAATGATGCTGCCCAGAAAACATCATCCTCCAACTACTAAAAAAAGTGTACTTGTTCATCTGACCTCCAAGGTCGAAGGGATGAACCCTCTTGAACTATCCCCTCCATTAGCCCTTACTGATGGGCATAACCCTCAATGCTCCTCCAATCAAAGTCAATTTGACCACGAGGTTATTGTTAAGTGGCTCCAAACTCCACCAAGCCATAACTCTTAACCAAAGGGAGTTCTTTTTTTTTTTTTAAAAGAAAAACCTCCTTGAAATGGAAGGGGGTTAGGCAGAACCCTACCCTTTTATTAAATAAAAATAAAATTACAAAAAAATGGGGGAAAAAATGGCCCATACCCAAGCAACAAGCTTTAAAGGCCCTAAACCTTACCCTAAGAAAAAAAAATTACATTTTTCGAAAAACAGGCAAGCCCAAATCATCATTATCCAAAGCCTATGTACAAGATAAAGGTAAAACATTTACAGTCCAAAATAAAAAAGAACCAGTAAGCAAAGGGTCGATCTTAGCTAACCTATCAGCAAAACCGTTAACCTCCCGATACACATGCTGCACACTAACATTAGCTGGAAGAAGATCCAAGATATCACAAATCACATAAACAAGCTCCTAAGGGCACACACACTGAGCCAACACAATCTGAACCAAAGCCTGTGAATCACATTCAATAACCGAAATAACAATATTATGGTCCCGAGCCAGCTGGAGACCAATTAGGAGGGCACATGCTTCTGTATTCAGCCCAACCTGAAAAACTCCACCACTAGCGCAACCATTAGCTGACATGGAACTATCCGTATTCAGCTTATAAGACCCATCTGAAAGCCCATTCCAGCGGATCCACTCACCTCGCCTTTCAGGTGTGGGTTTAATGAGTAAACCCAAGGTTCTAAGGTTGCGCTGTTCCTGGGCCAAAAGTACAATCAGAGGCTCGAACAGATGAGATAATTCATGAAGCCCATTAATTATACCCTGAATTATCGCCTCATGCCTAACTCACTTTTCTTCAAACACAACTTCATTATGAGCCTACTAAATCGCCTACAAACCCTTGAGCAAAATTTAGATTTTAGTGAATCCCCATTGAGAATTTAACCTGGATTTATGAAACCAATTCTCAACAAGACAATATATAGAATCTGTAAGTAACACATTCAGGTGACGACCAAAGAAATGCGACACTACCTAAGCTAAATCACTTGTAAAAAAAAAGATGGTCAAGAGATTCAATAGATGGAACCTGGCAGCATGCACATTTTAATGCTAGCGATATCCCAATAGACTGATGATGAGTGAAAAATATTGCATATTTTGGCCCCTTAATTCATATTTGTTAGCTTAAGAATTTGTTACTTTAAGTTATTTTTCGTTGTTTTACAGGTTTATAAGCTTGGAAATGAGTTTCACTAAATTGCCAGAATTGCTAGTACAGATCAACCATTTTTGAGGATTTAACTGTATTGATTCAGGAAGAACTAGGAGATGAGCCACATATTCTTGGAAATATCCTGATGTCTATTTTCTGGGAAATTTTACGGATCAATAAAATGATTTTTCTAGAGAAAGTTATGGCAGTTTTAGTATACAAAGGTCAGGCTGTGCATGATTTCAGCATGACAGATTAGCCATTTTTGAGGATTTAACTGTATTGATTCAGAAAGAACCAGGAGATGAGCCTTATATGGTTGGAAATATCTGGATGTCTATTTTCTGAGGAATATTATGGATCAATAAAATAATTTTTACAGAAAAATTTATAGCAGTTTTAGTAGACAAAGGTCAAAGAGCAAAAGCTGGAATCTGCAGTATCCCACATCGGATTGGAAACACATTGCACTTGTGATGTTTCCCTATATAAGCCCCTCTTCACTTAATCTTTAGTGTGCAATTCTTGAGCCACTTTGGTACAAACCGGTGGACCGTTTGCTAGCATTCTGGTGGACCCCAAAGGCTTTGCTACCACGAGGGGAAGCGCCGCCCAACAGCAAGTGGAATTTCTCCCTTGTATAGTAAATATTTCTTTTCATTTTGTTTTTGTTTAGTTTAAATGTTTAGCACTTTTATTATGAACTGTAGTTTCATAATTATGAGAGGCTAAAATCTTCAAACTAAGGTTGAAGATGAAGCCTTGCCGTTGTTTGGCATAATAGTTTCAGATTTGTTTATACAATTCTGATGTTTTTTTAGTACAAATGTTCTGTCAATTATTTGAGTAAAATCTTATGATTAATTGCGTTTAAATTGTTCTGTTGGATATTCCTTGTGTTTCATCTGATGGATATATCAAATTGTTTTTGATTAAATTGGATTTCTTTTGTGATTTGTTAAAAGCGGATACATTGGATGTTTTTGGTTTAATTGGGATATTTGTTGTTTTTTGTCTTAAGTTGGATTCATGGAATGTTTTGATAGGCTATTTTTACATGAAGATATATGCTTAGCTTTGGTAGGGTGGATTCATAAACCTTAGTGTTTTTATCATTAGTTTTTAAATCAATTTAATTTAAGTTTATATTTCTTTTGCAAAAATACTACTCAAAATTTGGAACTAGGTTAAGATAGGGTTAGTTTAGATAAAAATAATTTTTCACAATGCAATTCCCTGTGGATTAGACCTCGCACTTGCACAACACTATATTGCAAACGACTCGTGCGCTTGCGAGTAATTTAAAGCTCACAACAAGTTTTTGGCGCCGTTGCCGGGGAGTTGTTTGGTTTGTGAAATTTTTGTTTGAATTAATTTTATTTTTCTATTAGTTAGTTAGCATTGTTTGTTTGATTTTTATTTTTGGAAATTTTATTTTATTTTATTTGTTTCTATTTGCATTGTTAAATAATAAATAATAAAAAAATAAAAAAATATATCGAAAAAAAATATATTTTTGCAAATTTCTGCTGGTTAGGTTATTTTAGTGCTTCTTGTGCGGTGTATGCTTGGGCGGAGATCCTTGAATTTATATTTGATACATTTAGATCCCGACTTAGAAAGAACTCTTAGGAGACAGAAAAGAGCACTAGTTGAAAGAGAGACAATTGAAATGGGAGAAAATTTTAGGAATGCAAATCATCCGGAACATGTAGAGCAACCTAGAGCTTGGAACGTAGACTCCACTACATCCCTTAGGGATTTGTTCGTACCCGTTGCGACTAATTCATCCTCTTGCATAGTGTTGCCACTTATCAATGCCACCCATTTTGATTTAAAGCCACATGTCATCCAACTCTTACCCTCATTTCATGGCTTAGATCTTGAGAACCCTTATAGTCATGTGAAGAAGTTTAAAGATATTTGTGCTACATTCAAATTCCAGAACTTCTCTGAGGAGTCTATCCATCTTCGACTCTTCCCTTTTTCTCTTCACGATAGAGCTAGGGCGTGGTTGGATTCCAACACGCCCGGGTCTATCACATCTTGGGAAAACCTGCTTAGTAAATTTTATCATAAGTTTTTCCCAATGTCTAGAGTGAATGAGTACCGAAAGGAGATTAGTTCTTTCACTCAGGATAAGGATGAAAAGTTTTTTGAGAGCTAGGAGTGCTTCAAGGAGTTACTGATCAGATGCCCTCCACATGGATACGAAAAGTGGAGACTCGTTCAGTTCTTTTACCAAGGGTTGACTCAACCCAACCGTAGCATGATCGAGTCTATGAATGGGGGGCATTCTTAAGTCTGACGGGGGAGGAAGCATACAAGGCGTTGGACAAGTTTTTCGATAACTCGCAACAGTGGGATTTTTCAAGCTGTCGAGATAAATCCACTCGTGCTCCCAAGAGAGGAGGCATCTATGAGGTAAAGGAGGACACTGACATGAGGATGAAGTTAGATGCTCTCACTAAGAGGATTAAAGCTCTCACTGTGGGCCAGTCCATCAATGCTGCCAATACATTCAATGTTGATAGTTGTTGCATCTGTGCTAGTCCCATGCATCTAGCACAGAATTGTCCATCAATGCCGGCTTTTGCCGAGTATCCTATGGAACAAGTAAATGCTTTCAATGACTATCGGAGGCAGTCGAATGGATCGTACTCCTAGACGTACAATCCAGGGTGGTGGAACCACCCAAATTTTTCATGGAAGCAGAACCAACCAATGAATCAAGGAGGAGCCCCTCATCATGCTCACAATCAGTATCCTCCCGAATTTTCCCCAAAAATTCCTAGTCATGGTCGTTCTGCCCATCCAGCACCATCACCTGCTTATCAAGCACCCACTTAAACACCAGTGCCAGTTTCACAGTCGCCAGAGAACACCCTTAAGGAGTTCATGAAGACGACTAGCCAAAATATGAGTGATGTGTGGAGTGCAATAGTGGTAAACACCCAAGAAATTACCAAGCTGGAGAGTCAAATAGGGTAAATTGCAAGTCACTTGGGTGAGAGAGAGAAAGGAAAGTTCCCCAGTCAACCCGTGCTCAACCCGAAGGGACAATTTATGGTTGAAAATTCTTCACATCTTACGCACGGGGAGGAACAAGTGCAATCGATTGTTACACTAAGGTCTGGGAGACAAGTGGACAATCGAGTAGAAGAGACCCCTACTGTGCAGCAAGGGGAAGAAGGTGGCAATAAGGAGAAGAGAGATGTTGAGCCATCTACAGCCACACCTACTGTGAAGGACCCTCCTAGGTCATTTATACCTAAAGTGCCTTACCCCGAGAGATTACAGGCTCCCAAGAAATGAGGGAAGTATGAGGAAATTTTGGAGGTATTCAAGCAAGTCCAAATCAATATCCCATTTTTGGATGCCATCCATCAAGTGCCATCATATGCCAAGTTTTTAAAGGACTTAGTCACTATCAAGAGGAGGACGAATGTCCCAAAGAAGGAATTTTTGACCGAGCAGGTTAGCTCAATCCTTCAGTGCAAGCTACCCATCAAGTATAAGGACCCGAGGAGTCCTACCATCTCTTGCACGATAGGAGTCAGCCAGATCGAGAGGGCTCTATTGGATCTAGGAGCAAGTGTGAATCTTCTGCCTTACTCAGTCTATCTGCAGTTAGGGTTAGGAGAATTGAAGCCCATAAACACAACGCTTTAATTGGCTGACAAGTCAGTGAAAATACCACGGGGAATAGTTGAGGACGTTTTGATAAAAGTAGATAAGTTCTATTTCCCTGTGGATTTTATTGTACTTAACACAGATCCGGTTCAGAATGTAAGGATTCAGATACTGGTTATTCTAGGGTGACCATTCTTAGCCATGGCTAACGCCCTGATCAATTGTAGGATAGGGGTGATGAAGATTTCCTTTGGAAATATGACAGTGGAGTTAAACATCTTTGATATCACTAGGCAACCACTAGAGTATGATGAAGTGAGAAATGTATACTTGATAGAGGAGATTCTTGAGGAGACTGTGAACGAATCAAGCATTGAGGATCCCCTGGAGGCATGCTTTGCTCACTTTGGAGAGGACTTGGGCTTAAATAAGTTACTCGAGCAAGTGAATGCCATTTTGGAGTCTGATCCTCGGGAGAGCAATGAGACGGAGGCGACCACAGCACCTGAACCAACCAAGAAGGAACATAAGCCTTTATCGGACAATCTTAAGTATAAGTTCCTAGGTCCAGCAGATTCTTTGCCTGTGACTACAGCTTCAGATTTGGTTGATGCTCAAGAGAATAAATTATTGGACGTTTTAAGAGAGTACAACGAAGCTATTGGCTGGACTATTGAGGATATCAAAGGGATAAGCCCCTTGGTGGTGATGCACAAGTTACATTTTGAGGAGAATGTCAAGCCAGCGAAGGAGCCACAAAGAGGGCTCAACCCAGCTATACAAGAGGTTCTGATCCTTTATCCAATCTTTGATAGCGAGTGGGTAAGCCCAATTCATGTCGTGCCAAAACAGGCTAGATTGACGGTAGTAATAAATAAAGACGATGAGTTGGTTCCAACTCGTGTGCAATTAGGATGGAAAGTGTGTCTAGACTACCGTGAGTGGAATGCTATCACAAAGAATGATCATTTTTCACTCCCATTTATTGATCAGATGGTGGAGCGTTTAGCTGGGCACGATTATTAATGTTGGGTCTGGTTGAAGACGTTAAACTTAGCGCTCATGGGAGGCACCCTACAGCTTATCCTTTCTGTTTATTTATTATTTTACATATTTATGATTAATGTTTGTTTCCAGTATTTTTTTTTTCAGTCTTTATTTTTCAGGGACAACGCGTACTTCAGTTCAAGTTTGGGGGTATGCTACGAGCCATACTAGTCTAGATAGTTCTCCATATCCCAGGTCAGATCTTTCCATATTATTCACACATTGGGGTCAATGTGTCATTTAAGTTTGGGGGTATGAGAGACACGTTACACACACTTTGTCCTAATTTATTGTTGTTTTTTTTTCTTCGTGAAGATAAATGCATGTTCATATTCGTCTAAAAATTTTCATGTTTGTCTGAAAATTTTGGTTGATCTGAAATTTTTTGATGTGATTTCATTGGTGAGTTTAAAACTTTGAACACATTATCTGATGATAGAGTTTAAACTTTAGCTACTTACTTTAGGCATTCAAGAATTCACATGTTTGATTTAATCTAACACGTGCACATTAGCATATATTTGTGTGAGGTATGACATGTGATGTTAATGTGTATGTTTCTTATCTTAACTGAAACGGGATGACTTATTGGATAAACACTTGGGCATAGAAAAGCATAAAAAAAAACTACTAATGGTCATCATCAATAAACTTTCCACTGAGTAACTGGACCTCTTGCCTCAGTAAGCAGTGAGTGTTCACGTCAAAAGGTGAGAATTTTATTCATAGTGATCATTGTGAAACTTTCTGCTGAGTAACTAGACCTCTTGCCTCAGTAAGCAGTGAGTGTTCACGTCAAAAGGTGGAAATTTTGCTTGGTAGCATTAAGAACAGTTTAGTTTCGTAGCCTTCTTGACTCGAGTTAGTAAGTCCTTAGGGGATGTCTTTACACCTAATGCCCTAAAACCATCTGGTTTGGGAGTCATTGACTCAACACTCGTTACATGGTTCAATTAGAAAGCTTAAGGGAACTAAACATAGCAGAGCCTTATAAAAAAAGAGAAAAAAAATAAAATAAAAAAAATAAAACTATGCCATCGTTGTTCATTCTGATGAGAAATTCTGTGAATCTTGAGATGTGGAAACATTATACATTGAACTTATTTGGAAACCTCATCAGTATATGCTAATTCACTTTACACTGATTCAAGCTTGTGATGTCTTAGCATGCCTCTTGTAAGTAATTAGGTTTTAAATTCTTATTCATTGTGAAGATGGGTTAGATTTTTTAAGCTTGCTAATGAACGAATTTCATGATTTTGAGTGCTCCTTAAATTTTTGGATACCATGAGTGATGAACTTATTTTGATGTTCTTTGTTTTTCATTTAGTTTTATTTATTTATTTTGTTTTGTTAAGGGACTAGCAAAATGTAAGTTTTGGGGTATTTGATGAGTGAAAAATATTGCATATTTTGGCCCCTTAATGTACATTTGTTAGTTTAAGAATTCGTTACTTTGAGTTTTTTTTCGTTGTTTTACAGGTTTATAAGCTTGGAAAGGAGTTTCACTAAATTGCCAGAATTGCTCGTACAGATCAGCCATTTTCGAGGATTTAACTGTATTGATTCAGAAAGAACCAGGAGATGAGCCATATATGGTTGGAAAGATCCAGATGTCTATTTTCTGGGAAATTTTATGGATCAATAAAATAATTTTTATAGAGAAAGTTATGGCAGTTTTAGTAGACAAAGGTCAAAGAGAAAAAACTGGAATCTGCAGTATCCCACATCAGATTGGAAACACATTGCACTTGTGATGTTTCCTTATATAAGCCCTCTTCACTTCATCTTTAGTGTGCAATTCCTGAGCCACTTTGGTACAAACCGTTGGACCGTCTGCTAGCATTCTGGTGGACCCCGAAGACTTTGCTACCACGAGGGGAAGCGCCGCCCAACAGCAAGTGGAATTTCTCCCTTGTATAGTAAATATTTCTTTTCATTTTGTTTTTGTTTAGTTTAAATGTTTAACACTTTTATTATGAATTGTAGTTTCATAATTATGAGAGGCTAAAATCTTCAAACTAAGGTTGAAGATGAAGCCTCGCCGATATTTGACATAATAGTTTCAAATTTGTTTATACAATTCTGATTTTTTTTAGTAAATGTTCTGTCAATTATTTGAGTAAAATGTTATGATTGATTGCGTTTAAATTGTTCTATTAAATATTCATTGTGTTTGATATGATGGATACATCAAATTTTTTTGATTAAATTGGATTTCCTTTGTGATTTGTTAAAAGCGGATATATTGGATGCTTTTGGTTTAATTGAGATATTTGTTGTTTTTTGTCTTAAGTTGGATTCATGGAATGTTTTGATAGGCTATTTTTACATGAAGATATATGCTTAGCTTTGGTGGGGTGAATTCAGAAACCTTAGTGTTTTTATCGTTAGTTTTTAAATCAATTTAATTTAAGTTTATATTTCTTTTGCAAAAATACAACTCAAAATTTGGAACTAGGTTAAGATAGGGTTAGTTTAGATAAAAATAATTTTTCGCAATGCAATTCTCTGTGGATTCGACCTCGCACTTGCACAACACTATATTGCAAACGATTCGTGCGCTTGCAAGTAATTTAAAACTCACAACAACTTAATTTTTTGATCCACCGCAACTGCATGAGAAAGAACTTTCCAAGTAAAGCAAGCTACTTTAAGAGGAATCCACTTATTCCATAATTTTTTATGCCATTTAAACTTGGAATGTTTAACCCGAGCAAAATCCCAAAACTCCTTAGAGCTAAAAGCACCTGAAGGCAAATGATTCTAGGCTAAAAAATCAAGCTTAGTACTAAGATGAGTCCTGGAAGCAACATCAAAGACTATAGGAAAGTCTACTTCCAAAAGAGTCATTTTCAAAGGATAAAAAAGATTGTCTTTGATAGCGGCATCCGAGAAAGGAGTGGAGTGCATGAGAGGGAGGCCTAATGCCAACAACTATCCCAAAATTGGATATTACCCGAACCTACAACCCAAGTTGAGTTCTCAAGGACTTTCACGAATGCAGGGTAACAAAAACCTCCAACCTTTAGAGCAATTCCACTTCAAACCCAAATCAACAGTAGGAGCACCATATTTAGCTCTCATGAAGCGAGCCAAAAGAGATTGATCACAAATAAAACTCCAAGCCAACTTTGCATGAAGTTCTTTGTGCACATCTAAAAGCTTACGAATACCTAAATCACCTTCGTCAAAAGGCCTACAAATCCTATCCCATGCCACCCATTTCCTCTTTGAAAAGAACATAGCAAATAACTTTTCAAAAGAGCTCAATAACTCTTTTGGTAAATCAATAGCAGCTAGGGAATGAACCAAAATGGAACAAAGCACACTCTTAAAAAGGGTAAGCTTACTACCCATAGACAAAAACCGAGCATTCTACATTCATAATTTTTTTTTTTGAACTTATCCTCCACATAGGTGAAATAACTTTCATAGCAACAACCATGAAAAAGAGGAACACCCAAATAAAGAAGAGGAAAGGATGCTTATTTAAGTGAAGTCCATCTTCATCAAACTTACCCCATTACCTGTCCAAGAGGAGCTCAAAATAATAGAACTCCTATCCCAGTTAATCCGCTGACCCAAAGCCTTCTCATACAGCTTTAAAAGATCAGTGTAAGCAGTTACTAAAGATTTTTTACCATTTAAAAAAGAAGCATATCATCTACATAATGGAGGTGAGTAATTCTAAGAGCTAGCCAATAAATAACATAATGATTAATCAAACCCTTACTCACCCAAATTCACCCAATCACAAAAATTTCTAGAGAAAACTTCTTCAGAGATAATGAAGAGCAAAGGGGAAAGAGGGTCCCCTTGACAAAGGCCCCTTGAAGTCTGAAGGAACCCATGTTGACTACCATTACGGGAAACAATATAACACACATTAGCAATGTATCTGTAAATAAAATCACACTAAATCTTGGAAAACCCAAATTTACAAAGCACATTAAGCAAAAACCTCCAATTCACCCGATTAGTGACTTTTGACATATCAATTTTAAAAATTACATTACAACCTGAAACTTTACGATTAAGATCATGCATCATCTCATGAGCTAAGTTAATATTTTCATGAATACTTCTATTGGCAACAAAACCAGCTTGTTCCTCATAAATGAAAAAGCCAAGATGAGGAGCTAACCTGGAGGCCAGTATACAAGAGAAAATCTTATAAAAAAAATTACACAGACTGATAGGATGCAGATCAAAAAGAGTATTCATATTATCAACTTTTGGGAGCAGAACCAAATTGGTTGCAGTAAAAGCCTGAGGAAGGGAACCTCCCTTAAAGAAATCACGAACTGCCCAAACTACCTCAGATTTAATGATGCGCCAACAGGCCCTATAGAAATGGCCATTGAAACAATCTGTGATGGGAGCACTATCCGGGTCTAAAGCCTCCATGGAAAGCTTAATTTCATCTTCTTCAGGGGTAGCACAAAGCAAAGCATTCTCTTCAGTTGAAATAACAGATGACAAGCATTCAAGAAGATCATAACCTTTAGAAGAGGTGGGAATGAACAACTTTTTAAAATATGTTACAGTTATTTGCCCCAATGCAGCATCCTCCATAATCCAAATATCCCCCTTTAAAAATTTAAATTTGGGACACAAGCCTTTCTTCTTAAAAGAAGCATGAAAAAACCTTGTGTTTCTGTCGCCTTCCTTTAACCATTTTATACGAGTTTTATCACGAGCCATAACTTTCTCCTTTTGAAACCATATTTCTAAATTGATTCTAGCCAAATTCAGGGTAGTAACGTGATCAGGAGTATTATCATTTTGAAGCGCAAACTTAGCCTGGAGCAATGCATCCTTAGGACGATCAATGTCACGTTGGACATCTCCAAAAACAGTCCAGGTTCAAGACCTCAAATTGTTACGAACATGTTTCAACTTTTTGTGCAAAACAATCATAAGCGGACCAGAGCACAACAAATTCCACCAGGCCGAGACAACATCATGCAAGTTTGGATGAGTGGTACAGGCTTTGAAAAATATAAATGGCTTAGGGGTATTACTTCTTGGGAGAATAGAAAAAATCAAGGCTGCGTGATCTGAAAAAACTCAAGCTGCATGGGTAAACTTTAGAGGAGGAAAAGCTTGCATGAAAAAATCATTGACCAGAATACGATCAAGTCTCGCCCAGTAACGCGTAGAAGATTGGTAGTCATTACACCAAGTAAATCGGCTTCCTTCAAAACCAGGATCTATCAACCCATTATATCATTATGAGCTCTACTACATTTGCCTTTCGGACACAACATTGAAATCTCCACTAATGAACCACAAACTATCCACAGAAGACCCACAATTCGTTAAACCCGACCATAAAGATCTTTTAGCAATATAGCGACTCTTTGCATAAACAAAGGACGTATAACAAAACTCTATAGAACCAACCATAGTTATCTTCACATAAATAACTTGTCTACTTATCTATAAGGGCTCAACATGAAGATTAGTATTCCACATAATCAATATATGCGTAATACGAGGATTACCATGAAACTAATTATGAAATTTAAATTTCTTAGCAAAATTAGGCAAATCCACTCCATAATGTTTAAGTTCAAGAACCACAACAAGAGAAGCATTATTTTCCTTTATCAACTTACGAAGCAAGCCAACCTTTTCTAAACTCCCAACCCCTCGCCTATTTCATATAATCGTGCTTAACATTAATTAGAGATGGTGGATGGGACTACAAGAATCCTAACTTTATGAGTCTTTTTCTTTTTCTTACAAGTTTCTTTTTATTTTTATTTCAAACAATCCAGGCTCAATGGTAGATGAGTCAAGAATGCTTACAGTGGATTGAAGCTTAAGAACATACCCAATAGGAGAAGCTTGACCAAAATCTAAGGCTTTCTCTTCTGGAATGGCCATCAACCTATCATCACAAGTAACATTCTCAAACTTTGCTAGGCATGTCAACAGAACACTCATTTGCAAGTTCGCCATCAACATCTTTGCATCATGCACCAGCTCCTAAACTAGCTCATTACGCTAGGCTTGTCGCGCTAACATCGACTCCACAGGTTCCAACCCACTTTGCAAAAACAGGCTTGATTGGCCAAAGGTATCAGGTAGAGCCGAAAGGCGCCCTGGGAATGCATCTAGTAATTGAAAAGTACTCTCGGGCCTAAGTTCACAGTCCGTAGTGGGAGCCACAACTATATTATCCGGATCGTCATTCATCCTAATCGTAGGGAGGCCTTGCTTAGCAATTGAAGTGCCATCAATTATAGCCTTGCGCTTATCATTAGAACCTAACTTAGGTAAAGTAGGCGCATCTTGCACCCCAGAACTAATAGCCACTTCAAACCCAAGTACAATATTTTGAGGTACCACTTGCGACGATGTGGCCAGAGCAGTTTTAAATAATTGAGCTCCCAACCCAGTTAGAATAGAGCTCCTAACTGGAACAACTTGAACACCAAGAAAAAATACAACAAGAGGCCCAAAAGGAGGATCTTGAATGTGACTCATACCCAAAACAAACCCAAGGCCAAAAATCTTGGCTTAGTCCGCAAAGATGAACACACGAGGGGCTATAGGAACTGGATTACTTACTGGGTTAAATGTCCCATCAGCATCATCAAAGGACATAACCTCCTTAGCTTTATTCTTTTATTATTTTGATCCATGGTTCTAGGCTTTAGTAGGCTAAGGATCTTTGGCTTGGATAGGGCCTGCTAAGGAGCACTTGTAGGAATAGCACCATGCACCACCGCGCCACCACCGTTGGCTTTCCAATAATCTAAATTCGTATAGCCCTGCAAACAATAACACTTACAAAAATCCAAATTGTCTTCATAGATAATGGATTGCCAATAACCTTCATCATGATTGGGACCAAGCTAAATATGATCCGGTTGAAAAAGGATAAGATCCAACTCAATACAAATCTGAGCGCTGCTAGGGCAGTCTAACGTGAACGTACGGTCATCAACCTTTAAGAATCTCACAAAAGAAAAAAACAATACTTTATAAAACCGAGATGTGAAAATAAGGTAAATGCAAACCTGGTAAACGAATCCAAACAGCTGCAATTGTTGTCTCCTTTTGTGTTAAAAAATCGGGTGTCCACTTAAATAAACGATATAAGAACTTTTCAACCTTACGAGTCAGAAACAAAAATGCTGCAATTAGATTATCATTGAACTCAAAATGAACCAAAAGATGACGTTTATCCAAGACTCTAACAACTGGATTCTGCTTGAGATTCTAGGATAATTAGTGTTGATAGATCGGGTTCATGGGAGGCAAACTCACACAGAATTTCAAGACTACTGCATGGATGAAGGACGCAACAGCTTTTGAATACTCCATTGGCGACAAGGACAATCCCAAATCACCATTTATTTTAAAAGGCTTTGAGGACAAAGCTAGATCGGGCAAAGGCTTCTTGAAAGCTATCAAAAAATGAATACCCGATCCAAAAAGACTAGGTGCACTCAGACCTACAACGATAGAAGCAAAAGAAGGGGGGGCCAAAGAAGGAGGATTAGACTGGATCACGGTAGTAGGGTTAGGGTTTTCGACTGGTGGTTGGGAGATGGCAGAACGATTAGGGATAGAGGGTTCAGTGTGGAAAGTAGAGGTAGTAGGGTTAACAGATTGGATAAGGACGACTGAAGGCTGAACGACAGCAGGGATGAGCAAAGGGGCGCCTCTAGGGGCTGTTGGTGGCCATGCTGGTCGGCCATGACAGCCACTAGGTGACGGCCTAGGGAAGAAAAAGAATGAAAAGGCTATGATTTCTAGAGAGAAGGAAAAACTTCTCTCTCTATCGCCTCAAAATCCAAAGCATGTAGAGCCGATAGAGCTGGTAAACCAAGCTAAAAATGAGATCTCATAAGACGATATTATAGCTTAGTTGCACTTATTACCCAACTCGTGCCTGAGCTAAGTAGAGTTTGATACTAGTATGCCCTACAAGCCAATAGTATTTGATGTTATGGACAAATTACTTGTAATTTATCTTATTCATTTATTGACAATAAATAATAATAAATGAAATTTATTTTGTTCATCATGTTTACAAATCACTATATGTGCATTACATGATAAAGCCCATAGAATAAAAGCAATGAAAATAAGCACCATGATGAGATCATGCTAGTGAGATGTATTTCCTTAAGCATTATTCTTAAATATTCCTAATCATAGGATCACTAAGAAAGAAATTACTGAATTTTGTTAGATCAGTACATACTACGTTTTTTCAAGGAGTTAAAGGTAATTGATCTCACGGTCACTAGTGTGTAAGATACTAAAACAAGTTTTGTAGGTGCTTGTTAGAGAATAGGTACACCAAACTGACTCAACTAAGAAATTCGTAATGGACATTTTACTTGCTATCATTAGGAGTAATTGCATTGCAGTTGTGTAAGTGGTCCTTGGACTTGAGGTACCATAGATGCATTGCATATAGGTCATCATGTTTGATGCTATCTAAATGTGATTCTAATCATGGGTCACAAAAGGGTAGTAATTGGGTATGACTGCTTATGCATGGAGGTATGTGAGTGTACATTAAAGGATCCATCACTTTCTATGAAAGAGAGAGAATTTCTTCCTATGTGATTTCATTAAGTCATAGCTTGGAAATTCCTTGACCAAGGTATTGTGAAAATTACAAAGGAGTTTCTAATTTCACCATTTAAGTTGTGAAGTTGAGATCGAGATATATATGATTAAATAATTAGGGCTTAACAATAAATTCATGCCTTAGGTTTAATCAGGAACATTGTATACTTGAAAGATTGAATTGTATGGTAATTATCAATAGAAAGGTTCACATTAATCAATATTGCTTAGGTGGTCAGGACATACTACTAGGTATCAATCATGATTTGTAGAAGTCCTTAAGAATTAATTATAATTAATTCTTAATTAATGGGAGAATTAAAAGGAGGTTCAATTAACATTAAAATTAAGTTGAATTTTATTTAATTGGATGGGATCCAATTGTTACTTAATTGTTATGACCTATTGCTAGAGCAATATTGAATCTAACGGGTCACACACAATTAGGTAATTGATAAGTGCTTAAATATTCATATTTAAGTCCCTTAATTGACATCTGTTAAGTTCCTAGTTTGTGTTATTTCATCGTATTTTATTTCCTTTATGTGTTTTCTGTGTTTTTATAGGTTTATGGAGAAAATGGAGCATTATGGAAATATCTGGCTTAAAGAGCAGACCTGGAGTCTGCTAGTGCGGTCGTGCACAGAAACCCGTGATCGAGCACAACAGCGCTCAAGCACCTAAGCTAAGGATCGAGCGCACATGCGTATCAGTAAATATTAAAATAGCTGGTCCTATTTTGGAAATAATTTTAGGGTTTTATTTTACGAGTTTTAGGGTTTCCAGATGTTTCTAAACCCTATAAATAAGCATGTAAACACCGAAAGTAGGGGGGATTGACCAGAAGAATTGACAACTCTTCAAGGAAGCTCCCTCGGGTTTATTATTTTCTTTTCTATTTTACTTTATGAAGATGTTTAACATCAAACTCATGTGTAACTAATTTGCTAGTAGGGCTTGATTGAAGCCCTGATTATGTTTACTCAATAATTCAATATTGGCGCCTTTACGATATTTACATTATGATGCTTAACTTGATTAATTCTTGTTTTCTTGAATTCCTCATATGTGTTTTCCTGATCAACATATGCATGTGGTATGGACTAGTTAGTTAAATCAATTTGGATGACCGAGTCCTGGGTTTAACAATAGTAACAAAAGAAATCCACACCAGGTTCTTGAGTTAATCAACATGGGAAACTAAAAGTATATACCATGCTCTAGGCATCGTGTGTTTGTCGATTTTCACATATATTATGCTTTCTTAAGGAACAACTTAGTATACACCATGCTAAATCCTTTAAGAAAGAAAAGAGTTAGAGTATACACCAGTCTAACTCGTTGCTTAGGGAAATCAATAGCTTAAGGAGTATACACCATGCCCTTAGGTTGACAACATTAGGTATTCATAACGTGATTAAAGCATTGGCATATTGTTTTATCGTGAAAGCATGATTAGTGGTGGATATCAAGTCCCTACGCTTTTATCATTATCAAATCAAACTTATTTATTATTTCTATCGTTTTATATTGCGAAATTAATTTTAAATCAAAATTTATTAATCCCTGTGGGAATGATCTTACACTTGCACATTATACTACTATGTTGACTTTGTGCACTTGCAAGTAAAATGTTCAATTATTTTCCTAATAATTTAGGTAGATTTTTGCACAACAGTAATTGCAAGATTAAAAAAAAGCTAACGGGTTTACAGAGAGATTTCTAGGTATTAATTAAACCTGAGGTTTAACTAGTTTAATTGTAACTCTAGAAGTCTTGGAGTTTTTAGGAGTAAGTGCTCTATATAAAGGTTCTATTTGATAGAAATCCTAATGCTTTATTAATGAAATTTTTTCAGTCTCTTTTTCTCAAAAGGTTGAATATTCAGAGATAGCACTTAAGAGATTTTCAGCCAGTCCTAGTCCTCCTATTCACGTAGTGTTCGAAATTCCAGAGAAGTAGATCATTGTTCTCAGTTGCTTAGAGGTTGGAGGCGTGACCGACTCGTGAACTCTACACCGAATTCTCAACCAGAATTTTCATAAAGGCATTGATGAGAGTCATAAAATGCATCTTTACAGTACTTAATTGTTAGCATTTTAGGGTTGATCTAGGTTTGAATTGCACTGTTATACCTTAACAACTCTAAAGTGTCATTCTTGGATCATTGATCTATTTCAATGTATTTTCAGATACTTTAAGTTCAAAAGAGATAAAAAAGCTATCATTACTTGAAGTGCAATGACTTGATGAACACCGGAGTGAAGGTTCACAAGCACTTGGAAAGGAGTTTCACTAAATTGTCAGAATTTCCCGTACAGATCAATCATCTTTGCAAATTAAACTATATTGATACAAGAAGAACCAGGAGATGAACCATATATTCTTAGAAAGATACGGAAGTCTATTTTCTGAAGAATTTTAAGGCTTGTAAAAATGATTTTTCTAGAGAAAGTTATGGCAGTTTAAGTAGACAAAGGTCAGGCCTCCAGAACAGCACCAGCCAGCACTGCGGAGCTCCTCAGCCAGCATCGCGGTGCCCAGAAGCACACCCAACCAAGCTGAAGCCAGCACCGTAGCACCCATAAAGGAGCAATGCAGCGCGCACACGATGTTATATCTCCGAGTTAGAACTTAATTAGAGTTTTAACAATAGATTAAACCCGAAAACACCCTTTGACCTTTGTACTATAAACAGATCACATAGGGTTGAAGAGAAAAACATCTTTTTGAGAGGCCAAAGGCCGGGGAAAACATCATGAAGGCTTCCACACTCAATCCCATGGCCAACTAATCTCCAAGCAAGGCGAAGGGATGAATCCCTAGGTGTAGTTGTTCTTATTTTCTGGTCTTGATTCATTGTAGTTTGGATTTATTATCATTAAATATTGTTATAATTTACTTTTTAATCTAATTAGAAGATTTCCCCTTAATCTAGTGATTGCATCTTTCTCCCCCATATAAGTTTAGTTATGCTTTTCTTATGTGATGTTGTTGAGGTGTGATTTAGTTCGGTAGATTTCTCTTATAGATTTGTCCATTACTGCAGTATTGTCATTATGATATATTGTTGTTTCTTGATAATCTATAAGTTAGGTCATGTGTACTTGAAAGCAAAGAGTATTTCATAACAATTACATTAGGGTTTATATATGTGCTTTAATTGAATATTTTTCGATTGCTTGTTTGGGATGTGAAACTTGCAATCGAGATAAAAACAACTGAATCAAGAATAGAATAAGGCAACGAACCTAAGGAGGATTCCTGGACCCTTGTTGTTCTCTATTATATTTACACAATTATTTCACAGTACTTCAAATCAGATTTTCTCGTTTAACTTTTATCGTTTGTTTTAAGGTTTGCACTTTCTCTTATAGTTAGTTTGTCTCCCTGTGGAATCGACACTCCAAAGCCGTGCTACAACTACCGCATTATACTTTGGGCGTAATCAAATTTTGGCGCCGTTGCCGGGGAGACGCGCTTAAATACAAGAAAGTTTGTCAACTTTGAGACATAACGGTAGAAGATTTGTAAATAGTTTTTCTTTTCAACAGCTGTAAAGGTGGTAACTTCGTTCCTTTTTTTAGCTTGCTGCATTATTATTTTTTTTTCCTTCTTTCATTTTATAGTATTTTTTTGTTATTGTTCTTTTTTCTAAGTTTTGATTATCTAATTTTTTTTATTTATTATTATTCTGTTTTATTTATTTCCTCTCTGATTCATTTGGTGCATGCTTAGACCGAGAGATTTGCAAGGTAGATTCATTAGAGGACCCGAACTAGAATTACCCTCTCCTTCCGCATCCGTTAGTGAAACCTCATTTAGATCAAACCATAGTGCGCCCCCACATGAGAATTTAGAGGATTTTGTTAACATGGCCGATAACCCTAATGAGAATGTTGCTAGGACACTTCAGGATTACCTACACCTTACACGCACAGCCACACCATCATGCATCATGTTTCCAGCAAATACTCGCCAACTAGAGTTTAAAACAGGGATATACAGTTACTCCCTACATTTCATGGCTTGGATAGTGAAAACCCATATGTGCACATTAGAGAGTTTGAGGAAGTAATCGCGACTTTTCATAGTCAAGATGAAATCGATGACATTGTGAGGCTTAAGTTCTTTCCTTTAGTTTTGAAGGATAGAGCTAAGAGTTGGCTATACTCACTAAGACCACGATTTATTAGGTCGTGGACTGAGATGACTCAGATTTTTTTTAATAAATACTTCCCCCAACGTAAGACCAATGCTTTAAAAAGGCAAATCTCCACCTTTGCACAAAAAGATAGTGAGACTTTATATCAGTCTTGGGAGAGATTTAAGGAGTTGTTGAGTATGTGCCCTCACCATAGGTATGAGAGTTGGTGCTTGATAAGCTTTTTTTATGAGGGACTTACATATAGAGAGCGCCAATTTGTAGAGATGATGTTTAATGGTGAGTTCTTGGAGAAAGATCCTGATGAGGCCATAGAGTACCTCAATGAGCTTGCTGAAAAAGCTCACACTTGGACTGGACCTAGTGCTACTGAAAACACAAATAGGTCACGATCTATAGGGCACCCAAGTGGTGGTAGAATTTACCATTTTAGGGAAGAGGATAACCTTAAGGCCAAGGTCGAGAAGCTCACTAGGGAACTAGAGGTATTAAAGACTAAAAGCTCAAAGCCAACACACGTAGCTAATCATGCAAAATCTTTTGAACCATGTTTTGTGTGTGGCGGGGTAGATCATATCGCCCAAGAGTGCCCCACATTTGCTGAGATGAGAGGGATGTATAAGGAATAATGTAATGCCTTAGGCATGTACAAGAAGCTTTTGGCACTCTTCTCTGATGCTTATAATCCGGGATGGCAAAATCACCCCAATTTCAGCTGGAAGTCCGAAAACCAGCAGCTTGCACAACCCCCTGCACCATATCTTGAACCATATCATGCACCTGTATCTTCTATGAGTTCTTTAGAAGACACTTTACATACTTTTATTGAGGCACAGGGTAAGAATAATCAAAAACTTGAATCTTTAATTACGCAGACTGTTGAAGAAAATAAAGAGATAAAGAGCCAAGTGTCCAAGTTGATGAGCTACTTGAGTGTGACTGAGCCAGGTAAGTTCCCTTCTCAAGCTCAGTCCACACCCCATGGTTAACACCTAGTACAGCAGAATATAAAGGAGGTGAATGCCATTGAGACACTAAGTGGTAAGTTATTACACATCCCAACAACGAAAAAATCAGAGGATGTGGACGAAACCCACCAAGTATACATGATTGACTCATTCATGGAAAAGGTCCAGCACCTTAATCCATTAGAGTCCACCCTCACCCATGGCTTCACAAGAGCATATATCAAGCCAAAATTTACGGATGTTACTGATGACATCCTTGAGGCCTCTCCAAAGCATACAAACACCGAATTTGGCAATGAAGCAGTGGCTGGTGCATTCAACCTATGTTTGTTTAGGAGGGAATAAAGCGTCTGGCCGAAGACATAAAATTTAGCGCTAATGGGAGGCACTCCACAGCTTATCCTTTTTACTTTTATTGTTTTCATATTTCTTTTTCTTGTTTATTGTTCGTATTTTTTTCTTCTGTTTTCCAGTATTAACTTAGTATTTCTTTTTCAGGGACAAATATACGAAGCAGTTCAAATGGTGGAGCACAATTTTCAGCTTCTGTGCACCTTTGGCTACAAAGGGAGTTTCCTTTACTCTTTCTTTTACATTGAGGTCAATGTAATTTTTAAGTTGGGGGTGGAGTAAACACATCTCTTTGTTTCCATATTCTTTATTTCCATACATTTTTTTTTTCATTGAACTGCTTGGTGTCGTTCTCCCTTTTTTGTTTGTTTTTAGCATGCTTTGTGTTAACCTCAGATGTAATTCACATGTCAATGACATAAGCTTAATTGAGATATCATATAACATTTAGAAGAAGTTAAATTTTGTTTCGGTTTGAGAATAATTTAAGTGTTAATCTTGATTTGGTTTGAGACTCTAGTTTGTGGTAAGATTGTATGATTAGTCTAAACATTTAGATAAGTTTTATGTGTGATTTCTTTGTGAATACTTTTGCGGTCTCGACAAGCTCTAAAACTTACTTCATAACCACTTGAGGTGAAATCCTAGAATGCACATTACTTAGGATATGATATAGGCCATTTTTGGACCGTTTGAGCATTTCGAACTTACCATTGCTATATTTATCACTAGTCACCTATTTGAGCCTTTTTCTTGAAAAAGAATTTGAGCCTTGTTTCTTTCAATAGCCTTTTACTCACCTTTATAAGCCTAAAATATTTTATCTTTACCTTCCTTTTAAAAGAACTTAGTCATACACATTTGTTGAGAAGCACTCAAGAGGAGTAAGGATGGAAATATGAGAAAATATCACTACCATAACCCAAGTACATTAAATGAGATAAGTTGGGGGTTATGAAAAAGAAAAAGAAAAATGAAAAAAGGAGGTGAATTATCTTATGCCAAAAAAAAATAAAAAAAGGAGAAGTGAATTATGGCAAAGAAAGAAGAAAAGAAAGGAAAAGTGGTGATTTGAGAAAAATACTCGAACAATAGTTGAAAAAGTTGGGTGATGAAGTAAGGTTATCTAGTGCTTAAAAGTGGTTGTGTTTAAAGCTAAGAGATTGAGTTCTTTTACTTGTAAATCCTTCCCATTCTTTCTTAACCTTTACCTTAGCCTAACGTTACAAGCTTATTAAAGACCTATTGATCCAATGTAGTGTGATTTTTCTACAATAGTGGAGAGTGATTTGAAAAGTGAGCCTATGGAGCTTGTTTTTGTGATTGATGTCACACAATTTAATATATTTTAGAGGCCGAGACATGTATTCATGAATGTTGTGTATAAAATCATCCGGGTGTTCGGATTAATGATTTGTGATAAGATGGATGTTAAGAGTCGATAATAATTTTAAGATTGATATTTAGATTACTTTTGGACTTGGGTGAAATTTAATGATTCTATGTGCCGTGTGTTATGCGTGATTTTTGAGACAAAAGTGAAATACTCTTGGTTTAACACTAACATTGCTTTACTTTGTTTTGATTCCCACCGTAGAATTCATCTCTTGTTTTCACTTGAATTGCTAGGGACAAACAATAAGCTAGTTGGGGGTTATGATGAGAGTCATAAAATGCATCTTTACAGTACTTAATTGTTAGCATTTTAGGGTTGATCTAGGTTTGAATTGCACTTTTATACCTTAACAACTCTAAAGTGTCATTCTTGGATCATTGATCTATTTTGATGCATTTTCAAGTACCTTAAGTTCAAAAGACATGGAAAAGCTATCATTACTTGAAGCACAATGACTTGATGAACACCGGAGTAAAGGTTCACAAGCACTTGGAAAGGAGTTTCACTAAATTACTAGAATTGCCCGCACTGATCAATCGTCTTTGCAAATTAAACTGTATTTATACAAGAAGAACCAGGAGATGAGCCATATATGGTTAAAGAGATCCGAAAGTCTATTTTCTGGAGAATTTTACGGCTCATAAAAATGATTTTTCTAGAGAAAGTTATGGCAGTTTTAGTAGACAAAGGTCATGCCTCCAGAACTGCACCAGCCAGCACTGCGGTGCTCCTCAGCCAGCACCGTGGTGCCCAGAAGCACACCCAACCAAGCTGAAGCCAGCAGCATAGCGCCCATAAATGAGCACTGCAGCACGCACACGATGTTATATCTTCGAATTAGAACTTAATTAGGGTTTTAAACAATAGATTAAACCCGAAAACACCCTTGGACCTTTGTACTATAAATAGATCACTTAGGGTTTAAGAGAAACATCTTCTGAGAGGCTGGAGGCCAGGGAAAACATCATGAAGGCTGCCACACTCTCCCCCATGGCCAACTAATCTCCAAGAAAAGGCGAAGGGATGAATCCCTAGGTGTAGTTGTTCTTATTTTCTAGTCTTGATTCATTGTAGTTTGGATTTATTATTATTTAACATTGTTATGATTTAATTTTTAATCTAATTAGAAGATTTCCCCTTAATATGGTGATTGCATCTGTCTCCCCCATATAAGTTTAGTCATGATCTTCTTATGTGATGTTGTTGAGGTGTGATTGAGTTCGGTAGATTTTTCTTATAGATTTGTCAATTACTGTGGTATTGTCATTATGATATATTCTCGTTTCTTGATAATCTATAAGTTAGGTCATGTGTGCTTGAAAGTAAAGAGTGTTTCATAACAATTACATTAGGGTTTATATATGTGCTTTAATTGAATATTTGCCGATTGCTTGTTTGGGATATGAAACTTGCAATCGAGATAAAAACAACTGAATCAAGAATTGAATAAGGCAACGAACCTAGGGAGGATTCCCGGACCCTTGTTGTTCTCTATTATATTTACACAATTATTTCACACTACTTCAAACTCAGATTTTCTCGTTTAACTTTTATTGTTCGTTTTAAGGTTTGCACTTTCTCTTGTAGTTAGTTTGTCTCCCTGTGGAATCGACACCCCAAAGCCGTGCTACAACTACCGCATTACACTTTGGGTGTAATCAGGTATAAATATATTACCTTTTATGGAGATGGTTTATCATTCTAATAGATTCATAGAAAAATTCATGGGATTAAGTTTATTGCTATAGGAAAATTTTACTACATATCTATTTCGGTAGACTTACAGTAGAATCCAAGCCAACTATATGAATTATTAGAATGATTTTAATTCTACTGTTGTGGCCTTAAAATATTTGATCTTGATTATTCTAGAGATTGCAAATTCAAAATCTAAAGAGTTAGTTAGGGTTTATGAAACCCTAGGTCAAGAATATTAAAGAAAGAGTTCTTCAATAGTTTATTGTCATATGATGATAATAAAGAAGTTATAGATTATTTTTTGAGAAAATTAAATAAATGGAGATTGATTATAAACAATTTGGTTGATGAAAATATGATTTTGGATCAAATAAAATTGTTTAGGGAAGAAAATTCGCGTTGAAAACGTAAAAAATCATATACATTGAAGATCAATTATAATTGAAGATGCTAAATTATAGCGTTATATAACTAGTTTACACTTATAATGAATAGTGGGTTTAATGTAACTAAAATGGATATGATTTGGTGCGCTACATATAAGGTCAAGTCATATACATTGAAGATGCTAAATTATAATTTTAAATTGCATGAGATGCAAATGATAAAAGTTATCTACTTATCAAGTACATTATAGTTTGTTGCACTACACGTAAGGTTATAATGGACATGTGATAGGATTTTAATCCCCAATAAGAAACCTTCCAAAGTGGTTTTCTGCTTTCCATATTGAGGGTTGTAAGAATCGAAAAAATAGTGGTAGGTACCATTTAGATTAAAGAAAAAATCTTTACGGTTGTTAATAAAATGAATAGACTATAATCGAAATGTTGTTATGTTGTAAATCACAATGGCTAATCTCAACCCATTATCTAGAATCCTTGATACAAACAGGCTGACTAGGCCCAATTTTTTTTATTGGGTAAGGAACTTGAGAATTGTTCTCAATTCTGAAAATATAGCTTATGTTCTTGATCAATCACTCCCAAATGTTCTTGCTGAGAATGCTATGGAAGAAGAGGTCGCTACTTATGAGAAGTGGCAAGAGGAAGACATGAAGGCAAGGTGCTACATTCTAACATCTATTTCCAATGATCTTCAGAAATAACATGATAAAATGGAAAGCTCATTTTCGATCTTGCTTTATCTATAAGAGTTGTATTGTGAACATAGTTGTAATGTAAGTTTCTAGGTAGCTAAGGACCTCTTTAGGGTTAGGATGCTCGAAGGATCATCAGTCTATGATCATGAATTGAAGATGATTAACTATATCAAGCAGTTGGATAGGCTTAATTTTCATATGGATGCAGAGTTAAGTAATGACTTGATTCTGCAGTCCCTTCCAAACTCATATTCTTAGTTTGTTATAAACTACAACATGAAAAAGATAGAAGCTATGTTTCCAAAGCTTGTAAACGTGTTGAAAATTGTTGAGAGCATGATCAAGAAAAGCAAAGCACCTATTATACTTATTGATAGAGTTTCTTCCTTAAAAAGAAAGTCTTGAAGAAGAAAAAAAAACCATTTATGTTATTATACTGCTTTTAGGCACCTTTTTGGTGTTGATCTTAAGCATTAGAATTGTGTTGCATGTATTTTTAGCAATTTGAGTTTAGTTTATCTTATTCTACTAATAAGTTGTTTTAGTTGAATGATCAATGCTAAGTCATGGAAATCTATTGTGTAGACACTTGCTGGAACACTGAAGAGCACTGGAAGGCCAAAATGCGCAAAGGAGACAGAAACTCAAGGCTGCAGTGCCAGGATGTTGGCGCTGCAGTGCTGGAAGCTGACAAAAAGAGAGGATTTGGACAGAAAGTTGAAGCTGCAGCGCCAGGATGTTGAAGCTGCAGCGCCAGAATAGGGTTAGAAATTATGTCTCGGCGCTGCAGCGTTGGGATGTTGAAGCTGCAGTGCCAGCCTGTTGATTTTGAAAGCTATAAATACAAACCCTAGCTGAACAAGAAGGGGGAGCGCGACTGTAGAGGAAGAAAACAGAATTTGGAGGAGAGGAGACGCAAAAGGAGAATTGGAAACACTTCGGGAGGCTACTTGATGAGTCTTAAATATTGCATATTTTAGACCCTTAACTTATATTTGTTATGCTCTTAGTTAGTAGTATTTTACTTTATTTTACGTCTTTCTTGTGTTTTGTGTATTTTTACAGGTTTGTGGAGAAAATGAAGCATTTCAGGAGATTTGAAGCTTCTGGAGACATTGCGCTAGATCGCACGAGATATGCGATCGAGTGCACCTGCGCTCGAGCGCACCCGCCTATGAACGAGCGCAAGGTCAACATCCCACATCAAAATAGTTGCTGTTCAGTGCGTCTACGATTGATCGTAACAGACATGCGATCGAGCGCACATGCGATCGTGCGCACGTGACATGCGATCGAGCGCACATGCGATCGATCGCACCATTCTGTGATCGAGCGCACTCTGGCCTGTATCCCACATCGAATTTGAAACTTGCAGTGCTCCGTGACTTCCCCTATATAAACACCATTTGGCTTCATAATTCAGTGTACAATTCCTAAGCCACTTTGGTGTTTACCGGTGGACGTCTGTCAGCATTCTGATGGATCCCGAAGGCATTGCTACCACGAGGGGAAGTGCCGCCCGTCAGCGAGTGGAATTTCTCCCATGTAAAGTTGTTTTTTTTTATTTATTTCTTTATATTCAGTTGTTTTAGTTTAAATGTTTAGCACCTTTTATTATAGTTTTATAGTTATGAGTGGCTAGACTCTTTAGCTAAGGTTGAAGATGAAGCCCCGCCGTTATTTGGCGTAGTAGTTCAGATTTGCTTGTACAAATCTGACAATTTTTAGTATAAATGTTCTGTCAATTATTTGAGATAATCTTATAATTGATTGAGTTTAAATTGTTTGTTGGATATTCCTTGTGTTTCATCTGATGGATACATTGAATGCTTTTCGATTAAATTGGATTTCCTTTGTGATTTGTTAAGAGCGGATACATTGGACGCTTTTGGTTTAATTGGGATATTCTTTGTTTTTTGTCTTATAGTTGGATTCATGGAATCTTTTGATAGGCTATATTTTTAGAACATATATGCTTAACTTTGGTGGGGTGGATTCAGAAACCTTAATGCTTTTTATTATTAGTTTTTAAATCAACTTAGTTAAGTTTTAATTTATTTTGCAAATATCATTCTGAAATTTGGAACTAGGTTAAGATAGAGTTAGTTTAGATTAAAAAATATACATTCACAACGCAATTCCCTATGGATTCGACCTCGCACTTGCACAACGCTATACTGCAAACGACTCGTGCGCTTGCGAGTAAATTAAAACTCACAACAAGTTTTTGGCGCCATTGCCGGGGATTTGTTTGGTTTGTGAAAATTTTTGGTCTGAACTGATTTTATTTTTCTACTAGTTAGTTATAAAAAAAAAAATTAATTTAATTTTTTAAAAAAATGTGGATGAATCCAGCGCCGGTTTTACAGTCTTTAGAGGATGCCCTCAAGGATTTCATTAAAATGACCGGCCCGTCCCTCAATGCTGCCAACACTTTCAATGTTGAAAGTTGTTCCATCTGTGCTAGTCCCATGCATCTAGCACAGAATTGCCCATCAATGCCGGCTTGTGCCAAGTATCCTATGGAACAAATGAATGCTTTCAATGACTGTTGTTGGCAATCAAATGGATCTTGCTCCGAAACATACAATCCAGGGTGGTGGGACCACTCTAATTTTTCATGGGAACAGAACCAACCAATGAATCAGGGAGGAGCCCCTTACCATGCTCACAATCAATACACTCCCAAATTTCCTCCACCAATTCCAAATTATGGTCACTCAGCTTATCCAGCACCATCACCCGCTTACCAAGCTCCCATTCAAGCGCCAGCGTCGGTTTCACAGTCATTGGAGGACGCTCTCAATGATTTCATGAAAACGACTAGCCAATCTATGAGTGAAATGATGAGTGCAACAATAGAAAACACCCAAGTGATTGCCACACTAGAGAGTCAAATTGATCAAATCGCAAGTTACGTGGGTGAAGGAGAGGAATGAGAGTTCCCCAGTCAATCTGAGCCTAACCTAAAGGAATAGTTTACAGTGGGAAATTCTTCAACTCCAATGCATTGGCATGAACAAGTGCAATCAACTGTCCCATACTTGTTTGGGAGACAAGTGGATAATCAAGTGGAAGAGAACCCTACTATGCACCAAGGGCAAGACAGTGGCAACAATGAGAAGAGAGATGCTGAGCCATCTACAGCCACTCGTATTATTAACAATCTCTCCATGTCATTTTTACCTAAAGTGCCTTACCTTGAGAGACTACAAGCGCCCAAGAAAGAAGGGAAGTCTGAGGACATTATGGAGGCATGCTTTGCTCAGTTTGAAGAGGATTTGGATTTAGATAAGTTACTTGAGCAAGCAAATACTATCGTGGAGTCTGCTCCTCTAAAGATCAGTGAGACGGAGGAAACCATAACACCTGACTGGATAATCTTGAGTATAAGTTCCCAGGTCCAGTAGATTCTTTGCCTATAATTATAGCTTTAGATTTGAGTGATGCTCCAAAGGAGAAATTATTGGACGTCTTAAGAGAGCATCAGGAAGCTATAGGCTGGACTATTAAGGATGTCAAAGGAATCAACCCCTCGTTGGTGATACACACGATACAGTTGGAGGAGAATGCCAAGCCATCGAGGGAGCCACAAAGAAGGCTCAACCCTGCTTTGTAAGAGGTTGTGAGGGCGGAAGATATTAAGCTGTTAGAGGCAGGGATCATTTATTCCATCTCTGATAGCAAGTGGGTGAGCCAGATTCCAGTCATGCTCGAACATACTGAATTTACTGTAGTAAATAAAGACGACGAGTTGGTCCCAACTCGAGTGCAGTCAAGATGGAGAAAGTGTCTAGACTACCGTAAATTGAATGCTGCCACTAGGCCTGATCATTTTCCATTCCCATTTATTAATCAGATAGTGGAGCACTTAGTTGGGCATGTTTACTAATGTTGGGTCTGGTTGAAGACGTTAAACTTAGCGCTCATGGGAGGCACCCCACAGCTTATCTTTTCTTTTGTTTATTTATTATTTCGCATTTTTATGATTAATGTTTGTTTCCGTTATTTTTTGTTTTCCAATTTTTATTTTTCAGGGACAAAGCGTACTTCAGTTCAAGTTTGGGGGTATGCTATGAGCCATACCAGTCCAGTTCTCCATATCTCAGGTCAGCTCTTTCCATATTAGTCACACATTGGGGTCAATGTGTAATTTAAGTTTGGGGGTATGGGAGACACATCACACACTTTGTCCTAATTTGTTGTCTTTTCATCGTAGAAATAAATGCATGCTCATGTTATCGTGAAATTTTGGTTGATCTAAACATTTTCTGTGATGTGATGTCATTGGTGAGCTTAACATTTTGAACACATGATCTGGTGATAAATTTTTAAAATTTAGTTACTTACTTTAGGCATTTTGAGAATTCACATGTTTGATCTAATCTAACACGAGCACATTAGCACAAATTATGTGAGGTATGACATGTGATTTTAATGTGTATTTTTCCTTATCTTAACTAAAACTGGATGACTTGTTGGATGAACTCTTGGGCATAGGAAAATATTAAAATAATAATAATAATAATAATAATAATAATAATAATAATAATATTTATCAATAAACTTTTCGCTGAGTAACTGGACCTCTTACCTCAGTAAGCAGTGAGTGTTCACGTCAAAAGGTGGAATTTTGCTTGGTAATACTAAGGTCGGTTTAATTTCGTAGCCTTTTTGACTCGAGTTAGTAAGTCCTTAGGGGTGTCTTTACACCTAATGCCCTAAAACCACCTGGTTTGGGAGTCATTGACTCAACACTCGCTACATGGGTCAATTAGAAAGCTTAAGGGAACTAAACGTAACCGTGCCTTATTAAAAAAAAAAAATACTATGCCTTTTTCGTTCATTTTGATGGGAAATTTGGTAAATCTTGAGACATGGGGACCTTACACATTGGAGTTATTTGGAAGCTTCATTTTTATATGCTAATTCACTTTACACAGTGTCAGACTTGTGATTCCTTATCCTGCCTTTTGTAAGTAATTAGATTTTAACATTTCTATTCATTGCGAAGATGGGTTTACCTTTTTAAGCTTGCTTATGAATGAATATCATGGTGATGTGTGCTCCTTAAATTTTTGGATACCATGAGTGATGACTTTATCTTTATATTCTTTGTTTTTCATTGAGTCTTTTATTTTGTTTTGCTAAGGGACTAGCAAAATATAAGTTTAGGGGTATTTGATGAGTCTTAAATATTGTATATTTTAGACCCTTAACTTATATTTGTTATGCTCTTAGTTAGTAGTATTTTACTTTATTTTATGTCTTTCTTGTGTTTTGTGTATTTTTACAGGTTTGTGGAGAAAATGAAGCATTTTAGAAGATTTGAAGCTTCTAGAGACATTACGCTCGATCGCACGAGATATGCGATCGAGCGCACCCGCCTATGAACGAGCACAAGGTCAACATCCCACATCGAAATAGTTGCTGTTCAGTGCGTCTGCGATCGATCGTAACAGACATGCGATCGAGCGCACATGCGATCGTGCGCACGAGACATGCGATCGATCGCACCATTCTGCGATCGAGCACACTCGGGCCAGTATCCCACATCGAATCTAAAACCTGCAGTGCTCCGTGACTTCCCCTATATAAACACCATTTGGCTTCATAATTCAGTGTACAATTCCTAAGCCACTTTGGTGTTTACCGGTGGACGTCCGCCAGCATTCTGGTGGATCCCGAAGGCATTGCTATCACGAGGGGAAGCGCCGCCCGTCAGCGAGTGGAATTTCTCCCATGTAAAGTTGTTTTTTTTTATTTATTTTTTTTATATTCAGTTGTTTTAGTTTAAATGTTTAGCACTTTTTATTATAGTTTTATAGTTATGAGTGGCTAGACTCTTCAGCTAAGGTTGAAGATGAAGCCCCGCCGTTGTTTGGCGTAGTAGTTCAGATTTGCTTGTACAAATCTGACAATTTTTAGTATAAATGTTCTGTCAATTATTTGAGATAATCTTATAATTGATTGAGTTTAAATTGTCTGTTGGATATTCCTTGTGTTTCATCTGATGGATACATTGAATGCTTTTCGATTAAATTGGATTTCCTTTGTGATTTGTTAAGAGCGGATACATTGGACGCTTTTGGTTTAATTGGGATATTCTTTGTTTTTTGTCTTATAGTTGGATTCATGGAATCTTTTGATAGACTATATTTTTAGAACATATATGCTTAACTTCGGTGGGGTGGATTCGGAAACCTTAGTGCTTTTTATTATTACTTTTTAAATCAACTTAGTTAAGTTTTAATTTATTTTGCAAATATCATTCTGAAATTTGGAACTAGGTTAAGATAGAGTTAGTTTAGATTAAAAAATATACTTTCACAACGCAATTCCCTGTGGATTCGACCTCGCACTTGCACAACGCTATACTGCAAACGACTCGTGCGCTTGCGAGTAAATTAAAACTCACAACAAGTTTTTGATCATCAAGCTTTTAAATCATTCTTCTCCGGTTTTGTATTATTCTTATCTATCTATGTTGATGTTTTATAATATGAGCATAGGTTGTTTGAATATTACTATGGAGTAGATATTTTTGTGTTAAGGATAGATGGATCCTAAACCTTTATCTTGAGTTGTTGTTTGGACGAGTGGAATTTAATGTGTTTTTCAAAGAGTGTGTTTTATTGCTCTTAATGCTTTTTATTATTTTGATTCCTTCTTTGGGCATGGTGATGTGTCGAATAGAGAAGCCATACTTTTATGAATGGTTGAACTAATAAATATGATATTGGATTATCTATGCAAAGGTCAGGGTAAAACATGCCATGAATGGAATAGGAGTAACCGAATAAGGATTCTATGAAGTTCATGTGGTCCGCTTAAATCGTAACCGAATAGAGAGATTTAACTGAAAGGAATCCATAAACACTTAATGCTTCTTAATTTGAATTAATCTAGAATAGACCTGGTGATGAGAGTCATAAAATGCATCTAAACAATACTTAATTGTTAACACTTTAGGGTTAATCTCGATCGTAATCGCACTTTTATATGTTGATAACTCTAAAGTGTTATTCATAAATCATTGACTTAATTCGATGCATTTTTAGGTGCTTTGAGTACAAAAGAGATGATAAAGCGATCCATGTTTAAAGCGCCAAAAGATCTTGGGTGTCGGTGCTCGTTTTTGTCCAAGGTTTAGACATTTCCAAACACGATTTAAAGATGATTAAAAGTCTAAACCAAGGTTGGAGCAATAAAGTACATTGAGTTGAAAGACTTCACACAAGTTTGTGCATCACTTTGGAACAAGTTAAGGGTAGGCACACTAGTGTGTGCACTTCTGCATACAAGCTGAAGGAGTTTCACTAAATTGCCAGAATTTCCCGTACAGATCAATCATCTTTGCAGATTAAACTGTATTGATGTAGGAAGAACCAGGAGATGAGCCATATATACTTAGAAAGATCCGGAAGTCTATTTTTTGAAGAATTTTACGGTTCGTAAAAAAGATTTTTCTAGAGAAAGTTATGGCAGTTTTAGTAGACACAGTTCAAGCCCCCAAAACAGCTTCAACCTAGCGCCGCGCTCTCACTGTCCAGCGCCCAGGCAAACAAGAGTGAGCGCCTAGGTACCCATGAACCAGTGCCGCACCGACCACTCGCCTCCTGACCTGATTAGGCCAAGCAAATGACATTATTCCAAGACCAAATTGCCCCTCATGGGCTATAAATATGCCTTTAAGGAATCTGCAGCCAGGCAAGCAAGAAATTCAAGAGAGAAAGGAGGCAGAGAAAGAAAGGAAGGAAGGAAGGAAGAGAGAAAAAAACAGATTGGATCCAAGGGATCCAAATCTAGCATTCTTCCATTTTATTTCTAAGTTTCTTGAGGGCTAGAAATCAAGGAGGGAGAGCATCCATATTGCTCTTCCACCTTGAACTCTATGGCCACATCAAGGGGAGAGCATCCTTATTGCTGTTCCACCTTGATTTCTATGGCCAACTAGTCTTCACACAAGGGAAAATGATGAATACTTAGGGATTTATTGTTCCTTATTCCTGTTCTTGATTCAATTGTACGGATTTAATGTTGAATATTGTTTTATGAATTATTCATTAATTAAGTAAGAAGGACTTGAGTTCATGTGATAGATGCACTTTTTATTCTTCTTCTTTTAGATTCTGTTAATCCGGTGATTGCATCATTCTCCTCCTTTGAGGTTGTTTGGATGTGATTGATTCTGGTAGATTTATTTTATTGATTGTCCATTACTGCAATATTGTCTTTTAAGATATATTGTCGTTTCTTGATAATCTTTAAGATCGGTCATGTGTGCTTGAACCAAAATCAATGAGTAATTTGTAGCAATTATATTAGAGTTATAAATGTGCTTGATTGAATATATTCTGATTGCTTGTTTGGGATGTGAAACTTGCAATCGAGATAAAATCAATTGAATCAAGAGTGGAAATAGGGAACGAACCTAAGGAGGATTCCCGGAACCTTGTTATTTCTTATTTATATTTCATTTACATTTACGCAATTTTCCTTTACATTATTTCACCATAAAAACTCAAAAATATTTAGTTTAACTTTTATTGTTCGTTTTAAGGTTCACACATTTTCCTTTGTACTTAACTTGTTTCTCTGTGGAATCGAAACCCCAAAGCCGTACTACAATAACCGTGTTATAATTTGAGCGTAACCAAATTTTGGCGCCGTTGTCGGGGAAACGCGCATAAGTATAAGGAAACTTGTCAACTTTGAGTGTGACGGTAAAAAAAAAAAAAAATCATAAATATTTTTCTTTTCAGTAGTTTGTAAATACGGTAATATCATTCATTTACTTCTGTTTTATTTATTTGTTTATTATTCTGTTTTATTTATTTGCTTATTATTCTGTTTTATTTATTTGTTTATTATTTTGTTTTATTTATTTCCTTATTATTCTGTTTTATTTATCTGTTTATTATTCTGTTTTATTTACTTGTTTATTATTCTGTTTTATTTACTTGTTTATTATTCTATTTTATTTACTTGTTCATTATTTTGTTTTATTTATTCGTTTATTTATTTATTATTCTGTTTATTTATTTAATTTTCCCTCTAAATTAATTGGTGCATGCTTAAACCGAGAGATTCACGAGGCAGATTCATTAGAGTTACCCTCTTCTTCCACCTCCATTGGTGAAACCTCGCTAGATCAAACCATAGTGCATCCCCATCAGAAAATTTAGAGGATTTTGTTAACATGGTCGATAATCGTAATGAAAATGTTGCCAGGACACTTCAGGATTACCTCCACCCTACATGCACAGCCACACCATCATGCATCATGTTTCTAACCAATACTCGCCAACTAGATTTTAAACTAGGGATGATTCAATTACTCCCTACTTTTCATGGCTTGGATAACGAAAACCCATATGTGCACATTAAAGAGTTTGAGGAAGTAGTTGCGACTTTTCATAGTCACGATGAAACCAATGACATTGTTAGGCTTAAGTTCTTTCCTTTCGCTTTGAAGGATAGAGCTAAGAGTTGGTTATACTCACTAAGACCACGATCTATTGGGTTGTGGACTGAGATGACTCGAATTTTTTTCAATAAATACTTTCCCCAACATAAGACCAATGCTTTGAAAAGGCAAATCTCCACCTTTGCACAAAAGGACAGTGAGACTTTGTATCAGTCTTAGGAGAGATTTAAAGAGTTATTGAGTATGTGCCATCACCATGGGTATGAGAATTGGCATTTAGTGAGCTATTTCTATGAGGGTCTTACCTATAGAGAACGCCAATTTGTAGAGATGATGTGTAATGGTGGGTTCTTGGAGAAAGTTCCTGATGAGGCCATAGAGTACCTCAATGAGCTTGCTGAAAAAGCTCACACTTGGATTGGACCTAGTGCTACTGAAAGCACAAATAGGTCACGACCTATAAAGCACCCAAATGGTAGTGGAATTCACCGTCTTAGGGAAGAGGATAACCTTAAGGCCAAGGTCGAAATGCTCACTAGAGAACTAGAGGTATTAAAGACTAAGAGCTTAAAGCCAACACACGTGGTTAATCATGCAAAATCTTTTGAACCATGTTTTGTGTGTGGCGGGGTAGACCATCTCGCCCAAGAGTGCCCCACATTTGTTGAGATGAGAGGGATGTATAAGGAACAATGTAATGCCTTAGGCATGTACACGAAGCCTTCTGCACCCTTCTCTAATACCTATAATCCGGGATGGCGAAATCACCCCAATTTCAGCTGGAAGTCTGAAAACCAGCAGCTTGCAAAACCCCCTGCACCATATCATGAACCATATCATGCACCTGTATCTTCTAGGAGTTCTTTAGAAGACACTTTACATACTTTTATTGAAGCACAGGGGAAGACAAATCAAAGGCTTGAATCTTTAATTGTGCAGGTTGTTGAAGAACATAAAGAGATAAAGAGCTAAGTGTCCAAGCTGACGAGCTATTTGAGTGTGACTGAGCGAGGTAAGTTCCCTTCCCAAGCTCATTCCACATCCTACGGTCAGCACCAAACGCAACAGAAGAAAAAGGAGGTGAATGCCATTAAGATACTTAGTGGTAAGTCGTTACACATCCTAACACGGAACAAATCAGAGAATGTGAATGACAACCACCACGTATATACCCTCACCCATGGCTTCACAGGAGCATATATCGAGCCAAAATCTGCAGATGTTACTGATGACATCTTTAAGGTCTCTCCACAGCACACAAGCAGCAAATTTAACAGTAAAGCAATTGCTAGTGCATTCAACTCATGTTTGTCTAGGAGGGAATAGGAGAGTCTGGCTGAAGACGTAAAACTTAGCACTCATAGGAGGCACCCCAAAGCATATCCTTTTATTTTTATTGTTTTTTTTTTCTTGTTTATTATTAGTATTTTGCTGTTTTCCAGTTTTACTTTTGTATTTCTTTTTCAAGGACAAATATACGAAGCAGTTCACATGGTGGTGCACAATTTTCAGCTTATGTGCACTTTTGGCTACAAAGGGAGTTTCTTTATCTTATGCTTTCACATTGAGGACAACATCTATTTTAAGTTGGGGGTGGAGGAAACATATTTCTGTTTTTCATTGAATTGCTTTGTGTCATTTTACCTTTTTATTTGTTTTTACCATGCTTTGTGTTAGCCTTGTAGTCAATTCACATGTCAATGATATGAGCTTAATCGAGATAGCATATAACATTTAGAAGAAGTTAAATCTTGCTTCGCTTTGAGAATAAATTAAGTGTCAATGTTTCTTTGGTTTGAGACTCTGGTTTGTGGTAAAATTGCATGATTAGTCTAAAGCATTTGGAGAAGTTTTATGTGCGATTGTCTTGTGAATAATTTTGCGGTCTCAACAAGCTCTAGAACTTATTTGATAATCACTTGAGGCGAAAATCATAGAATGCACACTACTTAGGATATGATGTAGGCCATTTTTGGACCGTTTGAGCCGTTTTAACTTAACCTTGTTATATTTATCGCTAGTCACCTATTTGAGCCTTTTTCTTGAAAAGAAAAATTGAGCCTTGTTTCTTTCGATAAACCATTTACTTACCTTTATGAGCCTAAAGATATTTTATCCTTACCTTTCTTTTAAAAGAACTTAGTTATACACATGTTGTGAGAAGCACTTAAACGGAGTAAGGGTGGAAATATGAGAAAATATTACTACCATAACCCAAGTACATTAAAAGAGATAAGTTGGGGGTTGTGGAAAAGAAAAAAAAAAGAATGAAAGAGGAGGTGAATGGTCTTATGCCAAAATAAAAGAAAAATGTGAATTATGGCAAAGAAAGAAAAGAAAAAAAGAAAATGGTGATTTATTGTGAGAAATGCTCGAAAAATGGTTGAAAGAGTTGGGTGTTGAAGTAAGGTTATCTTGTGCTTAAAATGGTTATTTTTATTAAGAGACTCAGTTCTTTTATTTGTTTAAACTTTCCCATTCCTTCTTGACCTTTACCAAGCCTAACGTTACAAGCTTATAAAAGACCTATTGATCCGATGTAGTGTGATTTTTCTACATAGTGGAGAGTGATTTGATAAGTGAGCCTATGGAGCTTGATTTGTGATTGATGTCACGCAATTTAATATATTTTTAGAGGCCAAGACTTGTATTCATGTTATATTGTGCATAAAATCATCTGAGTGTTCGGACTAATGTATTGTGGTAAGATGGATGTTAAGAGTCGATAACGATTTTAAGGTTGACATTTGGATTATTCTTGAACTTGAGTGATATTTAATGATTATATGTGTTGTATGTTATGCATGATTTTTGAGACAAAGATTTTTGAATCACTCTTGATTAACGCTAGCATGGCTGTATTTTGTTTTAATAAAGAATTCATTCCATGCCTTTCGCTTGAATTGCTAGGGACTAGCAATAAGCTAGTTGGGGGTTGTGATGAAAGTCATAAAATGCATCTAAACAATACTTAATTGTTAACACTTTAGTGTTAATCTCGGTCGTAATTGTACTTTTACATGTTGATAACTCTAAAGTGTTATTCATAAATCATTGACTTAATTCGATGCATTTTCAGGTGCTTTGAGTACAAAAGAGATGATAAAGTGATCCATGTTTAAAGCGCTAAAAGATCTTGGGTGTCGGTGCTCGTTTTTGTCCAAGGTTTAGACATTTCCAAACATGATTTAAAGATGATTAAAAGTCTAAACCAAGGTTGGAGCAATAAAGTACATTGAGTTAAAAGACTGCACACAAGTGTGTACATCACTTTGGAACAAGTTAAGGGCAAACACACTAATGTGTGCACTTCTGCGTGCATACAAGCTGAAGGAGTTTCACTAAATTGCCAGAATTTCCTGTACAGATCAATCATCTTTGCAGATTAAACTGTATTGATTTAGAAAGAACCAGGAGATGAGCCATATATGATTAGAAAGATCCAGAAGTCTATTTTCTGAAGAATTTTACGGTTTGTAAAAAGGATTTTTCTAGAGAACGTTATGGCAGTTTTAGTAGACACAGTTCAGGCCCCCAAAACAGCTTCAACCTAGCGCCGCGCCTCTCACTGTCCAGCGCCCCAGCACCCAGGCAAACAAGAGTGAGCGCCTAGGCACCAATGAACCAGCGCCCAGGCAAACAAGAGTTAGTGCCTAGGCACCCATGAACCAGCGCCACACCGCCCACTCGCCTCCTGACCTGATTAGGGCGAGCAAATGACATTATTCCGAGACCAAACTGCCCCTCATGGGCTATAAATATGCCTTTAAGGAATGTGCAGCCGGGCAAGCAAGAAATTCAAGAGAGAAAGGAGGCAGAGAAAGAAAGGAAGGAAGGAAGGAAGAGAGAAAAAACAGATTGGATCCAAGGGATCCAAATCTAGCATTCTTCCATTTTATTTCTAAGTTTCTTGAGGGCTAGAAATCAAGGAGGGAGAGCATCCATATTGCTCTTCCACCTTGAACTCTATGGCCACATCAAGGGGACAGCATCCTTATTGCTGTTCCACCTTGATTTCCGTGGCCAACTATTCTTCACACAAGGGAAAAGGATGAATCCTTAGGGATTTATTGTTCCTTATTTCCTGTTCTTGATTCAGTTGTACGGATTTAATGTTGAATATTGTTTTATGAATTATTCATTAATTAAGTAAGAAGGACTTTAGTTCATGTGATAGATGCACTTTTTATTCTTCTTCTTTTAGATTCTCTTAATCCGGTGATTGCATCATTTTCATCCTTTGAGGTTGTTTGATGTGATTGATTCTGGTAGATTTATTTTATTGATTGTCCATTACTGCGATATTGTATTTTAAGATATATTGTCATTTTTTGATAATCTTTAAGATCGGTCATGTGTGCTTGAACCGAAATCAATGAGTAATTTGTAGCAATTATATTAGAGTTATAAATGTGCTTGATTGAATATATTCCGATTGCTTGTTTAGGATGTGAAACTTGCAATCGAGATAAAATCAATTGAATCAAGAGTGGAAATAGGGAACGAACCTAAGGAGGATTCCTAGAACCTTGTTATTTCTTATTTATATTTCATTTACATTTACGCAATTTTCCTTTACATTATTTCACCATCAAAACTCAAAAATATTTAGTTTAACTTTTATCGTTCGTTTTAAGGTTCACACATTTTCCTTTGTACTTAACTTGTTTCCCTGTGGAATCGACACCCCAAAGCCATACTACAATAACCGTGTTATACTTTGGGCGTAACCACGTGGAATACGGATATTTGAAGTTAATGATTCTTGAGATTGTGGTTAGACCTAGAATATGGATAACCAATTTATTAGGGATTCTACCATTTTGAGAAACAAAGTAAGTGAAACTTGTCCATTCAAAACTCTTGTCAATTATGGTTTAGGTGAAGTCGAGTCCTTAGCACGTTAGTTCATAAGAGTCTTCATTCCAAAGTTTGCAAATCTTCCGTAAATTGTTATTACTTCTGTTTTTCTTTTTAGTTAATTGCTAGTAAACTTTTCTCCTACAAATATTTGGTTGCTTAAATAACAGCAAGAGTTGAGTCATAATTTCTGTAGTATTTGCTCAGTCCTCATTGGGAACGATATTTACTCATCATTTTATTACTGAATGATTAGTGCACTTGTTGGTGTTAATTTAATCGCATCAAGTTTTTGGCGCCATTGCCGAGAACTGAAATAAAATATTACATTTACTGTGATTCTACTAGTTAATTTGAGAGTTTATTAATTTAGTTTTTAAGTCTATTTTTGCAGGGTTTTCGTTACTAGTGCATGACACGTACTAGTGGGAGAATACTTGCAGAACTGAATCCAGAGGTTGAGCGTACTTTTCACGCTTTGAGAAGAGCAGCACCAGTAACAATTAATACAATGGCAGATGGAAACAATGCAAAGGTGCAACGTGCACTGTGGGATTATGTCATGCCAAAGATGGATGGTGTTGAATCTAGCATTCGACGACCACCTATACAAGCGAACAATTTTGAAATTAAGCCCACCATCATTTAGATGATTCAACATTCAGTACAATTTGGGGGCCTATCGCAAGAAGATCGAAATGTTCACTTGACGAATTTCATTGAAATTTGTGGTGACACATTCAAACATAACGGAGTATCGGAGGATGCAATTCGCTTAAGGCTTTTCCCATTTTCATTGAGGGATAAAGCAAAAAACTGGTTGACTTCTTTGCCTACCGGATCCATAACAACATGGGCAGAATTGGCACAAATTTTTTTAGGGAAATACTTCCCTCCCGCAAAAACTGCAAAGTTACGTAATGAAATTACTATGTTCTTGCAAGTCGAGTGGGAGTCACTCTATGAGGCATGGGAACGTTTTAAAGACCTGTTGAGAAGATGTCCTTATCACAAGTTGCCCACTTGGATACAGGTACAAACTTTTTATAACGGTTTAACTAGTACAACCCAAAACATGATTGATGCAGCTGCAGGTGGCACGATCATGAGAAAAACTCCAGAAGAGGCTTTTGATTTGCTAGAAGAGATGGCCACAAATTCTTATCAATGGCCAGTTGAGAGGTTACCTATTAACAGAGCCTCAGGATTGCACAATATAGATGCTGTTACAGCTTTAACAGCACAAATGGAGGTTCTCACCAAGAAGATAGATGGACTTTATCCTACAACACATGTTATATGTGAATTGTGTGGTGGTAGTGGCCATTATAGCAGTAACTGTCAGGTAGGTTATCAATTTGCATCTAATTCATCTGTTGAACAAGCTAACTTTGTTTCTGTTGTGAGTTTTAAATTACTCACAAGCACACGAGTCATTTGCAGTATAGTGTTGTGCAAGTGCGAGGTCGAATCCACAGGGAATTGCGTTGTGAAAGTATATTTTCAATCTAAACTAACTCTATCTTAACCTAGTTTCGAATTTCAGATGATAATTTGCAAAATAAATTAAAATTAAACTAAATTGATTTTTAAAAACTAATAATTAAAACACTAAGGTTTCCAAATCAACCCCACCGAAGTTAAGCATATATGTTCTAAAAATATAGCCTATCAAAACATTCCATGAATCCAACTATAAGACAAAAAACAAAGAATATCCCAACTAAACCAAAAACATCAAATGTATCCGCTCTTAACAAATCACAAAGGAAATCCAATTTAATCGAAAAGTATTCAACGTATCCATCAGATGAAACACAAGAAATATCCAACAGACAATTTAAACTCAATCAATTATAGGATTAACTTAAATAATTGACAGAACATTTATACTAAAAATTGTCAGATTTGTACAAGCAAATCTGAACTACTACGCCAAACAACGGTGGGGCTTCATCTTCAACCTTAGCTGAAGAGTCTAGCCACTCATAACTATGAAACTACAATTCATAATAAAAGTGCTAAACATTTAAACTAAAACAACTAAATGTAAAGAAATAAATAAATAACTTTACATGGGAGAAATTCCACTCACTGACGGGCAGCGCTTCCCCTCGTGGTGACAAAGCCTTCAAGATCCACCAGAATGCTAGCAGACATCCATCGGTAAACACCAAAGTGGCTCAGGAATTGTACACTGAATGATGAGGCCAGATGGTGTTTATATAGGGGGAGTATCACAAGTGCAATATGCTTCCAATCCGATGTGGGATACTGTAGATTCCAGGTTTTGCTCTTTGACCTTTGTCTACTAAAACTGCCATAACTTTCTCTAGAAAAATCATTTTATTGATCCGTAAAATTCTCCAGAAAATAGACACCGGGATCTTTCCAAGAATATATGGCTCATCTCTTGGTTCTTCCTGAATCAATACAGTTAAATCCTCAAAAATGGTTGATCTGTCACGTTGAAATCATGCATAGCCTGACCTTTGTCTACTAAAACTGCCATAACTTTCTCTAGAAAAATCATTTTATTGATCCGTAAAATTCCCCAAAAAATAGACATCCGGATATTTCCAAGTATATATTGTTTATCTTCTGGTTCTTCCTAAATCAATACAGTTTAATCCTCAAAAATGGCTAATCTGCATGAGCAATTCTGGCACAACGAAACTTCTTTCCAAGCTTGTAAACCTGTAAAACAACGAAAACAACTCAAAGTAACAAATTCCTAAGCTAACAAATGTAAATTAAAGGGCCAAAATATGCAATATTTGGCACTCATCAGTTTCAAATTTTCATAGGCAAAACAATCCATATAGCAATACATATAATCCGGGATGGAGGAATCATCCGAATTTGTCGTGGAATCAAAACAATGCGAAACAACATCTTCTTGAATACCCACCTCAAGAAAAAAGTCCAACTTGGAGGACATGATGGTCAAATTCTTAAATGCAGCAGAAACTGGGTTCCAAAATCAAGAGGCATCCATCAGAAATCTGGAAGTTCAGGTGGGCCAACTAGCAACTATAATTTTTGGACGTGCACAAGGCTCTCTTCTGAGCAACACAGAAAAAAAATCCTAAGGAGAATGTCAAGGCCATAACACTAAGGAGTGACACACAATTGGATGAGCCAAAACCTAAAGAAGTCACTGATCAAGAAGGTGAGAAAGAAGAGACTATGCAAGAGGAGAAACTTGTTTCAGAAAAGAAGTCTACTGGTAAAGGTTTGATCGATTCTAACTCTAAAACTGAAGAGTGCAGCGCCATACTGCAAAACAAGCTACCTCCAAAATTGAAAGATCCAGAGAGTTTTACTATACCCTGCACTTTGGGAAGTTCATTCTTTGATAAAGCTTTATGTGACCTTGGTGCAAGTATCAATCTTATGCCTCTTTCAATTTTCAGGAAACTTGGACTAGAAGAAATCAAAACAACAACAGTGTCATTGCAATTAGCTGATCGATCTATTAAGAGACCACGAGAAATTATAGAAGATGTGCTGGTAAAGGTTGATAAATTTATATTCCCTGTAGACTTCATTGTTCTCGACATGGAAGAGGATCGTGAGGTACCTCTTATACTTGGATGTCCATTCCTTGCTACAGGGAGAGCCTTAATTGATGTACAACAAGGGAAATTGACTTTAAGAGTCAATGATGAGCAAGTAGTTTTTGATATGTATAAAATTATGAAATACCCTTCTGGCTTTTCTACTTCTTCTTGTTTTCAAGTGGATATTGTTGATAACCTTATTGAGGAGTTTCAGGAGACAAAATTAAACGAAAATACTTTGGAGAGATGCATCATGGAATCAGGAACTAATACCACTAAAATACTC
This sequence comes from Bretschneidera sinensis, assembly GCA_023935145.1. Taxonomy (NCBI): domain Eukaryota; kingdom Viridiplantae; phylum Streptophyta; class Magnoliopsida; order Brassicales; family Akaniaceae; genus Bretschneidera; species Bretschneidera sinensis. The sequence goes on from CM043699.1 coordinate 124,369,592, forward strand.
GTCATCAAAGAAGAAGCAAGGAACTTGAAGTCTGAAATGGGAAAAGAAGAGCCAGAAGAACAAATAATAATAACTGAATTGAAAACTTTACTTGCTCATTTGAAATATGCTTATTTAGAGAAAAATATTTTCCCTGTTATGATATCTTCTTCGTTGACAGGTAAAATGGAAGAACGGTTGCTGGAAGTCCTAAGAAGGCACATATTTCCAGGAAAGCTGAAATCTCGATGGACTGGACCATACACCGTGATAAGTGTCTCACCTTTGGGTGCCGTTGAAGTACGACACGAGAAAAACAAAGAGACATTCAAGGTTAACGGGCACAAATTGAAGAACTACATTATAGGGACATTTGACCCACAATCATCCACAACCATTCTCCAAGAGCCATAAATCCGAAATTCAAGCTAAAGACTATAAATTAGAACTACCATTTTGGTTCTTAATTTTTTATTTTTCTTGCCTTTAGAAGTTGTTTTGTGTGTTTCAATTTTTTTTTTGTTTTGTTTAATTTATCTGGTACTTCAATTTTTTTGGCCTTACAGTGTGTATTCTTGGTTTATTTTCAGGCTTACTTAGAGTCAGGACAGAGCTCCAGTGCTGCAGCACCAGATCATACCCCTACACACCAACCAGGTCAGTGATTCAGCGCTGCAGCCTCACATTTTTGGCGCTGTAGTGCCAGGACCTGCACCCACACGCTGTTCCTACTCATATGTTAAATTGCCCAGAAATTCAGCGCTACAGCGCTGGAAAGTGGGAGCTGCAGCGCCAGGTCGAACACTAGTGTTTAAATAAACAGCTCTTCCACTGTTAGGGCATTTCAAAAATTAGATTTCCAGCTGCTCTCTCTCTCTCCAAAACACCAAAATTACACTTCTCTTCCCTCATCACACCACCATATCCCGGTCATAGCAGTGATCCAGAGGATGAGGACATTGACAAAGACGATTAATTCGGCCTTCGACTAATCAGGGGAGTTCCATTCTCTTACTTTATACTTCAAATTTTATACATTGCGGACAATGTATCATTTAAGTTTGGGGGTGGGAACTTTATCTGAGTGTTGTGCGCTACTCATGTTTTTAGTTATTTTTCTGTTTGTTATATCTGAGTGCTTTCTGTTTGTTTGCTTTATCTGAGTGCTTTCGGTTGTTTGATTTTGATTTTGCCAATGATGAGAAATAGATTGACTTGATTATAGCCATTGAAAATTTGAAAAATGTTGTGTTTGTCTGTGTGCTTGAATTTGTTGTTGGATTTATTTTACATCGAACTCTTTGAACACAATGAGCACTTACACCTAAGCACTTTGTTGTCTTGCTGTTTCGGAGAACGTTTATGTGAGCAGTGTTGTTCTTGTGATCTCTTAGACTCTAGAACTTGTTTGAAGACCACTCGAGGCGAAATCCTAGGTAGTACTATACCAAAGACAAGATCCAGGCCATGTTTGGAAAGTTTGAGCCTTTCTAGCCAACCCTTGATATGTGATTATCCTTTGTTTTCCCCTTTTGAGCTTGGATATCTATTGTTTTGTCACCCAATCATCTAACTTATTTTCTTTTCAAAGAAAAAAAAACCATGAAAAAAAATGCTACTACTCTACCTCTCATCTGTGAGCACATCGATTAATGAATGGACTATTCTCTCAAGTAGTGGCAGAGGATTGAGCAAGAGAAAGCGGTATTCGACTTGGCTGTGTTAAGTACTAAATATTTCCCATCAAGAGTGACCAAGGGAAAGATCGAAGTTAAAAAGTTTACCACACGAACTAATTGATCAAGTTGTATTCTGCCTATCACAGGCAGCTGGCAAAGCCGTGTTTGATCGTTGTGTGCATGCTATGTTGTAGTTTTATTAATGCACACGGAAATAAAGACTGGTGCTACAATAGTACAAGCATACAAATAAAAAAAAAGAAGAGAAAAAGAAAAGAAGAAGAAGAAGAAGATGTGACAACAACAAAAGCATTTGAAGTATTCCATGATAACTGAGGGAAAGTTTAAAATTGATATTGGTTGATGTGCTTAAGGTGATGTGAGCCTCAAATAAATATTTTACCATACCTTAACCTTAACCAAAGTTACAAGCTAAATAAAGTCCTGGTGATCTCGGGTATTGTCATGGCCTACATTAGTGAAGTGGTGTGAAAAGCAAGCTTATGGACTTTGAAAGATTGGCATTATCCTACTTACTTGCATAAACCGATCAGAGTAGCGAGATGATTAAGTTTATAAAGGTGTCACACACACACACACGTTTGAAGAATTTGATGTAAGATAAAGCTAATGATAAATTTGAAATTCTAGACATTTGCAAAATTTGGAAAGTTTTCATGCGTTATAATCTATATGCAATCTTTGAGGCATGTTATATCAAATCTAATCAAACCATCTCTCACTCTTAGGATGTGTGTGCATAGAATTTTGTTCTAGTTTGCTCGAGAACTAGCAAAAACATAAGTTTTTGGGTGAGATAACTCTGAATAAATCATGTTATTATACTGCTTTTAGGCACCTTTTTTGTGTTGATCTTAAGCATTAGAATTGTGTTGCATGTGTTTTTAGAAATTTGAGTTTAGTTTATCTTATTCTACTAATAAGTTGTTTTAGTTGAATGATCAATGCTAAGTCATGAAATCTATTGTGCAGACACTTGCTGGAACACTGAAGAACACTGGAAGGCCAAAATGCGAAAAGGAGACAGAAACTCAAGGTTGCAGCGCCAGGATGTTGGCGCTGCAGCGCTGGAAGCTGACAAAAAGAGAGGATTTGGACAGAAAGTTGAAGCTGCAGCACCAGAATAGGGTAAGAAATTACATCTCGGAGCTGCAGCACTGGGATGCTGAAGTTGCAGCGCCAGCCCACTGATTTTGAAAGCTATAAATACAAACCCTAGCTGAACAAGAAGGGGGAGCGAGGCCGTATAGGAAGAAAACAGAATTTGGAGGAGATTAGACGCAAAAGGAGAATTGGAGACACTTCGGGAGGCTACTCATCAAGATTTTAAATCATTATTCTCTGGTTTTGTATTATTCTTATCTATCTATGTTGATGTTTTATAATATGAGCATAGGTTGTTTGAATATTATTATGGAGTAGATATTTTTGTGTTAAGGATAGATGGATCCTAAACCTTTATCTTGAGTTGTTGTTTGGACGAGTGGAATTTAATATGTTTTTCAAAGAGTGTGTTTTATTTCTCTTAATGCTTTTTATTATTTTGATTCCTTCTTTGGGCATGGTGATGTGTCGAATAGAGAAGCCATGCTTTTATGAATGGTTGAACTAATAAATATGATATTGAATTGTTATCTATGCAAAGGCCAGGGTAAAACATGCCATGAATGGAATAGGAGTAACCGAATAGGGATTCTAGGAAGTTCATGTGGTCCGCTTAAATCATAACTGAATAGGGAGATTTAACTGAAAGGAATCCATAAACACTTAATGCTTCTTAATTTGAATTAATCTAGAATAGACCTGGAATACGGATATTTGAAGTTAATGATTCTTGAGATTGTGGTTAGACCTGGAATATGGATAACCAATTTATTAGGGATTCTACCATCTTGAAAAACATAGTAAGTGAAACTTGTCTATTCAAAACTCTTATCAATTATGGTTTAGGTGAAGTCGAGTCCTTAGCACGTTAGTTCATAAGAGTCTTCATTCAAAAGTTTGCAAATCTTCCATTAATTGTTATTGCTTCTGTTTTTCTCTTTAGTTAATTGCTAGTAAAATTTTCTCCTACAAATATTCGGTTGCTCAAATAACAGCAAGAGTTGAGTCATAATTTCTGTAGTATTTGCTCAGTCCTCGTTGGGAACAATATTTACTCATCATTTTATTACTTGAACGATTAGTGCACTTGCTAGTGTTAATTTAATCGCATCAGTTGCCAACCTAAGGGCTTGGTCCACACCTTAGGCTATTGATCTCCCTTTGCAACGAGTTAGGCATGGTGTATACTCTAACTCTTTTCTTTCTTAAGGGATTCAGCATGAGTGTAAACTGAGTTGTTCCTTAAGAGAGCATGAGGGCTGTGGAGATCGACAACCACACAGGACTTAGGGCTTGGTCCACTCCCGGTTTCCCATGTTGATTAACCCAAGAATCTAGTGTGGATATCCTTTGTTACTAATTTCGAACTCAGGATCGGTCATCCAAATTGATTCGACTAACTTATCCATACCACATGCATACATTGATCAGGCACATACATATGAGGAATGTAAATACAAACAGGTATTAATCAAGTTAAATATTCTAACAAAGCTATAACAAAGATAATTAATGAATGAACACATGGAAAAGCATAACTAGGGCTTCAATCTAGCCTTATAGGTTTTTAGTTACACATGCTAAGTAAACTAAATATTCTAAACATAATGAAATAAAAATAGAAAACTAAAACCGAAGAAGACTCGGGAGACGAGTCGTCAATTCCTCTCCTAAGCTCTCTACTTCGAATCTAGAACAATATGTATGGTTTATGTGTTTTACAGGCCTATTTATAGGGTCCTCTTAGTGTCTCAAAACCCTAATTCCTTCTTGGAGCCGGAAGACTTCTTTCTATATCTGGCTCAGTCGCCTCTAGAGTGATTGCGCTCGAGCGTATGCGGGATGCCCTCGAGCCTTCTTCAAGTGTGCTCGTGCTCTTGGGCACTCGATCTCAATGGGGAGCGCTCGAGCGCACCTTGTTGGATGGCAGATCTTGACTTTTGCTTTTAAAAGCTCCAAATTATCATCTTTTTGTCCAAGCCCTGTGAAAAACACATAAAACACGAAAATGAAGTAGAAACTACTAAAATGTATAAATAAAGAGTCTAACAAGTGTAAATTAAGGGGCTTAAATATAACTATTTAAGCACCTATCATAGCCCTGAACTTACATATTGCTAGTCCCTTAGCAATACAAGACTAAAGACTGTGTTAGAACAAAACCTAAAGATAAATTCATTTCCATGATACTCAAAGATTTGGGTTGTGCATAAAACTATGATAACCATTATGAGTAAGCTTAAAATAAAAACACATTTTTGTATTGAAAAAAGATTTTCAAAAGCTCGTGTTACTTAACGAAGGCTGGCCTAAGGCATCGCAAGTTTAATTTGTGTGTGATGAATTAACATATATAAGATAGGGCTTCCACATAATTTTAGTGTATAGTGTTTTGGTGCCCAAACCTTTATCGAATTTCTTATCAAAGAGAACAAAATGGTATAATACTTGCTTTTTCTTTCTTTTTCTTTTTATCATGCGATCTTTGCCATGTTGAGTTCCATCGAGCTTTCTATTTGACCCCTGTAACGAGTGTTTAGCCAATGACTCCCAAACCAGATGGTTTTAGGGCATTAGGTGTAAAGACACCCCTAAAGACTTACTAACTCGAATAAAAAAGGATACGAAACTAACAGGTTTTAATGCTTCTAAATGAAATTCTCACCTTTTGACGTGAACATTCAATGCTTACTGAGGCAAGAGGCCTAGTTACTCAGTGGAAAGTTTTTACTGATCATTAGAAGCTTTTCGTTTTCTTTTTGCATGATGAACATTTTTCTTAATTTTTCTTATGCCAAAGTGTTCTTTTCAACAAGTCCTCCGATTACAGTTAGGTTATGGAAGCATATATAAAAGAATTATGTGTCATACCCCACACAAATACGTCTAAATGTGCTTGTGCAAATTTGGATCAAACTTGAATTCTTTGGTACCTTGAGATAGGTAACTAACTTTGTAAAATTCCTAATACAAGACTATGTATTCTAGCTTTTAAGCTTACTAATGAAGTGTTATCAAATTTTTAAATCAACCAAAATTTTTTTTTACCAAAAGAACATGCATTTATCTTTTCTAAAAAACAAAAACTGGGACTTAGTGTGTGCATGTGTTTCAAGGGTGTGTTTAATAGTATCTAGTATCTCCCACTACCCCCAAACTTAAAATACACATTGTCCCTAATGTGTGTGTGGCATAGAAAGATCTGACCTGGGAGATGGAGAACTAGTTGGCTTGTTTGCTTGCTTGTACACGCCCCCAAACTTGAACTGGATGCACGCACTAAGTACCTGACAAAGAAAAATAAACATTGTTCCGCAAAACAAAATATAAATAATAGACATGTAAATATAACTATAAACAAATGAAAAGTACTCAAATGAAAAAGGATATGTCTGGGGTACCTCCCATGAGCGCTAAGTTTTACTTCTTCAGCCAGACCGGGGTATCCTCTCACTGCTGATCATCTATGGGTACAGTCGAGGAGGTACCGAGTACAAGAGGTAGGCGATCAAGGATGGCCTGTAGCATCACCTCCTGTCATGTAAACTATGCCTCTAACCCAGTGATCTGCTGATAGATCAAGTGGGCTGCCTCTCGATCCTCCCGATGGATGTCGGACAACTCACAACGGAAGGAGGATAGCTCATCTAGGAGGTGCTGATACTCCATGGATCCCATATCTGTCTGATCCTCCTCCCATGAAGGACTCACTGGTGGATGCTCAGCCTCCATTGAATCATCTGCTATAGGTTTGGTAGCTGGAATCTGTGCCCGGGGTCCTCGGTGCATGTGAGACTAGCTGAGACTCCACTGGGCTCTCCCAAAGAAAGGATGGTCATTAACTGGGCCATCTATAGAGGAGCCTCCAATCCCCTTCTTCTTAAAGATATGGCTGAGAAAGAAGGGGAAAGGAAGACTCCAGGCATTAGCTTTGGTCGTCTACCAGTTATGCACCCCATCCCAAAACTTGTGTATCTGACTCCATATGACCGCTGGGATGGAGTACTAGTGACCTCAATGAAAGGTGTAGAGAGCTTGTAAGAACTGATCCCACCTCTGTGTCTTGTGCCCCAAAGGACACACGTTCCGCTACAGGACTGAGTCAATAAACCATAAATAGGGAGGCAACCTCGACCAACTCCCTGAATTATTGTGACGGTTTGCATACTGTCCCACACACATATCCTCTATGATGTGTGGTAGAGGGAACGGGTCAGGCTGCTCCTCCATGTGGCTGTCCTCCGGTGGGGACTCATCACAGCAGTGTAAAGAACTGGCTATGTCGCTCATGGTCAGCTCTATGAATCTGCCCTGGACTGACGAAGATAAAATCTCTGGCCTAGTGCAGTCGTAGGTCAGGTTCCCATAAAAACTGACCACGAATCAAGTGTGTGCTGTCGAGCAGACTGGCTTGAACAGCCGCTTGAGACCCCTGTTCTTAAACTCTTGGACCGCCCATCTTGTGGCGTCCGAACTTTTGAAGTCTGTATCTACACTGAATGTAGTTTCGAACAGTATTTCACGTTGTTTGAAACTGGGCCGGGATGCCTGGTGGCGGCTCCTAGAAGCTCAGGATGTGGAAGCCATGTTCTGAGATATGAAACTGTGTTACTATCAAAATTGTGCTCGATCACAGATATTGTGCACTCGATCTCACGATATTGTGCACTCGATCTCACGAGAGCTAGTGCACTCGATAACTGGTACCTAGCGCTCGATCGCACTCGGTCAGGCAATTTGTCGAACACTTTATGTGCACCAAAAATAAAAAACTGTAGAATTTATACACCCTTGATCCCAAACCTCCTGCAAATGTAAAGCTACCTAATCAACACACAAGAATAACATATATAGATTATGTATGTGTAATACTAAAGATCCAAAATCGTGGGTGTGTGTTAGTATCCAAAAAAAAAACAAAAAATATGCGTGTACCTTGTGTGCTTTAAGAGGGTGGTATATGTGTAAGGGAGAAAGAGAATGTATTTACCTCGTGGTTGGCTCGGTTATGTGGCGAGGTGGTGGTGGTGGTGGTGTGGAGTGCCGGATGAGGGTTGAAGGTAGGGTTTTGTTGTGTGTGCTGGTTCGTGCGAGAGAGAGATAGTAGAAGTGCGATTGAGTGTAAGTGAGCAATGAAACAGGAAACTATTTATAATATGCACATCACTTCTCTGCTCCGAGTGCACTCGAGCGCATTTATGAAGTGCGCTCGATCGCACGATGCGTAAGTGCGTAGGGTACTACGCTCGTTCGCACTGGAATGTAGGGGATGTGCGCTCGAGCGTAATGAATGGTGCGCTTAAGCGTAATACAGTATGTAAAGTGTATTATGACTTACCAAAAACTAAATTAGAACGATATAGTCATACCATATTTTAGTGGCATTCAGTACCACTAACCTTGAGAGAGGCACTTGAGCTATATGTTATGCAAGTGGAATTTGCTCAAGTGTTCTCTATGGTAGCTTCAAGGCTACATTTTTTGAAGGAGGCATTTAGGGCCCCCATCAGGTGGTTCAAGTGCTGTTGACAGCTGCTTTGTCTCCAATTTAGGTGTCTGGTCAATAAAATAAGGAAAAGTCATGTTAGTAAGTGCAAGATTTTTAAATAGAGGATTACACTTACTTGAAAGCTCGGGTGTTTTCTTGATGGTGTGCACAGCTCCATTAATATCTTTAATCACGTTATCATCCGGCCCAATATCCAATCTCATGTCAGCATGGTTGGGGATGGTCTCCAATGGAACAGTGCAATGGACTTTAGATACTTTCTCACCAATTTCTTGCATGAAACTCACATTATGACACCTATCATCAATTTTAGTGGAGTCTATTGTATTGAATATTTTAAATTCTACTTCTTCATCATTTACTCGCATAGTGACAATACCCCTTTTTACATTAATGTTTGTGTCAGCAGTGATCATAAATAGTCTCCCTAAGATGATAGGGAGTAGTACAGGCATATGACATTCCTCCATGTCTAATACAATAAAATCGGCAGGTAAAATAAATTTACCTACTCTTACCAAAACATCCTCGAGGATACCTCTTGGTCATTTGATGCTTCTGTCAGCCAATTATAACCTAATGGAGGTTGGTTGGAGTTCCTTCAAACCTAGTATCTTGAATATACTATAAGGTAGCAAATTGACACTCGCTCTCAGGTCCAATAATGCATGCTCGAAAAGCTGGTCACCTAGCCTGCAAGGAATAGTAAAACTACTCGGATCTTTTAGTTTAGGTGGTAATTTTCTCAATAATACAGCACTCACCTCTTCGGTCAAGGCTACTGTTTCATGCTTCTGAAATTTTCGTTTGTTAGTGCAACAATCTTTTAAAAACTTAGCATAAGTAGGTAGTTGTCTTATTGCATCTAATAAAAGAATATTTATTTCCACCTTTTTCAAGGTTTCAAAAATGTCAATCATTTTTGTTTCCTTTTTAGGCTTCATTAACATTTAAGGGAAGGGTGGAGGTGTATTTATCTTTTCCATCTCTCTTATTTTAGATGTGGAGGTTTGGTCTGGAGATGCTTGTGTAGGCTCATTGGTGCCGATAATCTTACCACTTTGTAAGGTAGTTATAGCATTCAGTTGCTGATATCCTCTTGGATTAGGCCGTGGCTGGGCTGGGAGCTCTCCTTGCTTTCTGCTACTCAATTTCTTGGCCAACTGTCCCATTTGTACCTCTAGTCCTTGAATGGCTTGATCATGTTTTGTAGTGATTTGCCTCATTTCAGTCCGAAATTGCCTTGACTCTTCCATGAATTGTTCATGTTTATTCAGGATTTGTTGTTGCTGAGTCGCTAGTTGCCTCATAAGACTTTTGAGGTCATTCTTCTTTAGTTCAGGAGCAGATTGGGCTGCTGGTTGGAAGTTTCTTTGCTGCCCTTGACTGTTTTGGTTGTTGCTCCACGAGAAATTTGGGTGATTCCGCCATCCAGGGTTGTATGTGTTTGCATAAGGGTTGTTCTTTGGTGGATAATTGCTTGGTCCCACAAAGTTGACTTGCTTATGATCTGCAGATGAATACAAAGGACATGTATCAGTATTATGATCAAATTATGGGCAAATAGCACATACCTGGAGTGGTGTAGCTGGTGGGTTCGTTGAGGTGTTTTGAGCAGCCATGGCTTTTACTAATAGGTCAAGTTACCTCTCCACAACAGCCATTTGAGGATATGATCCTCTGTTTAAGCTTACCTCATACAATCCCTTACTTTTGGTTATATGTCTACCTCGAGAGGAGAACTGCTGCGTGTGTTCACTTGGGGTTTCGAAGAGTTCCATAGCCTCTTCGCTGCTCTTTTCCATTAGCACTCCTCCATAACCTAAATCAACAATATTTTTTTTAGAATCACTCAAACCTTCATAGAAAGCTTGTACCAGTTCGTCTTGGGGTAGGTCGTGGTGTGGGCGCTTGAGTAGTAGCTCGTTGAAGTGTCCCCAGGCTTTGAAGAATAGATCACCATCCTTTTGTTGGAAGGATTGAATTTCTTTTCTTATTTGCCTCGTCTTTTGGGCTGGGAAGAACTTCCTTAGGAATTTGCTAGCCAACTCCTCCCAAGTGTGGATGGAAACTGCAGGCAAAGAATTATACCATAATTTAGCATTATTTTTCAAGGAAAAAGGGAAAAGAATTAACCTTATTCCTTCTTGGTCTAAGCCTCGGATGTGCTAGAATTTGCAAAGGTCGAAGAACTCTTGAAGGTGCAAATGTGGATCCTTACTAGGTGTACCCCTAAAGTGAGTCAGTGCACTGAGTATCTGCGGAGATATGTAGTAGTTTCCTTTCGCCTCAGGTTGATACGTAATACACGAAGGTTGATCGAGGTTCTGCGGGATAAAGGATTGCTTCATCGGCCTCCGCTCAGGTGGTTGCTGTTTGGCTATCTGTTCTGCCATTGGTGTGTCTTCTTCAATTCCTCCTTTGTCCTCTTCTGAGTTGTCTCTAAGTCTTTGTCGGATAGTCCTCTCTAGCTCAGGATCAAAGGGAAAGAATGCTGGATGCTTGGATCATCGTCCGTGCATGAATCAGTGGCAGTGGCAGTTACTTAAGTGCAGCAGTCAAACACTGCTACTTGGATTACTCTCTGCCTCAATTGGACTTGATCGCACAGAGGGTGCGCTCGATCGCAAGTGGCACAGAAAGCTCTTCTAGAGTACCTGAAACAGAGAAAAAGGAAATTGATTAGGGTTTAGATGAAGTGAAAAAATAAGATAAACACAATAATTAAGAATCGAATAAAAAGAACATAACAATAATTAAATTAAATGAGAAATTAATTCTAGAAAGAAATTTTAGTGTAATCCCCGGCAACGGAGCCAAAAACTTGTTGGAGTGATTATCTACCTAAATAAATATGTAAATAACCGTCCAAGTTTTACTTTCAAGTGCACAAGGTCTGTGGTAGCATAGTGTGCAAGTGCGAGATCATTTCCACAGGGATTGGTGAATTTCGTTTTAGAATTAGTTTCTTCAAGTTTAAAAAGAGAAATAGCAGTTTGATTGTGAGTAAATAATAATAATGAGAACATAGGACTACGATATCCACCCTAATTATACTTTCCCACCAAGTAAAGCTTCAATGCTCTAGCCTTATCATGAATATCTAATGGTTGCCAACCTAAGGGCTTGGTCCACACCTTAGGCTATTGATCTCCCTTTGCAATGAGTTAGGCATGCTGTATACTCTAACTCTTTTCTCTCGTAAGGGATTCAACATGGGTATATTCTGAGTTGTTCTTTAAGAGAGCATGAGGGCTGTGGAGATCGGTAACCACACAGGACCTAGGGCTTGGTCCGCTTCCGGTTTCCCATGTTGATTAACTTGGGAATCCGGTGTGGATATCCCTTGTTACTAATGTTGAACCCAGGACTCGATCATCCAAATTAATTTGACTAACTTATCCATACCACATGCATACGTTGATCAGGCACATACATATGAGGAATGTAAATACAAACAGGTATTAATCAAGTTAAATATTCTAACAATGCTATAACAAAGATAATCGATGAATGAACATGTGGAAAAGCATAACTAGGGATTTAATCGAGCCCTATAGAAGTTTAGTTACACATGCTAAGTAAACTAAATATTCTAAACATAATGAAATAAAAACAGAAAACTAAAACCAAAGAAGACTCGGGAGACGAGTCGTCAATTCCTCTCTTAAGCTCTCTACTTCGAATCTAGAACAAAACATATGGTTTATGTGTTTTACAGGGCTATTTATAGGGTCCTCTTGGTGTCCCAAAACCCTAATTCCTTTTTGGAGCCAGAAGACTTCTTTTCATATCTGGCTCTGCCGCCTCTAGAGTGTTGCGCTCTAGCGTATGCGGGATGCGCTCAAGCGCAAGTGTGCGCTCGAGCCTTCTTCAAGTGCGCTTGTGCTCTTGTGCGTTCGATCTCAATGGGGTGCGCTTGAGCGCACCTTGCTGGATGACAGATCTTGACTTTTGCTTCTAAAAGCTCCAAATTATCATCTTTTTGTCCAAGTCCTGTGAAAAACACATAAAACACGAAAATGAAGTAGAAACTACTAAAATGTATAAATAAAGAGTCTAACAAGTGTAAATTAAGGGGCTTAAATATGACTATTTAAGCACCTATCAACTTCCCTCAACATAAGACCAATGCTTTTAAAAAGACAAATCTCCACTTTTGCACAAAAAGAAAACTAGACTTTGTATCAGTCTTGGGAGAAATTTAAAGAGTTATTAAGTATGTGTCCACACCATGGGTATGAGAGTTGGTGCTTAGTGAGCTATTTCTATAAGGGGCTTACCTATAGAGAGCGCCAATTCGTAAAGATGACGTGTAATGGTGAATTTCTGCAAAAAGACCCTGATGAGGCCATTGAGTACCTCAATAAGCTTGCTGATAAAGCTCACACTTAGACTGGACCTAATGTGACTGAAAGCATCAATAGGTCACGACCTGTAGGAAACCTATGTAGTGGTAGAATATACCATTTTAGGGAAGAAGACAACCTGAAAGCTAAGGTCAAAATGCTTACTAGGGAGATAGATGCATTAAAAACTAAAGGCTCAAAGCCCACGCATAGTTAATCATGCTGAATCTTCAGAACCATGTTTTGTGTGTGACGGGGTAGATCATCTTGCTCAAGAGTGCCCTACATTCATAGATATGAGAGAAATGTATGAGGAACAATGTAGTCCCTTAGGCATGTACAAGAAGCCTCTTGCACCCTTTTCCAACACCTATAATCCGGGATGGCGAAATCACCCTAACTTCAGCTGGAAGTCTAAAAACTAGCAGCTTGCACAACCCCCAAGACCATACTATGCACCATATCATGCACCTTCATACTCTAGGAGTTCTTTAGAAGACACTTTACATGCTTTTATAGAGGCACAGTGTAAGACAAACCAAAGGTGTGAGGCATTAATTTCACAGGTTGTTGAAGAGAACAAAGAGATTAGGAGCCAAGTAACCAAACTGATGGGCTCCTTGAGTGTGAATGAGAAAGGGAAGTTCCCTTCCCAAACTCAGTCCATACCCCATGGTCAACATATGACACAAACAAATCTAGAAAATGTAAATGCCATTGTGACAAGAAGTGGTAAGATATTACACATCCTAACAATGAACAAATCCGAGGATGTGGAAAAGGGACAAGGTAGTAGTGATGCTGAACTACCCAAGGACCCTGAGGTTACTAAGAGCCCTGTTAAGACACCATTCCCTTAAGCCTTAAAATCTAACAAGAAAAATCTGGATCTAAACAATGAAATCCTAGAGAACCTAAAGCAAGTAAAACTTAACCTTCCTCTTTTACATGTAATTAAACAAGCTCCTACCTATGCAAAAGTTCTCAAGGATTTATGTACAATTAAGAGGAAGCACCATGTAAAGAAAAAGCATTCCTAACTGAGCAAGTTAGTGCTTTAATTGAGCAAAGAATTCCTCCAAAATACAAGGATCTTGGCTGTCCAACCATTGCATGTAGCATTGAAAATCACGAAGTTGGACAAGCCTTGCTAGATTTAGGAGCTAGTGTAAACCTGATGTCGTTCTCTATTTACTTACAGCTAGGTTTAGGAGAAATCAAATCAACCACTGTGGTATTGTAATTGGCTGATCGTTCAGTCAAAGTACCTTGGGGTGTGGTAGAGGATGTCTTGATTCAAATAGATAAATTTTGCTATCCTGTTGATTTCCTAATCCTTGATATTACTTCTGCTGTTGACACTAACTCTAAAAATCCTTTGATTTTGGGTAGACCTTTCCTTACTACTGCAAATGCTCTAATTAATTGCAAGAATGGACTCATGAAGCTGTCTTTTGGAAACATGACCCTCGAGGTGAACATATTCAATGTTGCAAAACAGCCCGAAAATGAGGACGAGAACCACCACTTATACATGATCGAGTCACTCATCGATGAGGGAGTTTCTATACATCATGATTTTGATCTTCTTGAATATTTTCTTGATAATTTTGAGATTGATTCTATTAATGATAAAACTGATATAATTGATATTTGTGCTGTTTTTGATAAATCTAAGGATTATGGCACTCGAGTATAGCAACCAAAGTATGAGAAGTTGCCCGAAAGAAGCAAGAAGCAAAACCCTTCAAGTGTGGAAGTGCCTAAAGTCTAATTGAAGCCACTACCTAAGGGTTTGAAGCGTGTCTTCCTCGGTCCAGGTGATACCTTTTGTGTTATTATCTCATCTGTATTATCTACATCTCAAGGTGAGAACTTGATTCGGACCTTAAATGCACATAAATCAGCCTTAGGTTGGAGCATAGCTGATTTAAAAGGAATTAGTCCCCTGATCTGTTCTCATAAGATGAATTTGGATTAAGAGACTAGTCCTCGTAGAGACCCTCAACGTAAGCTTAACCTCACTATGAAAGAAGTAGTGAAGAATGAAGTGTTAAAACTATTAGACGCGAGAATTATATATCCCATAGCTGATAGTAAATGGGTAAGTCCTACGCAAGTCGTTCCTAAAAAGTTTGGAGTCACTGTGGTAAAGAATGACCTAGGAGAGTTAGTCCCTACCAAACTTGTGACTAGGTGGCATATGTGCATTGATTATAGAAAATTAAATGCTACCACCCAGAAAGACCACTTTCCACTCCCTTTTATCGATCAAATTCTTGAGCGTATAGCTGGTCATCTTTTTTACTGTTTCTTAGATGGTTATTCTAGTTATTATCAAATTGAAATTGCATTAGAAGACCAAGAGAAAACCACTTTCACATGTCCTTTTGGCACTTATGCTTTTTGTATAATGCCATTTGAGTTGTGTAATGCCTCTGCCACTTTTCAACGCTGCATGATGAGCATCTTTAGTGATATGGTTGAAAATTGCATGGAGATTTTTATGGATGACCTAACTATTTTTGGATCTTCGTTTGATGTATGCTTAATGAATTTTAAAAGAGTGCTGATTCGTTGTGAGGAAAATGAATTAGTCTTAAATTGGGACCATCCGGTATTGTCTTAGGGCATATTGTTTCTTCTAAAGGGATAGAGGTTGATCAATCTAAGATTGAATTAATCTCTAAATTGCCCACACGTAAGACAATAAAAGATGTAAGATCTTTCCTTGGTCATGCTGGTTTTTATAGAAGGTTCATACAAAACTTTTCCAACATATCTAGACCACTATATGCCCTCCTAATTAAAGATATTCCTTTTGAATGGACTCAGGCTTGTCAAGAGGTCTTTAAAATGCTGATTGGCCAGCTTACTTCAGCACCTATAATGCAGTCACCTGATTAGAATTTACTTTTGAAATCATGTGTGATGTTAGTGACTATGCTGTAGGTGCTGTTCTTAGACAACGAAGAGAAGGAAAACCTTATGTCATTTACTATGCTAGTAAAACTTTAAATAGTGCTCAAATGAACTACTCCACCACTGAAAAAGAATTACTTGTTGTAGTATTTGCTTTGGACAAATTTCGTGCTTATTTAATTAATTCTCCCATTCTTATCTTCACAGATCATGCAGCTCTCAAGTACTTCCTTACAAAGAAGGATGCTAAGGCATGACTAATACGGTGGATCCTACTCCTGCAAGAATTTGACATCACCATCAAAGACAAGAAAGGAGTGGAGAATGTAGTGGCAGACCATCTCTCGAGGCTTATATTTAAGGACACCTCTGACGACTTGCCAATTAAGGATGATTTTTCGGATGAGCAATTACTCTCTGTTACCTCTCTACCATGGTTTGCTCATATTGTGAATTATTTAGCTTCCGGTGAGTTACCAATGGATTGGAGTGCTCAAGACAAAAGAAAATTCTTGAATGAGGTACATGATTTTTATTGGGATGACCCATGTCTTTTCAAGTACTACCCTGACCAAATTTTAAGACGTTGCATCCCTAATGAAGAGATTGCTAGTGTCTTGGAATTTTGTCACTCCCAAGCTTGTGGAGGCCACTTTTCAATGAAAAAAACCGTTGCAAAAATTATACATTGTGGATTTTATTGGCCTACCTTTTTTAGAGACGCAAACATCTATTGTCGCTCATATGAAAAGTGTCAGAAGTTAGGAGCTGTGTCTCGTCGTAATATGATGCCTTTAAACCCAATTTTAGTGATCGAAATCTTCGATTGTTGGGGCATTGATTTTGTGGGACCCTTTCCTCCTTCCTTCGGATACCAATATATCATCATGGCAATAGATTATGTATCAAAGTGGGTAGAGGCAGCAGTTTGCCGAAGCAATGATAATAGAACGGTAATTAAATTTCTCAAGGAAAATGTGTTATCTCGATTTGGTACACCACGTGCTATAATTAGTGATCGAGGTACACATTTTTGCAACCGTTCATTTGAAGCTTTAATGAGAAAATGTGGGGTGTTACATAAAATTTCTACAGCCTACCATCCTCAGACTAGTGGACAAGTAGAACTTGCTAATAGGGAAATTAAACAAATTTTAGAAAAAACAGTTAACCAGGACCGCAAGGACTGGTCTTTGAGACTAGTTGATGCGCTTTGGGCTTACCGTACAGCTTTTAAAACCTCCTTAGGTATGTCACCTTGGCTTGTTTTTGAAAAGCCTTGCCACTTACCTGTAGAGCTTGAGAATCGAGCTTATTGGGCCATCAAGTCTTTTAATTTTGATATAGGCGAAGCGGGTAAGCTTAGAAAATTTCAGTTGACCTAGTTAGAGGAGTTAAGAAATGATGCTTATGAGAACTCCAGGATCTATAAAGCCAAGATGAAAGTGTTTCATGATAAAAATATTTTGAGGAAAACATTTAAATCTAATGATCGTGTGTTCTTATACGATTCCAGACTCCAAAAGCATCCTAGAAAACTTCGGTCGAGGTGGACCAATCCTTTCATAGTGAAAAACGTTTTTGAAAATGGAGCGGTAGAAATTGAGGATACTAGAGATGGTCGGATTTTTAAAGTAAATGGTCAACGACTTAAGATCTTAATCGATAGACAAGATCCAGAAGTGGAAGATATTCCACTTATGGATTCGGTTTATTCACCTTGACCACCTAACAAAGGTATGATTTTACTTTTATTTTTCTTTTGTTTTGTTTGTCTTATTTTTAGTTAAGTTTATCTTCAGTTTAATTTTTAGTTTTTAGTTTCATTTAATCTAATTTTTATTTTTACTAATTTTATATATTGTTTTTCTCTGTTTTTTTTTTGGAACAAACAAGTTTTTTTTTTGAGAAAACAAGACCAGCACAGCGCCTAGGCCCAGCCCACAGTGCACCTCGGCCCAACAATTGCATGCCTCGCCCCACAGTGCCTGGCCCAGAACGTCCATAAGCCGTGCCGCGCCTCAGTACTGTGCACGCTGCAGCGCACAGAAAGGCCACACGCACACACTCCAGCTCAAGCCACGGAACGCCTTCAGCCAAGTCGCGGCTTGACTTGTTCTACCACCCGAGACCTGACCCTTTTAAACCCTAAATTCTGTCTTTCTTCTTCATTTCTCTTTTACAAAAAAACCCAACACATTCATTTCTCTCTCATCCTCTCTCCAATCCCTCACTTACCCACTCACTTTTACTCAAAATTTCTTGATTCTAACATCATTTCTTGTAGGATTTTGCACTAATATTGCAGATTTTTTGTTGGAAATTTCTCCAAAAAGCTTTGTACTAAGAAAATTTTGGGTTCATCAAGAAAACATCAAGTTGGTGGGTAGTCTTTTTTCTCTCCAACTTTGGGCATCAAGTAAGCTAAATTTCTTCTCTTTATTGTTCATTTGTGCTATTTGGGTGGTTGATTTTGAATTAGTACTATTGTTCTACATATTTGATTCAAATGGCCCCTAAGACTAAGAGACCGAGGGGGAAACAAGCACAAGAGTATGATGAGGGAAAATTTGTTAGTTTTGAGGCTAGTGAGAGATATGTTAGGATGATGCATACTAGAAAACTCATTCTTGTGTTTAAAACTAATAGAGAGAGCAAACCCCACTTTGTGTAGAATGATTATTGATAGGCATTGGGGTACATTTGCTAGCCAACCATCTCATTCCCTCACAAATGTGGTTAGAGAATTCTATGCGAATGCAGAAGAACATAGGAATGGTAAGGTGAGAGTGAGAGGACAAATAGTTTCTTTTAGAAGCACATCTATCAACAGATTCTATGGGCTCCCTGATATAGTAAACAGTGAGTGCAGTGTATATGCATCTAATATTAATTATGAAGAGATTTGCACTACTCTCTGTATTCCGGGCACTACATGGAAAATGACAAGAGATACCCCTGTGACCTTGCCCGGTACTTCTCTGACTGTCAATGCTAGAGCTTGGCAATATTTTGTATGTCAAAGGTTGATGCCTGCTACACACTATAGTGACCTTACTGTTGAGAGAGCTGTGCTGATTTATGCCATTTTGATGGGCATGACTATTGATGTGGGCCATATCATATTTAATTCTATCATACACACTGTACAACAAAAGCTTGGATTGTATTTCCCTTCCTTAATTACCCAATTATGCATCCAAGCTGGAGTTTAGTACAGTCCTGATGAGGATGCCCAGCAACCAAAGAAGCCCATTGATGATGGCATGCTCACTCAAATTAAAGCCTCAAGGTCGCTAGTTCCGGGAGAGAGAGTGGTAATTGCAGCTCTTCTTCCCCCTAGGCACTTCACTATTGCAAAGCGCCTTGAGCGTTTAGAGATTCGTTTTGACGAGCAACATAAATTTTTGCATAATAGATTTAATCGTCAGGAACATTTCTTGGCTAGGCAAGCTGATTATCAAGTGGGGGTGTACTCTTCTTTTGGTCAAATGTACCAACACCTTACCTCCGCTACTGGATGTGACATGGATCACTTTCCCATTTTGCCACCCTATCCAGGTTCATCTTTTGATCCAACTACTGAGGATGGTGAAGAGAATGAAGAAGAGGATGATGACATAGAGGATTAATTTTGGGTTCTATCTTGTTTGTTTCCTTTTATTTTATTTTACTTGTTATCGGATGACTGTACTAACATTCTTTTTCTTTTCTTTTTTGTTATTTTGTTTTTAGTTATTTCTTTCCATTTCATGTGTTCACCCAACATACGGTGGGAATCTTAATGGTACACCGCAGTTGCTTTCCTTTTGTTGTTTTGTTCTATATTGTAGATCGAAATTTCAGCATGACGAATGGCATGCAGTTCACATGATGGTGCACAATTTTCTGCATGTGTGCACTTTTGCTCACCAAGTTTCCTTTACCTTTTTCTTTCACATTGAGGACAATGCAATTTTTAAGTTGGGGGTGGAGGAAACGTATTATTTTTTGAACTGCTTGGTGCTACTTTCCCTTTTTGTTTGTTTTTAGCATGTTTTGTGTTAGTCTTAGAGTTAATTCACATGTCAATGATATGAACTTAATTGAGATAGCATATATCATTTAGAAGAAGTTAAATCTTGCTTCGGTTTGACAATAATTTAAGTGTCAATTTTCATTTGGTTTGAGACTCTAGCTTGCGGTAAGACTGTATAATTAGTCTAAAACATTTAGAGAAGTTTTATGTGTGATCGGTTGTGAATACTTTTGCGGTCTTAACAAGCTCTAGAACTTATTTGATAATCACTTGAGGCGAATTCTTGGAACGCACATTACTTAGAATATGATATAGGCCATTTTTTAATCGTTTGAGCTTTTCAAACCTACCATTGCTATATTTATCGCTAGTCACCTGTTTGAGCCTTTTCTCGAAAAAAAATTTGAGCCTTGTTTCTTTCAAATAGCCCATTCACTCACCTTTATGAGCCTAAAAATATTTTATCCTTACTCTTCTTTTAAAAGAACTTAGTTATACACATTTGTTGAGAAGCATTTAAAAGGAGTAAGGATGGAAATATTAAAAATATTAATACCACAACCCAAGTACATTAAAGGTGATAAGTTGGGGGTTGTGGAAAAGAAAAAAAAATTAAAATGGAGGTGAATAGTCTTATGCCAAAATACAAAAGAAACGAAAGGAAAAGAAAAAGAGAAGTGAATTATGGTAAAGAGAGAAGAAAAGAAAAGAAAAGTGGTGACCTATTAAGAGATATGCTCTTATAAAAACAGGTTGAAAGAGTTAGGTGTTGCAGTAAAGGTTATCAAGTGCTTAAAGTAGATGTGTTTAAAACTAAGAGATTAAGTTCTTTTACTTGTTGAATCCTTCCCGTTCTTTCTTAACCTTCACCTTAGCCTAACGTTACAAGCTTATTAAAGACCTATTGATCCAATGTAGTGTGATTTTTCTACAATAATGTTGTGAGTTTTAAATTACTCGCAAGTGCACGAGTCGTTTGCAATATAGTGTTGTGCAAGTGAGAGGTCAAATCCACAGGGAATTGCGTAGTGAAAATAGCTTTTTATCTAAACTAACCCTATTTTAACCTAGTTCCGAATTTTGAATTGTATTTTGCAAAACAAATATAAACTAAACTAAATTGATTTAAAAACAAATGATAAAAACACTAAGGTTTTCTGAATCCACCCCACCAAAGTAAAGCATATATCTTCATGTTCTATATAAAAATAATCTATCAAGTCATTCCATGAATCAACCATTAAACAAATCACAACGAATACCCAAACTAAACCAAAACCATCCAATGTATCCGTTTAATTCATAAATCACAATGGATATCCAATCTAATTTGAATGATCCGCTGTATCCGGCAGATGAAACACAAAAAATATCCAATTTAACAATTTAAAAGCAATCAATCATTAGATTTTACTCAAATAATTGAACTGAACATTTATACTAAAAATATTAGAATTGTATGAACAAATCTGAAAAATATTATGCCAAACAATGGCGAGGCTTCATCTTCAACCTTAGATGAAGATTTTAGCCTCTTATTATTATGAAACTAAAGTTCACAATAAAATTGCTAAATATTAAACTTTAAAACTAAAAAATAAATTAATTAAAACTGACTATACATTGGGAGAAATTTCACTCGTTGTTAGGCGGTGCTTCCCCTGGTGATAGCAAAGCCTTCGAGATCCACCAGAATGCTAGTAGAAGTCCTTCGGATTACACACCAATTGCTTTAGTAAGGTGGGGCTTTTATAGGGAAACTCAAGAGTGCAATGTGTTTCAAATTTGATATGGGATACTGCCTGAGTACGCTCGATCACAGTCTTGTGCGCTCGAGCGTAGCATGGTGCACTGCCTGACCTTTGTCTACTAAAACTGCCATAACTTTCTCTAGAAAAATCATTTTTATGAGTCATAAAATTCTTCAGAAAATAGACATCCGGATCTTTCAAAGCATATATGGTTTATTTCCTGATTCTTCCTGAATCAATACAGTAAAATCCACAAAAATGACTGATCTGTACAGGCAATTCTGGCAATTTTACTGAAACTCCTTTTCGAGTGCTTGTAAACCTGTAAAACAACAAAAACAACTCAAAGTAACATATTCCTAAGCTAACAAATGTAAATTAAGGGGCCAAAATATGCAATATTTGGCACTCATCAAATAGTGGAGAGTGATTTGAAAAATAAGACTATGGAGCTTGATTTGTAATTGATGTCATGCAATTCATTATGTTTTTAGAGGCTAAGACTTGTATTCATGAATATTATGCATAAAATCATCCGGGTGTTCGGACTAATGGATTGTGGTAAGATGGATGTTAAGAGTCGATAACGATTTTGAGATTGATGTTTGGATTACTTTTAGACTTAAGTGATATTTAATGATTCTATATGATGTATATTATGTGCAATTTCTGAGACAAAAAGTGAATTGCTCTTGGTTTAACGCTAGCATTGCTCTACCTTGTTTTGATTCCTACTATAGAATTCATCTCTTGTTTTCACTTGAATTGCTAGGGACTAGCAATAAGCTAGTTGGGGGTTGTGATGAGAATCATAAAATGCATCTTAACAGTACTTAATTGTTATCATTTTAGGGTTGATTTAGGTTTTAATTGCACTTTTATACATTAACAACTCTAAAGTGTCATTCTTGGATCATTGATCTATTTTGGTGCATTTTCAGGTATTTTAAGCTAAAAAAGGAGGAAAAGTCATCATTGCTTGAAGCACAAATACTCGAGGCATACCGAAGTGAAGGCATGGTTGTGGAAGGACAAATGAAGAAAAATCAAGTCTTGAATGTGTGCACTGCGGCCTGAAAATATCTAAGCCTCGACCTCCAGAACTGAGCCAAAAGAGTAAGAAAAAAGCTTAAATGGAAGCCACGGCCTCCAGAAAGGGGAGAAACCAAAGCTAAGGCAAGAGCCGCGGCGCCCATAAGTGAGAGCCGCGGCGTGCACACGGTCCTCCTCTCCGAGTTATGACTTAATTAGGACTTTTTAAACCCTAAAACATCCTTAGACCTTGTGTATTATAAATATGCCACTTAGGGTTTGTGAAGAGATATCTTGGAAAGTCTAAAAAACTCAAGAAGGCTACCACATTCTCCTCCATCAAAGTGTTCGACCATGAGTTCTTTGGCGAACTAATCTCCAAGCAAGGCGAATGGATGAATCCCTAGGTGTAGTTGTTCTTATTTTCCTTTCTTGATTCAGTTGTAATTAGGCTTTATTGTCAAAACATTGTTATCTATTACTCTTTTATCTAATTAAAGGATTTTCTCTTAATCTGGTGATTGTATCTTCATCTTTGATATAAGTCTAGTCATGCTCTTCTTATGTCAAGATTATTGGGTATGATTGAGTCCGATAGATTTATCTTTTAGGTTTGTCCATTACTGCAATATTGTCACTAAAGATATATTGTCGTTTCTTAATAAATCTATAGGATAGGTTATGTGTGCTTAACTTGAAAGAGTAATTTATATCAATTACATTAGAGTTTATATATGTGCTTAATTGAATATTTGCCGATTGCTTGTTTGGGATGTGAAACTTGTAATCGAGATAAAACAACTAAATTAAGATTAGAATAAGGCAACGAACCTAGGGAAGATTCCCGGAACCTTGTTGTTTCTTTATCATATATTTCAATCTATTTACACAATTACTTCATCATTGATATCTTCTCACTTGATTATTATCGTTCATGTAAAGGTTTGCACTTTTCCTTTATAGATCGCTTTTCCCTGTGGAATCGACACCCCAAAGCTGTGCTACAACTACCGCATTATACTTTGGACGTAATCAGCTAGTTCTTCAAAAGCCAAGAAAGATAATGAATAGTGCTTCCATTATGGCAATGATGGTTATTGGAAGAGGAATTGCAATGAGTACCTTGTAACCTTAAAGGATAAGTGTTTGGAAGGTATGTCTGAATTGTTTGTTAATGAAGCTAACTTAAATGTTAACAATACTTCTTCATGGGTAATAGATACTAGTTTTGGCTCACATATCAGTAATAATTTGTAGGCACTTCAAAGAAGTAGAAAGCTGAGCAAAGGTGGGGCGGACCTTCTCCTCGGAAATAGTGCAAAAGTTGCTACATTAGCCATAGAGACATATTGTTTAGAGTTGTTGTCTGGAGAAACTTTAGAACTTAAGGATTATTATTTTGTACAAGTTTTGATTTGAAATATATATTTTTTTAAATTTCTAATCGTACTCAATTAAATATGGTACGATCCATGATGAGTTACACTGATCTTCTTATATTCTTTTGGGGATATGCCTTTCTGACCATCGCATATTTGTTGAACAAGGTTCCCTCAAAAACAGTACCTAAAGCACTATATGAGATATGGAAAGGTAAGAAACATATTCTTAAGCACGTTAAGATTTGAGGTTGTCCTACTTATGTAAAGAAGTTACATACAAACAAGTTAGGAACTAGATCTAACAAATGTAGGTTTGTGGGATATCCTAGAGAAAGTTTTGGATATTATTTCTATCATTATCATGAACAAAATGTGTGTGTTTCCAATTATATAACCTTTCTTGAAAAAAACAATCTATGATAGAAGAGAGCATGGGGAGGAATATAGATCTTGATGAAGTGCCACAAGAACTGTAACCTAGTACTATTCAAACTGAGGAACCTGAACCAATAGATCTTCCTAATACACAACTAGTTTATAGATCTAGCATAATACCTAAGGCTCTAGAGAGATACGGATTTCTCATAGATGGTGACCGAGAGGTATACCTTATAGATGATAAGGAATCTACTAACTATGAAGAGGCAATGTTAGACATCGATTTAGAGAAGTGGCTACAAGCTATGAATTCCGAAACGGATTCCGTGTACTCCAACAAAGTATGAACTTTGATCAATGCACTTGAAGGTATATGATAAGTGCTTAAATAGTCATATTTAAGCCCGTTAATTTATACTTGTTAGGCTCTTTATTTATCTATTTTAGTAGATTATACTTCATTTTCGTGTTTTAATGTGTTTTTAACAGGGCTTGGATAAAAAGATGATAAATTGGAGCTTTTAGGAGCAAAAGTCAAGTTCTGCCATCTAGCAAGGTGAGCTCGAGCGCACCTCCCTTGAGATCGAGCGCACAAGAGCACTAGCGCACTTAAAGAAGGCTCGAGCACACACATGCGCTCGAGCGCATCTCGCATACACTCGAGCGCAATCACTCAAGAAGTGGCAGAGCTAGATATGGAAAGAAGTCTTCCGATTCCAAAAAGGAATTAGGGTTTCGGGACACCACGAGGACCCTATAAATAGCCTTGTAAAACACATAAACGAGACCTTTTGTTCTAGATTCGAAGTAGAAAGCTTAGGAGAGGAATTGACGACTCGTCTCCCAAGTCTTCTTTGATTTTAGTTTTCTATTTGTTTTAATTATGTTTAGCATGTTTACTTTATCTAGCATGTGTAACTAAACTCCTATAGGGCTCGATTGAAGCCCTAGTTATGCTTTTCCATATGTTCATTCATTGATTATCTTTACTTTAGCCTTGTTAGAATATTTATTTTGATTAACACCTGTTTGTATTTAAATTCCTCATATATGTGTACCTGATCAACATATGCATGTGGTATGGATATGTTAGTCAAATCAATTTGGATGACTGAGTCCTGGGTTCGACAATAGTAACAAGGAATATCCACACCGGATTCCCGGGTTAATCAACATGGGAAACCGGGAGCAGACCAAGCCCTAGGTCCCGTGTGGTTGTCGATCTCCAAAGCCCTCATGCTCTCTTAAGGAACAACTCAGTATACACCCATGCTGAATCTTTTAAGAGAGAAAAGAGTTAGAGTATACACCATGCCTAACTCATTGCATGGGGAGATCAATAGCCTAAGGTGTGGACCAAGCCCTTAGGTTGGCAACCATTAGATATTCATGATAAGGCTAGAGCATTGAAACCTTAGTTAGTGGGAAAGTATAATTAGTGGTAGATATTGTAGCCCTATGTTCTCATTATTGTTATTCACTCACAATCAAACTGTTATTTCTCTTTTTAACTTGAAGAAACTAATTCTAAATAGAAATTCACCAATCCCTGTGGAAACGATCTCGCATTTGCACACTATGCTACTACAGATCTTGTGCACTTGCAAGTAAAACTAGAACGATTATTTGCATAATTATTTAGGTAGATAATCACTCCAACATGTTTTTGGCGCCGTTGCCGGGGATTACGCTAAATTTCTTTTTAGAATTAATTTTTCATTATTGTTATTTCCTTTTTATTATTCCATTCTTAATTATTATTTTTATCTTAATTTTTTCACTTTATTAAAACACTAATCACATTCTTTTTTTCTTTGTTTCAGGTACACCAGATAGCCTTCTATACCACTTGCGATAGAGCGCACCCTCTAGTGCGATCGAGTGCAATTGAGGCAGAGAGTAATCCGAGCAGCAGTATTTGACTGCTGCACTTAAGTAACTGTCACTGATTCATGCACAGACATCGATCCAAGAATCCGGCATTACTTCCCCTTAATCCCGAGCTAGAGAGGACTATCTAATAAAGACATAGAGACAACTCGGAAGAGGATGAAGGAAGAGTTGAGGAAGAGATACTAATAGCAGAACAGAAAGTTGAACAACAACCACTTGAGCGGAAGCCGATGAAGCAATCCTTCATCCTGCAGAACCTCGAACAACCTTCATGCATTGCGTATCAACTTGAGGCGGAAGGAAATTATTAAATATCCCTGCAAATACTCAGTGTACTGACTCACTTTAGGGGTACACCTAGTGAGGATCCACATTTGCACCTTCGAGAGTTCTTCGACCTCTGCAAATTCCAGCACATCTGAGGCTTAGACCAAGAAGGAATAAGGTTAATTCTTTTCCCTTTTTCCTTGAAAGATAATGCTAAATTATGGTATAATTCTTTGTCTGCAGTTTCCATCCACACTTGGGAGGAGTTGGCTAGCAAATTCCTAAGGAAGTTCTTCCCAGCCCAAAAGACGAGGCAAATGAGAAAAGAAATTCAATCCTTCCAACAAAAGGATAGTGATCTATTCTTCGAGGCCTGGGGACACTTCAACGAGCTACTACTCAAGTGTCCACACCACAACCTACCCCAAGACGAACTGGTACAAGCTTTCTATGAAGGTTTGAGTGATTCTAACAAAAATATTGTTGATTTAGGTTGTGGAGGAGTGCTGATGGAAAAGAGCAGCGAAGAAGCTATGGAACTCTTCGAAACCATGAGTGAACACACGCAGCAGTTCTCTTCTTGAGGTAGACATAAAACCAAAAGTAAGGGTATGTATGAGGTAAGCCTAAATGAAGGATTATCTCCTCAATTGGCTGCTGTGGAGAGGAAACTTGACCTATTAGTTAAAGCCATAGCTCCTCAAAACACCTCAATGAACCCACCAGCTACATCACTCCACGTATGTGCCATTTGCTCACAATTTGATCATAATACTGATACATGTCCCTTGTATTCATCTGCAGATCATGAGCAAGCCAATTTTGTGGGACCAAATAATTATCCGCCGAAGAACAACCCCTATGCCAACACATACAACCCTGGATAGCGGAATCACCCGAATTTCTCATGGAGCAACAACTAAAATAGTCAAGGGTAGCAAAGAAACTTCCAACCAGCAACCTAATCTGCTCCTGAACCAAAGAAGAATGACCTTGAAAGTCTTATGAGGCAACTAGCGACTCAGCATCAACAAATCCTGAATAAACATGAACAATTCATGGAAGAGTCAAGGCAATTTCGGACTGAAATGAGGTAAATCACTGTGAAACACGATCAAACCATTCAAGGACTAGAGGTACAAATGGGACAGTTGGCCAAAGAATTGAGTAGCAGAAAGCAAGGAGAACTCCCAGCCCAGCCACTGCCTAATCCAAGAGAACATCAGCAACTGAATGTTGTAACTACCTTAAGAAGTGGTAAGGTCATCGGAACCAATGAGCCTACACAAGCATCTCCAGACCAAGCCTCCACATCTAAGGTAAGAGAGATGGAAAAGGTAAATACACCTCCACCTTTCCCTCAGAGGTTAATGAAGCCTAAGAAGGAAACTAAAATGATAGACATTTTCGAAACCTTGAAAAAGGTAGAAATAAACATTCCTTTATTAGATGCGATTAAACAACTTCCTGCTTATGCTAAATTCTTAAAATATTATTGCACTAACAAATGAAAGTTTTAGGAGCATGAGATGGTAACCTTGACCGAAGAGGTAAGTGTTGTATTATTGAGAAAATTACCACCCAAGCTAAAAGATCCAGGTAGTTTTACTATTCCTTGTAGGCTAGGTGACCAGCTTTTTGAGCATGCATTATTGGACCTAGGAGCGAGTGTCAATTTGCTACCTTGCAGTATATTCGAGACACTAGGTTTGGGAGAACTCCAACCAACCTCTATTACTTTACAATTGGCTGACAGAAGCATCAAACGACCAAGAGGTATCCTCGAGGATGTTTTGGTAAGAGTAAGTAAATTTATTTTACCTGCTGATTTTATTGTATTAGACATGGAGGGGTGCCATATGCCTGTACCACTCCCTATCATCTTAGGGAGATCATTTATTATCACTGCTGACACAAACATTAATGTAAAAAGAGGTATTGTCACAATGAGAGTAAATGATGAAGAAATAGAATTTAAAATCTTTAATACATTAGACTCCACTAAAACTACTGATGAGTGTCACAATGTGAGTTTCATACAAGGTATTGATAAGGAAGTGTCTAAAGTCCATTACACTGTTCCATTGAAAACCATCCATGCTGACATGAGATTGGCCATTAGGCCAAAGGATAATATGATTAAAGATATCCATGGAGCTGAGCACACCATCAAGAGCACACCTAAACCTTCAAGTAAGTATAATCCTCAAGTTAAAAATCGTGTACTTACTAATACTACTCTTCCTTGTTTTATCTACCAGGTACCAAAATTGGAGACAAAGCAGCTATTAACGGACCTAGAACCACCTGATGAGGGCCTTAAGTGCCTTCTTCAAAAGACGTAGCCTTAAAAGCTACCATAGAGAGCGCTTGAGCAAATTCCACTTGCATAAATGTATAGCTCAAGTGCCTCTATCGAGGTTAGTGGTTCAAAATGCCACCAAAATACGGTATGCCTGTATCGTTCTGATTTTGTTTTTGGTAAGTTTTAAATACACTGTACATTCTGCAATGCACTTGAGCGCACCATTCATTAGGCTCGAGCGGACATCCCCCACACCCGAGTGCGCACGAGCACATTACCCTACACACTTGCGCATCATGCGATCGAGCGTACTTCACAAATGCGCTTGAGCGCAATCAGGGCAGAGAGGGCACGTGCATATTATAAACAATTTCCCTTTTCCTCTTCATTTACGCTTTAGTGCACCTCGCACTCTCAAAAATCGCACTTTGCCTCCTCTTGCCCTAATCTTGCATGGTAACTGACCTCAACTCTCATCTGCCACTCCACACCACCACTACCTCACCACATAACCAAGCCCACCACTAGACCTATCTATTTTATTTCACCCTTGAACATACACTACCTTCTTAAGCACATAAGGTACACAAATGTCTTTTTTTTTGTTTTTAGATACTTACACGCACACACGGGTCTTGATCTTTCATTTACATATACGTAATCTAAATATGTTAGTCTTATACGTTGATTGAGTCTGTTTACATTTGCAGGAGGTTTGAATCAAGGGAATATAAATTCTACCGTTTCTGGTTTTTGGTGCACGTAAAGTGTTCAAAAAATTGATTGACTGAGTGCGATCGAGCGCTTGGTATTAGTGATTGAGCGCACATTAATCTGTGCGATCGAGAGCATCAACAGCTGCGCACGAGTGCAATGACACCAGAAGCAACACTGCTTGTCCACACCACATGGCTTCCACATCCCGAGCTTCCATCAGGCATCTCGGCCTAGTTTCGAACAGTGTGAAATACTGTTCGAGACAACATTCAATGTGGAAGAAGACTTTAAGAGTTTGGATGCCACAAGATAGACGGTCCAAGAATTCAAGAACCAGGGACTTAAGTGACTATTTAAACCGGTCTGCTCAACGATATACACTCGATTCGTAGTCAGTTTCTATGAGAACCTGACCTATGACTGCACCAGGCCAGAAATCTTATCTTCCTCAGTCCAGGGCAGATTCATAGAGCTGACCACCACTGACATAGCTAGCTCTTTACACTGCTGTGATGAGTCTCCATCGAAGGACAGCCACATAGAGGAGCAGCCTGACTCGTTCCCTCTCCCACACATCATTGAGGATATGTGTGCAGGATAGTATGCAGACCACCACAATAATGCGGGGAGCCGGTCTCGGTTGCCTCCCCATTTATGGTTCATTGACTCAGTCCTGCAGCGAAACGTCTGTCCTTTGGGGCACAAGACACAGAGGCAGGATCAGTTCTTATAGGCCCTTTAATCCTTTCACCGGGGTCACTGGTACTCCATTCCAGTGGTCATATGGAGTTAGATACACAAGTTCTGGGATGGGGTGCATAACCGGTAAACGACCACAGATAATGCGCAGGGCTTTCCTTTCCCCTTCTTGCTCAGTCATATCTTCAAGAAGAAGGGGATTAGAGGCTCATCTATAGACAGCATGGTTAGTGACTATCCTTTCTTTAGGAGAGCCTAGTGGAGCCTCAACCAGTCTCACATGCCCCGAGGACCTCGGGCACAGATTCCAGCTACCGAGCCTATAGCAGATGATCCGATGGAGGCTGAGCATTCACGAGTGAGCCCTTCATGGGAGGAGGATCAGACAGACATAGGATCCATGGAGTATCAGCACCTCCTAGATGAGCTATCCTCCTTCCATTGTGAGCTATCTGACATCTGTCAAGAGGATCGTGAGGTAGCCCATTTGATCTATCAGCAGATCAATGGGTTAGAGGCACAGTTTACATGACAAGAGGCGATGCTACAGGCCATCCTTGGCCGTCTACCTCCTGTACCTGGTATCTCTTCGACTGCACCCACTGATAATCAGCAGTGAGGGGATACCCCATCTAGCTGAAGACATAAAACTTAGCGCTCATAGGAGGTACCCCAGACATATCCTTTTTATTTTAGTACTTTTCTTTTGTTTATATTTATATTTACATATCTATTATTTATATTTTTTGTTTTTCGGAACAATATTTATTTTTCTTTGTCAGGTACTTAGTGCATGCATCTAGTTCAAGTTTGGGGGCGTGTTACAAGCAACCTAGTTCTCTATGTCCTAGGTCAGATCTTTCCATGTCACACACACATTGGGGACAATGTGCATTTTAAGTTTGGGGGTAGTGGGAGATATTATCACACCACGCACTTGCAACACATGCACACACTAAGTCTTAGTTTTTTTTTTTCGTTTTTTAAGAAAGATAAATGCATGTTCCTATGGTAACAAAAATTTTGGTTGATTTAAAAATTTGATAAAGCTTCATTAGTAAGCTTAAAAGCTATAACACATAGTCTTGTAATGGGAATTTTATAAAGTTTAGTTACCTACCTCAAGGCACATAAGAATTCACGAGTTTGATCCAAATTTGCACAAACACAATTAGCATGCATTTGTGTGAGGAATAACACATGATTCTTTTATATATGTTTCCATAACCTAACTGTAATCTGATATCTTGTTAAAAAGAACACTTTGGCATAAGAAAAATAAATAAAAATGTTCATCATGCAAAAATAAAAAAATGAAAGCTTCTAGTGATCATTAAAAACTTTCCACTGAGTAACTGGGCCTCTTGCCTCAGTAAGTATTGAGTGTTCACGTCAAAAGGTGGGAAGTAAGCCTTTAATGATCATAATAAAAAAAAATTCACTAAGTAACTGGGCCTCTTGCCTCAGTAAGCATTGAGTGTTCTCGTCAAAAGGTGGGAATTTCATCTAAAAGCATTAAAACCTGTTAGTTCCGTAGCCTTTTTTACTCGAGTAACTAAGCTCTTAGGGGTGTCTTTACACCTAATGCCCTAAAACCATTTGGTTTAGGAGTCATTGGCCAAACACTCGTTACAAGGGTCAAATAGAAAGCTCGATGGAACTCAACATGGCAAAAATAGCATGATAAAAGAAAAAGGAAGGAGAACCAAGTATTATGCCTTTTTATTCTCTTTAAATAAGAAATTCGATTAAGGTTTGGGCACTGAAACACTATACACTAAAATTATGTGGAAGCCCCATCTTACATGTGCTAATTCATCACACACAAATCAAACTTGCGATGCCTTAAGCCAACCTTAGGTAAGTAACATAAAGCTTTTGAAAGTTCTTTTGCAATCCAAAAATGTGTTTTTATTATAAGCTTACTCATGAACGGTTATCATGGTTTTATGCACAACCCAAATTTTTTAGTATCATGAAAATAAATTTATCTTTAAATTTTGTTTCAACATAGTCTTTTGTTTTGTATTGCTAAGGGACTAGCAATATATAAGTTTGGGGGTGTGATAAGAGCTTAAATAGTCATATTTAAGCCCCTTAATTTATACTTGTTAGGCTCTTTATTTATCTATTTTAGTAGATTATACTTTATTTTCGTGTTTTATGTGTTTTTAACAGGGCTTGGATAAAAAGATGATAAATTGGAGCTTTTAGGAGCAAAAGTCAAGTTCTGCCATCCAGCAAGATGCGCTCGAGCGCACTTCCCTTGAGATCGATCACACAAGAGCACTAGTGCACTTGAAGAAGGCTCGAGTGCATCCCGCATACGCTCAAGTGCAATCACTCCAAAGGCAGCAGAGCTTGATATAGAAAGAAGTCTTCCGATTCCAAAAAGGACTTAAGGTTTCAGGACACCAAGAGGATCCTAGTAGAAAGCTTAGGAGAGGAATTGACGACTCGTCTCCCGAGTCTTCTTCAGTTTTAGTTTTCTATTTGTTTTAATTATGTTTAGCATGTTTACTTTATCTAGTATGTGTAACTAAACTCATATAGGGCTCGATTGAAGCCCTAGTTATGCTTTTCCATATGTTCATTCATTGATTATCTTTGCTTTAGCCTTGTTAGAATATTTAACTTGATTAATACTTGTTTGTATTTAAATTCCTCATATGTGTGTGCCTGATCAACGTATGCATGTGGTATGGATATGTTAGTCAAATCAATTTGGATGACCAAGTCCTGGGTTCGACATTAGTAACAAGGGATATCCACACTGGATTCCCGGGTTAATCAACATGGGAAATCGGGAGCAGACCAAGCCCTAGGTCCCATGTGGTTGCCGATCTCCACAGCCCTTATGCTCTCCTAAGGAACAACTCAGTATACACCCATGCTGAATCCCTTAAGAGAGAAAAGAGCTAGAGTATACACCATGCCTAACTCATTGCATAGGGAGATCAATAGCCTAAGGTGTGGATCCAGCCCTTAGGTTGGCAACCATTAGATATTCATGATAAGGCTAGAGCATTGAAACTTTAGTTAGTGGGAAAGTATAATTAGTGGTGGATATCGTAGCCTATGTTCTTATTATTGTTATTCACTCACAATCAAACTGTTATTTCTATTTTTAACTTGAAGAAACTAATTATAAATAGAAATTCACCAATCCCTATGGAAATGATCTCGCACTTGCACACTATGCTACCACAGACCTTTTGCACTTGCAAGTAAAACTAGAACGATTATTTGCTTAATTATTTAGGTAGATAATCGCTTTAACAATATAGTGCCTATAGGATGAAAATGGATTATTAAGACAAAGATTGGAGTAGATGAAAAGGTATAGACTTATAATGCAAGGCTTGTAGTGAAGGGTAAGCAAAAGCAAGGTATTAACTTTGACAAAACCTTCTCTCTAGTAGGCATGCTAAAATCTCTTAGTATTTAACTTACAATTGCTATATACCATGACTATGAGATATGATAGATGGATGGACGTAAAGACTGTATGAATAGGATACCATATGCGTTGACAATTGGTTCCATCATGTATGCCATATTGTTTTAATATGGAAAATTCAAAACAGGGACTCTTTCCATTGAGTCATGGAATTTATTTCTTAAAAGAGATGTCCCTAAAGACTCTAGAAAATAGGGAATGAATGAATATGATACCATATGCGTCGACAATTGGTTCCATCATGTATGCCATGTTATGTGTGGGGCCTGATGTTGCATATGTTCTAAGTGTTATGAGATAATTTCAGTCTAATCTAGGTGAGGGTCACTACATAGCTACGAAAAACATTATTAGGTTCTTGAGAAGAACCAAAGATCTTTTTCTTATGTATGGAAGAACATATTTGAAACTTGAGGGCTTCGCAGACTCTAGTTTTGAATTTGACAAAGGTGAAAGTAAATAAGTCTCTAGATATGTGTTCCCTTTGAATGGTGGAGCAGTGAGCTAAAAGAGTTTCAAGAAACCACTAAGGATTCAACAACAAAGGCCGAATACATTACAGTATTAGAAGCTATTTGGATGAGAAAGTTCATCAATGAACTAGGAATGGCTCCAAACATTTTTAATCCAGTAATTTTGTATTGTGATAACAATAGTGCTATTGCACAAGCAAAGGAACCAAGATCTCATTAGAAGACCAAGAACAATTTGCGATGGTTCCATTTGATTAGAGAAATATTTGAAAGAGATGATATAAAGGTGGAAAGCGTTTCATAGTGGATCCACCAACTAAGGTGATTTCCCAACAACAATGATCGCAATTGTGAGAAAATGGGAGTGAGATATATGGGCAATTAGCTTTAGTGCAACTAGGAGATTGATAGTAGTATGCCCTATAAGCCAATAGCATTTGATGTTATGTATATATTACTTTTAATTTATCTTATTCATTTATGGACAATAAAAATAGAAAATGAAATTTATTTTGTTTATCATGTTTATTACAACTCGTTGCATGTGCATTGCATGATAAAGCCCATAGAATAAGAGTAATGGAAATAAGCACCATGATGAGATCATGCTAGTGAGATGTATTTCCTTAAGCTTTATTCTTAAATTTTCCTAATCATATGATCATTAAGAAAGACATTAGTGAATCTGGATAGATTAGTACATACTATGTTTCCTCAAGGAGTTGAAGGTGATTGATCTCATAGTCACTAGTGTGTAAGGAACTAAAACAAGTTATGTAAGTGCTTGTTTCAGGTACGCCAAACTAAATCAACTAAGAAGTTTCTAATGAAAATTTTATTGGCTGCCAATAGAAGTTCTTACATTGCAGTTGTGCAAGTGATCCTTGGACTTGAGGCACCATAGATGCCTTGTGTGTAGGTTATCATGATTTAATTATATCTAAATATGATTCTAATCATGGGTCACAAAAGAGTATTAATTAAGTATGATAGATTATGCATGGAGGTATGTGAGTGTAAAATAGTGGATCCATCACTCTTAGTAAAAGAGAGAGATTGTCTTTTGTGATTGGATTAAGTCATAGCTTGGAAATTCCTTGGCCAAGGTGTGGTGGAATTAGAAAGAAGTTTCTAATTTTACCATTTAAGTTATATACTTGAGATCAAGAAACATATTATAAAATATTAGGGCTTGACATTAAATCTATGTCGTAGGTTTGATTAGGGACATAGTTTTATGGAAGGTTTGAATTGTATCGTAATTGTCAACAGAATGGTTCACATTAATTCATATTGTCTGGGTAGTCATGACATACTGCTAGATATCAATCATAACTTATAGAAGCCCTTAAGAATTAATTGTAACTAATTTTTTATTTAAGAGGGATTAAAAGGAGTTTAAATTCAATTAAAATTGAAAAGAATTTTAATTAATTGAAAGGGATCCAATTGTTACATAATTGTTATGACTTACTGCCAACGCAATATTGAACCTAAAGGGTTAAACATAATTGGGTAATTGCAAGATTAGGTAAAACTAATGGACTTATAGAGAGATTTTTAGGAATTAATTAAACTAGGAGTTTAATTACAATTTTAGAAGTCTTGGAGTTTTTAGGAGTAATGGCTCTATATAAAGGTTCTATTTGATAAAACTCCTAATGCTTGATTATTGAAATTGTTTCAGTCTTTATTTCTTTCTAAAAATACCAAATTTTCAAAGCTGCCAGGGAATTTTCGGCCAGCCCTAGTTCTCTTATTCGTGCTATGTTCGACGTCCTAAAGAAGGAGATCTTTGTTCTTAGTTTCTCGTATGGATATGCTTAGAGGCCGAACGCTTAAACGGCTCATGAACTCTACACTGAATTTCAATCGGAATCTTCATAACGGTATAAATCTCTTACCTTTTATGGAGAGTGATTATAATTCTAATAGATTCATAGAGAAATTCATTAGATTAAGTTTATTTGAATAAAAATAAATAAATTTTCTCTATGTATTTATATCGGTAAACTTATAAAGTCTGTCGCTCTTGTCCTACAGCCCAACTAGAGGAAGCTCCAAGGAGGTCAGTAGAGGTTGGACCTATTGAGCCTTTCACTCACCTTGAGAAGGTGACCTCTAGTAGAAGAAATGATCTACTTGATCAAGGTCGAGCTCAATAGCTCCCTCTTGAGCAACAAAACCTAGCAGATGAAGTCCTCGATGTTTCGCTTGTGACAATGAGTTTGTCCCCAATTCTTGCTAAGAAAAGCAATAACAAGACCATGACAAGTCCGAGGTAATAGACAACTGAAGGAAATGATTGTCCAAATCAGACTTCCTCTGAAATAAATAGGATTGGATGTCAGAGATGAGTTTAAGTCATTTGACAACCCCTTTAGGTTGGAGATCATGGTTGAGTCGTCCAACAACTCCAAGCTCCTAAGTATGGAAACATATTTTGGCCAAACTTTCCCAATTAAGCACCTAGAAACTTATGCCTCTTTGTTATTGCTCCATGGATACTCAGATGCCTTAATGTGCCGAGCTTTCCCATAACTCTAAGGGGAATGACTAGGACATATTTTTCTCGCTTACCAACAAGCTCAATCAAGTTATTCACCAACCTCAATGTTCAGTTGATAGCCCAATTCTTTAGCAATCGAGGTCCAAAAAAGACCACCAAAAGTCTTCTCACCATAACCTAATACCCTGAGGAAAGCCTTCATCAATACAATCACTTCACCCCTCATTCTATCAGAGATGAGACCTAGACCAAAAAGTCACAGTTATGGCATTCATCAACGACTTCTAAGCCTACAACTTTAGCCATTATATTTTAAGGAGTCAAATGCACACTGCGTCCAAGCTTTTCACCAAGGTTCATAAGTTTGTTATAGTAGAAGAATATTAGGCTTTCTGCAAACAATGGGAATATGCCTTAACAAGGAAGTAAAACAAATAATCGGATGCTCCAAAGTTGAATGATGACCTTGGTATGAGCAATAGAGGCAAGGGAAGCAAGAGTAGTAGACCTAAAATTGGGGTATAAAGGTTTGAGATTTACACACCCCTCAATGCCCACCAAGTACCCTCTATATGGCTTCTCGGGAGACCTTCTCTATCTAAAAGGCAGCATCACCTTGTTGATGACAATGAGTATTGCCCCTTACTAAACCACCATTACGAGCATCTTCTTGGTCATAGACCTCCTGTCAACCTACAATGCCATTTTTGGAAGGCCAAGAATGAATTCAATGAAGGTTGTGGTCTCAACTTCCCACCTGAAGATGAAGTTCTCGAGTGAACAAGGCATTGGCAAAGTCAAAGGCAACCAAGAAACTGCTCAACTTTGTTATTTATCCTCCATGAAAAGCAATGACAAGACTAATGTCCACTAGATAGAGGACTTGAGGGATGAGGCAAATCAGCTAAGGGGAAAACCCATGAAAGACATGATTTCTATATCGCTAGTAGAAGAAGACGACAACAAGAGGATACAAGTCGGCTTCGGCTTGGAGAGAAAACTCTGAGCCTAGTTAATCTTATTTCTTCATGAAAACCAAGAAGTGTTCATCTGGTCAACCTCAAACATTTTAGGAATTGACTTGATAGGAGCTTAAATATTCATATTTAAGCCCCTTAATTTACATTTGTTAAGCTATTAGTTTGTGTATTTTATTCCATTTTACTTCCTTTTTGTGTTTTCTGTGTTTTCATAGGTTTTTGGAAAAAAAATGAAGCATTTTGGAACTCAAAGAGCAAAACTGGAACTAGGAGCTGCAGAAGAGTGCGATCGAGCACAGTACTTGGTGTGATCGAGCGCATAAGCATCAGTAAAACATCAAAACGGTAGTTCCTATTTTGGAAAGTAGGATTAGAGAGCTGTTTTGGAAATTAGGGTTTCCAAATGTCCTTAGAACCCTATAAATAGACTTGTAAAACACAGAAATAGGATATCCCTTTTTAGGAGTAGATCTCCATTTTCAGGAGCGTATCTCCCTTTCAGTTTAGTTTTTGTTCGGGAAGGCCGAAGGCCAGATGAGCCTGGAGGAGAGATTATGGAGACAAATTAACGACTCTTCTCCATAGTGTTTTCGGGTTTCTTCTTTCCTTTGTATTTTATTTTATGATGTTGTTTAGCATCACAACTATGTGTAACTAATTTTCTAGTAAGGGCTTGGTTGAAGCCCTAATTATGTTTACTCAATAATTCAGTATTGGTGCCTTTGCGATATTTGTGTTGTGATGCTTAACTTGATTAATGCCTGTTTTTATTTAAATTCCTCATATGAGTTTGTTGATCAACATATTCATGTGGTATGGATTAGTTAGTTGAATCAATTTGGATGACCGAGTCCTGGGTTCAATAATAGTAACAAAAGATATCCATGCCAGATTCTTGGGTTAATTAACATGGGAAACCGGGAGTAGATACCAAGCCCTAGGTCTCATGTGGTTATCAATTTCCATAGAACTTATGCTCTCTTAAGGAACAACTCAGTATACACCACGCTGAATCAGTCAAGAAAGAAAAAAGTTGGAGTAGATACCATACCTAACTCGTTGGTTAGGGAAATTGATAGCTTAAGGAGTAGATACCATGCCCTTAGGTTGACAACTATTAGGTATTCATGACATGAGTAAAGCATTGGCATACTATTTTGTTGTGGTTGCATGATTAGTGGTGGATATCAAGTCCCTACACCTTTATCTTTATTATATTCCAACTCAATATTTATTTCTCTTATTTTTATTTTATTATTGCGAAACTAATTCTAAATCAAAATTTACCAATCCCTGTGGAGATGATCTTGCATTTGCACACTATACTACTAAGTTGACCTTGTGCACTTGCAAGTAAAACAAGTTCAATTATTTACTCATTAATATAGGTAGATAATCGCACAACAAGTTTTTGGCGCCGTTGCCGGGGATTACGCTAAATTTCTTTTTAGAATTATTTTCGTTAGTAATTTTTATTTTTATTTTTATTTTTCTGTTTTATTTATATTTTTTTATCAAACAACCTTAATTCTTTTTTTTCATCTTTTCATTTTTTGTTTTTCTGTTTTTGTTCAGATGTGCAGCAGAGGAGTTTCTGTCCTCATTGCGATCAAGCGCACTAATGTAGTGCTCGATCACAGGAAGAACAGTGATCGAGCACAGTTTAGGCTGCAATCGATAACAAAAGGTCCAGAGACTACCCGAGCAGCAGTACTGAAACTGCTGCACTGAAGTGGTTCAACTGATTCATGCACAGGCTTCGAATCCAGAAATCCAACCTTCTTCCACTCAATACATAGCAAGGAGTAAAGAGCAAGGACATTTATGAAGTGAACTTAAATGGTAGATTTCCAAATTGGTGGGCTGCTATCGAAAGAAAGATAGATATGCTTGTAAAAGCCATGACTGCGCAGAACGTCTCACCTAGTCCACAAGCCAAACAAGTCCAAGTATGTGCTATATGTTCTCGTTTTGATCACACTACTGACACTTGCCCTTAGTATTCATCTACAGATCAAGAGCAAGCAAATTATGTGGGACCGAACAGCTACAACATATATGCAAATACCTATAATCCTAGATAGCAGAACCACCCCAACCTCTCATGGAGCAATAATCAAAATGCTTTGAACCTTCAGGGACAGCAAAGAAACTCCCAACAAGCAGCTTAAACAGTTCCAGAATCAAAGGAGAGTGACCTAGAAAGACTTGTGATGCAATTGGCAACTCAACAACAACAGCTGATGGCTTCACAAGAACAGTTCATAGCAGAAACAAGACAATTCTGGACTGAGCAAAGGCAAATCACTGCAAAGTATGAGCAAGCCATTTATAAACTAGAAGTACAAGTGGGCAATTGGCTAAGGAGCTAAGTGAAAGAAAACAGGGAGAATTTCTAGCCTATCACGTTGATCCATTAGAAACTACTGTTATCTATAGTGTCACAAGATCAGATTTTGAGCCCGAATGTGAGGATGTTACTGATGAGATCATTGAAACTATGCACCTTCTTGAGGCCCCTCCAAAGCATCCAAGTAAGTACACCGATCCATTTGACACTCTTGTGCCTTCTAATACTACATTTTTCCCTTTTATTGTCCAGGCACCAAATTTGGAGTTGAAGCAATTGCCGAAGCATTTGACTTATGCTTATATGGGAGAGAATAAGACACTACCTATGCTAGTTGCTACCAATCTTAGTTTTGGGGAAGAATAAGGCTTGGTCCGGCTGAAGACGTTAAACTTAGCGCTCATGGGTGGTACCCCACAGCTTATTTTTTTATTTTTTTTTATTGTTTTTCATATTTATTGTTATTTATTTATTTTTCGTACTTTTTTAGATTTTTTTTTAGCGATAATGTGTGCATCCGTTCAAGTTTGGGGGTATGCTGTGAGCCATATCGGCCCCGCTAGTTCTCAATCTCCCAGGTTAGATCTTTCCATGTTATTCACATATTGGAGACAATGTTTAAATTAAGTTTGGAGGTATGGGAGACACATTCACAAACTTGTCCCAGTTTTTTTGAAAAGATAAATGCATGTTCATATTATGTTGAAAATTTTTGTTGATCTAAACGAATACTGTGATAAGATTTCATTAGTAAGCTTAAAATCTAGAACACATGGTCTAAATAATAAAGTTTTAAAAAGTTTAGTTACTTACTTTTAAGGCATTTAAGAAATCACAAGTTTGATCTAATCTAACACGAGCACATTAACACATAATTTCGTGGTGTATGACATATAATTTCTATATGTATGTTTTCATCGCTTAACTGTAACCGGATGACTTGTTAGATGAACACTTTGGCATAGAAAAATAAAAAGATTTTTATTGCACAAAAAGAGAAAAAATGCTCAAAAAGATCATTAAATAAACTTTCCACTGAGTAACTGGACCTCTTGCCTCAGTAAGCAGTGAGTGTTCACGTCAAAAGGTGGGAATTTTGCTCATAATGATCATTAAATAAAGTTTTCACTGAGTAACTGGACTTCCTGCCTCAGTAAGCAGTGAGTGTTCACGTCAAAATGTGAGAATTTTGCATGACAGCATTAAAGACCAGTTAGTTTCGTAGCCTTTTTGACTCGAGTTAGTAAGTCCTTAGGGGTGTCTTTACACCTAATGCCCTAAAACCATCTGGTTTGGGAGTCATTGGCTAAACACTCGCTACATGGGTCAATTAGAAAGCTTAAGGGAACTCAACATGGCAAAAATTTCATAATAAAAGAAAAAAAATAAATAAAACTATGCTATTATCGTTCATTCTGATAGGAAATTCGATGAATGTTGAGACACCGAAACACTACACATTGTAGTTATTTGGAAGCTTCATCTTTTATGTGCTAATTCACCACACACTAAGTCAGACTTGTAATACCTTAACCAGCCTTGTGTAAGTTATTAGATCTTATAACTCTTATTCACTGCGAAGATGTGTTTATATTTTAAGGTTACTCTTGAACAAATATCATAATTTTGTGTGGGACTTAAATTTTCGGATACCATGAATGATGGATTTATCTTTGCGTCTTTGTTTTTCATTTAGTTTTTAATCTCATATTGCTATAGGACTAGCAATATGTAAGTTTGGGGGTGTGATAAGTGCTTAAATATTCATATTTAAGCCCCTTAATTTACATTTGTTAAGCTCTTAATTTGCGTATTTTATTCCATTTTACTTCCTTTTTGTGTTTTCTGTGTTTTTATAGGTTTTTGGAAGAAATGAAGCATTTTGAAACTCAAAGAGCAAAACTAGAATTGGGAGCTACAGAAGAGTGTGATCGAGCGCAGTGCTTGGTACGATCATGCGCACAACGAGAAGGCTCAAGCGCAACCTTGCGCTCGAGCGCAAACTCATGCGATCGAGCACACACGCATTAGTAAAACATCAAAACGGCAGTTCCTATTTTGGAAAGTAGGATTAGAGACTTGTTTTGGAAATTAGGGTTTCCAAGTGTCCTTAGAACCCCATAAATAGACTTATAAAACATAGAAACAGGATCTCCCTTTTTAGGAGTGGATCTCCCTTTTTAAGAGCGTATCTCCTTTTTAGTTTAGTTTTTTTTGGGAAGGCAGAAGGCCGGACAAGCCCAGAGAAGAGATTATGGAGACGAATTGACGACTCTTCTCCATTGTATTTTCGGGTTTCTTCTTTCCTTTGTATTTTATTTTATGATGTTTTTTAGCATCACAACTATATGTAACTAATTTTCTAGTAAGGGCTTGGTTAAAGCCCTAATTATGTTTGCTCAATAATTCAGTATTGGCACCTTTGCGATATTTGTGTTGTGATGCTTAACTCGATTAATGCCTGTTTTTATTTAAATTCCTCATATGTGTTTGTTGATCAACATATGCATGTGGTATGGATTAGTTAGTTGAATCAATTTGGATGACCGAGTCCTGGGTTCAACAATAGTAACAAAAGATATCCACGCCGGATTCTTGGGTTAATCAACATGGGAAACCGAGAGTAGATACCATGCCCTACGTCTCGTGTGGTTGTCGATTTTCACAGATCTTATGCTCTTTTAAGGAACAACTCAGTATTCACCATGCTGAATCCCTTAAGAAAGAAAAGAGTTAGAGTAGATATCATGCCTAACTCGTTTTTTAGGGAAATCACTAACTTTAGATACCATGCCCTTAGGTTGACAACCATTAGGTATTCATGACATGAGTAAGGCATTGGCATACCATTTTATTGTGGCAGCATGATTAGTGGTGGATATCAAGTCCCTATGTCTTTATCTTTATTAAATTCTAACTCAATATTTATTTCTCTTATTTTTATTTTATTATTGCGAAACTAATTCTAAATCAAAATTTATCAATCCTTGTGGAGATGATCTTGCATTCGCACACTATACTACTGTAGACCTTGTGCACTTGTAAGTAAAACAAGTTCGGTTATTTGCTTATTAATTTAGGTAAATAAACGCACAACATGAATCATGCATAAAAATCCGTAATCACCTAGAGTCATATTTTATTTGATATTATATGATGTATGATATGTATGTGATGCATGCTTAAATTAAATGACGAGACTAAAGACCAATTAAGCTCCCTCATGAAAGTAATTGCTATTAAGTTTTAACGAAGATACACTATGAATGTCTTCTCATGGCCTTCCACCATAAGTAAGTTTTGACGCAGACATGTGAGACTTACATTATGAGAGATTCATGATGCCTTATTATGTATATGATAGAATAAGGTAGGGAACTAGTGGGTCCAAGAAACTATCATGTGAGGTCTCTGGTTTAATCACCTATACTTGTGAAAATGATGGGTCTGACTTAAATAGAATATATCGTTTAAGAAACTATCTTGTGATGATGATATATTTTAGAGGCCGAAGGAATGATTGGAAATACATGAGATGTAATTGATAAGTGTTATGCACCTATTAAAAATTTATTATAGCCAAGAAACTATTATGTGATGTTATTTTAAACGAGTAATGGGATCCCAATCTCCACTAGGAGACCTTCCAATGGGCTTACTCGAATTTCATGCCGATGGATTATAGAATTTGAAAAGAATAGTGGGAGATACCAGTATGATTAAAGATCAAATCTATTAGTGGATAATAAAATTGAATAAATGCTAATTTTCTATTGTTGTTGACTTGTAGATCATAATCAATAATCTCAACCAACAATCCAGAATTCTTGATACCAAAAGACTAACTAGGTCCAATTTCCTGGATTAAAAGAGGAACTTGAGAATCGTTCTCAATTCTAAGAAAATTGGCTATGTTCTTGTCCAAATACTTCTAGCAAGTGTTGCTGAGAATGCGTTAGAAGAAAAGGTCGCTATTTTTTAGAAATGGCAAGATGATGAATTGAAGGCTAGATGCTAGATGATAACTTCAATGTCTAATGAGGTTTGGAAGCAACATGAACAGATAAAAAGTGCTTATGTGATGTTGCTTCACTTGCAAGAGTTGTATGGTAAGCATAGTCGCACTGCAAGATTTCAAATCTCAAAGGACCTATTTAAGGATACGATGTCAGAAGGGTCATCAGTCCATGAGCATAGATTGAAAATGATTAACTACATCGAGCAGTTAAACAGATTCAATGTCAGTATGGACACAAAATTATATAGTGATTTGATCCTGCAGTCCCTTCCAGATTCATTCTCGCAGTTTGTTATGAACTATAACATGAACAAGATAGAAGCTACACTTCCAGAGCTTGTTAACATGTTAAAAAATATGGAGGTAATAATCAAGAGAGGTAAGACACCCAAGGGAAAGAAAGTCTTAAAAAAGAAGAAGAAATCATTAAAAGCAAAGGAAAGTGTCAACAAGGCTAGTTTTTCAAAGGCCAAGAAGGAAATGGACAAGTGCTTCCATTGTGGAAAAGATGGACATTGGAAGATAATCGCAAGGATCACCTTACAAGATTAAAAGGGCAAACCTTTAAAAGGTATGTCCAGTTTATTTCTTGTTGAGATCAATCTGTCAATAAATGATGCTTCTACTTGGGCATTAGATACCGGATGTGGTTCACACATTTGTAATAATTTGCAAGGACTAAGAAAAAACAAGAAGTTGAGTAATGGAGAAGTCACCCTTTGCCGTGGAAATGGAGCAAGTGTTGCTGCATTAGCTATAAGGATTTATTACTTATCTTTACCATCTAGAAATATTTTGGAATAAAAGGATTTTTTATGTGCCAGTTTTGATTAAGAATATTATTCCAGTTTTTGTTTTGGA
Organism: Bretschneidera sinensis; assembly: GCA_023935145.1. Taxonomy (NCBI): domain Eukaryota; kingdom Viridiplantae; phylum Streptophyta; class Magnoliopsida; order Brassicales; family Akaniaceae; genus Bretschneidera; species Bretschneidera sinensis. Next base: position 124,414,248 of record CM043699.1, read on the forward strand.
CAAAAATGGTTATGAACAATCTTTCTAAAACAGTTTATGTTCCTTTTCTTTAAATAATGAGTTAGTTGGTTGATGTGAAAATTTTAAATGCTCGCAAGTACACGAATCACAAATAGTATTGCGATGAGTTTACTCTCGAGGTCGATCTCTCAAGGAATTGCAGTGGTTTAGATCCCAAATTACTTTCTTAAAATTACTAAAACAAACTCTGAAATTAAATCCTAAACACTCTAATTAAAATATTGGTGAAGAGAAAATTGAAATAAAAACAATTAAACTAAACGAATTATGAAGAGATGAGTATAATCAATGAGAACAATTTGGAGTTTAGCTTGCTATCCAATCATGAATTGGAACATTTGGTGAATATAAAGAATTAATCAACATCCAAGACTTTTGGTATTTCCACTAAGACTAGAGAAGGCCATTGATCGTGTTTATTCTCAATTTATAACTAATTAATTAAATCCCATGGATCGTGTTCGTCAATTAATTAGTTAAATTAAGTATGAGGAAAACGCTACCACCAAAATTACAAATTGATTTGAATCCTGATTTAAATTCTTATTCAAGAAAGCTTAATTAGGTCTAGATGATTTGTTCTCAACCTAATCTCAAATATTAACCTTGACTATCAATAATTGATGGCCAATCCACAAGCAATAATCAAAGGTATAAAGAATATTGAATAAAAAATAATCTAGAAAATTTCATAAAACTAAATCCACCAAAATATCCAAAACAAACAAGGCAGCTAAGCCAAACGCCCAACTATGCGTTCAGCCGCTCATGTTTAAATCCCAATCACAGAATTCAAATACTAGGGTTACAAGCATGTTGAAGGACGAAAGGAGCAAAGACAAAATTTATTCCCGAATTACAAGATGAATCCTCAAAGTCTTGAAGTGATTGATCGTTGTCTTCAATCTCTTGATAAGCCGTCTTGATGAAAGAAACCGTCTCCTCCTTCAATCTCCCAAAACTCCTCTTGATAACATCTCTCCAAAAAAAAAACCACAGTCTCCCCCCAGGTTCTCTGAGTCTAAATTCCTATATATAGCTGTATGGAGACGGCTTTGTAGACAGAAAAGTCGCCTTAGGGTTTTTGTTCAGGCCGTGTGCTTCTGCTGCTGTCCAGGACCGGTTATGCTATTGTCTAGGGCGTGTGTTTGCTGCTATCTAGGCCAGGTTTCTGCTATCCAGAACTAGTTTGGTTGTGCTACTGTCCAGGCCGTGAAAATCCCAAAAAATCAGAATAGCTCCTTCACTTCTATCATGTTGAAATCACACATAGCTTGACCTTTGTCTACTAAAACTGCCATAACTTTCTCTAGAAAAATCATATTTATGAGCTGTACAGGCAATTCTGGCAATTTAGTGAAACTCTTTTTCACCCTTTGCTAGTGACAATATGACTTAGCAAAACGCTCAATTTATCTTTAACAGTCTAGAAATGATGGGTTTTGTTGCACTCCGAATCCTGCCAACTTTGCTTCAAATGAACTCCAAATGCTTGTGAACCTGTAAACAATGAAAAACAACTCAGAGTAACAAATTCCTTAGCTAAACATATAAATAAATACTTGAAAAACATACAAAATACTAGGGAAAATATTTTTTCATCAAATACCCCCAAAACTAGATTTTACTAGTCCTTAAGCAAAATTAAAAGAAAACATAAACAAAACAAACCTAAAAACTTAAATCAACAAAACCCTCATGCCTTAATTCTTATTATGACTCATATCTAGATATCTTATGCACAATTATGTTCACAGTCTCAACACTTCACAATTCATTGCTCAAATCAAGTACACATCACACATCCATCTTCCAATGCTCAAAACGCTTCACGTTAATTACCCCATAACCTAACGTCAAGAATCCGAATTCGCTTTGACTCTAGGCCTCACAGGATTCACTCATTAAACACACCGAACCTAGGTTTCAAACACTTATCAAGCATACGCGAATAGAAGTTATGTAAAAAAGAAATTTCAGATATAAATTCGAATATGAATATGGATATCATCAAAGAACACTCATATGTTCGCAAAATAGATCTCATGAAAGGAATCAAATGTTAGGATTTGATTATGCCCAAAGAATAACGCGGTAGTTGTAGCACAGCTTTGGGATGTCGATTCCATAGATAGACAAATTTAAAGAATAGTAAAAGGAACAAAGAAACCAGAGAAAAATATTAAATTATTAATGGAGAACAAAGACTAATTTTAAATGCAACTTAAAGTGAAGCAAAGTGACTAATGGAGAAAGTACTCAAATTTGACAAATAGTAAAGCGTCGGGAATCACTTGCACAAATCTGGTATTTTAATTATTCTTAATTCATTGAATAACTCAATTGGGAACTCAATTCCCAAAATTCCTAATCAGAAAGTGTAGGTTTATAAACCAAGATTAAACCAAATGTAACCCTTTGAAAAATCATTCACCACTTTTAAAATATGTAAATTATTATCACTATTGAGAAAATCCAACGACGACAATATACTCAGGAAGCGATATTGCAACAAAGAATTAAATCAATATAGATAAACAATTGATCCAAACATAATCAAAGAGCTAATCCATTCAATAGAGAAAGCATGACCGAATTCATAAACAGAATAAATTCTATGATTATTCGGAGAAGAAAACATCACCAATGAATTGAGAATGATAAAATAAAAGAGTTTTAGTAATTGAAAATCAAATATATAAATTAAAAAAAACAAAAATACCATATAATATGCAAGTTCATCCCTAGCCCCACCTGAGAATTTAGTTACCCATAAATATAGTGGACAACAAAAATCTTAAAGGAAAAATTAGAGCAAACATTAAAGTGCTAAACATTAAACTTTAAAACTTAAAAGAAATAAATTAAAACTAATAATACATGGAGAGAGAAATTACACCCGCAGCTGCTGTGCAGTGCTTCCCCCGATTGGTAGCAAAATCCTCCAGTTGCACCCCTTGGTAGGAAAGCCTTCGAGATTGCACACCTTTTTGATGAAGTGAAATGTGGATTTTATAAGGGAACTCTACGAGTGCAATGTGTTTCCAATCCGATGTGGGATGTGAGATGTAAAATATGTTTCCAACCAATATGAGATATGGTTGTCTACTAAAACTACCATAACTTTCTCTAGAAAAATCATATTTACGAGCTGTAAAATTCCTTAGAAAATAGACATCCGGATCTTTCCAAGAATATATGGCTCATATCCTGGTTCTTTCTGAATCATTACAGTTTAATCCGCAAAAATTACTTCTGCCACACTGAAATCACGCACAATTTGACCTTTGTCTACTAAAACTGCCATAACTTTCTCTAGAAAAATCATATTTACGAGCCATAAAATTCCCCAAAAAATAGACATCCGAATCTTTCCAAGCATATATTGCTCATCTCCTGGTTTTTCCTGAATCAATGTAATTTAATCCGCAAAAAATGACTGATCTGTACGGGCAATTCTAGCAATTTGGTGAAACTCCTTTCTAAGTGCTTGTAAACTTGTAAACAATGAAAAAAAACAACTCAAAATAACAAATTCCTAAGCTAACAAATGTAAATTAAGGGGCCAAAATATACAATATTTGGCACTCATCAAATACCCCTAAACCTACATTTTGCTAGTCCTTTACCAAAAAAATAAAAAATAAAAAACGAAGAACACAAAGATAAATCCATCATTCATGGTGTCCAAAAATTTAAGTAGTATACAAAACGATGATATCATGAGTAAGCTTAAAAAATAAACCCATTTCGCAATGAATAGGAATTTTAAAATCTAATTACTTACAAAAGGCAGGCTAAGGCATCACAAGTCTGACTCAGTGTAAAGTGAATTAGCATATAAAGATAAGGCTTCCAAATAACTTCAATGTGCAATGTCTCCATGTCTCAAGATTCACATAATTTCTCATCAGAATAAACAACGATGGCATAGTTTTATTTTCTTCTCTATTTTATTATAAGGCTCTGTTATGTTTAGTTCCCTTATGCTTTCTAATTGACCCATGTAGCGAGTGTTGAGTCAATGACTCCCAAACCCGATGGTTTTAGGGCATTAGGTATAAAGATAGCCCTAAGGACTTACTAACTCGAGTCAAAAAGACTACAAAGCTAAACCGACCTTAATGCTACCAAGAAAAATTCCCACCTATTGATGTGAACACTCATTGCTTACTGAGGCAAGAGGTCCAGTTACTCAGCGAAAAGTTTCTCAATGATCATTACGAATAAAATTATCACTTTTTGACGTGAACACTCACTACTTACTGAGGCAAGAGGTCCATTTACTCAGTGGAAAGTTTATTAATGATCATCAAGAGCATTTCTCTTTTTGTGCAAAATTTTTTTAAAATTTTTATTTGTACTTTTCTATGCCAAAGAGTTTATTCAACAAGTCATCCAGTTTCAGTTAAGTCATGGAAACATACACATTAAAATCACATGTCATACCTCACACTATTTTGTGCTAATGTGCTCATGTCAGATTAAATCAAACATGTGAATTCTCAAATATCTAAAGTAAGTAACAAAATTTTAAAACTCTATCATCAAATCATGTGTTCAAGATTTTAAGCTCACCAATGAATCACATCATAGTATTTGTTTAGATCAACCAAAATTTTAAAACAATCATGAACATGCATTTATCTTTTCAATAATATATAATAAAAAAAACTAGGACAAAGTGTGTGTGAATGTGTCTCCCATACCCGTAAACTTAAAGTACACAGTGTCCCCAATGTGTGAATAAAATGGAAAGAGTTGACCTGGGAGATGGAGAACTAGTTGGACTGGCATGGTTCATAACACACCCCCAAACTTGAACTAATGCACACATTGTCCCTGAAAAAGAAATACTAAAGTAATATTGGAAAACAAAAAATATTAAAAATAAATAGTAACAAGAAATATGAAAAACAATAAAAACATGCTGTGGGGTACCTCCCATGATCGCTAAGTTTAACGTCTTCAGCTAGACTCAAGTGTCACCTAGACCAAGGAAAACATGCTTTAAACCCTTAGGCAGAGGCTTCAATTCAACTTTGGGTGCTTCCACACTTGAAGGAATTTGTTTTGCACTTCTCTTAAGCAACTCCTCAAACTTCGGTTGCTATGCCCGAGTGTCATAATCCTGAGTTATATCAAAAATAGCACAAACATCAACTACATCAGATGGATCACTGATAGAATCAAAACTTCAGAATTAACAAGAAAATACTCAAGGGGATCAAAATCATGAGCTATAGAAACTCCCCTATCCATGAGCGAGTCAATCATGTATGCCTGATGGCTCTCGTCATCATCTTATGGCTGTTTTGCAATATGGAAGATATTCACCTCGAGGGTCATGTTTCCAAAAGACATCTTCATGACCCCATTCCTGCAATTAATAAGACTATTAGCAGTGGCAAGGAATGGCCTACCTAAAATCAAAGGAATTTTAGAAGTAGTATCAACAACAGAGCTAGTGTCAAGGATTAGGAAATCAACAGAATAATAAAATTTGTCAATTTGAATTAGAACATCCTCTACCACACCCTGAGGTGTTTTGACTGAACGGTCAGCCAATTGCAATACCATAGTAGTTGGTTTGATTTCTCCTAACACTAACTGCAAATAAATAGAATATGGCATTAGATTCACGCTAGCTCATAAATCTAGCAAAGCTTGCCCAAACTCATGATTTCCAATGCTGCATGCAGTGCTTGGACAACCAGGATCCTTGTACTTGGGAGGAATCCATTGCTTAATTAGAGCACTAACTTGCTCTGTCAGGAATGTTGTCTTCTTCACATGGTGCTTCCTCTTAACTGTACACAAATCCTTGAGAACTTTTGCATAAGTAGGAACTTGTTTAATCACATGCAAAAAAGGAAGATTGATTTTTACTTGCCTTGGATTCTCTAGGATCTCATTGTTTGGATCCAGAGTTTACTTGCTTGACTTTAAAGCTTGAGAGAATGGTACCTTAACAGGACTCTTTGTCACCTCAAGTTCCTTGGGCAGCTCGGCATTACTACTATCTTGACTCTTTTCCATATCCTCTGATTTGTTCGTTGTTAGGATGTGTAATGACTTACCACTTCGTGTCACAATGGCATTCACATCCTTCAAATTCTCTTGCACCATGTGTTGACCATGGGGAGTGGACTAAGCTTGAGAAGGGAACTTGCCTCATTAATTCATACTCAAGGACCACATCAATTTGGACATTTAGCTCTTTATCTCCTTATTTTCTTCAACAACCTGCGTAATCAACGCTTCACATATTTGGTTAGTCTCACCCTGTGCCTCAATAAAAGTATGCAAAGTGTCTTCTAAAGGACTCCTAGAAGATGCAAGTGCATGATATGATGCAGGATATGATCTAAGAGGTTGTGTAAGTGGCCGGTTTTCAGGCTTCCAGCTAAAATTGGGGTGATTGCACCACCCCAAATTATAGGTATCAGAGAAAGGTGAAAAAGGCTTCTTGTACATACCTAAGGCATTACATTGTTCCTCATATATCCCTCTCATCTAAAAAAATGTGGGACACTCTTGGGCGAGATAATCTACCCCGCCACACAAAAAACATGGTCCAAAAGACTCTGCATGATTAGCTACGTGTGTTGGCTTTAAGTCCTTAGTCTTTAACGCCTCCTCTTCCCTAAGATGGTAAATTCCACCACCATTTGGATTTTCTGTAGGTCATGACCTATTTGTGCTTTCAGTAGCACTAGGTCCAGTCCAAGTGTGAGCTTTTTCAGCAAGCTCATTGAGGTATTTTATGGCCTCATCAGGATCTTTCTATAAGAACTCACCATTACACATCATCTCCACAAATTGGCGCTCTCTAGGTGTAAGTCTCTTATAAAAATAGCTCACTAAGTGCCAATTCTCATACCTATGGTGAGGACACATACGCAACAACTCCTTAAATCTCTTCCAAGACTGATACAAAGTCTCACTGTCATTTTGTGCAAAGGTGGAGATTTGCCTTTTTAAAGCGTTGGTCTTATGTTAGGGAAAATATTTATTAAAGAAAGCCTGAGTCATCTCATTCCATGACCCAATAAATCGTGGTCTTAGTGAGTATAGACAACTCTTAGCTCTATCCTTCAAAGAGAAAGGAAAGAACTTAAGTCTTACAATGTCATCAGTTGCATTTTGATTATGGAACGTAGGAAGTAATTATATCATCCCTGTTTTAAAATCTAGTTGGAGAGTATTAGCTGGAAACATGATGCATGATGGTGTGGCTATGCATGTAGTGTGGAGGTAATCCTAAAGGGTCCTAGTGGGTTGATCTCCGTGTTCACTCATTTCTTTAGGACTAGATGGACTGTCAAATAAAAGATTTAAAAAGTTTGATTATGACTATAGCACAGGCTTACAAGCAAATCTACCCAAGACGTCTCTATATTTGTGCATACAAGGTAACAAAATAATAAAAAAAAATACTATAAAAAGAAAGAAGGGAAAAAGAAAAAATAAATGCAGTAAGCTAAAAGAAGGAACGAAGTTACCGCCTTTACAAACTGCTGAAAAGAAAAACTATCTAGCAATTCTTCTACAGTCTCCTCGACAACGACGCCAAAATTTGATTACGCCCAAAGAATAACGTGGTGGTTGTAGCACAGCTTTGGGCTGTCGATTCCACAGAGAGACAAATTTAAAGAATTGTAGAAGGAACAAAGAAACTAAAGAAAAATATTAAATGATTAATGGAGAACAAAGATTAATTTTAAATGCAAATTAAAGTGAAGCAAAGTGACTAATAGAGAAAGTACTCAAATTTGACAAACAATAAAGCATCGGGAATCCCTTGCACAAATATAGTATTTTAATTATTCTTAATTCATTGAATAACTCAATTGGGAACTCAATTCCCAAAATTCCCAATCGGAAGGTGTAGATTTATAAACCAAGATTAAACCAAATGTAATTCTTTGAAAAATCGTTCACCACTTTTAAAATACGTAAATTATTATCACTATTGAGAAAATCGAGCGACGATAATATACTCAGTAAGTGATATTGCAGCAAAGAATTAAATCAATATAGATAAATAATTGTTGAAAAATCACCTAAGAATCCCAGGTTGTGACCTTCAAACACCCAAATCTAGAATGATTTGGACCAAAACAAGAATCAAACCACAAAAGAGAAAACACAAGCAATTGTTATCGAAGTTCAAAAAATTGCCTATGTCCCCGTGAGCTCCTCTGAGCTCTCTGCACTAAATCAATGGAGTTCTTACAATTACAGCAATACCTCTTTAAGAACCATATGTTCTTGATGAATGAGAGAAGAGAAAAGAAAGAGATAAAAACTATGTGTTTCCCTGGAATTTTCCCCAAGAAAATCCCAATTACAAAGCCCTAAAACCCCAATCTTTCTTACACTCTCTCACTAGAAACACCTCTGAAGATTTTAGAGCCTTTCTCTCTAAACAGCAGCCAATCTTGGAATGAGAAGAACACTTATGTATTTGATACATGTTCTTCCTTTCTTGTTGTTGTTCTTCTTGTTGTTATTGCTCCTAGATAACCCTTTATATAGAGCAATAACTACCATAACCAACTTGAAACCAATCTCAACCCTTAGATCTTGAGAACCAAACAATCATGGCCCTCTAAGTGGTTTAAGTGAACCTGCGCGTTTCAACCAAAATAAGACATCAGCTGAAGAAGAACAAAATCTGGCTTCAGGTAGACTTCACGCGCCGCACTCCAAAATGGTGAACTTTCTAATATTCAAACGGCTGCAGTGCAGGTGGTCCGTGCCTAGGCACAGAGGTCAGCGCCTACGCACACAAAGGTTGCGCCTAGGCTCAGAGGTCCGTGCCTAGGCACCAAATCTGCTGAAGCTGAAATCTTCAATCTTTAATTCTTAGACAAAAAACCCAACAAACTCTACCTTTGTCTAAGCAATTAAACCCGAACCAATTGTGCAGAGAACTCAGGATCCAAACTCAACATAAGTCACAACATCATCTGATTCCAATTCTAACAAGTTAAGGCAATGATTGAACTTTCTTAGAGTTAGAACTTTAGTGCCTAAATCTGCAGGATTTTCTTCCGTTGCCACTTTGTCCACATGAATGCTTCATTCTGTAACCTTTTCCTAAATGAAATGATACCGAACATCCATACACTTAGTCCTTTCATGGAAGACCGGATTCTGTTGTGCGATTATTTACCTAAATAAATAAGCGAATAATCATACTAGTTATACTTGCAAGTGCACAAGGTCATCAGTGTAGTCTAGTGTGCAAGAGCAAGGTCATCTCCACGGGGATTGGTAAAGTTGCTTTTTAGAATTAGTTTCTTTAAGTAAAAAGAAATAAAATAACTGTTATATGTGATTTGATAATAATAAAGACATAGGGCTTTGATATCCACCACTAGTCATACTTTCCCAGTTATATAAGGTATTAGTGCACTAGCCTTATCATGTATACCTACTGGTTGCCAACCTAAGGGCATGGTATCTACTACTTAAGCTATTGATCTCCCTAAGCAACGAGTTAGGCATGGTATCTATTCTAACTCTTTTCTTCCTTAAGGGATTCAACATGGTATCTGCTTGAGTTGTTCCTTAAGAAAACATAAGTACTATGGAAATCGACAACCACATGAGACCTAGGGCATGGTATCTACTCCCGATTTTCCATGTTGATTAACCCGGGTATTCAGATAAGATATCCCTTGTTACTAATGTTAGACCTAGGACTCGATCATCCAAATTGATCTAACTAACCAATCTATGCCACATGCATACATTGGCCATACACATACATATGAGGAATTTAAATAAGCACAGACATTAATCAAGTTAAGCAACATAATAAAGGCTATTGACAAAGATTTTATCAATGAATATAAATACAGAAATGCATAACTAGGGCTTCAATCGAGCCCTATAAGAAAGTTAGTTACACATACTATCTGAAGTAAACATAATAAATAAACTAAACATTAAAGGAGAAGAATAAACCCGAGAGAAGAGGCGTCAATTCTCTTCCTAAGCTCTCAACTCCAAGTAAAAGAAAAAGAGAAAAGTGTTTTCTATCTGAGGTGTCTTATGTGTGTGAGTTACAAGTGTATTTATAGGTCTTTGAGAAGTCCTAAGAGACCCATGAGTTCCTAAACCTTCCTAAAACGAAAATTCTCTTATTTCCAAAATAGGGTTATGCAGTTTACTGTTCACACCCGTACATGTGCGCTCGATCGCATATGTTTTGCACTCGATCGCAGTGTGCGCTCAATCCTTCATGTGTGCGCTCGATTGCAGTGTGCGCTCGATCGCATTGCATGGCGTGATCGATCGTAATTTATCCAGAGAATGCTCCAGAGGTTCCAGATTTCTTCCTTTAAGTGCCAAAACTGCTTCTTTTTCTCTAAAACCCTATAAAAACATGTAAAACACACAAATGGAGAAAAAGAGACCAAATTAACGTAATTAAGGACCTAACAAATGTAAATAAGGGGGCTTAAATATGAATATTTAAGCATCTATCACACCCCCAAACTTACATATTGCAAGTCCCTTAGCAATATTAAATTAAAAACTAAAATGAAAAAAACATAGATAAATCCAATGTTCATAGTGTCAATCAAAAGTCTAGATTTTACACAAAACTATGATGCGCATTCATGAGCAAGCTTAACAAGTGTAAACATATTTTTTTAATGAAAAAGAGTTTTGAACGTAAATCATATTAATGAGGTAGTTTAAGACATCACAAGTTTGACTTTAGTGTGTGGTGACTAGCACACAAAAGATTGGGCTTCCAAGAAATTCAAACGTGTAGTGTTTCAATGACTCAAGATTCACCAAACTTCCTATTAGAGTCAATAAACATGGCATAGACTTTTATTTGCGAGATTTTTGCCACGTTAGTTCCCTTAAGCTTTCTTGTTGACTCGTGTAACGAGTGTTTAGCTAATGACTCCCAAACCATATGGTTTTAGGGCATTAGGTTTAAAGACACCCCTAAGGACTTACTAGCTCGAGTCAACAAGGCTACGAAACTAACTGGTTTTAATGCTACTACTTAGAATTTTTCATCCTTTTGACGTGATACTCAATGCTTACTGAGGCAAGAGGGCCAGCTACTCGGTGAAATTTTTTTTTTAATGATCATTTAGAATTTTCCACCTTTTGACGTGACACTCAATGCTTACTGAGGCAAGAGGGCCAGTTACTCGGCAGAAGAGTTTGATTTTATTGATCATTAGGAGCATTTTTTTTTTCTTTTGAGCAATCTTTTTTATTTTTATATGCCAAAATGTCAATCTAATAGGTTATCTAGTTCACAGTCAAGCAAAAGAAACATACAAATCCAAATAACATGTCATACCCCACACGATCATGTGCTAATGTGCTCGTGATAGTTTAAGCTAAACTTATGAATTCTTAAATGCCTAAAGGGCAGTGATCTAGGTTCAAAACTTGATTATTAGCCTATATGTTCAAAGTGTTAAGCTCGCTAATGAAGTCGAATCATACAGTTTTGTTTAGATCACAAAAAAAGTTTATTGGACAGAATGAACATGCATTTATCTATGAAAATGAAAATAGCAACAAAGCAAAAACAAAAATGTAGGACATAATGAGTGTGTGAATGTGTCCCCATACCCCCAAACTTAAAATGCACATTGTCCCCAATGTGTGAGTAGCATGGAATGATCTGACTTGGGAGATGGAAAGCTATATGGCTGGCATGGCTTATGGCACACCCCCAAACTTCAGCTGGATGCACTGATACTGTCCTTAAAAAAGAAAGAAAAACAAGTAAGAAATAATAATAGAAAAGTAAATTATAAAATACTAAAAATAACATAAACTATAAAAAGGATATGCATTGGGGTGCCTCCCATTAGCGCTAAGTTTAATGTCTTCAGCCAGACGTGGTATCCTCTCACTGTGGATCATCAGGTGGTGCAGTCGAAGAGGTACCAGGTGTCGGAGGTAGGCGATCAAGAATGGCCTGCAGCATAGCCTCCTGTCGTGCTAACCATGCCTCCAAACTATCCATGCGCTGATGCACGAGTGTGGTAGCAGCGGAGACCTCACCTTGGAAGGAGGACAGCTCAGCTAAAAAGTGCTGGGACTCAGTGGGTCCCATGTCTGAATGGTCCTCCTCACGTACTAGGCTAATGATCGGGGTCTCGGTCTCCATACGATCCTCTTTAACTCGCTCAGCTGCTGGAGCAGGTACTGGGAGTCCTCGTGGCATATATGATATGCTGTGTGTCCACTGAGCCTTCATGAAAAAAGGATGCTCTCGCACTGGTCTGTCGCAGTGGTAGTCTGACGGCCATGTACATGATCCTAGAACTTGTGCAGCTAACCCCAAATGACAGCCGGGATAGAGTACCAGTGGCCTCTATGGAAGGCATATAAAGTCTGAAGAAACTGGTATCGCTGCTGTGTCTTGTGCCCCAAGGGACACACATTGTACTGTAGGATCGTGTCGGCAAGCCATAGTACTTATGTCTGTCGGCAGCTTAGATCGGCTGGTCGCATTGCTATGCCTATCGGCATACTGGCCAGCATACATGTCTGTGATGATCTTAGCCAGGGCAAAGGACTCCGGTTGCTCCTTGATATCAGTGTCCTCAGGAGGGGACTCGTCGGTGCAATGAAGAGCAGCAGCGATATCGGCACTAGTCACCTCGATGGGCGTGCCCCGAACTGAAGAAGTGAGAACTCCCAGTCTGCTGCAGTCAAATGAAAGGCTTGCATAAAATTGGACCTTAAGCTGGGAGTAGGCAGTGGAACACACCGGCTTAAACAGCCTCTTCAACCCTCGATGCCAGAATTCTTGGATGGCCCATTGAGTGGCGTCCATGTGCCAGAATACATCATCAATGACGAATGAGGTCTCAAATAAAAGCTCGCGCTGCTCGATGCTAGGCCGAGATGACGAAGCATGGCTGCTGGATGCACCGGAGGTGGAAACTGATGGTCTTGACATGCTGTGTTCTAGGTTCTGCTTAATTTGCAATCGATCTCAATGATGTGCGCTCGATCGTACACTGGACTATGCGCTTGATCGCAGATACCGTGCGCTCGATAGTATATGGTCAGGCTTTTCATCGAACAGCTTGTGTGCACCAAAAAGATAAGCTATGGTTTGCAAGTATGGAACTCGTCCTAACCCCCTGCAAACGAACAATCACACAGTCATACACAAAATAACATATATGTAGAATGCATTGCACAGTTTCTTTTATTAAAATTCATGTGTGTGTGTAGAGTACTTTGTGGATTAATGGGGATAGAAATAGAGGTAACGGTGGTTGACGGTGATGGAGGCAATGGATGGTGACAGAGGACGGTGGAGATGGAAATGGTGATGAATGATGCTATGTGGTAATGGTGAGAGGGAGTGGTGCGAGTGAAAACGAGAGTTTCTGAGGTCCAGTGTGCGAGTGAGTAGTGACGAGGGAGTGAGTGAGTGTGAGTGTGAGTGTGAGTGAATTTTCAGACTTATAGCTAAACCACTGTCTGCCGCGAGTGCGTTCGATCGCACGCGGGGTGCGCTCGATCGCATCTGTGAGCTCGAACACGTTTGAAGGACACACTCGATCGCACACCTGCGCTCGATCGCACTGGGGGATGCGATCGATAGCAAGTAGGGCACATGGGCACAAATAAAAACTTACCCTAGCTGAAAAAATGATAAATTATTGAAACAATACAACCTTACCATTTTTTAGTGGCCTCAGTACCACTAGCCTTACCAGAGGTGCTTGAGCTTAATAGGTGATCAAATTTTTACTTTGCTCAAGCACTCTCTTGCTACCGTGCTAGTTGTTTGGAAGGAGGCACTTAGAGTCCACCTCTTGGAGCTCTAGTGCTTGTGTTTCAGTTATATACTGTACTGATTCAAGTACCAAATCTTCATCTCTTGGAGGAATTTTAATGTCAAGGTAAGGCTTGGCTCTGTGTCCATTGATTGTAAAGGGCTTATTTTCGTTGGGGCCACAGACTTCTAATGCACTATGAGGGAAGACCTTGGTGATCATGTACGGACCATACCATCTGGATTTGAGCTTGCTTGGGAATAGCCTCAATCGTGAGTCATGTAACAACACCTTTTGTCCTACATGGAACTCCTTCCAGATTAGTTGTTTGTCATGATAAACTTTTGTCCGTTCCTTGTACAACTTTGCATTCTCATAGGCATCATATCTCAATTCTTCAAGCTCATTTAGATGTAGTTTCCTTTTCTCACCCGCTTGCTTCATGTCAAAGTTGAACTGCTTAATGGCTCAATATACTCGATGTTCTAATTCCACCGAGAGATGGCATGCTTTTCCAAAGACTAGACGGTAGGGAGACATGCCAATTGGAGTCTTATAAGCTGTCCTATATGCCCATAGAGCATCATTTAAGCGTAGAGACCAATCCTTTCGATTCGGTTTTACTGTCCTTTCTAAGATTCCCTTGATTTATCAGTTGCTTATCTCTACTTGGCCATTGGTTTGAGGATGATATGGAGTGCCAACTCGATGAGTAATCCCATATTTTTGGAGTAGTTCGGAAAAAGAACGATGATGAAAGTGGCTGCCCCCATCACTGATGATTGCTCTTGGAGTTCCAAACCTAGTAAAAATGTTAGCCTGCAAAATCTTGATAGCCACTTTGTGATCATTAGTCCTTGAGGGGATAGCCTCAACCCATTTAGACACATAATCCATGCCCACAAGAATATATAAGTAGCCAAATGAGTTAGGAAAGGGTCCCATGAAATCAATGCCCCATACGTCAAAAAGTTATACCACATGAATATTTTGTAAGGGCATCTGATTTCGGGAAGAGATGTTACCTGTCCGCTGGCATCTATCACATGAGCTGCAAAAGGAGAAAACATCTTTAAATAGATTACTCCAATAGAAACCAGATTGGAGTACCTTAAGAGCCGTTCATTTTGCTCCAAAATGACCTCCACAAGCAAACTGGTGGCAATGTTGCAACAAGCTCGAGTGCTCCTCTTCATGGATACATCGTCTGATGATTTGATCAGGGCAGACCTTGAAAAGGTATGGATCATCCCAATGGTAGTGTCTTGACAGAGATATTAGCCATTTCTTTTCTTGAGTAGTCATACCTGGGGGAAAAACTTTAACAGTTAGATAATTAACTATATCAGCATACCATGGAAGTTTTACCTCTAGTGTAAATAGTTGTTCATCGGGGAAGTTCTCATTCAAAGGTAACTCTTTATCATCACTCTCATATGGGAGTCTTGACAAATGATCCACAACTGCATTCTCACTGCCCTTTTTGTCTTTGATCTCTAAATCAAATTCTTGGAGTAGGAGTACCCATCTGATTAGCCTAGGCTTTGCATCTTTCTTAGAAAACAAATATCTCAAAGCAGCATGGTCAGTGAATACAATAACTTTAGAACCAATAAGATATGATCTAAACTTCTCTAAAGCAAAAATAATAGCTAACAAATCTTTTTCAGTAGTAGAATAGTTAAGTTGAGCATTATTTAACATTCTAGAAGCATAGTAAATAGCATGAGGTACCTTATTGATTCTTTGACCTAAGACAGCTCCCAAGGCGAAGTCACTGGCATCACACATTAATTCGAAAGGGAGATTCCAATCTGGTGCCATCATTATTGGGGCAGAGGTGAGAACATTCTTCAAGGTGTTGAAAGCTTGCATACAATCATCATTCCATTCAAACTTGGTATCTTTAGTCAATAGTGCACAAAGAGGTCTCGAGATTTTGGAGAAGTCCTTGATGAATCTTCTATAAAAACCGGCATGTCCAAGGAAACTTCTAATGCCCTTGACCGTGAGAGGGGGAGGTAGCTTTGAAATGATGTCAATCTTAGCTTTGTCTACCTCAATACCTTTGTTTGAGATGGAGTGACCCAACACAATACCTTGTTGAACCATGAAGTGACATTTCTCCCAATTCAGTACTAAATTACTCTATTCACATCTCCTTAGGATATTTTCCAAATGATTCAGGCACTCATCGAAATTAGATCCAAAGACACTAAAATCATCCATGAACACCTCAATATATTTCTCTACCATATCGAAAAAAATGCTTATCATACATCTTTGAAAAGTGGCTAGTGCATTCCATAAACCGAATGGCATTCTTCTATAAGCAAATGTACCAAAAGGACATGTGAATGTAGTATTTTCTTGATCCTCAAATGCTATGGCAATTTGATTGTATCCATTATACCCATCCAAGAAGCAGTAATAACTATGACCAGCTAACCTCTCTAGCATTTGATCAATGAATGGCAGGGGAAAATGGTCTTTTCTAGTTACTTTGTTTAATCTTCGGTAATCAATGCATACTCTCCAACCCGTTGTTTTTCTTGTAAGTATGAGCTCCTTATCTTCATTCTTTACCACGGTAATCCCACTCTTTTTAGGAACGACTTGGATCGGACTCACCCATTTGCTATCCGATATAGGGTAAATGATGCCAACATCTAGTAGCTTTAATATCTCGGCCTTTACTATCTCCTTCATGTGTGGGTTAAGTCTTCTTTGAGCATCTCGAGTAGGCCTTGCTTCTTCTTCAAGGTAAATATTATGCATGCACTTTGCTGGACTTATCCCCTTAAAGTCAGCAATGGTCCACCCAATGGCAGTTTTATGCTCCCTAAGAACTCTTAACAGCTTCCCTTCTTCCCTACTACTCAAGTTAGCAGCTACAATCACAGGTAAAGTCTCATTTTCTCTTAAGTAGGCGTATGTTAAATGCTCGGGTAGCTGCTTTAGTTCCAATGTTGGTGCCTGCACAATGGATGGAAGAAGAGTAGTATTAGTGGGTATGAGATATTCAAACGGAGGAGGATACATACTGGAGTATTTTGGAGAGGTCGCAAGAAGGTGCACAGCTGTGATGATGTCATCAGTAACATCTTCATATTCTTTCTCAATATCCATATCCGTGAAGCTATGAGTGAGAGTAGTCTCCAATGGATCAATGTGTTGGACCTGAAAAGCTTGCTCAACAAAGTTTTGTATCATACAAACATTAAAGCATTCCAAGTCATCTTGAGGAAGTTTCATTGCATCAAATATTTTAAACTCTATTTTCTCACCATTGATTTTCATACTTACTATACCCTTTTTTACACAGATCTTAGTATCGGCAGTTCTCATAAATGGTCTCCCTAATATGATAGGCAAAGGTAATGGCATAGAGAATTCTTCCATGTCTAATACAATGAAATCAGCAGGTAAAATGAACTCACCAACTTTCGCTAAGACGTCCTCGAGAACACCCCTAGGTCTTTTAATACTCCTATCTGCCAACTATAAGGTAATAGAAGTTGGTTGTAGCTCCCCCAAACCTAGGGTTTCGAATATCGTGTAAGGTAGCAAGTTTACCCCCGTTCCTAAGTCTAGCAATGCCTTATCAAATAGCTAATCACCTATTCTACAGGGAATAGTAAAAGTACCCGGATCTTTCAGTTTTGGTGGGAGTTTTCTTAACAGTACAGCACTTACCTCCTCAGTTAATACTACAGTCTTATGCTCTTGAAATTTTCTTTTATGAGTGCAACAATCTTTTAGGAATTTAGTATAGGCAGGTATTTGGTGAATTGCATCTAATAATGGAATATTAATTTCAACTTTCCGCAAGGTCTCAAAAATATCAAGTAGTTTATTGTCTTTCTTTTGTTTTACTAACCTTTGCGGGAAGGGTGGTGCATTCACCTTCTCTATCTCGCTTACCCTTGATGCCGATAGTGTTTCTTTGGATGCTACTGCCAAATCCTCGGATCCAATCACTTTGCCATTTCTCAAGGTTGTGACAGCTTTTAGTTGTTGATGCCCTCTAGGGTTGGGTAGTGTTTGAGCTGGGAACTCTCCTTGCTTTCTGCTACTGAGCTCTTTAGCTAATTATCCCACTTGTACCTCTAGTCTTTGAATTGCTTGCTCATGTGCCACATTGGTTTGTTTTTGCTGAGTCATGAACTGTTCTTGTGACGTCACCAGTTATCTTACTAGACTTTCGAGGTCGTTCTTCTTTGGTTCAGAATTAGCAGTGGGCTGCGGGTTTCGTTGCTGTCCTTGGTTATTCTGATTGTTGCTCCATGAGAAATTTGGGTGATTCCACCATCCAGGGTTGTAAGTGTTTGCATATGGATTATTCTTTGGATAGTTGTTTGGTCCCACATAATTTGCTTGTTCCAAATCTGCGGATAGAGGACATGTATCAGTATTATGATCATATTAAGAGCATATTGCACATACCTGTAGTGGTGTAGCTGGTAGGTTAGATGAGGCAGTTTGAGCAACCATGGCTTTTGCCAATAGGACTAGTTTCTTTTCCATCGCTGCCAATTGAGGGGAAGATCCTCCATTCAGATTTACCTCATACACACCTTTACCTTTGGTTACATGTCTACCTCGAGAGGAGAATTGCTGGGTGTGCTTGCTGACGGTTTTGAATAGCTCCATTGCTTCTTCACTACTTTTCTCCATCAGGACTCCTCCACAACCTGAATCAACAATACATTTATTAGTATCATTTAAACCTTCATAGAATGCTTGTAACAGTTCATCTTGAGGTAGGTTATGGTGTGAGCATTTCAGTAGTAATTCGTTGAAGTGTCCCCATGCTTCGAAGAAGAGGTCCCCATCCTTTTGTTGGAAGGACTGGATCTCCTTCCTCATTTGTCTCGTCTTTTGGGCTGGGAAGAACTTCCTCAAGAATTTGCTTGCCAACTCTTCCCAAGTGTGGATGGAAACTGCAAGCAAAGAATTATACTAAAGTTTAGCATTATCTTTCAAGGAAAAAGGGAACAGAATTAACCTTATTCCTTCTTGGTCTAGGCCTTGTATGTGCTGGAACTTGCAAAGATCGAAAAATTCTCGGAGGTGTAAGTGTGGATCTTCATTAGGAGTTCCCCTAAAATGAGTCAAAGCATTCAAGATTTGCGGAGATATGTAATAATTTCCCGCCGCCTCAGGTTGATATGTGATACATGATGGTTGATCAATGTTCCGAGGGATGAAGGATTGCTTCATTGGTACTCGTGCAGGTGGTTGCTGGTTTTCGAGCTGTTCTGCTATTTGTGTTTCGTTCTCGACTTCTTCTTAGTTCTCCTCGAAATTGTTCCTTAGCTTTTGTCAGATAGTCTGTTCAAGCTCGGGATCGAGGGGAAAGAATTCTGGATGTCGAGATCGAAGTCTATGCATAAATCAGAAAAACTAGCTTCAGTGTAGCAGTGCAACTCTGCTGCTCGGGTAACTCTCTGCCCTAAATGCGCTCGATCGCACAGGAGGTTGCGATCGATCGCAAGTACAACAGAAACTGTGATTTAGGGTTTTATGTGCCTGTAACACAAAGTATCTCGATTAGGTTTTGATGAAAAATAAAAATAAAGATGGTAAATAGAAAATAAAATAATAATAATGTTTAAATGAAAGTAATTCTAAAAGAAACTTTAGCGCAATCCCCGGCAACGGCGTCAAAAACTTGTTGTGCGATTATTTACCTAAATAAATAAGCGAATAATCGTACTAGTTATACTTACAAGTGCACAAGGTCATCAGTGTAGTCTAGTGTGCAAGAGCAAGGTCATCTCCACAGGGATTGGTAAAGTTGCTTTTTAGAATTAGTTTCTTTAAGTAAAAAGAAATAAAATAATTGTTGTGTGTGATTTGATAATAATAAAGACATAGGGCTTTGATATCCACCACTAGTCAAACTTTCCCAATTGTATAAGGTATCAGTGCACTAGCCTTATTATGTATACCTACTGGTTGCCAACCTAAGGGCATGGTATCTACTCCTTAAGCTATTGATCTCCCTAAGCAACGAGTTAGGCATGGTATCTACTCTAACTCTTTTCTTCCTTAAGGGATTCAGCATGGTATCTGCTTGAGTTGTTTCTTAAGAAAACATAAGTACTATGGAAATCGACAACCACATGAGACCTAGGGCATGGTATCTACTCCCAGTTTCCCATGTTGATTAACCCGGGTATCCGGATAAGATATCCCTTGTTACTAATTTTAGACCCAGGACTCGGTCATCCAAATTGATCTAACTAACCAATCCATACCACATGCATACATTGGCCATACACATACATATGAGGAATTTAAATAAGCACAGGAATTAATCAAGTTAAGCTACATAATAAAGGCTATTGGCAAAGATTTTATCAATGAATATAAATATGGGAATGCATAACTAGGGCTTCAATCGAGCCCTATAAGAAAGTTAGTTACACATACTATCTGAAATAAACATTATAAATAAACTAAACATTAAAGGAGAAGAATAAACTCGAGAGAAGAGGCGTCAATTCTCTCCCTAGGCTCTCAACTCCAAGTAAAAGAAAAAGAGAAAAATGTTTTCTATCTGAGGTGTCTTATGTGTGTGAGTTACAAGTGTATTTAGAGGTCTTTGAGAAGTCCTAAGAGACCCATGAGTTCCTAAACCTTCCTAAAACGAAAATTTTCTTATTTCCAAAATAGGGTTCTACAGTTTACTGTTCATGCCCATACATGTGCACTCGATCGCATATGTCTTGCAGTCGATCGCAGTGTGCGCTCGATCCTTCATGTGTGCGCACGATCGCAATGTGCCCTCGATTGCATTGCATGGCGTGATCGATCGATCGCAATTTGTCCAGAGAATGCTCCAGGGATTCCAGATTTCTTCCTTTAAGTGCCAAAATGGCTTCTTTTTTCTCCAAAACCCTTTAAAAACATGTAAAACACACAAATGGAGTAAAAGAGACCAAATTAACGTAATTAAGGACCTAACAAATGTAAATAAAGGGGCTTAAATATGAATATTTAAGCATCTATCAGATTCTTAAAACAAATGCAATGCACTTTGGCTATCCGAATACAGCACCACCTGCTCTTTTAGGTCGTTCAACTCTTCCAACAACCCCTTACACTATAGAGCCTCCTTACTAGCTTCCGTTGTTGCTATATACTCTACTTCGGTTATTGAGAGTGCTACCACCGGCTGCAACTGAGCCTTCCAACTTATACAACATCCGTTTAATTTGAAAAAATATGAGGTAATCAATCTTCTCTTATCCCGATCTACTCTACAGTTTGAATCCATATAACTTTCTAACCAGATGGACTTACCCCTCTTCTCATAAACAAGCCCCACATCTGAGCTCCCTTCAAATACCTCAGCAACCATTTCATCCCAAGCCAATGCTCATTTTTCAAGATTACTCATAAACCTGCTGAGAACACTAATGGCATGAGAAATATCGGGTCTAGTGCTTACCATGGTGAACATGACTGATCTAACCGCCTAGAGTAAGGGACCTTTTTCATTTCCTTCTTCTCCTCATTCGAACTAGGACATTGATCACTAGAGAACTTGAAATGACCAGCAAGGGAATTTTTACTGGTTTACTATCCTCCATAGAGAATTTAGATATCATCTTTTCTATGTAAGAAGTCTAAGAAACCTTCAACCTGTTTCTCTCCCTTTCCCAGATTATACTCATCCCAAGAATCTTTTGAGTATGACTAAGATCCTTCATTTCAAATTCCGAACTGAGTTGAGACTTCAACCTTTCTATCCTCTCCTTGCTGCTACCAACCAATAACATATCATCAACATAGATGAGGATAATCACCATTTCCTCCACCTTGTGACCTTTGTAGTATAAGTACGAATCATAGTAGCTCTTCAGGAAACCCAAGCTAGTTACAAAGGAATCAAACCTCTTATTCCACTGCCGAGGTGATTGTTTCAGGCCATAGAGAGATTTCTTCAATTTGCATACCAAATCCCGCCGCCTTCTTTCCTCATAGCCTTCGGATTGTCTCATTTAGATGCTCTCATCAAGCTTTCTATGTAAGAACACTGTCTTCACATCTATTTGTTCAATCTCTCAATTAAATTGGACCACCATAGCTAACACTATCCTTATCGTCTTGTATTTCACAACTAATGAGAAAATTTCTGTTAAATCAATGCCTTCCCTTTGTGTGAACCCCATCGCCGCTAGCCTAGCCTTATACCAAACTTTATCCCTTGGAGTGTTTCCTTCTTTGATCTTGTAAATCCATTTACAATCCACAACTCTCTGTTTTTCTGGTTTAGACACCAATTCCCAAGAGTTGTTGTTCTTCAAAGAATGCATTTCCTCCTCCATATCTAGCTTCCATCTTGACAAATCCTTATTTCTCATGGCATCACAGTAAGTTTCTGGTTCATCGTTGATTATCCCTCTTTCTAAATAAGGAGCTGCTGTAATAACATTGCAAAACCATATCTCAAAGGTGGTCTGATCTGCCTTCTTTCCCGGTCTCTTGTGAGCGGATAATCATTTCTATTTGCTGCATCATCTCCTTATAGTTTAGCCTCCTCTTGAGTGTCTTGAGCTTGGCCTTCATCAATGGGCTTGATGAGTACTAAATATTACGTGTTTTGGCCCTTTAGTTTACATTTGTTGAGTTCTTAGTTATGTTATTTCGTGCTATTTTATCTATTTTCTGTGTTTTCTGTGTTTTTATAGGTTTTAGAATAAAATGAAGCAATGTGGAAACTACAGGGCTTAAAGAGAAAAAGGTGAGGATGCCTAGTGCGATCGAGCGCACAGGATTTGCGATCATGCGTACAAGATATGAGATCAATCGCACCTGCACTCAAGCGCACCAAACTTGCGATCGATCGCAAGTGACTCACACATCCCACACTGGAGAGAAAACAACAGCAGTATCATATATATTGCAGTGCATTGTGATGCGCTCGAGCACGAAAGGGTTGCGATCAATCGCAAGTGACTCGCACATCCCACATCGGATAGGAAGCACTTACAGTGTGCCAGACACATTGCATCGCACCATGCTGCGATCGATCGCACTAGACTTGCGATCGATCGCAAAGGACCAGTATCCCACATCGAATTTACAGCTCATTATACAATGGGAATTCCTTTATATAAACACTACCTCACTTCATTATTCAGTGTGCAGTCTGGTGGATTTCTACTAGCATTCTAGTTGATTATCTAAGGGTTTTTGCCACCACCGAGGGAAGTGCTGCCCAACAGCGTGTGGAATTTCTCCCAATGTATAGTAAGTTTTAATTCTTTTCAAGTTTTTAATGCTTAGCACTTTTTATTGTGAAATTTAATTTCATGATCATGAGTGGCTAAAATCTTCACCTAAGGTTGAAGATGAAGCCTCGCCATTGTTTAGCATTATATTTTCATATATGTTCATAAAATTCTGATATGTTTAGTTTAAATGTTCTATTTCAATCGTTTGAGTAAATTCTTACGATTGATAGTTTTTAATTGTTCTGTTGGATATTCTGCGTGATTCATCCGATGGATACATCGAATCCTTTTCGATTAAAATGGATTTCCTTTGTGATTTGTTAAAAGTGGATACATTGGATGCTTTTGGTTTAATTGGGATATTCATTGTTTTTTGTTTAAGTTAGATTCATGGAATGTTTTGATAGATTATTTTTATATAGAACATGAAGATATATGTTTTACTTTGGTTTGGTGGATTCAGAAACCTTAGTGTTTTCATCATTAGTTTTTAAATCAATTTAGTTTAGTTTATATTTGTTTTGCAAAAATATAATTCACAATTCGGAACTAGGTTAAAATAAGGTTAGTTTAGATAAAAAGCTATTTTCACAACGCATTCCCTGTGGATTCGACCTCGCACTTGCACAAGACTATATTGAAAACGATTCGTGCGCTTGCAAGTAATTTAAAACTCACAACAAGTTTTTGGCACCGTTGCCGGGGAATTGTTTTTGTTTGTGAAATTTTTGTCTAAATTAATTTTATTTTTCTACTAGTTTAGTTAGCATTTTTGTTTTATTTTATTTTGCTGCTTCTGCTAGTTAGTTTGTTTTACTGTTTTCTGTTTGGTGTATGCTTGGTCAGAGATCCCTGAATTTAGAATTGACACCTTTAGATCCTGATTTAGAAAGAACTCTTAGGAGACAGAAGAAGTTACTTGCTGAATAAGAGACAATTGAGAGGGGAGAAAACTTGAGAACCAAGAGCAACCTGGAGCGTGGAACGTGGACTCCACAACGTCTCTGAGAGATTTTTTCGCACCAGTTGCGACTAACTCATCTTCCTGCATCGTGTTGCCACCCACCAATGCTACCCATTTTGATTTAAAATCACATGTCATCCAACTCCTACCCTCATTTCATGGCTTAGATCTTGAAAATCCTTACAGCCATGTAAAGAAGTTCAAAGATATTTGTGCCACATACAAGTTCCAAAACTTTTCTGAGGAGTCAGTCCATCTTAGACTTTTCCCTTTTTCTCTTCATGATAGAGCTAGGGCATAGTTGGATTCCAACACATTTGGGTATATTACATCTTGGGAAAATCTGCTGAGTAAATTCTATAATAAATTTTTCCTAATGTCTAGAGTGAATGAGTATCGAAAGGAGATTAGTTCTTTCACTCAGGAGGAGGATGAGAAGTTTTCTAAGAGTTTGGAGCGTTTTAAAGAGTTACTGATTAGATGCCCTCCACATGGATATAAGAAGTGGAGACTTGTTCAGTTCTTCTACCAAGGTTTGACTCAACCCAACCGTAGCATGATCGAGTCTATGAATGGGGGGGGCATTCTTAAATCTGACAGGGGATGAAGCATACAAGGCATTGGACAAACTGTCCGACAACTCACAACAGTGGGATTTTTCAAGCTGTCGGGATAAGTCCATTCATGCTCCTAGGAAAGGAGGCATCTATGAGATTAAGGAGGAGACTGACTTGAAGATAAAGATAGATGCTCTCACCAAGAAAATTGACGCTCTCACTATGGGCAAGTCCATCAATGCTGCCAATACAATTAATGATGATTATTGTTCCATCTGTGCTAGTCCTATGCATTTAGCACAGAATTTTCCATCTATGCCAGCTTTTGCCAAGTGTCCCACGGAATATGTAAACGCTTTCAATGACTATCGGAGGCAATCAAGTGGATCCTACTCTGAGACTTACAATCCAAGGTGGCGGAATCACCCTAATTTTTCATGGAAGCAGAACTAATCGCTGAATCAGAGAGGAACCCCTCATCATGCTCACAATCAATACCCTCTTGGATTGCCTCCTCTAATTCCAAGTCATGGTCGCTTAGTCCATCCAGCACCAGCATTTGCTTACCATACTCCCACTCAAGCGCCAATGCCGGTTTCACAGTCATTGGAGGACACCTTCAAGGAGTTCATGAAGATGACCGACCAATCCATCAATGAAGTGACGAGTGCGACAATAGTAAACACCCAAGCGATTGCCAATCTAGAGAGTCAAATGGGGCAAATCGCAAGTCACTTGGGTGAAAGAGAAAAGGGAAAGTTCCCCAGTCAGCCCGTGACCAACCCGAAGAGACAGTTTGCGATTGGAAATTCATCAAATCCTATGCACGGGCAGGAATAAGTGCAATCGATTGTCATATTAAGGTCTGGGAGACAAGTAGACAAATTGAGTGGAAGAGAGCCCTGCTATGCAGCAAAGGCAAGAAAGTGGCAACAAGGAGAAGAGAGATACTGAGCCATCTACAGCCACTCCTAGGTCGTTTGTACCTAAAGCAGCTTACCCTGAGAGATTACAAGCACCCAAGAAATGAGGGAAGTTTGAAGAAATTCTGGAGGTGTTCAAGCGAGTCCAAATCAATATTCCACTTTTAGACACCATCGAGCAAGTGCCATCATATGCCAAGTTCTTAAAGGACTTGATCACTATCAAAAGGAGGATGAGTATCTCGAAGAAGGCATTTTTGACCGAGTAGGTTAGCTCAATCCTTCAATGCAAGCTGCCGATCAAGTATAAGGACCAAAGGTGTTCTACCATCTCTTGCATGATAGGAGTCAGCCAGATTGAGAGGGCTCTATTGGATTTAGGAGCCAGTGTGAATCTTCTGCCCTATTCAGTCTATTTGCCATTGGGGTTAGGAGAATTGAAGCCCACATCCACAACACTTCAATTGGCTGACAGGTCAGTGAAAATACCACAGGGAGTAGTTGAGGACGTTTTGATAAAGGTAGATCAGTTTTATTTTCCCATGGATTTTATTGTGCTAGATATAGAGCCGGTCCAGAATATAGAGATTCAGATACTGGTGATTCTAGGGCAACCATTCTTAGCTACTGCTAATGCCCTAATCAATTGTAGGACAGGGGTGATGAAGATTTCCTTCGGAAATATGACAGTGGAGTTGAATATTTTTGATATCACTAAGCAACCACTGGAATTTGCTGAAGTTAGAAATATATGCTTAATAGAGGAGATTATTGAAGAGACAGTGGATGAATCAAGCATGGAGGACCCCTTGGAGGCATGCTTTGCTCAGTTTGGAGATGATATGGATTTGGATAAGTTACTTGAGCAAGAAAATTCCATTTTAGAGTCTGCTCCTACGGAGAGTAGTGAGAAAGAAGAGACTGAAGAACTTGAGCCTCCTAAGAAGGAACTTAAACCTTTACCGGACAATCTTCAATATAAGTTCCTAGGTCCAGCAGAGTCTTTGCCTGTGATTATAGCTTCAGATTTGGTTGAGGCTCAAGAGGAGAAATTATTAGATGTTTTGAGAGAGCACAAAGAAGCTATAGGCTGGACTATTAAGGATATCAAGGGAATCAGCCCCTCGTTGGTAATGCACAAGATACATTTGGAGGAGAATGCCAAGCCATCGAGGGAGCCACAAAGAAGGCTCAACCCAGCAATGCAAGAGGTTGTGAGGGCAGAAGTAATTAAGCTGTTAGATGCAGGGATCATTTATCCCATCTCTGATAGCAAGTGGGTGAGCCCGATTCATGTCGTGCCCAAGCGAGATGGATTAACAGTAGTGAAGAATAAGGACGACGAGTTGGTGCCAACTCGTGTTCAGTCAGGATGGAGAGTGTGTATAGACTACCGTAAACTGAACGCTGCCATAAGGAAGGATCATTTTCCACTCCTATTTATTGATCAGATGGTGGAGTGTTTGGCTGGGCACAAGTATTATTTTTTTTTGGATGGTTATTCTAGATATATAACTAGGTCCCCGTGGACCCCGAAGATCAGGAGAAGACAACATTTACCTGTCCTTTTGGGACATTCGCCTGCCGTCGCATGCCCTTTGAGTTATGCAATGCACCTGCTACTTTTCAGCGGTGCATGGTCAGCATATTCTCTGACATGGTGGAGCATTCTTTAGAGATTTTCATGGATGACTTCTCCGTCTTTGGTTCATCATTTGAGGAGTGTCTACAACATCTCACTTTGGTTTTAGTGCGGTGCAAGGAGAAGAACTTGGTGCTTAATTGGGAGAAGTGCCATTTTATGGTCAAGCAAGGTATTGTACTAGGGCACGTCATATCTCATCGAGGGATTGAGGTCGACAAAGCAAAGGTGGACCTGATTTCCAACCTTCCACCCCTACGTACAGTGAAGGAGGTTCGATCATTTTTGGGCCATATAGGATTCTATATGCGATTTATCTAGAATTTCAGCAAGATCGCCCGGCCCTTGTGCAAGTTATTAATGAAAGATGCCCCATTTTTATTTGATGAAGATTGTAAGAAAGTATTTGGGGATCTAAAGAAGATTCTGACGTCCACACCCATTATTCAGCCACCAAACTGGGGTGTGCCTTTTGAAATTATGTGTGACGCATCAGACTATGCTGTTGGAGTTGTTTTGGGGCAGCGTGTTGATAAACTTTCCCGTGTTATCTATTATGCAAGTCGAACTCTAAACGACGCACAACTCAATTACTCTACCACTGAGAAGGAGTTGCTAGCAGTCGTTTTTGCATTAGACAAGTTCATATCCTACTTGTTAGGATCTAAAGTCATTATCTACTCGGACCATGCAGCATTGAAGTATCTTTTCTCTAAAAAAGATGCTAAATCTCGTCTTATCCGATGGATCTTACTACTTCCAAAGTTCGACATAGAGATTCGGGATAAGAAAGGTTCCGAAAATGTGGTGGCAGACCATTTGTCTAGGTTGATAGTGGATTTCACCGAGGCCACCACTCACATTTCTGAGACCTTTCCTGATGAGCAATTGATGCATATTGCTCATAATCCCGCGCCATTATTTGCTGATATGGTGAACTATCTTGTCACCGGATAAATGCCTTTACATTGGGGGCGATAAGATAAATCAAAGTTTTTGGCCATGGTAAAACATTTTTTTTGGGATGATCCTTACCTGTTCAAGTATTGTCCCGATCAGATCATCAGAATGTGTATTCCTGAGCATGACCAATCTAATATCATCACCTTTTGTCATGATCATGCTTGTGGAGGCCATTTCAGTGCTAAAAAGACCGCTGCGAAGATTTTGCAGTGCAGATTCTATTGGCCTACCCTGTTCCGAGACTCTCACACTTACTGTATATCTTGTGAGCGTTGCCAAAAGCTAGGGAGTATTTCTAGGAAGAATATGATGCCGCTTAACCCCATTCTGATTGTTGAGATTTTTGACGTGTAGGGCATTGATTTTATGGGACTTTTCCCAAACTCCTTTGGCTATCTGTACATTCTAGTTGTTGTGGACTATCTGTCCAAAAGGGTGGAAGCAGTTACATGCAAGACCAATGACCATAGAGTTGTGGTCTAGTTTTTGAAGAACAATATCTTTGCTCATTTTGGTACGCCTCGAGCAATTATAAGTGAAGGAGGTAAGCCCTTTTGCAACAGGATTTTTGAGCAATTGATGAAGAAGTATTTCATCACACACAAAGTTGCCACCCCGTATCACCCACAGACGAGTGGACAAGTGGAAATTTCCAATCGCGAGATTAAGCACATTTTGGAGAAAACTGTGAACCCTAATAAAAAGGACTGGTCTCTGCGATTGACTGATGCACTGTGGGCATATTGAACAGCATTTAAGACACCAATTGGCATGTCTCCATATCGTATTGTGTATGGAAAAGCCTGTCATCTTCCAGTCGAATTAGAGCATAGAGCCTATTGGGCTATCAAACAGCTGAACTTTAATCTTTTGAAGGCTGGTTCCCAAAGGAAGCTCCAACTCAATGAATTAGAGGAGCTACAAAATGATGCATATGAGTGTGCACGGTCATACAAAGCACAAATGAAGAAGACTCATGACCAAAACATTTTGAGCCGGGTCAAAAAGTTCTTCTTTACAACTCATGCCTGCATCTCTTCCCAAGCAAGCTCAAGTCTCGATGGACCGGCCCCTTTATTATTCGGTCAGTTTTTTCTCATGGGGCCATCAAGATTGATGATCTAAAGAATGGTAGCACTTTCAAGGTAAATGGACAGAGGCTAAAACCATTCTTGGAATTGAGGAGTCCGGACATTGAGACAATATTGTTGATAGATCCTATTTACTCCGATTGAGTGTTATCTACTAAGGAGAGTCTGGCTGAAGACTTTAAACTTAGCGCTCACGGGAGGCACCCCACAGCTTATCCTTTTTGTTTGTTTATTATTTTACATATTTATGATTAATGTTTGTTTCCAGTTTTTTTTGTTTTCCAGTCTTTATTTTTCAGGGACAACGCGTACTTTAGATCAAGTTTGGGGGTATGCTATGAGCCATACCAGTCCAGATAGTTCTCCGTATCGCAGGTCAACTCTTTCCATATTATTCACACATTGGGGTCAATGTGTAATTTAAGTTTGGGGGTATGGGAGACATATTACACACACTTTGTCCTAATTTGTTAGTGTTTTTTTTAATGCATGCTCATGTTATTTTGAAATTTTGGTTGATCTAAACAATTTCTGTGATGTGATTCATTGGTGAGCTTAAATTTTGGAACACATGATCTGTTGATAAAGTTTTAAAATTTAGTTACTTACTTGAGGCATTTGAGAATTCACATGTTTGATCTCTAATCTAACACGAGCATATTAGTACGTATTATATAAGGTATGACATGTGATTTTAATGTGTACGTTTCTGTCTTAATTGAAACAGGATGACTTGTTGGATTAACACTTTGGCATATAAAAAAAAAGAAAAAAAAATGAAAATGATGATCATAAATAAACTTTTCACTGAGTAACTGGACCTCTTGCCTCAGTAAGCAGTGAGTGTTCACGTCAAAAGGTTGGAATTTTGTTTAATAGTATTAAGGCCAGTTTAATTTCGTAGCCTTTTTTACTCGAATTAATAAGTCCAAAGGGGTGTCTGTACATCTAATGCCCTAACACCATCTGGTTTGGGAGTCATTGACTCAACACTCGCTACATGGGTCAATTAGAAAGCTTAAGGAAACTAAACATAACAGAGCCTTACAAAAAAGAGAAGAAAATAAAAACTATGCCATTTTCGTTCATTCTGATGGGAAATGCGGTGAATCTTAAGACATAGAGACCTTACATATTAGACTCATTCAGAAGCTTCATTTTTGTTTGCTAATTCACTTCACACTGAGTCAGACTTATGATGCATTAACCTGCCTTTTGTAAGTAATTAGATTTTAAAATTTCTATTTATTGCGAAGATGGGTTTATCTTTTTAAGCTTGCTCATGAATCATTATCATGGTGGTGTGTGCTCCTAAAATCTTTGGATACCATGAGTTATGAACTTATCTTTATATTCTTTGTTTTTCATTTAGTTTTTAGTTTCGTATTGCTATGGGACTAGCAATATGTAAGTTTGGGGGTATTTGATGAGTGCTAAATATTACGTGTTTTAGCCCCTTAGTTTACATTTGTTGAGTTCTTAGTTATGTTATTTCGTGCCATTTTATCTATTTTCTGTGTTTTCTATGTTTTTATAGGTTTTGGAATAAAATGAAGCAATGTGGAAACTACAGGGCTTAAAGAGCAAAAGCTGAGGATGCCTAGTGCGATCGAGCGCACAGGACTTACGATCGATCGCACATGCGATTGTGCGCACAAGACATGAGATCAATCGCACCTGCGCTCGAGCGCACCAGACTTGCGATCGATCGCAAGTGACTCACATATCCCACACTAGAGAGGAAACAACAACAGTATCATATATATTGCAGCACATTGTGATGCGCTCGAGTGCAAAAGGGTTGCGATCAATCGCAAGTGATTCGCACATCCCACATCGGATAGGAAGAACTTACAGTGCGCCAGACACATTGCATCGCACCATGCTGTGATCGATGGTACTAGACTTGCGATCGATCGCAAAGGACCACTATCCCACATCGAATTTACAGCTCACTGTACTCTGGGAATTCCCTTATATAAACACTACCTCACTTCATTATTCAGTGTGCAGTCTGGTGGATTTCTACTAGCATTCTAGTAGATTTCCTAAGGGTTTTTGCCACCACCGGGGGAAGTGCTGCCCAACAGCGTGTGGAATTTATCCTAATGTACAGTCAGTTTTAATTCTTTTCAAGTTTTTAATGCT
Source organism: Bretschneidera sinensis (assembly GCA_023935145.1). Lineage (NCBI taxonomy): Eukaryota > Viridiplantae > Streptophyta > Magnoliopsida > Brassicales > Akaniaceae > Bretschneidera > Bretschneidera sinensis. The sequence goes on from CM043699.1 coordinate 124,445,601, forward strand.
TCGCACTTTTTATTGTGAAATTTAGTTTCATGATCATGAGTGGCTAAAATCTTCAGCTAAGGTTGAAGATGAAGCCTCGCCATTGTTTAGCATTATATTTTCAGATATGTTCATACAATTCTGATATGTTTAGTTTAAATGTTCTATTTCAACTGTTTGAGTAAATTCTTACGATTGATAGTTTTTAATTGTTCTGTTGGATATTCTGCGTGATTCATCTGATGGATACATCGAATCCTTTTAGATTAAATTGGATTTCCTTTGTGATTTGTAAAAGCGGATACATTGGATGCTTTTGGTTTAATTGGGATATTCGTTGTTTTTTGTTTAAGTTGGATTCATGGAATGTTTTGATAGATTATTTTTATATAGAACATGAAGATATATGCTTTACTTTGGTTGGGTGGATTCAGAAACCTTCGTGTTTTCATCATTAGTTATTAAATCAATTTAGTTAAGTTTATATTTGTTTTGCAAAAATATAATTCACAATTCGGAACTAGGTTAAAATAAGGTTAGTTTAGATAAAAATCTATTTTCACAATGCATTCCCTGTGGATTCGACCTCGCACTTGCACAACACTATATTGCAAACGATTCGTGTGCTTGCGAGTAATTTAAAACTCACAACAGGGCTCTACCCGATCCTAACCCTCTTGCCTTCCTTGCTCTACCTGAACCGAATTTTCTTTGATGCTATGCTCCATATAAACCGGGCTGGTTTGCTCACTTTTCCTTGCAAGGTTAGTTTTATCCAAATAGGGAAATAATAGCTCATTAAATATGACATTCCGTTGCTGCTATATACTCTACTTCGGTTGTTGAGAGTGCTACCACCGGCTGCAACTGAGCCTTCCAACTTATACAACATCCATTTAAGTTGAAGAAGTATGAGGTAATCAATCTTCTCTTATCTAGGTCTGCTCTATAGTTTGAATCCATATAACTTTCTAACCAGATGGACTTACCCCTCTTCTCGTAAACAAGCCCCACATCTGAGCTCCCTTTAAATACCTCAGCAACCACTTCATCCCAAGCCAATGCTCATTTTTTAAGATTACTCATAAACCTACTGAGAACACTAATAGCATGAGAAATATCGGGTCTAGTGCTTACCATGGTGAACATGACTGATCCAAACGCACTAGAGTAAGGGACCTTTTTCATTTCCTTCTTCTCCTCATCCAAACTAGGACATTGATCACTAGAGAACTTGAAATGACCAGCAAAGGGAATTTTTACTGGTTTACTATCCTTCATAGAGAATTTAGATATCATTTTTTCTATGTAAGAAGTCTAAGAAACCTTCAACCTATTTCTCTCCCTTTCCCGGATTATACTCACCCCAAGGATCTTTTGAGTATGACTAAGATCCTTCATTTCAAACTCCGAACTGAGTAAAGACTTCAACCTTTCTATCCTCTCCTTGCTGCTACCAACCAATAGCATATCATCAACATAGATGAGGATAATCACCATTTCCTTCACCTTGTGACCTTTGTAGTACAAGCATGAATCATAGTAGCTCGTCATGAAACCCAAGCTAGTTACAAAGGAATCGAACCTCTTATTCCACTGCCGAGGTGATTGCTTCAGGCCATAGAGAGATTTCTTCAATTTGCATACCAAATCCCCCCACCTTCCTTCCTCATAGCCTTTGGGTTGTCTCATATAGATGGTCTCATCAAGCTCTCTATGTAAGAACGTTGTCTTCACATCCATTTGCTCAATCTCTCAATTAAATTGGACCACCAGAGCTAACACTATCCTTATCGTCTTGTATTTCACAACCAATGAGAAATTTTTTGTGAAATCTATGCCTTCCCTTTGTGTGAACCCCTTCGCCACTAGCCTAGCCTTATACCGAACTTTATCCCCTGGAGTGTTTACTTCATTGATCTTGTAAATCCACTTAGAATCCACAACTCTCTGTTTTTCTGGTTTAGACACCAATTCCCAAGAGTTGTTGTTCCTCAAAGAATGCATTTCCTCCTCCATAGCTAGCTTCCATCTTAACGAATCCTTATTTCTCATGGCATCACAGTAAGTTTCTGGTTCATTGTTGATTATCTCTCCTTCTGAATAAAGAGCTACTGTAATAACATTGCAAAACCGTATCTCAAAGGTGGTCTGATCTGCCTCCTTTCCCGGTCTCTTGTGAGCTGATAATCATTTCTATTTGCTGCATCATCTCCTTCTAGTTCAGCCTCTTCTTGAGTGTCTTGAGCTTGGCCTTCATCAATGGGCTCTACCTGATCCTAACCCTATTGTTTTCCTTGCTCTACCTGAACCGAATTTTCTTTGATGCTATGCTCCATATAAACCGGGCTGGTTTGCTCACTTTCCCTTGCAGGGTTAGTTTTATCCAAATAGGGAAATAATAGCTCATTAAATATGACATCCCTACTTATTATGAGTTAAGTTCCTTTTGGCTCTAAGGACCACAACCTATACCCCGTAACCCTTTTACCACATCCTAGAAACACACACTTTCTAGATCTTGGGCTAAGTTTATCATCATTTTGATGTGCAAACGCAGTACATCCAAAAGTCCTAAGGTTGCTTAACTCATGGGGTTTTCCAGTCCACATCTCCTCGGGAGTCGTAAGGTCCAAAGCTCTAGAGGGTGATCTATTAACCAAATACATAGCAATAGACACAACTTCGCCCCAAAAACACTTGGGTAAATCGAAGCTAATAATCATGCACCTAACGTTGTCCAAAATGGTCCTATTCATCCTCTCAGCAACTCCATTTTGCTGAGGGGTTTTCACAACCGTTCTATGTCTTAAAATCCCATTTAACTCACAAAATTTGTCAAAATCCTTATTGCAAAATTCTAAGCCATTATCGGTTCTCAAAACCTTAACTACCTCGCCCGATTGAGTTTCTAGCAACTTTTTCCACACCACAAACTTATTCAAAGCATCTGATTTATTTTTAAACAAATAAAACCAAACCTTTCTAGAATAGTCATCAATCAAAGAAAGAAAGTAAAGATTACCTCCTTGTGTTGGTGTTCTTGATGGCCCCCAAAGATCGGCATGAATGTAGTTAATAATACCCTTTGATTTGTGCACTATGGTGTTGAAGCTAACCCGATGTTGCTTCCTAAGAACACAACTCTCACAGAAATCAAGTTTTTCTACCTTGTCACCAATAAGAAAACCATCATTGTTGAGAAGTTGCAGCCATTTTTTGCTTATATGTCCCAAGTGATTATGCCAAAGAATAGCCTTATCAATCTTAGCCATTAAGCTTGCTGCTTGATCCTTGATGTCAGTCTCTCCAATCATCTCATAGAGACCATCCTTTATTGCTGTTTTGATCACTACCAAAGCTCCCTTGGTTATCTTGATCTTTCCTCCCTATGCCTTATATGTGTACCCCATGGAATCTAGTTGTCCCAATGAGATCAATTTTTTTCTCAAATCCGAAAGATATCTCACATTCCGCAGCAGCCTTGTAACTCCATCAAACATCCTCAATTGGATGTCTCCTATGCCCCTCACTTGGCAAGAAGTATTGTTCCCTAAGAAAATCTTTCCTTCATTAGTTTCCTTGAAATTCTTGAACCAATCATAATGAGGACACATGTGATAAGTGCACCCGAAATCCAAGATCCATTTCTCGCTGCTTTGCCTTTCGCTCACATTTGAGCACAAACAAGAACATCATCATCTTGCTGCTCTCCCTTAGCAATCGAAGCCTCTCCATTTTTGGTATGGCCCCTTCTTTTCTCGTCCCTATCATCTTCTTGCAATCTCTCTTGAAATGGCCCTCCTTATTGCAGTAGTAGCATCACTTTCCTCCAAACTTTGGTTTAGAATGGGATGTTCCATGGCTTTGTCCTCTACCCTTTGGTTTGTCCCGGTAGTTGCCATAGTTGTTGCTGCTATTCCGAGTTTCAGGCCTTCCTCTAACGAACAGACCTTCTTCACTTGATCCTTCCCTCATCTTGGCTTTGAAATCATGAGCCCTTATAGCATTAATCACAATTTCTTTGGTTAATGTATCTCTTCTATATTCAATAGCATTAATCAAGCTTTCAAAACAATCGGGAAGAGAATTCAACAATATAATTGCCAATTGTTCATTCGGGAATTTTATACTACAACTAGCCAAATCTGGAACTAGTTTATTAAACACATCAAGATTATCTTGCAACTCTTTATTAAGATCCATTTTAAAAGCAAAGATACGTTTTAGAAGATAGATTTTATTAGGGAGAGTTTTGGTAAGAAACAACTCATCTAGTTTCTTCCAAATGACAGTAGATTTTATTAGGGAGAGTTTTGATAAGAAACAACTCATCTAGTTTCTTCCAAATGATAGCTGGATCTTCCGAATCTCCACATTCCCTTGTCACACTATCCGACACATGAAGAAAGATAGTGCTATACGCCATCTTCTTCATCTCATTCTGCTGGTGCTCCGTGATACGTGCTGAAAAATCATCTTCTTCTCCAATCACCAAGTTCAACTTTTGTTGCATAAGAACCGCCTTGATTTTCTGTTTCCAAAGGGAAAAGTCTCCATTTCCATCAAATTTCTCAACAATGAAGTTTGAACCCATCTTGCAGGAAAAAATCCCAAGATTTATGCAGCACCCACAATTGCTTTCCAAACCTCTTCTCTCCTACTTCTAAACCTAAAGAACCCGATCAAATCTTGATCCCAACACCGTTCTTGAATCACCAAAGAAGTTTCTTTTGATTCTTAGAATCTTGCTCTGATACCACTGTTGAAAATCTCCTAAGAAACCTAACAATAATTAATCCAAACATAATCAAAGAGCTAATCCATTCAATAGAGAAAGCATGACTGAATCCATAAACAAAATAAATTCTACGATTATTCGGAGAAGAAAACATCATCAATGAATATGATAAAACAAAAGAGTTTTAATAATTGAAAATCAAATATATAAATTAAAAAATAAACAAAAATACCATCTATTGTGCAAGTTCATCCCTAGCCCCACTTGAGAATTTAGTTACCCATAAATATAATGAACAACAAAAATCTCAAGGGAAAAATTAGAGCAAACATTAAAGTGCTAAACATTAAACTTTAAAACTTAAAATAAATAAATTAAAACTAACAATACATGGAGAAAGAAATTCCACCCGTGGTGCTTCCCACGATTGGTAGCAAAACCCTCCAGATTGCACCCCTTGGCAACGAAGCCTCCGAGATTGCACACCTTTTTGATGAAGTGAATTGGGGCTTATATAGGGGAACTCTATAAGTGCAATGTGTTTTCAATCTGATGTGAGATTTGGGATATAGAATGTATTTCCAACCAATGTGGGATGTGGGAATTAAGCCTTCACATGCCTTTCAAAACTTCTGCCCACGCTGAAATCACGCACAGCCTGACATTTGTCTACTAAAACTGCCATAACTTTCTCTAAAAAAATCATATTTACGAGTTGTAAAATTCTCTAGAAAATAGACATCTGGATCTTTCCAAGCATATATGGCTCATCTTCTGGTTCTTCCTGAATTATTATAGTTTAATATGCAAAAATCACTTCTACCATGCTAAAATCATGCACAGCCTGACCTTTGTCTACTAAAACTGCCATAACTTTCTCTAGAAAAATCATATTTATGAGCCATAAAATTCCCTAGAAAATAGACGTCCGGATCTTTCCAAGAATATATGGCTCATCTCTTGGTTCTTCCTGAATCAATACAGTTTAATCTGTAAAAATGACTGATCTGTACAGGAAATTCTATCAATTTAGTGAAACTCTTCCAAGTGCTTGTAAACTTGTAAAACAACTTAAAGTAACAAATTCCTAAGCTAACAAATGAAATTAAGGGGCCAAAATATGCAATATTTGGCACTCATCAGGATTGCAAAGCTATCACATTGCCTATATCATATCCTAGTCAAACACCTCAAGCAAAACATATTGAGTATAAACCTATACATAGATGGGCGTGGTTGGGCGAACTTGATTTACACCAAAGCTCTTTTTTTCATCTCTTTATAAGAGTGACTTCAATACCCTTGAAGTATCTCAGGTCCTTTTTCTTGTCTAACTAAATCCCTTTTTGACATATTTCTCATATATATATATATATATATATATTATTTGAATAGGAATTTGGATCTTTCTCTAGAGACAGTGACAACTAGGGCGTATAACAATAGGTATATACTCAAACTTCTTACTAAAATCATTCAACTAAAATAATGAGAATACACAATGTGATACTTCAAGTGAGTTATATAATCCTAACATTCAATGCAAAACCTATAGAGATCTGATTACGCCCAAAACATAACGCGGTAGTTGTAGCACAGCTTTGGGGTGTCGATTCCATAGGGAGACAAACTAACTACAAGAGAAAGTGCAAACCTTAAAACGAACGATAAAAGTTAAACGAGAAAATCTGAGTTTGAAGTAGTGTGAAATATTTGTGTAAATATAATAGAGAACAACAAGGGTCCGGGAATCCTCCCTAAGTTCATTGCCTTATTCTATTCTTGATTCAGTTGTTTATCTCGATTGCAATTTTCACATCCCAAACAGGCAATTGGCAAATATTCAATTGAAGCGCATATGAAAACCTTAATGTAATTGTTATGAAATACTTTTTACTTTTAAGCACACATGACCTAACTTATAGATTATCAAGAAATGACAATATATCATGATGACAATACTGCAGTAATGGACAAATCTATAAGAGAAATCTATCGGACTCAATCATACCTCAACAACATCACATAAGAAGAGCATGACTAAACTTATATGGGGGAGAAAGATGCAATCACCGGATTAAGGAAAAATCTTCTAATTAGATTAAAAAGTAAATCATAACAATATTTGATGATAATAAATCCAAACTACAATGAATCAAGACTAGAAAATAAGAACAAATACACCTAAGGATTCATCCCTTTGCCTTGCTTGGAGATTAGTTGGCCATCGGGGAGAGTGTGGCAACCTTCATGATGTTTTCCCCGGTCTCCAGCCTCTCAAAAAGATGTCAAAAGATGTTTTTGAATAATCATAATATCAAACTCTAAGTTTCCTATTTATAGTACAAGAGTCCAAGGGTGTTTTTGGGTTTATTCTAATGTTTAAAAACCCTAATTAAAGTCTAACTCGGAGATTCAAATCCGTGTGTGCGCTGCAGTGCTGCTGGGGAGCACCGTGTTGCTAGGCATGTACTAGATTGGGTGAGCTTCTGGGCACCGCGATGCTGTTGAGGAGCATCGTGGTGCTGGCTGGTGGTTCAAGATGTGGCGGTTCTGGGCACTGCGGCGCTGGCTGGTGCTGTTCTGAACTGACCTTTGTCTACTTAAACTGCCATAACTTTCTCTAGAAAAATAGTTTTGATGAGCCATAAAATTCTCCTAAAAATAGAACGTATATGGTTCATCTTCTGGTTCTTTTTGCATCAATACAGTTTAATTTGTAAAGATGATTGATCTGTACGGACAATTCTGGAAATTTAGTGAAACTCCTTTCCAAGTCGCGGCACACACACTTTCTTCCCTTCATTTTGTCCTTCCAAAAGCACTCCTTCACTCTGATATGCATAGGATCTTTGTGCTTTATTCAATGGTAGCATTTCCCTCTCTTTTAGACTCCAAACACCTGAAAATGCATCAAAACAAATCAATGATCCAAGAATGACACTTTAGAATCGTTAAGGTATAAAAGTGCAATTCAAACCTAGATCAACCCTAAAATGCTAACAATTAAGTACTCTAAAGATGCATTTTATGACTCTCATCACAACCCCCAACTAGCTTATTGCAGTCTCTAGCAATTCAAACGAAAACAAGAGATGAATTCTATGGTGGGAATCGAAGCAAAGTGAAGCAATGCTAGTGTCAAACAAAGAGTAATTCACTTTTGTCTCAAAAATCGCACATAACACACGGCACATAGAATCATTAAATTTCACCCAAGTCCAAAAGTAATTTAAACATCAATCTTAAAATTGTTATCAACTCTTAACTTCCATCTTACTATAATCCATTAATCCGAACACCCAGATGATTTTATGCATAACAATCATGAATATAAGTCTTGGCCTCTAAAAACATAAATTGTGTGACATCAATCACAAAAACAAGCTCCATATGCTTACATTTCAAAGCACTCTCCACTATTGTAGAAAAATCACATTACATTGGATCAATAGGTCTTTAATAAGCTTGTAACGTTAGGCTAAGGTAGAGTTTAAGAAAGAACAGGAAAGATTCATCAAGTAAAAGAACTTAATCTCTTAGTTTTGAACACAACTCTTTAAGCACTGGATAACCTTACTTCAATACCCAACTCTTCTAACCATTTTTCGAGCATTTCTTTCAACAAATCACTATTTTTTTCTTTCTTTCTTCTTTCTTTGCCATAATTCACTTTTTTTATGGCACATAAGACCATTTACCTCCTTTTTCATCAATTTTTTTTTTCTTTTCTACAACCCCAACTTATCTATTTTCTTGTATTTGGGCTATGGTAGTAATATTTTTTTGTTCTCATACTTTCATCCTTATTCCTCTTGAGTGCTTCTCAACAAATGTGTATAACTAAGTTCTTTTAAAAAGAAGGTAAGCATAAAATATTTTAGGCTCATAAAGGTGAGTAAATGGGCTATTGAAAGAAACAAGGCTCAAATTCTTTTTCAAGAAAAAGGCTCAAATGGGTGACTAGTGATAAATATAGTAATGATAAGTTTGGAAGGCTCAAACGGTTCAAAAATGGCCTATATCATATCCTAAGTAGTGTGCATCCTAGGAATTCGTCTCAAGTGATTATCAAATAAGTTCTAGAGCTTGTCGAGACCGAAAAAGTATTCACAAAGCAATCACACATAAAACTTCTCTAAATTTTTTTAGACTAATCATACAATCTTACCACAAACTAGAGTCTCAACCAAATCAATATTGATACTTAAATTATTCCCAAATCGAAACAAAAATTTAACTTCTTCTAAATGTTGTATGCTATCTCAATTAAGTTCATATCATTGACATGTGAATTAACTCTAAGGCTAACACAAAGCATGCTAAAAACAAACAAGAAGGGAAAATGACACCAAGTAGTTCAGTGGAAAAAGAAAAACAGGAATATGTTTCCTCCACCCCCAATTTAAAGTAGGTATTTTCCTCAATGTGAAAGCAAAAGATAAGGAAACTCCCTTTGTAGCCAAAAGTCCACAGAAGCTGAAAATTGTGCACCACCATTTGAACTGCTTCGTATATTTGTCCCTGGAAAAGAAATACGAAAGTAAAACTGGAAAACAGAAAAATAATAATAATAAATAAGAAAAAAATATGAAAAACAGTAAAAATAAAGGGATATGTTATTGGTTGCCTCCCATGAGTGCTAAGTTTTACGTCTTCATCCAGACACTCTTATTCTCTCTTTGAAAAACATAGGTTGAATGCACCAGCCACTGCTTCATTGCTAAATTCGATGCTTGTATGCTTTGGAGAGGCCTCAAGGATGTCATCAATAACATCCGCAAATTCTGGCTTAATATATGCTCTTGTGAAGCCATGGGTGTGGGTTGACTCCAATGGATTAAGGTGATGGACCTTTTCCATGGGTGAGTCAATCATATATACTTGGTGGCTTTCGTTCACATCCTCTGATTTTTTCGTTGTTGGGATGCGTAATAACTTACCACTTAGTGTCTCAATGGCATTCACCTCTTTCAAATTCTATTGTGCCAGGTGCTGACCACAGGATGTGGACTAAGCTTGAGAAGGGAACTTACCTCACTCAGTCACACTCAAGTAGCTCATTAACTTGGACACTTGGCTCTTTATCTCTTTAGTTTCTTCAACAGCCTGTGTAATTAAAGATTCAAGTCTTTGATTAGTCTTACCTTGTGCCTCAATAAAAGCATGTAAAGTGTCTTCTAAAGAACTCCTAGAAGATACAGGTGCATGATATGGTTCAAGATATGGTGTAGGGGTTTGTGCAAGCTGCTGGTTTTCAGACTTCTAGCTGAAATTGGGGTGATTTCGCTATCTCGGATTATAAGTATCAGAGAAGGGTGTCAAAGACTTCTTGTACATGCCTAAGGCATTACATTGTTCCTCATACATCCCTCTCATCTCAGCAAATCTGGGGCACTCTTGGGCGAGATGACCTACCCCGCCACACACAAAACACGGTTCAAAAGATTTTGCATGATTAGCTGCGTGTGTTGGCTTTGAGCTTTTAGTCTTTAACACCTCTAGTTCCCTAGTGAGCATCTTGACCTTGGCCGTAAGGTTATCCTCTTCCCTAAGATGGTAAATTCCACCACCATTTGGGTGCCCTATAGGTCGTGACCTATTTGTGCTTTCAGTAGCACTAGGTCCAGTCCAAGTGTGAGCTTTTTCAGCAAGCTCATTGAGGTACTCTATGGCCTCATCAGGATCTTTCTCAAAGAATTCACCATTACACATCATCTCTACAAATTGGTGCTCCCTATATGTAAGTCCCTTATAAAAATAGCTCACTAAGCACCAATTCTCATACCCATGGTGAGGGCACATATCAACAATTCCTTAAATCTCTCCCACGACTGATACAAAGTCTCGCTGTCCTTTTGTGCAAAGGTGGAGATTTTTCTTTTTAAAGCATTGGTCTTATGTTGGGGAAAGTATTTATTAAAGAAAATTTGAGTCATCTCAGTCCATGACCCAATAGATCTTGGTCTTAGTGAGTATAGCCAACTCTTAGCTTTATCCTTCAAAGCGAAAGGAAAGAACTTAAGACTCACAATGTCTGTTTCATCTTAACTATGAAAAGTCGCGACTACTTCCTCAAACTCTCTAATGTGCACATATAGGTTTTCACTATCCAAGCCATGAAATGTAGGGAGTAACTGTATCATCCCTGTTTTAAACTCTAGTTGGCAAGTATTGGTTGGAAATATGATGCATGATGGTGTGGCTGTGCGTGTAGGGTAGAGATAATCCTGAAGTGTCCTAGCAACATTCTCATTAGGGTTATCGGCCATGTTAACAAAATCCTCTAGATTCTCTAATGGGGGTGCACTATGGTTTGATCTAGGCGAGGTTTCACTAACGGACATGGAAGGAGAGGGTAATTCTATTTCGGGTCTTCTAATGAATTTACCTCGCGAATCTCTTGGTCTAAGCATACACCAATTGTATCAGAGAGGAAATAAATTAAAACAAAATTAAAAAATCAGAAAACCAAAACTATAGAAAGAAAAAAAAAGAACAATAATAAATAAATACTGTAAAAAGAAAGAAGGGAAAAAAAATAACAAAATAATGCAGCAAGCTAAAAGAAGGAACGAAGTTACCGCCTTTAAAGCTGCTGAAAAGAAAAACTATTTACAACTCTTCTATCGTCATGTCTCAAGGTTGACAATCTTCCTTGAGTTAAGCACATCTCCCCGGCAACAGCGCCAAAATTTGATTACACCCAAAACATAATGCGGTAGTTGTAGCACGGCTTTGGGGTGTCAATTCCATAGGGAGACAAACTAACTACAAGAGAAAGTGCAAACCTTAAAACGAACGATAAAAGTTAAACGAGAAAATCTGAGTTTGAAGTAGTGTGAAATAATTGTGTAAATATAATAGAGAACAACAACGGTCCAGGAATCCTCCCTAGGTTCATTGCCTTATTCTATTCTTGATTCAGTTGTTTATCTCGATTGCAAGTTTCACATCCCAAACAGGCAATCGGCAAATATTCAATTAAAGCGCATATGTAAACCCTAATGTAATTGTTATGAAATACTTTTCACTTTCAAGAACACATGACCTAACTTATGGATTATCAAGAAACGACAATATATCATGATGACAATACTGCAGTAATGGACAAATCTATAAGAGAAATCTATCGGACTCAATCACACCTCAATAACATCACATAAGAAGAGCATGACTAAACTTATATAGGGGAGAAAGATGCAATCACCGGATTAAGGAGAAATCTTCTAATTAGATTAAAAAGTAAATCATAACAATGTTTAATGATAATAAATCCAAACTACAATGAATCAAGACTAGAAAATAAGAACAGCTACACCTAGGGATTCATCCCTTCGCCTTGCTTGGAGATTAGTTGGCCATTGGGGAGAGTGTGGCAATCTTCATGATGTTTTCCCCAGCCTCTAGCCTCTTAAAAAGATGTCAAAAGATGTTTTTGAATAATCATAATATCAAACCCTAAGTGTCCTATTTATAGTACAAGAGTCCAAGGGTGTTTTTGGGTTTATTCTAATGTTTAAAAACCCTAATTAAAGTCTAACTCGGAGATGCAAATCCGTGTGCACGCTGCGGTGCTGCTGGGGAGGACCACGGTGCTAGGCATGTTCTGGATTGGGTGAGCTTCTGGGCACCGCGGTGCTGGCTGGTGGTTCAAGATGTGGAGGTTCTGGGCATTGCGGTGCTGGCTGCGGTGCTGGCTGGTGCTGTTCTGAACTGATCTTTGTCTACTTAAACTGCCATAAATTTCTCTAGAAAAATCATTTTGGCAAGCCATAAATTCTCCCAAAAATAGACTTCCGGATCTTTCTAAGTATATATGGCTCATCTCCTGGTTCTTCTTGTATCAATACAGTTTATTTTGTAAATATGATTGATTTGTACGGGAAATTCTGGTAATTTAGTGAAACTCCTTTCCAAGTCACGGCACACACACTTTCTTCCCTTCATTTTGTCCTTCCAAAAGCACTCATTCACTCTGATATGCATGGGATCTTTATGCTTTATTCAATGGTAGCATTTCCCTCTCTTTTAGACTCCAAACACCTGAAAATGCATCAAAACAAATCAATGATCCAAGAATGACACTTTAGAATTGTTAACGTATAAAAGTGCAATTCAAACCTAGATCAACCCTAAAATGCTAACAATTAAGTACTCTAAAGATGCATTTTATGACTCTCATCAAGATCATCTAATAATTAAGGTCATAACGAAGAGTGTTTAAGAGTACCAAGAAACTAACTCTCAGAATAAAACATTTATAGCTCAAATAACTCACTAAGTAGTCTCCACTATTTGATTCTCAATTATTAGATCTAGGTTCATCTTAGTTTCAACATCAAGAGCATGGTCTATGGAATATGAATATGCATCAATTCTCATAACAACTTGTCAGTGTTAAGAAACTAAACTCAACGTGCATAATAGACTTGACTACTAACCATAAATCAAATTGTAGCATGAAAATTTTGTCTCAACAAGTTCTAATTGTACCCCCAAACCTAAATTAAATATTATCCTCAATGTATGAAATCTAACATGCATTTAGAAAAACATTTAGAAGGGAACAATGAAAATGAAAGAACAAAAAACATACTCTATCAAATGGGTAGGTTGCCTCCCACCAAGCGCTTTCTTTAACATCTTAGCAAGACGTTGGTTAAACTTATTCAAGATCGTGCACCTCAATGCACTCAAAAACCCCCTTCTTATGGACTCCTTCCAAGTAAGGCTTCACACGATGCCTTTTGACCTTGAATATCACTTGAGTCTTCGGGTTCAGCAACTTTACTGCTCCATCAGAAAAAAAGTTGACTACCGAAAATGGTCCGCACCATCTTGACTTCAATTTTCTTGGAAATAATTTGAAACGAGTGTAAAACAAAAGAATTTTAATTCCAGGATAAAGAGACTTATGGATAAGGCCTTAGTCATGGTAATGCTTAGTGCGTTCTTTGTAGATCTTTGCATTCTCATAGGCTTCATCACGAATCTCTTCTAACTCATTGAGTTGTAGTAACTGTTTCTCTCCTGCCATTGCCATATCCATGTTCAACTCCTTCATTGCCCAATACACTCGATGCTCTAGATCAACTAGTAAGTGGCATGCCTTTCCAAAAACCAATCGATAGGGGCTCATCCTAATAGGTGTCTTGTATGCCGTGTGGTATGCCCATAATGCGTCATTAAGCTTGGTTGCCTAGTCCTTCCGTGATGGTCACATCGTCTTTTCCAGAATGCCTTTGATTTTTCAATTACTTGCCTCAACTTGACCCAAAGTTTGTGGGTGATTGATAAGTGCTTAAATATTCATATTTAAGCCCCTTAATTTACATTTGTTAAGTTCCTAGTTATGTTATTTCATGCTATTTTATATCTTTTATGTGCTTTCTGTGTTTTCCTAGGTTATTGAAGAAAAGGGAGCATTATTTGCTTGGAAGAACAAAAACTAGAAGAACTAGAAACTGCACATAGCGCGATCGATCACAAAAGTGTGTGATCGAGCGCACCAGCACTCGTGCGCACAAGAATTAGGCTCGAGCGCACCTTGCGATCGAGTGCACCAGTGTGTGATCAAGCACACACGTGCAGTAAAATGGCAGAACCTATTTTGGAAAGTAGGGTTAGGGTTTTGTTTTGCAAGTTAGGGTTTTCAGGTGTCCTTAAACCTTATAAAACACAGAAATATGATCTTCTTTTTAGTTTTAGCTTTTGGAGAAGAGATTTGGAGAAGAGAATTGACGACTCTTCTAGCTAGTATTTTTCGGGTTTCTTCTTTTCTTTATTTTATTTATGAAGATGTTTAACATCATAACCATGTGTAACTTACTAATAGGGCTCGATTGAAGTTCTGATTATGTTTTTCCATATATGAATATTGTTGCCTTTGTGATAGCTGTGTTATGATTCTTAACTTGATTAGTGCCTGTTTTATGGAATTTCTCATATGTGTTTGCATGATCAACATATGCATGTGGTATGGATTAGTTAGTTAGATCAATTTGGATGACAAAGTCCTGGGTCTAACAATAGTAACAAAAGAAATCCATGCCGGATTCTTGGATTAATCAACATAGGAAACCATGAGTATATAACATGCCCTATGTCTTGTGTGTTTATCGATTTTCATAGACAATAGGCTCTCTTAAGGAACAACTTAGCATACCCCATACTAAATCCCTTAAGAAAAAAAAGAGTTAGAGTGTACACCATGCCTAACTCGTTGCTTAGGAAAATCAATAGCTTAAGGAGTATACACCATGCCCTTAGGTTGACAACAGTAGGCATTCATAATATGACTAAAGCGTTGGCACATTGTTTTATTGGGAAAATATGATTAGTGGTGGATTTCAAAGCCCTATGTTTTTATCATTATCAATTCAAACTCAATACTTATTTCTATCATTTTATATTATGAATTTAATTTTAAATCGAACTTTACTAATCCCTGTGGAGATGATCTCGCATTTTGCACACTATACTACTAAGTTGACCTTGTGCACTTGCAAGTAAAACTGTTCAATTATTTGCTTATTAATTTAGGTAGATTTTTGCACTACAAGTTTTTGGTGCCGTTGCCGGGGATTGCACTAAATTTCTGTTTAGAATTATTTTTCGTTCAGTTTTAATTTTCTATTTTATTTTATTATGCTTCATCAAAAACCTAAGTTATTTCTTTTTTTATGTTTGCTGTTTTTTCTGTTTCAGGCTTGTAGCGAAGTAATTCTAGCACTGCGATCAAGCGTAGTGCTTAGTGCGATTAAGCATAGTGCTTAGTGCGATCGAGCGCACTCAGGGCAGAGACTACCCGAGCAGCAGTACTGAAATTGTTGCACTGAAGTGTTTTAGCTAATTCATGCAAGGGCTTCGATCCAGGAATCCAACCTTCTTTCCACTCGATACAGAGCTTGAGCGGACCATTCGACAAAGGCTTAGAGACAACATTGAAGAGCTAGAGAAGAATTCAAGGGAGAAGTGCCAATGGTGGAACAACTTGATAATCAACCGCCACCAGAGCGAAGACCAATGAAGCAATCCTTCATTCCATGGAACCTCGACCAGCCCTCATGCATCGCTTACCAACCTGAGGTAGAAAGCAATTATTACATATACCCATAGATACTCAGTGCTTTGACTCATTTCAGGGGTACACCTGCAGAGGACCCACACTTGCACCTTTGGGAATTATTTGATCTCTGCAAGTTCCAGCATATCTGGGGCCTAGATAAAGAGGGAATCAGGTTAATTCTTTTCCCCTTTTCATTAAAAGATAATGCTAAGTTGTGGTATAATTCATTGCGTGTAGTGTCCATCCATACCTGGGAAGAACTATCCAGTAAGTGTTGTGCGATTATCTACCTAAATAAATAAGCAAATAATCGGACTTGTTTTACTTGCAAATGCACAAGGTCAACTTAGTAGTATAGTGTGCGAATGCAAGATCATCTTCACAGGGATTGGTAAATTTTGATTTAGAATTAGTTTCACAACAATAAAATAAAAATAAGAGAAATAAATATTGAGTTGGAATTTAATAAAGATAAAGGCGTAGGGACTTGATATCCACCACTAATTATGCTACCATAACAAAACAGTATGCCAATGCTTTACTCATGTCATGAATACCTAATAGTTGTCAACCTAAGGGCATGGTATCTACTCCTTAAGCTATTGATTTCCCTAAGCAACGGGTTAGGCATGGTATCTACTCTAACTTTTTTCTTTCTTAAGGGATTCAGCATGGTGTATACTGAGTTGTTCCTTAAGAGAGCATAAGATCTGTGGAAATCGACAACCATACGAGACCTAGAGCATGGTATCTACTCCCGGTTTCCCATGTTGATTAACCCAAGAATCCGATGTGGATATCTTTTCTTACTATTGTTGAACCCAGAACTCGATCATCCAAATTGATTCAACTAACTAATCCATACCACATGCATATGTTGATCAGCAAACACATATGAGAAATTTAAATAAAAATAGGCATTAATAAAGTTAAGCATCACAACACAAATATTGCAAAGGCGCCAATACTGAATTATTGAGTAAACATAATTAAGGCTTTAACCAAGCCCTTACCATAAAATTAGTTACACATAGTTGTGATGCTAAACGATATCATAAAATAAAATACAAAGGAAAGAAGAAACCTGAAAACACTATGGAGAAAAGTCGTCAATTCGTCTCCACAATCTCTCCTCCGGGCTCGTCTGGCCTCCGGCCTCCCTGAACAAAAACTAAACTAAAAGGGAGATAAGCTCCTAAAAAGGGAGATATTGTTTCTATGTTTTAAAAGTGTATTTAGAGGGTTCTAAGGACACTTGGAAACCCTAATTTCCAAAACAGGTCTCTAACCCTACTTTCCAAAATGAGAACTGCCGTTTTGATGTTTTACTAATGCGCGTGCGCTCGATTACATGAGTTTGCGCTCGAGTGCAAGGTTGCGCTCGAGCTTTCTCCTTGTGCGCACGAGTGCTTGTACACTCGATCTCACTAAGTACTGCACTCAATCGCACTCTTCTGCAGCTCCCAGTTCTAGTTTTGCTCTTTGAGTTCCAAAATGCTTCATTTCTTCCAAAAACCTATAAAAACACAAAAAAACACAAAAAGGAAGTAAAATAGAATAAAATACGCAAACTAAGAGCTTAACAAACGTATATTAAGGGGCTTAAATATGAATATTTAAACACTTATCACACCCTCAAACTTACATATTGCTAGTCTCTTAGCAATACGAAACTAAAAACTATATGAAAAACAAAGACGTAAAGATAAATCTATCATTCATGGTATCTGAAAATTTAAGTCTCACACAAAATCGTGATATTTATTCAAGAACAAGCATAAAATACAAACACATTTTTTCAATGAATAAGAGTTTTAAAATCTAATCACTTAAAAAAGGTTGGTTAAGGCATCACATGTCTTACTTAGTGTGTGGTGAATTAGCATACAAAAATAAAGCTTCCAAATAACTCCAATGTGTAGTGTTTCAGTGTCTTAACATTCATCGAGTTTCCTATTAGAATGAACAATAATAGCATAGTTTTGTTTCATTCTTTTTCTTTTATTATGAGATTTTTGCCACGTTGAGTTCCCTTAAGCTTTCTAATTGACCCATGTAGCGAGTGTTTAGCCAATGACTCCCAAACCATATGGTTTTAGGGCATTAGGTGTAAAGACACCCCTAAGGACTTACTAACTCGAGTTAAAAAAGGCTACGAAACTAACTGGTCTTTAATACTGCCAAGCAGAATTCCCACATTTTGACGTGAACACTCACTGTTTACTGAGGCAAGAGGTCCAGTTACTCAGTGGGAAGTTTATTTAATGATTATTAGGAGCATTTTATTTTCACTTTTTGAGCGATAAATTTTTTTCTATTTTTCTATGCCAAGATGTTCTTTTAACAAGTTATCCGATTACAGTTAGGCTATGAAAACATACACATAAAAATTATATGTCATACCCCATACAATTATGTGCAAATGTGCTCGTGTCAGATTTAGATCAAACTTGTAAATTCTTAAATGCCTTAAAGTAAGTAATTAAACTTTTAAAACTTTATTATTTAGACCATGTGTTCAATATTTTAAGCATACTGGTGAAATCTTATCATAATATTGGTTTTAAATCAACCAAAATTTTTAAAACAATATGAACATGCATTTATCTTTTCAAAAATACTAAAAAAAAACTAGGACAAAGTGTGTGAATATGTCTCCCATACCCCCAAACTTAAATTACACATTGGCCCCAATGTGTGAATATCATAGAAAGATCTGACCTGGGAGATGGAGAACTAACTGGACCGGCATGGCTCATAGCACGACCCCAAACTTGAACGAATGCACACATTGTCCCTAAAAGAAAGAAAAACTAACGTAATACGAGAAAACAAAAAGTACTAAATGTAAATAAATAACAGTAAATATAAAAACCAATAAAAATAAAAGGATAAGCTGTGGGGTGCCTCCCATGAGCGCTAAGTTTAACGTCTTCAGCCGGACCGTGTCTTATTCTTCCCCAAAACTAAGATTGGCAGCAACTAGCACAGGTAGTGTCTTATTTTCTCCCATGTAAGCATAAGTCAAATGCTTCAGCAATTGCTTCAACTCCAAATTTGGTGCCTAGACAATATAAGGGAAAAAGTAGTATTATAAGGCACAAGAGTGTCAAATGGATCGGTGTACTTACTTGGATGCTTTGGAGTGGCCTCAAGGAGGTGCACAGTTTTAATGATGTCATCAGTAACATCCTCAGATGCTGGCTTCATATTCGATCTTATGAAACTAAGGGTAGGGGTAGTCTTCAATAGATCAATGTGATGGAACTGAAAAGCTTGCTCAACAACACCTAGAGTGGGTATTGTTTGGGCTGGAAATTCTCCCTGTTTTCTTTCACTTAGCTCCCTAGCCAATTGCCCCGCTTGTACTTCTAGTCTTTGAATAGCTTGCTCATGCTTTGCAATGATTTGCCTTTGCTCAATCCGGAATTGTCTTGTTTCTGCTATGAACTGTTATTGTGAAGCCATCTGCTATTGTTGCTGAGTTGCCAAATGCATCACATGACTCTTTAGGTCATTCTCCTTTGATTTTGAAACTGTTTGAGCTACTTGTTGGGAGTTTCTTTGCTGTCCTTGAAGGTTCAAGGCATTTTGATTGTTGCTCCATGAGAGATTAGGGTGGTTCCTCCATCCAGGATTATAGGTATTTGCATATATGTTGTAGTTGTTCGATCCCACATAATTTGCTTGCTCTTGATCTGTAGATGAATACATAGGGCAAGTGTCAGTAGTGTGATAAAAACGAGAACATATAGCACATACCTGGAGTTGTTTGGCTCATGGACTAGGTGAGATGTTCTGCGCAGTTATGGTTTTTACAAGCATATCTATCTTTCTTTCGATAGCAGCCTACCAATTTGGAAATCCACCATTTAAGTTCACTTCATACATGTCTTTGCTCTTTACTCCTTACTCTGTATTGAGTGGAAAGAAGGTTGAATTTTTGAATCAAAGCCTGTGCATGAATTAGTTGAACCACTTCAGTGCAACAGTTTCAATACTGCTGCTCAAGTACTCTCTGGACATTTTGCGCTCGAGCGCACCCTGAACTACGCTCGATCGCTGTTCTTCCTACGCTCGAGCGCTACACTAATGTGCTCGATCACAATGAGGACAGAAACTCCTCTGCTGCACACCTAAACAAAAACAGAAAAACAGAAAATGAAAAAATGAAAAAAAAAATTAAGGTTGTTTGATAAAGAAAATATAAATAGAACAGAAAAAATAAAAATAAAAATAAGAATTACTAACGAAAATAATTCTAAAAATAAATTTAGTGCAATCTTCGGCAATGACACCAAGAACTTGTTGTGTGATTATCTACCTAAATAAATAAGCGAATAATCAGACTTGTTTTACTTGCAAGTGCACAAGGTTAACTTAGTAGTATAGTGTGCGAATGCAAGATCATCTCCATAGGGATTGGTAAATTTTGATTTAGAATTAGTTTCGCAATAATAGAATAAAAATAAGAGAAATAAATATTAAGTTTGAATTTAATAAAGATAAAGGTGTAAGGACTTGATATCCACCACTAATCATGCTACCACAATAAAACAGTATGCCAATGCTTTACTCATGTCATGAATACCTAATGGTTGTCAACCTAAGGGCATGGTATCTACTCCTTAAGCTATTGATTTCCCTAAACAACGAGTTAGGCATGGTATCTACTCTAACTCTTTTCTTTCTTAAGGGATTTAGCATGGTGTATACTAAGTTGTTTCTTAAGAGAGCATAAGATCTGTGGAAATCGACAGCCACACGAGACCTAGGGCATGATATCTACTCCTGGTTTCCCATGTTGATTAACCCAAGAATCCGGTGTGGATATCTTTTCTTACTATTGTTGAACCCAGGACTCGGTCATCTAAATTGATTCAACTAACTAATTCATACCACATGCATATGTTGATAAGCAAACACATGAGAAATTTAAATAAAAACAGGCATTAATCAAGTTAAGCATCAAAACACAAATATTGTAAAGGCGCCAATACTGAATTATTGAGTAAACATAATTAGGGCTTCAACCAAGCCCTTACTAGAAAATTAGTTGCACATAGTTGTGATGTTAAACAACATCATAAAATAAAATACAAAGGAAAGAAGAAACCCGAAAACACTATGGAGAAGAGTCATCAATTCGTCTCCACAATCTCTCCTCCAGGCTCGTCCGGCCTCTAGCCTCGCCGAACAAAAACTAAACTAAAAGGGAGATAAGCTCCTAAAAAGGGAGATACTGTTTTTTTGTTTTACAAGTCTATTTATAGGGTTCTAAAGACACTTGGAAATCCTAATTTCCAAAACAGGTCTCTAACCCTACTTTCCAAAATAGGAACTACCATTTTGATGTTTTACTAATGCGCGTGCGCTCGATCGCATGAGTTTGCACTCGAGCGCAAGGTTGTGCTCGAGCCTTCTCCTTGTGCGCACGAGTGCTTGTACGCTCGATCGCACTCTTCTGCAGCTCCCAGTTCCAGTTTTGTTCTTTGAGTTCTAAAATGCTTCATTTCTTCCAAAAACCTATAAAAACACAGAAAACACAAAAAAAATGATGTAAAATGGAATAAAATACGCAAACTAAAAGCTTAACAAATTTAAATTAAGGGGCTTAAATATGAATATTTAAGCACTTATCAGTAAGTTCTTAAGGAATTTTTTTCCAGCACAAAAGATAAGACAGATGAGGAAAGAGATTCAATCTTTCTAACAGAAGGATGGAGACCTTTTCTTTGAAGCATAGGGACACTTCAATGAGTTGTTACTCAAATTGCCACATCACAATCTACCTTAAGATGAACTGGTACAAGCTTTCTATGAAGGTTTGAGTGATATTAATAAAGGTATTATGGATTCAGGTTGTGGAGGTGTACTGATGGAAAAGAGTAGTGAAGAAGCCATGGAGTTGTTTGAGACATTAAGTGAGCACACCCAGCAATTCTCCTCTAGAGGTAGACAAGGAGTTAAGAGCAAAGGTATGTATAAGGTAACCTTAAATGGTGGATCCTCGAATCAGATCGCTGCTGTGGAAAGAAAGCTAGATATGTATGTAAAAGCCATGACTACTCAAAACGCTTCACCGAGTCCACAAGCTACACCACTCTAGGTATGTGCTACATGTTCTCATTTTGATCACACTACTGAAACTTGCCCTTTATATTCATCTGCAGATCCTGAGTAAGAAAATTATGTGGCACCAAACAACTATCCTTCCAAGAACAATCCGTATGCAAATACCTACAATCCTGGATGGCGAAACCACCCTAACTTCTCATGGAACAATAACCAGAATACCCTAAATCTTCAAGAGCAGCAAATGAGCTCCCAACTAGCAGCCCAATCAGTTCCTGAATCAAAGAAAAGTGACCTAGAAAGTCTGATAAGGCAATTAGCCACTCAATAACAGCAACTGATGACCTCACAAGATCAGTTCATAGTAGATGAAAGAAAATTTTGGACTGAACAAAGACAAACCACTACAAAACATGAACAAGCCATTTAAAGATTAGAGGTACAAGTGGGGCAATTAGCTAAAGAGTTGAGTAGAAGAAAGCAAGGTGAACTACCAGCCCAAACACTACCTAATCTAGGAGGACACCAACAACTAAAGGCTATCACAACTCTCAGAAATTGTAAGATCATAGGAACTGATGAATCTACACAAGCATCTCTAGAGAAACCATCTGCATCAAAGGTAAGTAAAATAGAGAAGATTAATGCACCACCCTTCCCGCAAAGGTTAGTAAAGCAAAAGAAAGAAAATAAACTGCTTGATATTTTTGAAACTTTGTAGAAAGTAGAACTAAATATTCCTTTATTAGATGCAATTCAACAAATACCTGCTTATGCTAAATTTTTGAAAGATTGTTGCACTCATAAGAGGAAGTTTCAAGAATATGAGACAGTGGCTTTAACTGAAGAGGTAAGTGTGGTGTTGTTAAGAAAACTACCACCAAAGCTAAAAGATCCAGGTAGTTTTACCATTCTTTGCAGGATAGGTGGCCACCTGTTTGAGCGAGTATTATTGGATTTAAGAGCGGGTGTCAATTTGCTGCCATACATGGTATGTGAAACACTAGGTTTAGGGGAGCTTCAACTGACTTCCATCACTTTGCAATTGGTAGACAGAAGCATCAAAAGACCAAAAGGTATTCTTGAGGATGTCTTGGTAAAAGTAGGTGAGTTTATTTTACCTGCTGATTTTATTATGTTAGATATGGAAGAATGTCTTATGCCATTACCTCTGCCCATCATCTTAGGAAGACCTTTTATAAGAACTACTGATACAAAAATTTGTGTGAAAAAGGGTATCTAAGTATGAAGGTAAATGGTGAGAAAATAAAATTTAAAATACTTGATGCATTGAAATTACTCTAAGATGATATGGAATGTTTATATGATGCAAAGTTTTATTGAGCAAGCTTTTTAGGTCCATCACATTGATCCGTTGGAAACCACCCTCACTCATAGTTTCACAAGATCGAATATTGAGCTAGAATCTGAGGACATTACTAATGACATCATTGAAGTTGTGCACCTCTTTGAGGCCTCTCCAAAACATTCAAGTAAGTATACCCCTCCATTTGAACCTCTTGTACCTACTAATACTACTCTTCTCCTTTCCATTTCCTAGGCACCCAACTTGGAATTAAAGCAGCTACCGAAACATTTAACCTACACTTATCTGGGAGAGAATAAGATATTACCAATGATAGTTGCTACCAATCTAGGTGTTAGGGAAGAAGAAAAACTGTTGAGAGTTCTTAGAGAGCACAGATCTGCTATCGGATGGACCATTGCTGACATCAAGGGGATAAGTCCAGCCAAGTGCATGCATCATATCTACCTTGAGGATGAAGCAAAACCCACCCAGGATACTCAAAGAAGACTCAACCCACACATGAAAGAGGTAGTCAAGGCAGAGGTATTTAAACTATTAGATGTTTGCATTATCTACCCCATCTCAGACAGTAAATGGGTAAGTCCAATCCAAGTTGTTCTGAAGAATAGTGGGATCATAGTGGTGAAAAATGAAGATGAGGAGTTAATACCAACAAGAATAACCACTAGTTAGAGGGTCTGCATCGATTATAGAAGGCTAAACAAGGTAACCAGAAAAGATCATTTTCCCTTGCCCTTCATTGATCAGATGTTAGAGAGATTAGCTGGCCATAGCTACTATTGCTTCTTGGATGGATATAGTGGTTACAACTAAATTGCCATAGCACTATAAGACCAAGAAAAGACCACCTTAACATGCCTTTTCGCCACATTTGCTTATAGAAGGATGCCATTTGGTTTATGCAATGCACCAGCCACCTTTCAAAGATGTATGAAGAGCATTTTTTTTGACATGGTGGAAAAATTCATTGAGGTATTTATGGATGAAGTTAGTGTTTTTGGTTCTAATTTTAATGAATGCCTCAATCATCTAAAGAGCATCCTCAAGAGATGTGAAGAATGCAACTTGGTGTTAAATTGAGAAAAATGTCACTTTATGGTTCAACAAGGCATTGTGTTGGGTCATTCCATTTCCAATAAGGGTATTGAGGTAGATAAGGCCAAGATTGACATCATTTCAAAATTGGCACCTCTTCTAATAGTTAAGGGTGTCAGAAGTTTCCTTGGACACGCTGGATTCTACAGACGATTCATCAAGGAATTTTCTAAGACCTCTAGACCTCTTTGTGCACTGTTAGCTAAAGATACCAAATTTGAATGGAATGATGATTGTATGGAAGCTTTAACCACATTAAAAAACTTGTTCACCTCCGCACCAATAATGATGGTACCTGATTGAAGTCTTCCATTTGAGTTGATGTGTGATGCTAGTGATTTCACCTTGGGAGTTGTTTTAGGCCAGAGAGTCAATAAGGTACCTCATGCTATTTATTATACTTTTAGAACTTTAAATGATGCTCAGCTAAATTATTCTACTACTGAAAAAGAATTGTTAGCTGTTATTTTTGCTTTGGAGAAGTTTAGATCATACTTGATTGGCTCTAAGGTTATTGTTTTTACTGATCATGCTGTTTTGAGATATTTGTTTGCTAAGAAAGATGTAAAGCCTACGTTGATCAGATGGGTACTCCTATTGCAAGAGTTTGACTTGGAGCTTAAAGACAAGAAGGGCAGTGAGAATGTGGTTGCAGATCACCTATCTAGGCTACCTTATGAGGACAAAAATGACCTACATTTGAATGAGAACTTCCCTGATGAAAAATTGTTCGCATTAAAGGTAACACTTCTATAGTATGCCAATATTGTAAATTATATAACTACTAAGGTTTTTCCTCTAGATATGTCCAGTCAAGAAAGGAAGCGGTTGATATCTATATCTCGACACTACCATTAGGATGACCCCTACCTATTCAAATTTTGTCCTGATCAAATCATCAGAAGGTGTGTCTCCGAGGACGAGCATTTGAGCTTATTGCAACATTGCCATCAATTTGCTTGTGAATGACACTTTGGAGCCAAGAGAACAGCTTTTAAGGTATTATAATCTAGTTTTTATTGGTCTAATTTGTTTAAAGATGCCTTTTCATTTTGCAACTCATGTGAGAGTGGTGCACTATTTGGCTGAAGACATAAAACTTAGCTCTCATGGGAGGCACCCCACAGCATATCCTTTTGTTTTTATTATTTTTCACATTTCTTGTTAGTGTTTATTTTTATGTTGACCTTTTATTTTTCTCATTACTATTTAGTTTAGTATCTTTTGTTTTCCAATATTACTTTCGTTTTTCTTTTTCAGGGGCAATGTGTGCATCAGTTCAAGTTTAGAGGTGTGCTATGAGCCATGCCAGCCAATTAGTTCTCCATCTCCCAGGTTAGATCTTTCCATGTTATTCACACATTGGGGACAATGTGTAGTTTAAGTTTTGGGGTATGTGATAAGAATTCATAATATCTATATTTTTGTTATATTTCCTCATGTTTTAATGGTTATAAATGCTTAAATCTTGGATTTTGATTATGTTTCGTATTTTGTGGAGTAGATTGAGGAGTTAAATCAAATTGAATTCAAAATCAAGAGATTTGGAGAGGAAAAATCGGAGCTAAAAAAGATATACATTCTAGAAGCGGTTTTTGCTTAAAGTGTGGGCACGTATTGTTTTCCTAGAATGTTCACAGAAGCAGTCAGCAGATAAAGCGTGAGTACGCCTTACTGTATCCAAGGATCTGACCTAGGGTTACGAATTTTTTAGAGAAAAAAAAGATATGTAGGATAGCTGGAAAGATTTAGTTACCCATTCTTATCTTTAGGAAAGTATTTGCCAAGACTCCTTATTAAGGTTCAGAAGAAGGGAAATATCCAAATTTAAATTGTAGTGTCTTATCGTCAAGAGACTCTTTCTCTTGTTTAAAAAATGAAATTTAAATTGAAGACTTTGGAGCCTATATAAAGGGAAGGGAGAAACCCTAATCAAGGGAGAGATGGCTTGCAGCCCTAGAGACATAGATTATTCACAAGAAAAATTCCTCTTCTCTTTTCTTTAGGCGTTCTTTTAATTATAAGTAGAGCTCGATTCATTTAGACTAGATTATATATCTTCATAACATAAATCAAAAATCTCTCTATAATCAACTTTGTTATTTTACCACTAATATTAGAACATTTAAACAATTACGGATTTAAAGTTCTAAATGGCAATTTATTAACCTGATAATTGAACAACGGGCCCTTTGCATCAATCAATCAAGACAATAATTTTTAATAAATATAGAAGATATATAAATAGAAAATAAATAAAAGAGCAATGAAAATTATTTAAATCTCACAATTCTTGAAGAACCAAAACTTCAATTATCCTTCAGCTAGAAGAAAAGTATTTAAGGGTTGTTTATTAACAAGGGAAGTAATAAAATAGCTTGTTTTGGTTATCGAGAAAGTAAGGAGAGATAGGTTGTTAGAGCTTGTTAACAACCATAACCAATTTAGTGAATAATAGAAGATTTTATCCTTGTATCTGTGGTCAATTCTCTTAACCAATTATGAAATTATACCTTTGGTTGGATATTTGCCTGATATTGATTTGTCCTTAGTTTTTAGTTGATTATAATTGCTTTCTCTTTTATTTCACTTCGAAATTTCAAATCCCCCTTTTTCTTTGCTTTGCTTTAATTTTCATTAAAATAAATCAACCCAATCTCTATGGGTACGACCTTGCTCATCACTGTTACAATTTGTATTTTTTGAGAGTGAGAATTATTATTTGTTGGATTCGACACCCATCAGTATGGGAGACAATTCACACACACTATACCCCAATTTTTTTTTATTATTATTGAAAAGATGAATGCATGTTCATATTATTCTAAAAATTTTGGTTGATTTAAACGAATATTGTGATAAGATTTCATCAATAAGCTTAAAATCTTGAACACATGGTCTAATAATAGAGTTTTAAAAGTTTAGTTACTTACTTTAAGGCATTTAAAAATTCACAAGTTTGATCTAATCTGACACGAGCACATTAGCATATAATTGTGTGGGGTATGACATGTAATTTTAATATGTATATTTTCGTGGGTTAACTGTAACTGGATGACTTATTAGATGAATACTTTGGCATAGAAAAATAGAAAAAAAAATTTATTACTAAAAAATAGAAAAAAAAATGCTCCTAATGATCATTAAATAAATTTCCACTGAGTAACTGGACATCTTGCCTCAGTAAGCAGTGAGTGTTCATGTCAAAAGGTGGGAATTTTACTCATAATGATCATTAAATAAACTTTTCACTGAGTAACTAGACCTCTTGCCTCAGTAAGCAGTGAGTGTTCACGTCAAAAGGTGGGAATTTTGCTTGGCAACATTAAGACCAGTTAGTTTCATAGCCTTTTTGACTCGAGTTAGTAAGTCCTTAGGGGTGTCTTTACACCTAATGTCCTAAAACCATCTGGTTTGGGGGTCATTGACTAAACACTCGCTACATGGGTCAATTAGAAAGCTTAAGGGAACTAAACATGGAAAAAAATCTCATAATAAAAGAAAAGAAGGAAATAAAAATATGCTATTTTTGTTCATCCTGATAGGAAATCGGTGAATCTTAAGACTCCAAAACACTACACATTGGAGTTATTTGGAAGCTTTATCATTTATGTGCCAGTTCACCTTACACCAAGTCAAACTTGTGATGCCTTAGCCAGCATCGTGTAAGTAATTAAATTTTAAAACTCCTATTCATTGCGAAGATGGTTTGTATTTTAAGCTTGCTCATTAAATGAATATCATGGTTTGATGTGCAACTTAAATTTTCGGATACCATGAATGATGGATTTATCTTTGTGTTAATTTTTTTTCTGTTAGTTTTTTTAGTTTTATATTGCTAAGGGACTAGCAATATGTAAGTTTGGGGGTGTGATAAGTGTTTAAATATTTGTATTAAAGCCCCTTAATTTACATTTGTTAAGATCCTAGTTGTGTTATTTTATGCTATTTTATATATTTTCTGTGCTTTCTGTGTTTTCCTAGGTTATTGAAGAAAAGGGAGTATTATTTGGTTTGAAGAACAAAAACTGGAAGAACTGGAAATTGCACATAGTGCGATTGAGCACAGAAGTATGCGATCGAGCGCACCAACACTCATGCGCACAAGAATTAGGCTCGAGCGCACCTTGCGATTGGGCGCACCAGTGTGTGATCGGGCACACACGTGCAGTAAAACGGCAGAACTTATTTTGGAAAATAGGGTTAGGGTTTTGTTTTGTAAGTTAGGGTTTCCAGGTGTCCTTAAACCTTATAAATAGGCCTATAAAACATAAAAACCAAATCTTCCTTTTAGTTTTAGCTTTTAGAGAAGAGATTTGGAGAGGAGTATTGATGACTCTTCTAGCCAGTATTTTTCGGGTTTCTTCTTTTCTTTATTTTATTTATGAATATGTTTAACATAAGAACCATGTGTAACTAACTTACTAATAGGGCTTGATTAAAGCCCTGATTATTTTTCTATATATGAATATTGTTGCCTTTGTGATAGCTGTGTTATGATTCTTAACTTGATTAATGCCTGTTTTATTGAATTCCTCATTTGTGTTTGCCTGATCAACATATGCATATGGTATGGATTAGTTAGTTAGATCAATTTGGATGACAGAGTCCTGGGTCTGACAATAGTAACAAAATAAATCCACACCGGATTCTTGGGTTAATCAACATGGGAAACTGGAAGTATGAAACATGCCCTAGGTCTTGTGTGTTTGTCAATTTTCACAGATAATAGGCTCTCTTAAGGAACAACTTAGCCTACACCATACTAAATCCCTTAAGAAAGAAAAGAGTTAGAATATACACCATGCCTAACTCATTGCTTAGGAAAATCAATAGCTTAAGGAGTATACACCATGCCCTTAGGTTGACAACAGTAGGTATTCATAATATGACTAAAGCATTGACACATTGTTTTATTGGGAAAATATGATTAGTGATGGATATCAAAGCCCTATGTTTTTATCATTATCAATTCAAACTCAATACTTATTTCTATCGTTTTATATTACGAATTTAATTTTAAATCGAACTTTTCCAATCCCTGTGGAGATGATCTCGCATTTTGCACACTATACTACTAAGTTAACCTTGTGCACTTGCAAGGAAAACTATTCAATTATTTGCTTATTAATTTAGGTAGAATTTTGCACAACAGTGATATGAAGTCCCCACCTTGTGTGTGATGCTATACTTCTTCAACAACCCATCACAGAGTTTATTGCAAAAATGGGTTCCTCCATCACTGATTATGGCCCTCGGTGTCCCAAACTTGCAGACTATCAAATCCTTCAAAAATTTCACAACACAATTAGCATCATTGGTTCAGGTTGGTATAGTCTCAACCCATTTGGACACATAATCAACAGCAACTAATATATATTCATATCCAAGTGAAGGCGAAAAAAGACCTATGAAATCAATTCCCCATACATCAAATAATTCAATGACAAGATTGTTAGTCAGAGGCATCTCATTTCTCTTTCCAATACTACTAGTCCTCTGACATTTATCACAACATAGGCAAAACTTATGAGCATCTTTAAAGAGAGTTGGCCAATAAAATCCATATTGCAATACCTTGAGGGCCATTTTCTTACCTAAAAAATGACCCCCACAATAAAGTTCTTGGCAAAAAGAAAGAATGCGCTCACGCTTAGCCTCAGGTACACATCTCTAAATGATTTGATCTAGACCAAATTTGAACAAATAAGGCTCATCCCAAAAGTAACTCCTACAAGAAGACAAGAATCTCTTCTTTTCTTAAAAGAGAGGTTAGGTCACAAGACACCACAAGCAAGATAATTTACAATATCACCATACCTTGGCTCTTGACTTATAGCAAATAATTATTCATCGGGAAAAATGTCAACAATTTTCTTATCTTCTTCTTGCTTATGTGAATCAAAGTTCGAAATTAATCTAGAAAGGTGATCTACAACAACGTTCTCACTACCTTTTTTATCCCTTATTTTTAGGTCAAATTCTTGCAAAAGCAAGACCCACCGAATTAGTCTTGGCTTAGCATTCAGCTTAGTTAATAAGTGTCTCAGTGCCGCATGATC
Organism: Bretschneidera sinensis; assembly: GCA_023935145.1. NCBI lineage: Eukaryota > Viridiplantae > Streptophyta > Magnoliopsida > Brassicales > Akaniaceae > Bretschneidera > Bretschneidera sinensis. Next base: position 124,475,954 of record CM043699.1, read on the forward strand.
CGAATGCACAATGACCTTAGACCCTACCAAATAAGGACTGAAGTTGTCTAATGCAAACACAATAGCTAAAAACTCTTTTTCCATGATGGAATAGTTGAGTTGGGCATCATTAAGTGTTCTACTAGCATAGTAGATCACATGTGAACGCTTATCCACTCGTTGCCCCAAAACAGCCCCTATAGCATAATCAGATGCATCACACATAATCTCAAAAGGAACTAACCAATTAATTGCCATGCTAATAGGCGCCGACGTCAACTTTTCTTTCAAAGCATTAAAGGCGATAAGGCAATCATCATCAAAAGTAAAAAGAACATCTTTTAGACAACAAAATACATAATGGGCAACTTATCTTAGAAAAATCTTTGATAAATCTCCTATAGAAACCTGCGTGTCCTAAGAAACTCCTAATCCCCTTAACCGAAGTCGGGGGTGGTAATTTAGCAATCAAGTCAATTTTAGCCTTATTTACTTCAATACCTTTACTAGAAATCACATGCCCTAATACAATTCCCTATTGTGCCATAAAATGATTCTTCTCCCAACTGAGTGTTAAATTACACTCAATGCATCTTTCATGTACCAAAGTCAAATTATGCAAACAGTTATCAAATGAGGTTCCAAAAACTGAAAAATCATCCATAAATACCTCAATGAATTTCTCCACCATATTCGAGAAGATTGACATCATGAATCTTTGGAATATGGCTGGAGCATTGCATAGGCCAAACGACATCCTCTTAAAGGCAAATGCCCTAAATAGGCAGGTGCATGTTGTCTTCTCTTGATCCTTCAGTGTAATCGGCACTTGATTATAACCTGAAAGACCATCAAGAAAACAATAAAAATCATGCCCTGCTAGTCTTTCCAACATCTGATCAATAAAAGGAAGTGGAAAATGATCCTTTCTAGTAGCTGAGTTCAGTTTCCTGTAATCGATGCATATTCTCCATCCTGTAGTCATCCTAGTGGGCACTAGCTCATTCTTCTCATTTTGCACCATTGTAATCCCAGACTTCTTAGGCACAACATGAACTGGACTAACCCATCTACTATTTAAAATAGGGTAGATAACTCCTACATCTAGGAGCTTTAAAATTTCTTTCTTCACTATCTCTTGTAGGTTAGGGTTTAGTATCATTTAAGCTTCTCTCACAAGTTTGGCACCATCCTCTAAAATGATCTTATGCATACATGTAGCAGGATTAATACCCTTGATGTCACTTATACTCCATCCTATGGCTCTCCTAAGTCTGCTAAGCTCCTTCATAGCTCTTTCCTCTTGGGTTTGGGTCAAAGTAGAGGAAATAATCACAAGATATGTGTCTCCCTCTCCCAGAAATATGTACTTAAGGTGCTTAGGCAACTCTTTAAGCTCAAGCTTAGGTGGAGTAGTATTTTCCCTAGGTAGGGAACTTGGCAATTCTAAAGGTTTACTAGACTCTTCTTGGGGTGACACTGGTATTGCACTACCTAACATCTCATGATACCCTTTAGTCTCCTCTTCTAGTGTTTCCTCTACTCTCTCAATTGTAAAAGCAACTTTAAGCTTGTCCTCTATTTCTGTCTGCAAACAAGTGTCATAAACAAGTGAATCCACACCATCAATTAAAGAACACTCATTGTTAGTAGAAATAGAAGAAGCTGTGGTTAGACAATCAAACACTTTAAATTGTACAGTCTCTCCCAAGACTGTCATCATTAAACTCCCATTATGGACATCAATAATAGTCTTGGTTGTGGCCATAAATGGTCTACCAAGAAGAATTGTGTGTTCCTTGTCCTTAGATGAGGTTTCTTCCATCTTCAATACCACGAAATCCACAGGCACAATCACTTTGTCTACATGCACCAATATATCCTCAACTATTCCCTTTAGATATTTAACTGACCTGTCAGCAAGTTGAAGAGACATAGTTGTTGACTTAAGCTCCCCCAAACCTATTTGCAAGTATATCGAATATGACATGAGATTTACACTTGCTCCAAAGTCTAGCATTGCTTTGGTGACCTTATTATTTCCTATGGTGATGTTGATGATGAAACTTTCGGGATCTTTCAGCTTAGATGGCAAGTTTTGTTGGAGCACCGCACTAGCAACTTCTGACACCATCACTTTCTCGTTCTTCTCATATTTCCTCTTTTTGGTGTTAAGTTCCTTAAAGAATTTCGCATATGATGGCACATTCCTAATAACATCCAAAATAGGCAAATTAATATTCACTTTAGAAAGCATGTCAAAAATATCAGAAAATTGCTTATCCTGTTTAACATCTTTCAGACGGCTTGGATAAGGAATAGGAGGCCTGTAAGGCTCGGTCACCTTGTGCAGTGTCATGAAGGAAGATGGCTCCTTCTCCTTGCTCTCCTCAAATGTTTGAGAAAATTGTGGATCTTCAGCTAGATTTCATTTAGGAGTGTCATCCTTCTTTTGCTTCTCAATTAATTTTCCTGCATCATGTGGCAAGTCATAAGACATTTTATCATCGAAATTATTGTTAAGAATTTTACCACTTCACAGCACTGTGATAGCCTTTGCTTACTCAGGTTGGCTAGGCAACTTCCCTTTTTGATGTACTTGAATAAAAGAACTCAAGTTCTCCTTCAAAGTTGGATTTCTAGGCTGATTGGGTCATGCAACTTGGTTTTGATATTGAACCGGTCTTGAACTTTGAGCATATGCCGGAGTGTTGTTAGTCTTCCAGGAGAAATTGGGATGATTTCTCACCCCAGGGTTGTAGGTGTTAGAATATGGATCATTCCTTAGCCTAGGTTGGTAAGACTCCATTGCATTAACTTGTTCTTGTTCATTTCCTACATAAGATTCATAAGACAAAGAACAAGTGTTAGCACCGTGACCAAAAACCCCACTAACTCCATATACCTTATTATTGGGCGTGTTTGTGGTAGTGAGAAGTTTGACTTGTTTGGTCAACTCTGCAAGTTACATTGCCATATCGTTGTTGGAGCTCAATTTATTAACCCAAACTCTCTTTCCTTTTACACTCTTTTGTTGGGAATTAACACCTAACATCTCATATAGCTCGCATGTCTCCTCAGCAGTCTTTTCTCCCATAGCTCCACCGGCAGCATTATCAACCATATATTGACACTATTCTGTCAGTCCATCATAGAAGAATTGATTTTGTAGCTACAATTGGTAATGATGGTGGGGACACTGGATTAGAAGCATCTTGAACCTATCCCATGCTTCATGGAAAGTTTCTCCCTCCATTTGTGAGAACATGGCAATCTTAGTTCTCAACCTAGTGGTCTTATGATGGGAGTAGAATTTGTTCATGAACTGATTGTAGACCGCTTCCCATGTAGTCAAAGAACCGGGTGGAAGAGTCATCAATCACACTTTTGCTCTATCTTTTAATGTGTAAGGGAAGCATCTCATCATGAGTTGATCCTCATTCAGCCCCTGTAGAGGAAAAGTCTGCACTGTTGCATAGAAATCCCTTGTGAAGGTTAATAGTCTTCATTTTGAATTTCGTAGAATGAAGGGAGCATGCTAAAGTGGATATTGTTTATTTTATAATTCCATGCAGCTTCCCCCAATTGGATGTAAGATATGGAAGTGCCGATGTTTGACCTTGCATACTTCTTCCTCATAATTTGTCTTTCAGCTCCTTCCATTCTTTTAGGCTCCTCTTTTTCTATTCTCTCAACAATTTCTTCTTCTTCTGTAGGCTGTAACGTCTCCTTTAGCCTATGGATGTTGTCTATTGCTGGCACTAGATTTCTCCCTTGGGATCTTTCACCGTGCATGTACCTGAAGAAAACAAAAGAAAAATTAAGCTACCAAGAATCAAGAGAGCGAAAATCAAGAAACAAATTAATGCCAATTTAAATTAAGAAGCAAATAAAGAAAATTTGACGAAATAAGAGAAATAAAAATTACACCTAAAAGAAAGAGAAAAAATAACTAAAAAATTAAATACTAATTCACCGACAATGACGCCAAAAACTTGATGTGCAAATTTTAAACGCTCGCAAGTGCACGAATCACAAATAGTATTGCGATGAGTTTACTTTCGAGGTCGATCTCTCAAAGAATTGCAGTGGTTTAGATCCTAAATTACTTTCTTAAAATTACTAAAACAAACTCTGAAATTAAATCCTAAACACTCTAATTAAAAGATTGGTGAAGAGAAAATTGAAATAAAAACAATTAAACAAAACGAATTAGGAAGAGATGAGTATAATCAATGAGAGCAATTTGGAATTTAGCTTGCTATCTGTTGTGTAGTTATCTACCTAAATAAATAAGTAAATAACCGTACAGTTTTACTTGCAAGTGCACAAAGTCAACAGTAGCATAGTGTGCGAATGCAAGATTATCTCCACAGGGATTGGTAGATTTCACTTTAGAATTAGTTTCGCAATAATGAAATAAAAACAAGAGAAATAAATATTGAGTTTGAAATAATAAAGATAAAGGCATAGGGACTTGATATCCACCACTAATTATGTTACCACAACAAAACAGTATGCCAATGCTTTACTCATGTCATGAATACCTAATGTTTGTCAACCTAAGGGCATGGTATCTACTCTAACTCTTTTCTTTCTTAAGGGATTCAGCATAGTATCTACTGAGTTGTTCCTTAAGAGAGTATAGGATCTGTGGAAATTGACAACCACATGAGACCTAAGGCATGGTATCTACTCCCAGTTTCCCATGTTGATTAACCCAAGAATCCGGCGTGGATATCTTTTGTTACTATTGTTGAACCCAAGACTCGGTCATCCAAATTGATTCAACTAACTAATTCATACCACATTCATACGTTGATCAGACACACACATATGAGGAATTTAAATAAAAACAGGTATTAATCAAGTTAAGCAATACAACATGAATATTGCAAAAGCACCAATACTGAATTATTAAATAAACATAATTAGCGCTTCAACCAAGCCCTTACTAAAAGTTTAAGTACACATAATAAAAATAAAGGAAAGAAGAAACCCAATAGAAGAGTCGTTAATTCTCCTCCACAGTTTCCTCCTTTGGCCTCCCCGAATAAAAACTAAACTAAAGGGAAGATATGCTCCTCAAAAGGGAGATCAACTAAAAAGGAAGATACTATTTCTGTGTTTTACAAGTCTATTTATAGAGTTCTAAGGACACTTGGAAACCCTAATTTCGAAAACAGGTCTCTAATCCTACTTTCCAAAATAGGAACTGTTGTTTTTACTGTTCACTGACGTATGTGTGCGCTCGATCACAATATCTTGCGTTCGAGCGCAGTCTTCTTCTTGTGTGCGAGTGCAGATTGCGCTCGATCCTAGCTTGGGCTCTGCACTCGATCGCACTAAGCAACTAACAAATTTTCCATATTTGCTCTTTGAGCTCCAAATGCTTCTTTTTCTCCAAGAACCTATAAAAAACCATAAAGCACAGAAAGGAAGTAAAATAGCATAAAATACGCACACTAAGGGCTTAACAAATGTAAATTAAAGGGCTTAAATATGAATATTTAAGCACTTATCACACCCCCAAACTTACATATTGCTAGTCCCTTAGTAATACGAAACTAAAAACTAAAATAAAGACACAGATAAATCCAATATTCATGGTGTCCACAAAAATTTAGGTATCACACAAAACCATGATGTGCATTCATGAGCAAGCTTAACAAGTACAAACACATCTTTGCAATGAATAAGAGTTTTGAACGCATATCACTTTCATAAGGTAGATTAAGACATCACAAGTTTGACTTTTGTGTGTGGTGAACTAGCACATAAAAGATTAGGTTTCCAAATAATTCTAATGTATAGTGTTTCGATGACTTAAGATTCACCAAATTTCTTATTAGAATCAACAAAAATGGCATAGTTTTTTTTTCTTTTATTTGTGAGATTTTTGCCAAGTTAGTTCCCTTAAGCTTTCTATTTGACTCATGTAGCGAGTGTTTAGCCAATGACTCCCAAACCAGATGGTCTTAGGGCATTAGGTGTAAAGACACCCCTAAGGACTTACTAACTCGAGTCAAAAAGGCTACGGAACTTAACAGGTCTTAATGCTACCAATAAGAATTTCCACCTTTTGACATGACACTCACTACTTACTGAGATAAGAGGGCCAATTACTCAGCGAAAACTTCTCTTTTTTTGTATTTTTTATTATGCCAAGGTGTTAATCTAACAGATCATCTGGTTCACAGTCGAGCAAAAGAAACATACAAATCAAAATTACATGTCATACCGCACACAACTATGTGCTAATGTGCTCGTGTTAGTTTAGGTCAAACTTGTGAATCCTTAAATGCCTAAAAGTAAGTGATCTATGTTCAAACTTAATTATTGGCCTATATGTTCAAAGTTTTAAGCACTTATGAAGTCAAATCATATTATTTGTTTAGATCACCCAAAATTTTCAAAACAGTCTGAACATGCATTTATCTATATAAAAAAAAAGGGACAAAATGTGTGAATATGTCTCCCATACCCCCAAACTTAAATTACACATTGTCCTCAATGTGTGAATAACATGGAAAGATCTGACTTGAGAGATGGAGAATTAGCTGGGTCGACATGGCTCATAGCATACCCCCAAACTTGAACAAATGCACACATTGTCCCTAAAAAAGAAAAACTAACGTAATACGGGAAAACAAGAAGTACTAAAAATAAATAAATAACAATAAATACGTAAAACTGTAAAATAAAAGAATAAGCTGTGGGGGTGCCTCCAATGAGCGCTAAGTTTAACGTCTGCAGCCGGACTAAGCCTTATTTTTCCCCAAAACTAAGATTGGCAGCAACTAGCATAAGTGGTGTCTTATTCTCTCCCATATAAGCATAAGTTAAGTGCTCTGGCAATTGTTTGAATTCCAAGTTAGGTGCCTATACAATAAAAGGAAAAAAAAATAGTATTAGTAGGCACATGAGGGTCAAATGGATCGATGTACTTACTTGGATGCTTTGGAGAGGCCTCTAGAAGGTGCATAGTTTCAATGATGTCATCAGTAACATCTTCAGATTTTAGCTCAACATCTAATCCTTTGAAACAATGGGTGAGGGTGGTCTCCAATGGATCAATGTGATGGACGTGAAGAACTTGCTCAACAACACCTTGCTGTCGTTCACTCAGCTCTTTAGCCAATTGCCCCACTTGTACTTCAAATCTTTGAATGGCTTGCTCATGCTTTGCAATGATTTCGCTTTGTTCAGTCCGGAATTGTCTTTCCTATACCATGAATTGTTCTTGTGAAGTCATCAACTGCCTTACAAGACTCTCTAGGTCACTTTGCTTTAATTTTGAAACTGATTGGGTAACTAATTGGGAATTCCTTTGCTGCCCTTGAAGGTTCAAGGCATTTTGTTCGTTGCTCAATGAGAAGTTGAGGTGGTGTCTCCATCCAGGATTGTAGGTATTTGCATATATGTTATAGTTATTCGATCCTGCATAATTTGCTTGCTCTTGATTAGGTGAGATGTTTTGAGTAGTCATGGTGTTTATGAGCATATCTAGCTTCCTCTCCATAGAATCTAGACAAGCATATCTAGCTTCCGCCATTAGTGCTTCTCCCTCGATTGAATTAGTTGAAAAACTTCAGTGTAGCAGTTTTAGTACTACTTCTTGGGTACTCTCTAGAGTTTTTGTGCTCGAGCGCACCAAGAACAGCGCTCCATCGCACTGGGATTGCGCTCGATCGCACCAAGGGGTGCGCTCGATCGCAATGAGGATAGAAACTCCTCCTCTGCACACCTGAACAAAAACAGAAAACAAAAAGAAGGAATAAATCTGAAAAAATAAAAATAAAACGGAACAGAACAAAATAAAATAGAATAAAATAAAAACTAACGAAAATAATTCCAAAAAGAAATTTAGCACAATCCCCAGCAACGGTGCCAAAAACTTGTTATGCAGTTATCTACCGAAATAAATAAGTAAATAACCATACAATTTTACTTGCAAGTGCACAAGGTCAATAGTAGCATAGTGTGCGAATGCAAGATCATCTCCACAGGGATTGATAGATTTCACTTTAGAATTAGTTTCGCAATAATGAAATAAAAGCAAGAGAAATAAATATTGAGTTTGAAATAATAAAGATAAAAGCGTAGGGACTTGATATCCACCACTAATTATGCTACCACAACAAAACAGTATGCCAATGCTTTACTCATGTCATGAATACATAATGTTTGTCAACCTAAGGGCATGGTATCTACTCCTTAAGCTATTAATTTCCCTAAGCAACGAGTTAGGCATGGTATCTACTCTAACTCTTTTCTTTCTTAAGGGATTCAGCATGGTATCTACTGAGTTGTTCCTTAAGAGAGCATAGGATCTGTGGAAATCAACAACCAAACGAGACCTAGGGCATGGTATCTACTCTCAGTTTCCCATGTTGATTAACCCAAGAATCCGGCGTGGATTCTTTTTGTTACTATCGTTGAACCCAAGACTCAGTAATCCAAATTGATTCAATTAACTAATCCATACCACATGCATACGTTGATCAGACACACACATATGAGGAATTTAAATAAAAACAGGTATTAATCAAGTTAAGCAACACAACATGAATATCACAAAAGCGCCAATACTGAATTATTAAATAAACATAATTAGGGCTTCAACCAAGCCCTTACTAAAAGTTTAAGTACACATAATAAAAATAAAAGAAAGAAGAAACCCTAGAGAAGAGTCGTCAATTCTCCTCCACAGTTTCCTCCTCCGGCCTCCCCGAATAAAAACTAAACTAAAAGGAAGATATGCTCCTCAAAAGGGAGATCAACTAAAAAGGGAGATACTGTTTTTGTGTTTTACAAGTCTATTTATAGGGTTCTAAGGACACTTTGAAACCCTAATTTCCAAAACAGGTCTCTAACCCTACTTTCCAAAATAGGAACTGCTGTTTTTACTGTTCACTGTTGTACGTGTGCGCTCGATCGCAATCTCTTGCGTTCGAGCGTAGCCTTCTTCTTGTGTGCGAGTGCAGATTGCCCTCGATCCTGGCTTGGGCTCTGCACTCGATCGTAGCTCCTCTGCGCTCGATCGCACTAAGCAACTGACAGATTTTCCAGATTTGCTCTTTGAGCTCCAAAATGCTTCTTTTTCTCCAAGAACCTATAAAAAAACCAAAAAGCACAGAAAGGAAGTAAAATAGCATAAAATACACACACTAAGGGCTTAATAAATGTAAATTAAAGGACTTAAATATGAATATTTAAGCACTTATCACTATCCAATAATGAATTGGAACATTTGGTGAATATAAAGAATTAATCAACATCCAAGACTATTGGTATTTCCGCTAAGACTAGAGAATGCCATTAATCGTGTTTATTCTCAATTTATTACTAATTAATTAAATCTTGTGGATCGTGTTCATCAATTAATTAGTTAAATTAAGTATAAGAAAAAATGCAACCACGTAAATCACAATTTGATTTGAATCTTGATTTAAATTCCTATTCAAGAAAGCTTAATTAAGTCTAGATGATTTATCCTCAACCTAATCTCAAATATTAACCTTGACTATCAATAATAGATGGCCAATCCAAAAGCAATAATCAAAGGTATGAAGAATATTGAATAAGAAATAATCTGGAAAATGTTATAAAACTAAATCCACCAAAATATCCAAAACAATCAAGGCAACTAAGCCAAACGCCCAACTATGCGTTCAGTCGCTCATGTTTAAATCCCAATCAAAAAATTCAAATACTACGGTTACAAGCATATTGAAGGATAAAAGGAGCAAAGACAAAATTTCTTCTCAAATTACAAGAAGAATCCTCAAAGTCTTGAAGTGATTGATCATCGTCTTCAATCTCTTGATAAGCTGTCTTGATGAAAGAAACTGTCTCCTCCTTCAATCTCCCAAAACTCCTCTTCATAATATCTCTCCAAAAAAAAAAATTGTAGTCTCCCCCTAGGTTCTCTGAGTCTAAATTCTTATATATAGCTATATAGAGATGGCTTTGTAGACAAAAAAGTTGCCCTAGGGTTTCTATTCAGGCCGTGTGCTTCTGCTGCTATCTAGGCCCGGTTATGCTACTGTCCAAGCTATGTGTTTGTTGTTGTCTAGGCTAGGTTTTTGTTATCTGAAACTGGTCTGGTTGTGCTGCTGTCCAGGCCGTGCAAATCCCAAAAAAATTAGAATTTAATAGCTCCTTCACTTCTGCCACGCTGAAATCACGCACAGCCTAACATTTGTCTACTAAAACTATCATAACTTTCTCTAGAAAAATCATATTTATGAACCATAAAATTTTCCAGAAAATAGACATCCGGATCTTTCAAAGCATATATGGCTTATCTCCTAGTTCTTACTGAATCAATACAGTTTAATTCACAAAAATGACTGATCTGTACCAGCAATTCTGGCAATTTAGTGAAACTCCTTTTCACCCTTTGCTAGTGACAACATGACTTAGCAAAATGTTCAATTTATCTTTAACAGTCTAGAAATGATGGGTTTTATTACACTCTGAATCCCACCAGCTTTACTTTAGATGAACTCCAAATGCTTGTGAACCTGTAAAACAACGAAAAACAACTTAAAGTAACAAATTCCTAAGCTAAACATATAAATAAATACTTGAAAAACATACAAAATACTAGGACAAATATTCTTTCATCATTGGTACTAGCACATTAAAAATGATCTTTATATTCTTGAATTAAATGGTAATATATTGCATATTGATCAACAAGGTAATAAAAGAAAAAGATATGAAATTAATCTTTCATATGTATGGCATCTCAAACTTGGTCATATCAATGAGAGTAGGATTAATAAATTGACAAAAGATGGATACTTTAATTCATTAACTTTCGAGTCATACCAAACATATGAATCGTATATCATGGGAAAAATTTGACTAATACTCCACTTAGTGGACATGGAGAATGAGCTGTTGACATATTAGGATTAGTCCAAAACATGGTGGCTATGGTGTTGCTTAGGCTAGATACGATGACCTACTTCAGGCTATGACAAGCCTCCAGCTGTCCATATAGTCCAGATTCCAAAGCTTGAGCTCTTCAGTTGATTTTATGCATTGCGACCTCCTCACACTTTGTGACGATTTCGAGCTGCACCGAGAACACATAGAGGGCTCTTTGGCAGAGCTTCGAGATCTCTTCTGGGACAGCTCTAATTTTCTCGCTCGTTGAGCTCCTTTGATCTATCATTTAGATGTAGTTTGTATAGCTCTTAGAGAGTTTTAGCACGAACATTTCATGTTTTATCATACATTTTTATTATTGTACTCGATATTCGGCTTCTAAAAGCCTATGATGTATGGATACTTGTATATATTTGCCTAATTTTTGGTTATCCGGCTTATATTCATATATTTGCTTTTCTTTTATGCTATATGATTACTTGGTTTAAGCCATTCGTACTCCACAATATGCTTTAACTACTTATGCTAGTATGAAAACTTATGGTTCTTCTCAGGAAGTCTTCCCAGCTACAAGTTGCTTATTTTTTGAGTTTGCACCCCAGCTCCAAGTTTGGGTTTTCATTATATTCTTATCTTTGTTATCCAAGTTTCTTATTTTTTGAGTTTGCATCCCATTTTTTGTTGTTGTCAAAACGGGGGAGAAAAAGAGAAAAATCAATGTAAACTTAGAATAAAGTACATATTTAGGGGGAGCTTTACTTTGATCACTTTGACAAATGTATTATAGAAATGCATGCTTGGTTGAGTTGAGATTGAGTTGAGATAACTGCTTATAAAATGCGTTTTTAATGTTCAACAGGTTGGCTTTTATCCAAAAAATAGAGGAGACTCTGTCCAAATTTTTCTAAAAACCAACACTTAGCTTTTAAATTTTTTTTTTCTCTCATTAGTTTTGTCATCATCAAAAATGGGGAGATTGTTGACCTGTATTTGATTTCAATAATGACAAAACACTACTTTAATTGAACTAACATTTTTATCTAAGTGATTAAGTGGCAAAAGCATTCAGCATAGAAACAAAGATACAAGAACTCAACTCGATTCAGACACCAAGACAAGATAGAAGATCTAGAATAGGCTTTAAGGTAATCAAAACAATTGTAAATGTCTCATGTTCCAATACTTAGCTTGAACTATGGCTCATTCTACAAAAGAATTTGACAAAACAAATCCTACAAATGTTTCTAAATCAAAAACAGTTTTAAAATATGAAAAAATGGGTTGAACGACAACCCAGTCGACTGGCTCCACATACCAGTCGACTAGGATATGGAATATAAGGTTCCCATTCGACTGATGCTTAGGACCCCGTCGACTAGAACTCTCCCATAGCCTAAAAAGTGAAGTTTCTTACTTGACCCAATCGATTGGTACAAGGACCAAGTCGACTAGTACAATGACCAAGTCGACTGGTAATTCAAAAAATATGACTGTTTGAGACGCGAGACTTGAACATTTAATGCCCCAAACCTACCAAGTCAGTGTCAAATGGCCATATTGATTTAAGTCTATATAAACCCACTTCAATGAGCATTTAAACATAGAAGAGAACACATTTAATTCATTAGATTGCTCATTAATTCTCAAAATCTTTAAAAAAAATTTATTGATGAGCCATTCTTCAAGCTTATTCTTGAAAGAGATATATTATTCATTTGTAAAATCACTTATTGCTATCTCTCTACCATTTACTTTACAGCAAATCTCATTTGTTGTAAAGAGGTAAAAGTTGTAATAACTCTTAGAGTGTTTAGGATTAAACAATTCTTTGTAACTTCCGTGTAGAAGGGATTAGCTTTCGTGAGGAATGGATTAGCTTTCGTAAGGAAGGGATTGGTTGTAAGGTTTGTGCAACACCCGTGAAGTTGCAGGACTAAAGTTTTAGTGGATTGCTTCAAGGAGGTTCCTTGAAGAGAGTGGACGTAGGTGTCGTGCAAAAATCCACCTAAATTAATAAGCAAATATTCGAACAGTTTTACTTGCAAGTGCACAAGGTCAACAGTAGCATAGTGTGCAAATGCAAGATCGTATCCACAAGGATTGGTGAATTTCATTTTAGAATCAGTTTAGCAATATAAAATGATAGAAATAAACATTGAGTTTGATTTTGATAACGATAGAAACATAGGGCTTTAATATCCACCACTAATCATACTTTTCCAATAAGTAATGTGCCAATGCTCTAACCCTACTATGAATACCTAATGGTTGTCAACCTAAGGGCTTGGTCCGCTCTTTAAGCTATTGATCTCCCTAAGCAACGAGTTAGGCATGGTGTATACTCTAACTCTTCTCTCTCTTAAAGGATTCAGCATAGTGTCTACTGAGTTGTTCCTTAAGAGAGCATAAGATTTGTGGAAATCAACAACCACACGAGGCCTAGGGCATAGTATATACTTCTGGTTTCCCATATTGATTAACCCAAGAACCCGGCGTGGATTTTTTTGTTCCTATTGTCAAATATAGGACTCGGTCATCAAAATTGATCTAACTAACTAATCCATACCACATGCATACATTAATCAGACAAACACATATGAGGAATTCAATAAAACAGGCATTAATCAATTAAACCATTATAACACAGCTATTTGCAAAGGCAACAATACTCATATATGGAAAAGCATAATTAGGGCTTCAATCGAGCCCTATTAGTAAGTTAGTTACACATGGTGATGATGTTACACATCTTCATAATGTAAACTAAAAAGACAAAAATAAACCCAAAAAATACTATGGAGAAGAGTTATCAATTTGTCTCCAAAGCTTACAACTCAAAAAAAGATTCAAAAGTATTGTTTCTTTGTTTTAAAGGCCTATTTATAAGGTTTTAAGGGCACCTCGAAACCCTAATTTCCAAAACAATACCCGAACTATTCTATCCAAAACTGGCTCTACCGTTTCACTGCACGTGTGCGCTCGATTCCATGCTTTTGCGCTCAAGCCTTCTATGTGTGCGCATGAGTGCTTGTGCACTTGATCACACTTTCTTGTGCTCGATTGCACTTGGCTGCTTCCAGGTCTTCCAGATTTGTTTTTTGAGTTCCAAAATGCCATCTTTTTTTTCAACCTATAAAAACATAGAAAACACCAAAATGAAGTAAAATATAATAAAATACATAAACAAAAGTAAATTAAGGGGCTTAAATATGAATATTTAAGCACTTATCAATAAGGTCGGAAGGATTCCGATATTGTTGAACCATTATAAACGGAGTTTGCACTTTCTCTTCCTTTGAACTCCTTTACTTTTAAGTATATTATTTGATTGTGTGCTGATGAACAAATATTTTTCCTGGTATTTTGTATGTTTTTCAAGTATTTATTTATATGTTTATCCTAGGAATTTGTTACGTTGAGTTGTTTTTCATTGTTTTACAAGTTCACAAGCACTTGGAAAGGAGTTTCACTAAATTGCCAGAATTACCCGTACAGATCAGTTATTTTTATGGATTAAACTATACTAATTCAAGAAAAACTAGGAGATGAGCCATATATTCTTGGAAATATCCGGATGACTATTTTTTATAGAATTTTATGGCTCGTAAATATGATTTTTCTAGAGAAGGTTATGGCAGTTTTAGTAGATAAAGGTTAGGTTGTGCGTGATTTCAGCGTGGCAGAAGTGAATTTTTCGAATTACGTTGTATTGATTCAGGAAGAACCAGGAGATAAGTCATGTATTCTTGGAAAGATCCGGGTATTTATTTTTTGAAGAATTTTACGACTTATAAATATGATTTTTCAAGAGAAAGTTATGGCAGTTTTAGCAGAACCGGGTCTGGACAGCAGCAGAAGCACATGACCCGAACAGAAACCCTAGGGCGACTTTTCGGTCTACAAAGCCATCTCCTTATAGCTATATATAGGAATTTTAGACTCATATAAGGAGGGGGGATGACGGTAGTTCTTGGAGAGATATTATCAAGAGGAGTTTTGGGAGATTGAAGGAGGAGACGGTTTCTTTCATCAATACGGCTTATCAAGAGATTGAAGACGACGATCAATCGCTTCAAGACTTTGAGGATTCATCTTGTAATTTAGGAAGAAATTCTATCTTTGCTCCTTTTGTCCTTCAATATGTTTGTAACTCTAGTATTGGAATTTTGTGATTGGGATTTAAACATGAGCGGCTAAACGCATTGTTGGGCGTTTGGCTTAGCTGCCTTGATTGTTTTGGATATATTGTTGGATTTAGTTTTATAAAATTTTCTAGATTATTTCTTATTCAATATCCTTCATACCTTTGAATATTACTTGTGGATTGGCCATCTATTATTGATAGTCAAGGTCAATATTTGAGATTAGGTTGAGGAAAAATCATCTAGACCTAATTAAGCTTTCTTGAATAGGAATTTAAATCAGGATTCAAATCAAATTATAATTTAGGTCGTTGCATTTTCCTTATACTTAATTTAACTAATTAATTGATGAACACGATGCATGGGATTTAATTAATTAGTTATAAATTGAGAATAAACACGATCAATGGCATTCTTTAGTCTTAGCGGAAATCTTCATATTCACCAAATGTTTCAATTCATGATTGGATGGCAAGCTAAACTCCTAATTGTTCTCATTGATTATACTCATCTCTTCATAATTCATTTTGTTTAATTTACTTAAATGTTTTTATTTCAATTTTCTTTTCACCAATCTTTTAATTAGAGTATTTAGAATTTAATTTCAGAGTTTGTTTTTAGTAATTTTAAGAAAGTAATTTAGGATTTAAACCACTGCAATACCTTGAGAGATCTACTTCGAGAGCAAACTCATCGTAATACTATTTGTGATTCGTACACTTGCGAGCATTTAAAATTTGAACATAAGGCTCACTCTTTAGTGTCTAATATTTTTACCAGTGCCTCTACATAAGAAAGGTCTTCTTGGACTTCAATGGATTAGGATAGAATAACATGTGATTCATCCGGTATGTACTTGTGCAAGGCTAATACATGGAAAACATCATGTAACTAGGCAAGTTCTAAGGGTAAGGCTAACCGATATGCCATGGGTCCAATCCTTTCAATAATTTCATAAGGTCCAATATAGTGAGGGCTCAACTTCCTTTTTCTCCTAAACCTCAACACTCCTTTCCATGGAGAAACTTTAAGATGAACTCGATCACCCACTTGGAATTCTAACAGTCTTATTCTCTTATTTGCATAACTCTTCTGTCTACTTTAGGCTATTTTTAGGTGTTCTCGTTTACGCTTGGGCATTTCAGTAGTCAACTCCACTACTTCTGGTCCAAAAACCCTCATCTCACTTGTTTCATCCCAGCATACTAGAGTTCTGAATCATCTACTATAAAGTGCCTTAAAGGGGGCCATTCCAATACTGGTGTGAAAATTGTTATTATAAGCAAACCCTATAAGGGGTAAATACACATCCCAACTACCAGTAAAACTCATAACATAAGCTCGTAACTTATCCTCTAAGGTTCGAATTGTCCTCTCATATTGACCATCCATTGGGGGATGGAAAACGATGCTAAAATACAGTTGGGTACCCATAGCTTGTTGAAATCCCTTCCAAAATCGAGATGTGAACCGCGTATCGCGATCAGACACAATACTTAATGGTACTCTGTGAAGTTTCACAATTTCTGCCATATATAACTCTACGAATCTTTCAAGAGACCATGTTATCTTAATTGGGAGAAAGTGTGATGATTTTGATAACCGATCAATGATAACCCAAATAGCATCAAAACCTTTTTGTGTATGAGGAAGTTTGGTAATAAAGTCCATCGTTACTTTTTCCCATAGCCACTCTGGTATGGGAAAAGGTTATAATAATCCCGTTGGGTGTTTTTGCTCAATCTTCACTTGCTGACATACTAGACAACGAGACACATACTCCGCCACGTCCTTCTTTAGTCTCAACCACCAAAATTTTTGCCTTAGTCCCTTATACATCTTGTTGTTCCCTGGGTGCATGGAATAAACACTATCATGAGCTTCCTTCAGAATTTCCTTATTTAAATCCAAATCATTAGGTACACAAGTTTGGCTTCCCATCATTAGCTTGTTGTCTTCTCTCACCAAGAAATTCGTTCGTCTACCTTCTAAAACTCCCTTTTTTATTGACACTAGTGCTTCATCTCTACTCTGAGCATCCAAGAGACAATCCACCATAGGTGATTTAACTACTATATTAGCTATTAGTCCCCCATTGATATTCACTTCTAGTTTCACTTCCAAGCTCCTTAATTTCTCTACTGGTTCGAAACTGTAGGTTTTCCTAGTTTTCAATTTACTACTAGACTTCTGACTTAAAGCATCTGCCACCACATTAGCCTTCCTAATATGATAGTTTATTGTATAGTCGTAATCATTGATTAGCTCCATCCATCATCTCTGTCTCAGGTTTAACTCCCTTTGGGTGGGTAAGTGTAATGACCCATCCTAGATTGGCCATCGTAGAGACGGTGTCATCACATTTTGAAAATCCCAGCACGACACATATATACAACCATAAAAATAATACTAACAGAGATTTTTACATCAATCCTCAACCCTCAATAGGGGAGATACATAAATTTGATATTAACTTAAACAAAATATACAACGTAAAATGCATAAATATTTACAAATAAATTTTTATATTATTTTCTCATTAGTCTGAGGATGTTGACACGTAAGTGGCTTATAGAAAATGATTTCGTCTGAACCTCAACTCACCAAACTATTTTCTTTGCCTGCTACCTGAAACCATTGTACAATGAGGGATGAGCTTCACAAGCTCAGTGAATTAAATTTACTATAAGTACTCAATTTGTATAAACGGTCTTTCAATATTAAATCATTTATATCTCATATAACTTGATACTAGCATTCTACTAAAACTACATATGTCATACGATCCATTCTTTATCAATCTCTTTCTCGTATTTATTGGTTCACCTTCAGACCATCAATTATCTCAAAATTACGTCGAATGAGGTTCACATCATAAAACCTACCATTTAGATAGTTCTTATCACCATAACTGTCTCTCTGTGAGACTTATCTATCTATAAATAATTTCACAAATACACACAACACATCAACATTTCATTGATGAAATCAATATTTAAAACAGATGAAATGCATGAATTATTATTAGGGAACGTCTTCCCACATGTCGACATGTTTTTATTATCTTAGACCGGCCATTTCCTGGTTCTTTTCTTTACAGCTTATCTCAACTGTCACGGTATTTATTTTCAGCATATACCGGCTATCACGGTGTCCCTTTCATTTCCAGTATATACCGGCTGTCACGGTGTCCCTTTCATTTCCAGCATATACTAGCTGTCATGGTTTTTCAATTAGACCGACCCCTTCTCGATTCTTTCAGTTCTTTTATTTAATGCATATACATATGAGCAATAATATGAAATACACATATGAATAGTAATATAAAAAAAACATGAACTCAAAATATTTAAATTTAGCTATCATATCTTTCCTCAAATTATTATAAAAATTCCACTCATCATAAATCACATCAAATCATCCATCTTAGCTTGTCAAGATCCACTAAATTTCATCTCCTTATAATTCGTATCAAAACATCAACCATAGCTCATCAAGAATTTCACTTATCACTTTTATTATTAAATCAACTTATTATTCAAAAATATTATTTCTCACCTAATAACTTTATACATGTCCAAAATTCCTATCATACCTATAAATTAATTTTTTCATCTATCACCAAAGCATAAGTTAATAATTTATTTTAATATTGTCACTAGATATTTGATTTTTATTTAAATTACTTAAAGTAAATCTAACTCATCACGTAGCACTTAAAGCTACCCGCGAATTACCTCCTTGCCTTTCTCGTTCCTCTCCGAAATTTCCCCTGGTTGCTGACTGTCAACACCTAATATAATATTTATATTAATTCTCTAACTATTTCTTCAATTCTTCATAAACCACACCCTTTAAAAATTCTCACTTTGAATTCCGAAAACTTTTATGAATGCTAAAAATTCAAAATAAACACTATGTTATTACCTTATGTTTTTCTGATAGCTTCTTGTAGTTCTCTATAAAATTCTCTCGTAAACTCCTTCAAAATTTTGCCCTTTTAACATTTCTTTGGGTCCCCAAGTGTTTAAAGAAAACAAGTAGTTTCAAGGAAAATAAACGAAATTTGGTAAGAAAATTTTCAAGTAAAATGAAATTATGTATATATATACACAAATGAAATTAAATCTTCAGCCACCCCTGCTTGCCACGAAATGGCTACCTGTCCAACATGCATTATTGCTTTCTTCCCTTGGCAGCAGGTGGCAATACCTGCTGCCACGTTTTTTATTTTGTGGGTTTTTTTAAAATATATATATATAAAATATATTTTTCTCTTTTTTTTCCTTCTTTTCATACTGGACACATCTAGATTATTTTTTTTCTTTTTCTTTGTAACTACGCCCCCACGTGTCCAGTTTTTTTTCAAAATAATTATTTTATTCAATACTAAATCCTTCGAATAAATATATTGTTTTAATTTTCATGTCATATTTATTCAATTACTTATTTACACTTATTTTACGATTACGGGTATTACAAATCTACCCACCTTATAAAAATTTCGTCCCCGAAATTTCCTTACTTTACTCTAGAAACAAAAGTGAATAATATTTCTTTATAATTGTTTCAAGTTTTCACGTAATCTTTTCAACATCCTTATTCTGCCACAGAACTTAAACTAATGCAATTATTTTATTATACAAGATTTGTTTTTTTTTATCTAAAATCCTCACACATACTTGTATAGAAGCCCAATCTTTCTGATTTTTTATAGCTTAGCTCGAAATATTTTAATATTCATCATGTAAACACTTTCTTAAAAGTGAAACATGAAATACGTCATGCCACTGCTTCAACTCTAGAGGCAAATCCAGGCTATTCACAACTAGCCTAACTTTCTTAACAACCTCATAGGGTCCCACATACCTCAAATTCAGCTTTCCTTTCCTGTTTAAATCTCAATACACCTTTTCATTGAGATATTTTTATATACACCCAATCACCTACTTGAAACTCAAGAAGTCTTCTTTTATTATCATCATAGCTATTCGGTCTACTCTGTGCTGCTTTACAGTTCTCCTTAACCAATTTGTTCTTCTCAGTTGTTAACTCAATAAATGATGGACTAGATATATTTCTTCCCAACATATAGGAGTTCTATATCTCCTACCATACAACATCTCAATTGGTGTCATCCCAATACTAGTTTGATACTTATTATTATAAGCAATTTCAATTGATGGCATGTAAGCATCCCAACTTACTGAGAAACTCATCATATTTGCCTTTAACATATCTTCTAGTACTCAAATAATCATTTCTATCTGAGCATGAAAAATTATATTAAATTGAAATTATGTACCATGGCTTTCTGAAAGCCTTTCCAAAACCAAGATGTAAATCTAGCATCTCTATTGGACACTATGCTTGATGGTGCTCCATACAACCTCACAATTTTAGCTACATCCTTATTCAATCCTGACCACCAAAAATTCTATCTCCATCCTCTATACATCTTATTGTTACTTAGTTGCATCGAATATACATTATCATATACTTTTCTCAATATCTTCTTAACCTAAATACCCTCACTTCAAATTTTGAACTCATATTGCTTTCTAGTAACACTCAATGCTTAATCTTTTCTATCTCTTTATCTCTACCCTGCATCTCTAATAAGTATTTTACTATGGATGACTGTACAACCATATTTGTTAACCATGATCCTCTATCACTGATATTCAACTTCATTCTTATCTCTCTTAAATCTATCGTCAATTTCACATCAAGACTCCCAATAGCAGTTAAACTTCTTGTAGACTTTCTACTCTATACATTAGCTATCACATTCGCATTTTCTAGATGATAGTGAATTATACAATCATAGTTACTAATCAACTCCATCCATCATCTTTTCCTCAAATTCAACTTTCTCTGGGTAGGTAAGTACGTCGAACTATTATAACCCATGAATATCTTACAAGTGGCTCCATACAGATGATGTCTCAAATCTTTAAAGTAAACACTATAGCAGTCAACTCTAAGTCATGAGTAGGAAAATTTCTATCATGAATCTTTAATTGCCTAGAAGTATAGGCCACAGCTCTCCTATGTTACACATATTCCAATCAATGATGTGACGTATCACTATATACCACAAATCCTTCATCACTATAAGGAAGCACCAATACTGGAGCTGTAGTCAATTTCTCCTTTAGTAATTGGAAAATTTTTCTCACACTTCCCTCACCATACAAATCTCACATCTTTCTTGGTCAGTCTATTCGATAGTATTACAATAATAGAAAAATTCTGAAAGAATCTTTTATAATAACTTGCTAACCCCAAAAAGATTCTAATCTCAATCACATTAGTTGGTCTTTCCCAACTTAACATTGCCTCTACCTTTTATGGATTAACTGTTATGCCATTTCCCGATATTACATGTTCCAAGAAAGTTATTTCATTCAACCAACACTCACACTTAGAGAACTTTGCATATAATTTCTCTCTCCTCAGAATCTCCAACACATTATCTAATGTTTCACATGTTGTTATTCCTTTTTAGATTATATCAGAAATTCAAATACAACCATAAACTTGTTAAGATATAGTTTAAACACTCTATTCATCAAGGCCATTAATGTTTCTGGAACATTAGTCAATCCAAATGATATCACAAGAAGCTTATGACAATAACATGTCCTAAAAGTAGTCGTAGGCACATCTCCCTCCTTTATCCTTAACTAGTGATAACCACATCTCAGGTTTATCTTAGAAAACACTCTCACTCCTTGCAAATGCTCAAATATTTCATTTATCTTGGGTAAAAGATATTTGTTCTTATTCAACTATTTGTAGTCTATACACAATTTCATCGTTCCATCTTCCTCCTTCACGAACAACAGAGAGGCTCCCCAAATACATTAGGTCCGACAAATTGTTTATTTAAAAATTCTTGAACCTTCAACTCTTTTAACTCAATGGGTGTCACTCTTGTAGGGTGCTATTAAATATATGTGATGAACCTGGTATCACATCAATAGAGAATTTAATCTCTCTGCTGGGAGACAACTAAGCAACTCATCAAGAATTACAACAGAAAAAATCTGTTACTATTAAGATTTCTTCTAACTTCTTTTTTTTTTTTTCCTTTTTTGAATCCATTACGTATGTCAAATACTCCTCACAACCCTTCTTCAACCATATCCTAGTGGTCAGAGCAAAATAAGATGGTTCGAGAGTACCTTATGTTCTCTCTGAAAGTAAAACTACCCATGCCCATATCTAGAACACTACCTTCTTTAATCAATCATATTCAAGGATAATAAATCAGCTTCAGATTTTCTATCACTGATACGAATCACACAACCCTTATAAACATTTATGATTATCACTCCATCTCTAATGGGAACTTCAACAAAAATATTTTGCATCCAAGGACTAATACATACTGCAATTGACCTCATATGAATACTGGATGCAAAAGAATGAGTTGCACCAAGATCAACCAACATTGATATATCCATATTCTTTATATATAAAACACCTTAAATTAGAATAATTATGGGATAAATATCTTATCGGATTACATCTATAACATGTTCTAATATTTTTGTCACGTTATCACATCCTCAAAGTAGTACACTCCCACATTTACCATAACTTCTAGTTCACATAACCTATCTTTTAAATCTAGGGGTCCTATCGATATTACTCTGAGCTACAAAAGTAACAGATCCAGCTTGCCTCTGACTCTGTACTTCAGTTCCCTGTGACAAGGAATGCTTCTTCTAGGTGGTCTCCCACACTGGACACTCATACTAGTACCACCTCTAGGTTCCTCAAATCTAGACTTCTTCCGCCAATTCCCCTTCCTCTAAATTCCATCACATCCTTCTCAATCTGAAGTGTTATATCCACCAATCTGACATAATTCACCAGCCTTGTGTAAGATAGTTTTGATCAAATCTTAAAACATAGTTCATATTTGAACCTCTTACACTTATTCTCCTCTAGGTCTACCATTTTCAGTACAACCATTGACAAGACCACAAATTTGCTATCATACTGAGCCACAGTCAATCCATTTGCCTAAAATAAATAAAATCTCTATCTTGTTGGGCTCTAAAGGTCTAAAGAAAGTATTTATCAAGAAAATCTTCCTTAAACCTATTCTAGGTTATGGGTCTATCAATATTCGTACTTACCCTGGGAAGAATATCCTCCCATCATTCTAGGGTCTCTCCTTCTAACTTGAACATAGCAAAGACAACCTTCTATCTGTCAGTCACTGGTAAAGTACCAAATAATCTCTCTACACGTTTCTCACAAAACTAATGCTTAAAAGGATTCATAGATCCTTTAAATAACAAGGCATTCAACTTAACAATCTCCTTGCATCTCATGTCCTTTCCCTTTTTTTAAACGTCTATCATTACTGGATTAACAACCTCAGGCACTGCTTTAGCCTGTTCATCAAGTCTATGCTATAAGCTATCAATTCTATCATCTGTTACATTCATTTTCTTAAGAGCATGTGTAAGAGCTTATCTTAGCTCATCTCTTTAAACTTCAGATTCTCTCATGCCTTTACCAATATCAATTATATTATCAACACGTTCCTTTCTAGAAACCACAGATTCAGACACAACTTCGACTTGTCAAAAATATTACGTGGCTTACAGAAAATGATTTTGTCTGAACCTCAACTCACCAAACTATTTGCCCTGCCTGCTACCTGAAATCATTGTACAATGAGGGATAAGTTTCACAAGCTCAGTGAATTAAATTTACTACACATACTCAATTTGTATAAATGGTCTTTCAATATTAAATCATTTATATCTCATAGAAACTTGATATTAGCATTTTACTATCACTACACATGTTATACGATCCATTCTTTATCAATCTCTTTCTCGTATTTACTGGTTCACCTTCAGACCATCAATTATCTCAAAATTACCTCGAATGAGGTTCACATCATAAAACCTATCATTTAGATGGTTCTTATCACCATAACTGTCTCTCTGTGAGACTCATCTATTTATAAATAATTTCAAAAATACACACAACACATCAGCATTTCAATTATGAAATCAATATTTAAAACAGATGAAATGCATGAATTATTATTAGGGAACGTCTTCCCACATGTCGACATATTTTTATTATCTTAGACCGGCCCCCTCCCAGTTCTTTTCTTTATAGCTTATCCCAGCTGTCACGGTATTTATTTTCAGCATATACCGGCTGTCACGGTGTCCCTTTCATTTCCAACATATACTGGCTGTCACGGTTTTTCAATTAGACTGGTCTCTTCTCGGTTCTTTCGGTTCTTTTATTTAATGCATATGCATATGAGAAATGATAAGAAATATGCATATGAAGAGTAATATAAAAACAACATGAACTCAAAATATTTAAATTTAACTATCATGTCTTTCCTCAAATTATTATAAAAAATTCCACTCATCATAAATCACATCAAATCATCCATCTTAGCTTGTCAAGATCCACTAAATTTCATCTCCTCATAATTCATATCAAAACATCAACCATAGTTCATTGTTGTGAGTTTTAAATTACTCGCAAGCGCACGAGTCGTTTGCAATATAGCGTTGTGCAAGTGCGAGGTCGAATCCACAGGGAATTGCGTTGTGAAAATATAATTTTTAATCTAAATTAACTCTATCTTAACCTAGTTCCGAATTTTGAATGATAATTTGCAAAATAAATTAAAACTAAATTCAATTGATTTAAAATCTAATAATAAAAAGCACTAAGGTTTCCGAATCCACCCCACCGAAGTTAAGCATACATGTTCTAAAAATATAGCCTATCAAAACATTCAATGAATCCAACTATAAGACAAAAAACAAAGAATATCCCAACTAAACCAAAAGCACCCAATGTATCCGCTCTTAACAAATCACAAAGGGAATCCAATTTAATAGAAAAGCATTCAATGTATCCATCAGATGAAACACAAAGAAAATCCAACAGACAATTTAAACTCAATCAATTATAAGATTAACTCAAATAATTGACAGAACATTTATACTAAAATTGTCAGATTTGTACAAGCAAATCTGAACTACTACGCCAAACAACGGCGGGGCTTCATCTTCAACCTTAGCTGAAGAGTCTAGCCACTCATAACTATAAAACTATAATAACAAGTGCTAAACATTTAAACTAAAACAACTGAATATAAAGAAATAAATAAAAAACTTTACATGGGAGAAATTCCACTCGCTGACGGGCGGCGCTTCCCCTCGTGGTAGAAATGCCTTCGGGATCCACCAGAATGCTAGCGGACATCCACCGGTAAACACCAAAGTGGCTCAGGAATTGTACACTGAATGATGAGGTCAGATGGTGTTTATATAGGGGGAGTCCCGGAGCACAATGGGTTTCAAAATCGATGTGGGAAACTGCCCGAGTGCGATCGAGCGCACTCTGGTGCGCTCGAGCGCACATTGGCGCACTACAGAGCATTTTTAACCGATGTGGGATGTGCAAGAGCGCATTTGCGATCGATCGCAATTCTGGTGCGATCGAGCGCACTAGACTTCTTCAGCTTGACCCTTGTTTACTAAAATGGCCATAACTTTCTCTAGAAAAATCGTTTTTGCAAGCCGTAAAATCCCTCAGAAAATTGACTTCCGGATCTTTCCAAGCATATATGGCTCATCTCCTGGTTCTTCCGGAATCAATACAGTAAAATCCACAAAAATGACTGATCTGTAAGGCGATTTTGGCAATTTTAGTGAAACTCCTTTCCCAGTGCTTGTAAACCTGAAAAACAATGAAAACAACTCAAAGTAACAAATTACTAAGCTAACAAATGTAAATTAAAGGGCCAAAATATGCAATATTTGGCACTCATCAAATACCCCCAAACTTACAATTTGCTAGTCCCTTAGCAAAACAAAATAAAAGACTCAATGAAAAACAAAGAACATAAAGATAAAGTCATCACTCATGGTATCCAAAAATTTAAGGAGCACACATCACCATGATATTCATTCATAAGCAAGCTTAAAAAGGTAAACCCATCTTCACAATGAATAGAAATGTTAAAATCTAATTACTTACAAAAGGCAGGATAAGGCATCACAAGCTTGAATCAGTGTAAGGTGAATTAGCATATAAAAATGAAGCTTCTAAGTAACTCTAATGTGTAAGGTCTCCATGTCTCAAGATTCACCGAATTTCCCATCAAAAATGAACAAAAAGGCATAGTTTTTGTTTTATTCTTTTTTTTTTTTTTTTTTTTTAATAATGCACGGCTATTGGTTAGCTCCCTTAAGCTTTCTAATTGACCCATGTAGCGAGTGTTAAGTCAATGACTCCCAAACCAGGTGGTTTTAGGGCATTAGGTGTAAAGACACCCCTAAGGACTTACTAACTCGAGTCAAAAAGGCTACGAAATTAAACCGACCTTAATATTACCAAGCAAAATTCCACCTTTTGACGTGAACACTCACTGCTTACTGAGGCAAGAGGTCCAGTTACTCAGCGAAAAGTTTATTGATAAATTTTTTTTTTTTTTATATTTTATATTTTCCTATGCCCAAGAGTTCATCCAACAAGTCATCCAGTTTCAGTTAAGATAAAGAAAAATGCACATTAAAATCACGTGTCATACCTCACATAATTTGTGCTAATGTGCTCGTGTTAGATTATATCAAACATGTGAATTCTCAAAATGCCTAAAGTAAGTAACTAAATTTTAAAAATTTATCACCAGATCATGTGTTCAAAATGTTAAGCTCACCAATGACATCACATCATAGAAAATGTTTAGATCAACTAAAATTTCACGATAACATGAGCATGCATTTATCTCTATGACGAAAAGACAACAAATTAGGACAAAGTGTGTGATGTGTCTCCCATACCCCCAAACTTAAATTACACATTGACCCCAATGTGTGACTAATATGGAAAGAGCTGACCTGAGATATGGAGAACTATCTGGACTGGTATGGCTCATAGCATACCCCCAAACTTGAACTGAAGTACGCTTTGTCCCTGAAAAATAAAAACTGGAAAACAAAAAATACTGGAAACAAACATTAATCATAAATATGCGAAATAATAAATAAACAAAAGAAAAGATAAGCTGTGGGGTGCCTCCCATGAGCGCTAAGTTTAACGTCTTCAGCCAGACCCAACATTAGTAAACAGGCCCAACTAAGCTCTCCACCATCTGATCAATAAATGGGAATGGAAAATGATCAGGCCTAGTGGCAGCATTCAAATTACGGTAGTCTAGACACTTTCTCCATCTTGACTGCACTCGAGTTGGAACCAACTTGTTGTCTTTATTTACTACCGTAAATTCAGCACGTTTGGGCACGATTGGAATCTGGCTCACCCACTTGCTATCAGAGATGGGATAAATGATCCCTGCCTCTAACAACTTAATATCTTCCGCCCTCACAACCTCTTGCAAAGCAGGGTTGAGCCTTCTTTGTGGCTCCCACGATGGCTTGGCATTCTCCTCCGACTGTATCGTGTGTATCACCAACGAGGGGTTGATTCCTTTGACATCCTCAATAGTCCAGCCTATAGCTTCCTGATGCTCTCTTAAGATGTCCAATAATTTCTCCTCTGGAGCATCACCCAAATCTAAAGCTATAATTATAGGCAAAGAATCTGCTGGACCTGGGAACTTATACTCAAGATTATCCAGTAAAGGCTTAAATTCCTTCTTGTGAGGTTTAGGTGTTGTGGTTTCCTCGGTCTCACTGCTTTCTCGAGGATCAGACTCCAAAATGACATTTACTTCATCGAGTAACTTATCTAAACCCAAGTCCTCTCCAAAGTGAGCAAAGCATGCCTCCAGGGGATCCTCAATACGGGATTCATCCATAGTCTCCTCTGTCCTACTACTCTCCCGAGGAGCAGGCTCCACGATAGTATTTGCTTGCTCAAGTAACTTGTCTAAGTCCAAATCCTCTTCAAACTGAGCAAAGCATGCCTCCATAATGTCCTCAGACTTCCCTTCTTTCTTGGGCGCTTGTAGTCTCTCAGGGTAAGGCGCTTTAGGTAAAAACGACCCCGAGAGATCCTTAATAATACGAGTGGCTATAGATGGCTCAGCATCTCTCTTCTCATTGTTGCCACTTTCTTGCCCTTCGTGCATAGCAGGGTTCTCTTCCACTTGATTGTCCACTTGTCTCCCAGACAAGTATGAGACAGTTGATTGCACTTGTTCCTGCCAATGCATGGGAGTTGAAGAATTTTCCACCGCAAACTGTTCCTTTGGGTAAGGATCAGTTTGACTGGGGAACGTTCCTTCCTCTCCTTCACCCACATAACTTGCGATTTGATCAATTTGACTCTCTAGTGTGGCAATCGCTTGGGTGTTTTCTATTGTTGCAGTCATCACTTCACTCATAGATTGGCTAGTCGTTTTCATGAAATCATTGAGAGCGTCCTCCAATGACTGTGAAACCGACACTGGCGCTTGAATGGGAGCTTGGTAAGCGGGTGATGGTGCTGGATAAGCTGAGTGACCATAATTTGGAATTGGTGGAGGAAATTCGGGAGTGTATTGATTGTGAGCATGGTAAGGGGCTCCTCCCTGATTCATTGGTTGGTTCTGCTCCCATGAAAAATTAGAGTGGTCTCACCACCCTGGATTGTCTGTTTCGGAGCAAGATCCATTTGATTGCCAACAACAGTCATTAAAAGCATTCATTTGTTCCATAGGATACTCGGCACAAGCCGGCATTGATGGGCAATTCTGTGCTAGATGCATGGGACTAGCACAGATGGAACAACTTTCAACATTGAAAGTGTTGGCAGCATTGAGGGACGGGCCGGTCATTTTAATGAAATCCTTAAGGGCGTCCTCTAAAGACTGTGAAACCGGCACTGGATTCATCCACATTTTTTTTTAAAAAAATTAAATTAAATTATATTAAATTTTTTTTTTAAAATTAAATTAACTAGTAGAAAAATAAAATCAATTCAGACAAAAAATTTTCACAAACAAAACAATTCCCCGGCAACGGCGCCAAAAACTTGTTGTGAGTTTTAAATTACTCGCAAGCGCACGAGTCGTTTGCAATATAGCGTTGTGCAAGTGCGAGGTTGAATCCACAGGGAATTGCGTTGTGAAAATATAATTTTTAATCTAAATTAACTCTATCTTAACCTAGTTCCGAATTTTGAATGATAATTTGCAAAATAAATTAAAACTAAATTTAATTGATTTAAAATCTAATAATAAAAAGCACTAAGGTTTCCGAATCCACCCCACCGAAGTTAAGCATACATGTTCTAAAAATATAGCCTATCAAAACATTCAATGAATCCAACTATAAGACAAAAAACAAAGAATATCCCAACTAAACCAAAAGCACCCAATGTATCCGCTCTTAACAAATCACAAAGGGAATCCAATTTAATAGAAAAGCATTCAATGTATCCATCAGATGAAACACAAAGAAAATCCAACAGACAATTTAAACTCAATCAATTATAAGATTAACTCAAATAATTGACATAACATTTATACTAAAATTGTCAGATTTGTACAAGCAAATCTGAACTACTACGCCAAACAACGGCGGGGCTTCATCTTCAACCTTAGCTGAAGAGTCTAGCCACTCATAACTATAAAACTATAATAACAAGTGCTAAACATTTAAACTAAAACAACTGAATATAAAGAAATAAATAAAAAACTTTACATGGGAGAAATTCCACTCGCTGACGGGCGGCGCTTCCCCTCGTGGTAGCAATGCCTTCGGGATCCACCAGAATGCTAGCGGACATCCACCGGTAAACACCAAAGTGGCTCAGGAATTGTACACTGAATGATGAGGTCAGATGGTGTTTATATAGGGGGAGTCCCGGAGCACAATGGGTTTCAAAATCGATGTGGGAAACTGCCCGAGTGCGATCGAGCGCACTCTGGTGCGCTCGAGCGCACATTGGCGCACTACAGAGCATTTTTAACCGATGTGGGATGTGCAAGAGCGCATTTGCGATCGATCGCAAGTCTGGTGCGATCGATCGCGCGCACTAGACTTCTTCAGCTTGACCCTTGTTTACTAAAATGGCCATAACTTTCTCTAGAAAAATCGTTTTTGCAAGCCGTAAAATCCCTCAGAAAATAGACTTCCGGATCTTTCCAAGCATATATGGCTCATCTCCTGGTTCTTCCGGAATCAATACAGTAAAATCCACAAAAATGACTGATCTGTAAGGCGATTTTGGCAATTTTAGTGAAACTCCTTTCCCAGTGCTTGTAAACCTGAAAAACAATGAAAACAACTCAAAGTAACAAATTACTAAGCTAACAAATGTAAATTAAAGGGCCAAAATATGCAATATTTGGCACTCATCATTCATCAAGAATTTCACTTATTGCTTTTATTATTAAATCAACTTATTATTCAAAAAATATTATTTCTCACCTGATAACTTTCAACATGTCCAAAATTTCTATCATACCTATAAATCAATTTTTTCATCTACCATATTGTGAGTTTTAAATTACTTGAAAGTGCACGAGTCGTTTGCAATATAGCGTTGTGCAAGTGCGAGGTCGAATCCACAGGGAATTGCGTTGTGAAAATATAAATTTATCTAAACTAATCTTATCTTAACCTAGTTCCGAGTTTTGTATTATATGTTGCAAAATAAATAAAAGCTAAACTAAATTGATTTTAAAAACTAATAAAAAGACTAAGGTTTCTGAATCCACCCCGCCTAAGCATATATCTCAATGTTCTAAAGATAGTCAATCAAAAAAATTCCATGAATCCAACTTAAACAAAAAACAACAAATATCCCAATTAAACCAAAAGCATCCAATGTATCCGCTTTTAACAAATCACAAAGGAAATCCAATTTAATCAAAAACAATTTGATGTATCCATCAGACGAAACACAAGGAATATCCAACAAAACAATTTAAACACAATCAATCATAAGATTCTACTCAAATAATTGACAGAACATTTATACTAAAAATATCATAATTGTATAAACAAAACTGAAACTAATATACCAAACAACGACAGGGCTTCATCTTCAACCTTAGTTGAAGATTCTAGCCACTCATAGTTATGAAACTATAGTTCATAATAAAAGTGCTAAACATTTAACTGAAAAGAAATAAATTACTTTATATGGAAGAAATTCCACTCGCTGTTGGGCGGCACTTCCCCTCGTGGTAGCAAAGCCTTCGGGATCCACCAGAATGCTAGCAGACGTCCACCAGTTAACACCAAATGGCTTAGGAATTGCACCCCGAATGATGAAGTCAGATGGTGTTTATATAGAGGGAGTCTCAGAGCACTGTAGGTTTCAGATTCGATGTGGGATACTGGTCTGAGTGCGCTCGATCGCAGAATGGTGCGATCGATCGCATGTGCGCTCGATCGCATGTCTTATCTGCACGATCGCGTGTCTGTTACGATTGATCACAGATGCATTGAACTGCAAATATTTAGATGTGGGATGTTGACCATGCGCTCGTTCGTAGGTAGGTGCGCTCGAGCATAGATGCGCTCGATCGCATATCTCGTGCGATCAATCGCACTATACGTCCTTTTTGCTCTTGAAGCTTGATATCTCCATAAATGCCTCATATTCTCCACAAACCTATAAAAATACACAAAACACAAAAAGACATAAAATAAAGTGAAATAATAAAAATTAATAACCTAACAAATATAAATTAAATATGCAATATTTAAGACTCATCAAATACCCCCAAACTTATATTTTGCTAGTCCCTTAGCAAAACAAAATAAAAACTAAATGAAAAACAAAGAACATAAAGATAAGTTCATCACTCATGTTATCCAAAAATTTAAGGAGCACACACCACCATGATATTCATTCATGAGCAAACTTAAAAAGAAAAACCCATCTTCGCAATAAATAGAAATGTAAAAATCTAATTACTTACAAAAGGCAGGTTAAGGCATCACAAGTCTGACACTGTGTAAAGTGAATTAGCATATAAAAATGAAGCTTCCAAATAACTCCAATGTGTAAGATCTCTATGTCTCAAGATTCACCAAATTTCCCATCAGAATGAACGAACATGGCATAGTTTTTATTTTCTTCTTTTAATTTTTTTTTATTTTTATATATAAGGCTCTGCTATGTTTAATTCCCTTAAGTTTTCTAATTGACCCATGTAGTGAGTGTTGAGTCAATGACTCCCAAACCAGATGGTTTTAAGGAATTAGGTGTAAAGACACTCCTAAGGACTTACTAACTCGAGTCAAAAAGGCTACGAAACTAAACTGACTTTAATGCTACCAAACAAAATTTTCACCTTTTGACGTGAACACTCACTGCTTACTGAGGCAAGAGGTCCAGTTACTCAGCGGAAAATTTTGTAATGATCATTATGAACAAAATTCCCACCTTTTGACGTGAACACTCACTGCTTACCGAGGCAAGAGGTCCAGTTACTCAGTGGAAAGTTTATTGATGATGATTATTAGTATTATTATTATTATTATTATTATTATTATTATATATTTTTACTTTATTTTATTTATGTTTTTCTATGCCCAAGTGTTTATCCAACAAGTCATCCAGTTTCAGTTAAGATAAGGAAACATACATATTAAAATCACATGTCATACCTCACACAATTTGTGCTAATGTGCTCGTGTTAGATTAGATCAAACATGTGAATTCTCAAATGCCTAAAGTAAGTAACTAAATTTTAAAACTTTATCACCAAATCATGTATTCAAAATTTTAAGCTCACCTATGACACCACATCACAGAAAATGTTTAGATCAACCAAAATTTCAAAATAACATGAGCATGCATTTACCTTTTTTTTATATATATATATGAAGAAAAAAAACAACAAATTAGGACAAAGTGTGTGTAATGTGTCTCCCATACCCCCAAACTTAAATTACACATTGACCCCAATGTGTGAATAATATGGAAAGAGCTGACCTGGGATATAGAGATCTATCTGGACTGGTATGGCTCATAGCATACCCCCAAACTTTATCTGAAGTATGCTTTGTCCTTGAAAAATAAAGACTGAAAAACAAAAAAATACTGGAAACAAACAGTAATCATAAATATGTAAAATAATAAATAAACAGAAAGGATAAGCTGTGGAGTGCCTCCCATGAGCGCTAAGTTTAACGTCTTCAGCCAGACCCAACATTAGTAATCGTGCCCAACTAAACGCTCCACCATCTGATCAATAAATGGGAGTGAAAAATGATCCTTCAATGTGATAGCATTCAACTTACGGTAGTCTAGACACATTCTCCATCTTGACTGCACTCGAGTTGGAACCAACTCGTCGTCTTTATTTATTACTACCGTCAATCTAGCCTGTTTTTGCACGTCATGAATCGAGCTCACCCACTTGCTATTAAAGATTGGATAAAGGATCAGAACCTCTTGTATAGCTGAGTTGAGCCCTCTTTGTGGCTCCTTCGATGGCTTGGCATTCTCCTCAAAATGAAACTTGTGCATCACCACCGAGGGGCTTATCCCCTTTATATCCTCAATAGTCCAGTCGATAGCTTCATTGTGCTATCTTAAAACATCCAATAATTTATCCTCTTGAGTATCAACCAAATCTGAAGCTGTAGTCACAGGCAAAGAATCTGCGGGACCTAGGAACTTATACTTAAGATTGTCCGGTAAAGGCTTAAGTTCCTTCTTGGGGGGTTCAGGTGTTGTGGTTTCCTCCGTCTCACTGATCTTTTGAGAGCAGACTCCAAAGTAACATTTGCTTGCTCAAACAACTTATTCAAATCCAAATCCTCTTCAAATTGAGCAAAGCATGCCTCCAGGGGGTCCTCAATACGTGATTCATCCATAGTCTCCTCCGTCTCACTGCTCTTCTGAGGATCAGACTCCAAAATGGCATTCACATCCTCGAGTAACTTATCTAAGCCCAAGTCCTCTCCAAAGTGAGCAAAGGATACCTCCAGGGGATCCTCAAACTCCTCTCCTTTCTTGGGCGCTTGTAATCTCTTAGGGTAAGGTGCTTTAGGTAAAAACGACCTAGGGAGATCCTTAATGATAGGTGTGGCTATAGATGGCTCAGCATCTCTCTTTTCTTTTTTGCCACTTTCTTGCCCTTGTATAGGAGTTGATAAATTTTCCACCGCAAACTGTTCCTTCGGGGAGGATCAGGTTGACTGGGGAACTTTCCGTTCTCTCCTTCACCCAAGTGACTTGTGATTTGACCCATTTGACTCTCTAGCTAGGCAATGACTTGGGTGTTTACTATTGTTGCACTCCTTACTTCACTCATAGATTTGCTAGTCGTTTTCTTGAAATCATTGAGAGCGTCCTCTAATGACTGTGAAACCGACACTGGCGCTTGAATGGGAGCTTGGTAAGCGGGTGATGGTGCTGGATAGGCGGAGTGACCATAACTTGGAATTGGAGGAGGAAATTCGGGAGGGTATTGATTGTGAGCATGATAAGGGGTTCCTCCCTGATTCATCAGTTGGTTCTGCTCCCACAAAAAATCAAAGTGGTTCCACCACCCTGGATTGTATATTTCGGAGTAAAATCCATTTGATTTTCAACAACAGTCATTGAAAGCATTCGTTTGTTCCATGGGTTACTCGGCAAAAGTCGGCATTGATGAAAAATTCTGTGCTAAATGCATAGGACTAGCACAGATGGAACAGCTATCAACATTGAATGTATTGGCTTCAGTGATGGACTTATCGGTCATCTTCATGAAATCCTTGAGGGCGTCCTCTAAATATTGTGAAACCGGTGCTGGATTCATCCACATTTTTGTTCTTTTTTTTGTGTAATTGTAAATAAAATAAAATAAATCGAAAATCAAAATCAAAATCAAAATCAAAAATTAAAATTAAAATTATAAAAATAAAACAAAAATGCTAACTAAACTAGTAGAAAATTAAAATCAATTCAAATAAGAATTTCACAAACAAAACAATTTATCGGCAACAGCGCCAAAAACTTGTTGTAAGTTTTAAATTACTCGCAAGTGCACGAGTCATTTGCAATATAGCGTTGTGTAAGTGCGAGGTCGAATCCACAGGGAATTGTGTTGTGAAAATATAAATTTATCTAAACTAATCTTATCTTAACCTAGTTCCGAGTTTTGTATTATATGTTGCAAAATAAATAAAAGCTAAACTTAATTGATTTTAAAAACTAATAAAAAGACTAAGGTTTCTGAATCCACCCCGCCAAAGTTAAGCATATATCTCAATGTTCTAAAGATAGCCTATCAAAAAAATTCCATGAATCCAACTTAAAATAAAAAACAACAAATATCCCAATTAAACCAAAAGCATCCAATGTATCCGCTTTTAACAAATCACAAAAGAAATCTAATTTAATCAAAAACAATTTGATGTATCCATCAGATGAAACACAAGGAATATCCAACAGAACAATTTGAACACAATCAATCATAAGATTCTACTCAAATAATTGACAGAACATTTATACTAAAAATATCATAATTGTATAAACAAAACTGAAACTAATATGCCAAATAACGGCAGGGCTTCATCTTCAACCTTAGTTGAAGATTCTAGCCACTCATAGTTATGAAACTACAGTTCATAATAAAAGTGCTAAACATTTAACTAAAAAAAAATTAAATTTATTTACATGGGAGAAATTCCACTCGCTGTTGGGCGGCACTTCCCCTCGTGGTAGCAAAGCCTTCGGGATCCACCAGAATGCCAGCAGATGTCCACCGGTTAACACCGAATGGCTCAGGAATTGCACCCCGAATGATGAAGTCAGATTGTGTTTATATAGGGGGAGTCTCAGAGCACTGTAGGTTTCAGATTCGATGTGGGATATTGGCCCGAGTGCACTCGATCGCATGTCTTGTGCGCACGATCGCATGTGCGCTCAATCGCATGTCAGTTACGATCGATTGCAGATGCACTGAATTGCAAATATTTCGATGTGGGATGTTGACCATGCACTCGTTCGTAGGCAGGTGCGCTCGAGCGCAGATGTGCTCGATCGCATATCTCGTGCGATTGATCGTACTATGCGTCCTTTTTGCTCTTGAAGCTTGATATCTCCATAAATGCCTCATTTTCTCCACAAACCTATAAAAATACACAAAACACAAAAAAGACATAAAATAAAGTGAAATAATACAAATTACGAACCTAACAAATATAAATTAAAGGACTTAAATCTGCAATATTTAAGACTCATCATACCACCAAAGCATAAGTTAATAATTTATTTTAATATTATCACTAGATATTTGATTTTTATTTAGATTACTTAAAGTAAATCTAACTCACCACGTAGCACTTAAAGCTACCCATGGATTACCTCCTTGCCTTTCTCGTTCCTCTCCGAAATTTCCCCCGGTTGCTGACCGTCAACACCTAATATAATATTTATATTAATTCTCTAACTATTTCTTCAATTCTTCATAAACCACACCCTTTGAAAATTCCCACTTTGAATTCCATGAACTTTTATGAATGCTAAAAATTCAAAAATAAACACTACATTATTACCTTATGTTTTTCTGATAGCTTCCCGTAGTTCTCTATAAAATTGTCCTGTAAATCGCTTCGAAATTTTGCCTTTCAACCTTTCTTTGGGTCCCCAAGTGTTTAAAGAAAACGAGTAGTTTGAAGGAAAATAAACGAAATTTGGTAAGAAATTTTTTAAGTAAAGTGAAATTATATATATATATATATATATATATATATATATATATATATATATATATATACAAACGAAATTAAATCTTCAGCCACCCTTTCTTGCCACGAAATGGCTACCTGTCCAACATGCCTTATTTCTTTCTTCCGCCACCTGTTGCCACGTTTTTTTTGAAAAAAAAAATATAATATATATTTTTTTCTTTTTCTTTTTCCTTCTTTTCATACTGGACACATCCAGATTTTTTTTTCTTTTTCTTTGTAACTATGCCCCCATGTATCCAGTTTTTTTTTCAAAAGAATTATTTTATTCAACAGTAAATCCTTCGCATAAATATATTATTTTAATTTTCATGTCATATTTATTCAATTATTTCTTTATCCTTATTTTACGATTACGGGTATTACAGTAAGTACTTAAGGCTCTTGTGGTCCGTGAATATCTCATAACTAGCTCTATATAAGTGATGTCTCCAAATTGTTAATGCAAAAAGTATTGCTGCTAACTCCAAATCATAGGTGGGGTAATTCTTCTCATGATTCTTCAGCTGCTAAGATGCATAAGCTATGACCTTCCTATGTTGCATTAAAAAACAACCTAAACCCTGGTGTGATGCATCACTGTAGAGCACGAACCCCTCATTACTTGATGGAATGATTAACACCGGTGTTGTTGTCAAATTTTCCTTCAGTAGTAGGAAACTCCTTTCACAATCATTCGACCATATGAATTTTCTCTTTCTCGTCAACTTAGTTAAAGCAATTACAATGAATGAAAAATTTTGGATGAATCTCCAAAAATATCTTGGCAATCCCAAGAAACTTCTCACTTTGGTCACATTCGTAGGTCTCTCCTAACCTAAAATTGCTTCGACCTTTTGGAGATCTACCGCCACACCTGCTTCCGACACTACATATCCCAGAATTGCGACTTCATTTAACCAAAACCTACACTTACTGAACTTGGCATAAAGCTTCTCATTTTTAAGACTTCCCAATATAGCTTCCAAATGTCTATCATTATCATCTTCACTCTTCGAGTACATTAGGATATTATCGATGAAGACTACGACAAATTTATCCAAGAAAGGCCTAAATACTCTAGTCATCAAATCCATAAAATCTACAGAGGTGTTCATCAAACCTAAAGGCATAATTAAGAATTCATAATGACCATACCGTGTTCGAAAAGAAGTTTTTGGTACATTTGAATCCTTGATTCATAACTGATGGTATCCCGACCTCAAGTCTATCTTGGAAAACACTTTTGCTCCTTACAGTTGTTCAAAAAGATCATCAATCCAGGACAATGGGTACTTGTTACGATTGTATTCTTGTTCAATTTCCTATAATCAATATAAAGTCCCATCCTTCTTCTTAACAAACAAAACTGGGGCTCCTCAAGGTGATATACTAGGACGAACGAATCGCTTATCTAACAATTCTTGCAATTGAACTTGGATTTCCTTTAATTCCATTAGCGCCATTCGATAAGGGGCCATTGAAATGGCAGTGGAATCGAGGGCTAGGTCAATAGAGAATTCGATTTCCCTACTAGGTGGCAGACCAGCTAATTCCTCAATCAAGACATCTATGAAGTTCTTGACCACATGCATTCCTTCCATCTTCACACTTTCCTCATTAGAATTGATTACATAAGCCAAATAACCTTCACACCCTTTCTTTAATAGCTTCCTAGCTAAAATATCAGAGATAATACATTGAGAAAGTATTTTACGCTCCCCTTGAAAGGTAAACTCCTCTTCTCCCGAAATTCAAAAGATCACCATCTTCTTAAAACAATCCACCCAAGCATGATATATGGCTAACCAATCTATACCCAAAATCAATTCAAAGTCTTTCATCTTCAAAGGAAACAAATGCACCCTAAATTCTATATTTCCAATTTTCAAGGTACAATCCCGGTACACCCATTTAATTTCTATCATTTCTCCTATAGGAGTCTCGACAATCAAATTACTATTTAAACGTAATTTAGGCGAATCCGCAAACAATATAAATAAAGTGGATACCAAAGAATGAGTTGCTCCGGGATCAATCAATATTCTAGCATTTCTACCGAAAATAGAAACCATACCAGTCACGACATCGGGTGTAGCTTGGGCATCCTGATGGGTAATAGTATAGACATGACTCTGTCCCTGCTGATTCTTATTTGTATTTCCTCTTCCCACTATAGCCTCTTGACATTGAGTCCTACTCCTACCACCTCCAAATCCACTTCTTTGACTTGGTTGGCCTCTACTAGGCCCCTAGTAGTACTCATTTTGGTTTGTGATTTGAACTTTGACTAACACTCTGAGCCCCCATGGCCACTCTGACCATAGACAAAGAATAGTCAACTCTTCATTATAGGGCAATCCCCAAGGCAATGTCCAGTCAAGCTACAACGATAACATGACCCATTGGGGCAGTTTTAGGAAAAGTGGCCCACCTGACCATATTGGAAATAAGCATTGGAACCTAATCCAAAGACCACGCCACCTCCCCTACCTTTAGTACCTACTTCTCTGCTCTAAGCTCCATTGGAGTCGATTGTCCTAAAATTATTTAATTTCCTCCTATTAAACTCTGAGTAATTGATGCTGTCGACCTATATTGTTGATTTTGATTCATCTCAAAAGGTTTACTCCCCACACTATGTCCTCATTGAGTAACTGATCTACTTCTCTGAGGAGGGCGGCTATTTGGGATTCCAAATCCATAACCACTCTCTCTAACATCTTCTGACCTACCTCTCTTTTTCCTTTCACGTCACCTCATCCACTCCATATGTTACAAGGAAAAAGCTAAGGGACAGGGCTACCTTAGCTAAGATAACAAAGTTTGGGCTAATTGTTGTGCGTGAAGGATAGCAGGGTGAACAGTGCACTGGCAACAATCCGGAAGGAAAGAAAGGATAGGAGAAAAGTAAACTAAAGAATGAAGGAAGAGGCTCTAAGGAAAAGTTGAAAGGAGACAGTTAAAGTGGTTAGAAGTCAGTTAGAAGACAGTTGCAGGCATGTTTTTTAATTATTACGGTAGCTAATGAATAAAACCTTTTAGAAGCTCTCTTGTACTCAAAATAAGATCCCTTTTCCCTTTAGAAACCTCCAACTCTTTCCCCAAATTCTTTTTTTTCTTCCACTGTCAACACTTTAACCTCTATCAACTGGTACTTTCATTGTTCCTATAACAATGGCAGATGGATTAAGGTCTAAGAATGACAAAAGAGAGTTTTCTTGGGATAAACTTGGAAAGTTTATCAGGGAGGAAATCACTACAGCAATCAGACCAATGTAGTAGGAGATAGATACCATCAAGTAACAACAAAACAAAGAAAGGTTATCTTTTTCTACTCAAGTTTCAGATCAGGACCTGCAACAACAGTCCAATCCATTATCTCAACTAAAAAATTTGAGACTTCAGTTACCAAGATTCAAGGAAGAAGACCCCACTAACTGGATCTTCAAGTAGAATAGTTCTTTTTTTAGACATCCATGATGATGAAAAATTGTCCTTAATTTCTTTTCACCTAGAAAGACCAACAGCTAGTTGGTACCAGTGTACACACCACAATAAAATGATTCATTCTTGGTCATAATTTATAGAAGCCTTTCAATCAGGATTCAGACCTTCAGTTTATGAAGAACCTCAATGAGCCTTGGCAAAATTGACTCAAGATACTACTATGCTAGCCTATCAGGCTAAATTTGAAGCCTTATCCAGCAAAGTTACTGGACTACCTAATTAATTATTGATGAATTGTTTCATTTCAGGATTGAAACCATATATTAGAAGAAAGGTTCTTACTCATAGACGTCAGGACTATCATGATGCAGTAGGGTTGGCAAGGCTGCAAGAAGATAGATGGAGAGACACTACTAGGTCTTCTAAACCCTAACAATCAAGAATTAATCCTAAACCTCCCAATCCAAATCACACTTCCATCACCACCACAGCACCATCCCATCCTCAACTTACCAAAACAATACCACCTCAGACCTCCGAATACCAAATGAAAAGGCTTTCCCCTAAGGAGATGCAAACTAGAATAGAAAAAGGCATCTGCTTCTATTGTGATGACAAGTTCCATCCTAGTCACCAGTGCAAAGCCAAGAGCTCCTTTTTACTTCTGGTAGGTTGTGATCAAGATGATCAAGAACCAAAATTTTTAACCCATTTGCCACCCTTGAGGAAGATCATGCCCCACAGATCTCCCTTCATGTTTTTTTTGGTTAGAAGATACCAAAAATAATCAAGCTTCAAGGCTCAATCAAGAACCATCTTGTTCACATACTAATTGATGAGGGGAGCACACATAATTTCATTCAATAAAGGATAGCTATTTTTCTTGACTTACCTATCACTCTTTCCTCCCATTATCAAGTCCAGGTTGGCAATGGGGAGTACCTCTCTTGTGTAAGACTTTGTCAGTAAACAAAACTTTCATAACAGAATTACACTTGTACAAGTAACTTTTATGCCATAGCATTGCAAGAAGCAGATTTCATTTTGGGTGTGCAATAGTTACGGGAATTGGGCCCTATCACTACTGACTATAATTACATAGAGTACAGCTGCAAGGACAGTATGAGGTAACAGCTCAACATATTTCCTGTAGTTCTTTTACTAAACTGTCTAAGCATGATAGTGTACATTCTTGCTTTCTTTTAATGTCTATGCATGATAACATACCTAAAGAACCGATTGACTCTTCCTTACACACTCTAGAAATATTAGCCCTCCTACAGGAATTCAGTCTTGTCTTTGTCACACCTAGTACATTACCCTCTCCTAGACCTAATGACCATAAGATCACTCTTGAATCAACTAAAAGACTTGTAAATGTGAGACCATACAGATATCCTCATTACTAAAAAGTTGAAAAAAAAAAATTACTCAGTACAATGCTTGCAGAAGGCATTATTTGACCAAGCATTAGTCCCTACAATTCTCCTATGCTTCCAGTTAAAAAAAAAATGGAATTTAGAGGTTTTATGTAGATTATAGAGCTCTAAATGCTCTAACTATCAAAAACAAATTCCCAATACCTATTGTGGATGAACTCATGGATGAGTTGCATGGTGCTATAGTCTATTCTAAGTATCACCATATAAGAATGCGTGTATAAGACATTCATAAAACAATCTTCAGAACACACCAGGGCCATTATGAATTCAAATTGATGCCTTTTGGACTCACAAATGCCCCTACAACATTCCAAGCCACAATGAACAAACTTTTTACCCCATTTCTTAAGAAGATTTGTCATTATCTTCTTTGATGATATATTGGTGCACAACAAAAGCATTTATGATCACATAGGCTATCTGAGGGAGATTTTGCATTTCCTTCAACACAACACCCTTTTTTTTTAAAGATGAGTAAGGGCCATTTTACTAAGGAATCCATTGATTACTTGGGGCACATTATTAGTGCCAGAGGGATTGAGCTTGACCAGTCTAAAATTCAAGCCATGCTTGAGTGGCCTACTCTTACTACACCAAAACATTTGAGAGGATTCCTAGGTTTAACAGGATACTACAGAAGATTTGTTAGGAATTATGCTAATATTACTAGCCCCTTGATAGACCTACTGAAGAAAGAAGCCTTCCACTAGTACATTACAGCTTAAACAGCATTTGAGCAACTCAAAACTACCATGGCTTCTACACCAGTACTCAATCTTCTTAACTTTTTGTAAACTATTCACCTTGGAGACAGATTCTAATGATTTTGGTATTGGTGTTGTCCTATTGCAACCACCTCACCCTATAGCATTTTTTAGTAATAAAATGGGCCTCATAATGCAGTCTTAATTGCTTACATCAGGGAGTTGTATGCTATCACTGCTGCTGTTAAGAAATGGAGACAATATCTCTTTAGTACCACATTCTTTATTAAAACCAATCATAAGAGCCTTAAATATCTTATGGATCATACCATCCAAACCTTTAAGCAGCAGTACTACCTTACCAAATTATTAAGCTTTTCTTATAAGATATTTTACAGTTCTGGACCCATCAACAAGGTAACAGATACTCTCTCCAGACTTCCCCTGGAATCAAAAGTGCACACTTGTTTAGCCCTCTCCATTCCACAGTTTCAATTTATGGACAACCTCAAGAAGGAACACTTAGTTGATCCTACAATCCAGACTTTACAAAATAAGTGCATTACTAATCCCTTGCACCATCAAGCCTGGTCATTCAAAAATGGAATCTTATACTACAAGGGCAGATTTTTTTTGGGACCACATTCTTCTTTAAATGAAATCTTCCTTGGTGAATGCCACACTACTTCCACTGGTGGCCATACTGGCATTGACATAACATTTGCTAGGCTCTTAGAGAGTTTTCATTGGAAAGGCATAAAGCAGGATGTGATACACTTTATCTCTTATTGTTTACATGTCAATAGGTAAATCCATTTAACACTAAACTCTATGGCTTATTGCAACCACTGCCAGTCCATGAACAAATATGGGAGGACATTGCCATGGATTTCATTACACACATTCCATCCTCCTATGGATTTACTACAATCCTAGTCATTATGGATAGACTTAGCAAGTATGCTCACTTTTCTCCTCTTAAATCCCATTTCACTGTAACCAAAGTAGCCCAGGTTTTCTTAAACACTGTATTTAAACTTCATGGGATTCTTAAATCCGTAGTCAGTGATAGGGATCCCCTTTTCACCAACCAATTTTAGCAATCCCTCTTCAAAAGGAACTAACTTAAAAAAGAACACCTCCTACCATTCACAAACTGATGGCCAGATAGAAAATCTCAACAAATGTTTGGAACAGTATCTAAGAGTATTTACTTCTGATCACTAGCTTTTGTCTACTTACTTAACCTGTGCTGAGTATCATTACAACACAAGCTTACACTCCTCCCTCGGTACATCTCCATTCTAACTAGTCTATGGCAGATTCCCACCAAATTTGTCTACCTACATTAAAGGGTCTTCCTCTAATGAAGTTTTGGAACATACACTTAGCACTAGAGACACCATTCTAACTCAGGTGAATGATCATTTACTCAAAGCCCAGCACATGATGAAGCAAAATATTGACAGATACAGGACTAAAATAACTTTTCAAGTGGGTGATTGGGTCCTCTTTAAGCTTTAGCCATATAAGCAACCGTCAACTGCTTCCAGATCCTCTCAAAATGCTGACAGAGATTTTTTGGCCCATTTCAAATCCTAGAAAGAATATGATAGGTGGCCAACAAACTCCAACTACTAGCTAACTGCAAACTACACCCTATATTCCACATCTCTATTCTCAAACCATTTAGAGGGTCCTCCATCACATCCTCAAAGCTACCAAAAGAATGTACCACATCTTCTCCAATTTTTAAACCAACACTATCTTAGGAGAATGTGAAGTATGGCAACAGGCC
The DNA here is from genome assembly GCA_023935145.1 of Bretschneidera sinensis. Classification (NCBI taxonomy): domain Eukaryota; kingdom Viridiplantae; phylum Streptophyta; class Magnoliopsida; order Brassicales; family Akaniaceae; genus Bretschneidera; species Bretschneidera sinensis. The sequence continues at coordinate 124,520,006 of CM043699.1, forward strand.
AATGGATCAAATATTATCTCATTCAGTGGGATAAACTCCACTAGATGAGGCTTCTTGGGAGAATGCCAGCACTATTTAGTTTCTTTTACCTCATCAACACTTTGAGGACAAGGTGCTTCCCCATGAGGGAAGTATTGTTAATAGAAAAAGGCTAAGGAACAAGGCTACCTTAGCTAAGCCAACAAGGTCTGGACAAATTGCTATGTGTGAAAGACAGCAGGGTGAACAGTGCATTGGCAGTAAGGGTAAATAGTGAATTAGCAACAACTCGGAAGGAAAGAAAAAAGATGAGAAAAGTAGGCTAAAAAAGGAATGAAGAGGCTCTAAGAATGAGCTGAAAGGAGATAGGTAAAGTGGTTAGAGGTCAGTTAGAAGACAATTACAGTTAGTTAGAAAAACAGTTATGAAGTAGTTATAATTCTGTTGGTTGGTTGTATCTGATGTAGAGGCTATTGCAGCCTTATAAATAGGCTTCTTTTGTAATAATTGAGAAAGCTAATAAAGAAAACATTTTAGTAGTTCTCTTATACTTGAAACAAGACCTTTTTCCCTTCACAAACTTCCAACTCTTTCCCCAAATTCTTCTTCTTTTTCTACTGTCCACACTTTAACATCCATCACCATCACATCTTTCTCTGCCCACTAACCTCATATAAGTGGGAAGTTTCAAACAAGAGAGCCGAGAGCGAATATCATAGTTTAAACCATCATGAAATCTCTTTCACTTCTTCTCCTCCGTATTCACCATCTCAAGGGAAAACCTAGACAAAGCAATGAACCTTCTGTCATACTGAGTCACCAATATGCTATTTTGCTTTAAGTGAATGAAAAACTTTTCTAGCTACGCTTTGACAGTTTCAGGGAAATGCTTCTCAAGGAATACTTGCTTAAAATTTTCCCAATCCAGGGGTCAATCCATATCTCCACTTAACCTAGATAAGATATATTCTCACCAATTTGATGCTTCTCCTTCTAACTTGAATGATGTAAGAGCCACTTTCTGCACTTCAGTAACTGATAATACTCTAAAAAAGTATTCTATATTCTTGATCCATTCCTCTACGTCAAAAAGGTTAGTAGCAGTACTGAAACTTGAGGGTGTCAACTTATTAAACCGGGTGAACAAATCTCCCCCTGCTTCTCATCTCAGATCTTTCTTCCTTACTCGGATACCATGCTCTTCAGGAGTCCTTAATGGACCTTCAGATAACTCAAAAACTTGTCTACTTTACCCTTCCAATCGACACTCTAATTCTCTAATTCTTCCCAATGCTTAGGCTAAGGCCTCCCATAACTTGTCCCTCTCTATAGTATAGTATCCTTATCAGTCCTACTAGTAGCACCAGTTACACCACCAATATTTTCTTCTTCAGGAACCTTGGGTTCTATATCAACCTCAACCCTATGCAAAGGGGGTCGTCCATGCCCCTAGGTTGGGCATTACCCATTCTTGAGGCACGACCCGCAACCTTACCTCTACCTCTATTCCATCCACGTGGCATCCTCGAACCCTACATGAAAGAACTTATTTAGAAATAACAATACTAAACCCATAAATTATGTAAAATCTTAAACTTAAAGCTCTGATATCAAAAATATAATGACTCGTCTCGAGCAGGCCCTACTCGAGATGACATCTTTACCTTTTAGAACTGAGCACCTGGACAAATTTAGTATGGATAGAATCTAACATAGATGTAGAATAATATATGTATATCATAGTAAATAAGTACTGATGAGTACCAAATATTGCACATTTTGGCCCTTTGATTTACATTTGTTAGCTTAGGAATTTGTTACTTTAAGTTATTTTTTTCATTGTTTTACAGGTACAAGCACTTGGAAATGAGTTTCACTAAATTGCCAGAATTGCCTGTACAGATTAGTCATTTTTACGAATTAAACTGTATTAATTCAAGAAAACCAAGAGATGAGCCATATATGCTTGGAAAGATCTGGATGTCTATTTTTTGAGGAATTTTACAGCTCATAAATGTGATTTTTCTAGAGAAAGTTATGGCAGTTTTAGTAGACAAAGGTCAAGCTGTGCATGATTTTAGCATGGCAGAAGTGATTTTTGCAGATTAAACTGTAATGATTCAGGAAGAACCAGGAGATAAGCCATATATACTTGGAAAGATCCAGATGTTTATTTTCTGGGGAATTTTATAGCTCATAAATATGATTTTTCTAGAGAAAATTATGCAGTTTTAGTAGACAAAGGTCAGGCTGTGCGTGATTTCAGCGTGGGCAGAAGATTTGAAGAGCATGTGAAGACTTAAATCCCACATCCCACATCAGTTGGAAACAAATTCTATATCCCACATCCCACATCAGATTGGAAACACATTGCACTAAATGGGTTTCCCTATAAATGCCCCATTTCACTTAATCAAATCGGTGTACAATCGGAGGACTTCTGCTAGCATTCTGGGGGATCACCAAGTCTTTGCTACCAAGGGGGGAAACGTTGCACAACAGTTGTGAGTGAAATTTATCTCAATGTATATTCAGTTTTAATTTATTTCTTTTGAGCTTTAAAGTTTAATGTTTAGCACTTTAATTATGAAATTTAGTTTCATAATCATGAGAGGCTAAAATCTTCATCTAAGGTTGAAGATGAAGCCTTGCCATTGTTTGGCATAATATTTTCAAATATGTTTGTACAATTCTGATATTTTTAATATTAATGTTCTGTTTCAAAAGTAAATTGGATATCCATTGTGATTCTAAAGGGATACATTGGATGATTTGGTTGAATTAGGGCATTCACTGTGATTTGTATAATGGTGGATTCATGGAATTATTTGATAGATTACTTTTATACAGAACATGAAAATATATGCTTTATTCTGGTGGGGTGGATTCATAAACCTTAGTATTTATATCATTTCTTTCAACTCAATTTAGTTTTGTTTATAATCTTTGCAAAATACAATTCAAAATTCGAAACCAGGTTAAAATAGGTTTAGTTTAGATAAAAATATATTTTCATGATACAATTCCCTGTGGATTCGAACTCGCATTTGCACACACTATATTGCAAACGACTCGTGTGCTTGTGAGTAATTTAAAACTCACAACAAGTTTTTGGCACCGTTGCCGAGGAGTTGTTTTGTTTGTGACAATTAAATTTTTGTCTGAATTAATTTTATTTTTCTACTAGTTTAGTTAACATTTTTGTTTTCGCAATTTTATTCTAGTTTATTTGTTTCTATTTGCAATTGCCCATAAAGAATATATATATATATATATATATATATATATATATATATATATATATATATATGTTGCCAATTTTTGTTGGCCCATTTTGTGAGTATTGAGTTTTCTGTTTTTGCATTTATTTTATTTTATTTTTATTTGTTATTTGTATTTTATTCTTTTGTTTCTACTAGTTAGTTATTTTATTACTGTTTGTTTGGTGTATGCTTGGTCGGAGATCCCTGGACTTAGAGTCAATACCTTTAGATCCTGAAATAGAAAGAACTCTTAGGAGATAGAAGAGAGCACTTGTTGAAAGAGAGACAACTGAGATGGGAGACAATTTAAGGAATGCAAATCAACCGGAGAATGTAGAGTAACCTAGAGCTTGGAACATGGACTCTACTACATTCCTTAGGGATTTGTTCGCACCTATTGCGACTAACTCATCTTCTTGTATAGTGTTGCCACCAACTAATGCTACCCATTTTGATTTAAAGCCACATGTCATCCAATTAGTATCCTCATTTCATGGTTTAGATCTTGAAAATTCTTATAGCCATGTAAAGAAGTTCAAAGGTATTTGTGCCACATTCAAGTTCCAGAACTTCTCTGAGGAGTCAGTCGATCTTCAACTTTTCCCTTTTTCTCTTCATGATAGAGCTCGGGCATGGTTGGATTCCAACACGCTCGGGTCTATTACATATTGGGAAAATCTGTTGAGTAAATTCTATAATATGTTTTTCCTAATGTCTAGAGTGAATGAGTGCCGAAATGAGATTAGTTCTTTCACTCAGGAGGAGGATGAGAAGTTTTCTGAGAGTTGGGAGCGATCCAAAGAGTTATTGATCAGATGCCCTCCACATGGATATGAGAAATGGAGACTCATTCAGTTCTTCTACCAAGGGTTGACTCAACCTAATTGTAGCATGATCGAGTCTATGAATGGGAGGCATTCTTAAGTCTGACGGGGGATGAAGCATACAAAGCATTGGACAAGTTGTCCGATAACTCGCAACAGTGGGATTTTTCAAGCTATCCAGACAAGTCTATTCGTGCTCCTAAGAAAGGAGGTATCTATGAGATTAAGGAGGACACTGACTTGAGGATAAAGATAGATGCTCTCACCAAGAAGATTGACGTTCTTACTATGGGCCAGTCCATCAATGTTGCCAATACATTCAATATTGATAGTTGTTCCATCTGTGCTAGTCCGATGCATTTAGCACAGAATTTTCCATCAATAATGACTTTCATCGAGTATCCAATGGAACAAGTGAACGTTTTCAATGACTATCGAAAGCAATCAAATGGATTTTACTCCGAGACTTACAATCCAGGGTGGCTTAACCACCCTAATTTTTCATGGAAGCAGAACCAACCGATGAATGAGGAAGGATCCCCTCATCATGCTCATAATCAATACCCTCCCGGATTTTCTCCACCAATTCCAAATTATGGTCGCTCAGCCCATCCAACACCATCACCTACTTACCAAGCTCCCACTCAAGTGCTAGTGTTAGTTTCATAGTCTTTAGAGGACACCCTCAAAGAGTTCATGAAGATGACCGGCCAATCTATTAGCGAAGTGAGAAGTGCCACAATAGTAAACACACAAGCGATTGCCAAACTAGAGAGTCAAATGGGGCAAATCGCAAGTCACTTAGGTGAAAGAGAGAAGGGAAAATTCCCCAGTCAACCCGTGCCCAACCTGAAGGGACAGTTTATGGTTGGAAATTCATCAAATCCTATGCACGAGGAGGAACAAGTGTAATCGATTATCACATTGAGGTCTGTGAGATAAGTGGACAATCGAGTGGAAGAAAACCCTGCTATACAACAAGGGCAATAAAGTGGCAACAAGGAGAAGAGAGATGTTGAGCCATCTACAGCCACTCCTACTGTTAAAGATCCTCCTAGGTCATTTGTACCTAAAGTGTTTTACCCTAAGAGATTACAAGCACCTAAGAAAGGAGGGAAGTATGAGGACATTATGGAGGTGTTCAAGCAGGTCCAAATTAATATCCCATTTTTGGACACCATCCAGCAAGTATCGTCATATGCCAAGTTCTTAAAGGACTAGATCACTGTCAAGAGAAGGATGAATGTCTCAAGGAATGCATTTTTGACCGAGCAGGTTAGCTCAATTCTTCAGTGCAAGCTGCCCATCAAGTATAAGGACCTGGAGTGTCCTACTATCTCTTACACAATAGGAGTTAGCCGGATAAAGAGGGCTCTTTAAGATCTAGGAGCAAGTGTGAATCTTTTGCCCTACTTAGTCTATTTGTAGTTGGGGTTAGAAGACCTAAAGCCCACATCCACGACGCTTGAATTGGCTGATAGGTCAGTGAAAATACCACGGGGAGTAGTTGAGGACTTTTTGATAAAGAGTGATAAGTTTTATTTCCCTGCGAATTTTATTGTGCTTGACACAAAACTAATTCATAATGTGGGGATTCAGATACCGATGATTCTAAGGTGACCATTCTTAGCCACGACTAATGCCCTGATGAATTTTAGGACAAAGGTGATGAAGATTTCCTTCGAAAATATGACAGTGGAGCTGAATATCTTTGATATCAGTAAGCAACCACTAGAATATGATGAAGTGAGAAATGTATGCTTGGTAGAGGAGATTATTGAGGAGACTGTGGATGAATCAAACATAGAGGACCCCCTGGAGGCATGCTTTACTCAATTTGGAGAGAATTTAGATTTGGACAAGTTACTTGAGCAAGCAAATGTCATTTTGGAATCTGCTCCTCGGGAGGGCAGTGAGACGGAGGAGACCGCAGCACCTAAGCCCCCCAAGAAGGAACTTAAGCCTTTACCCATCAATCTTAAGTATAAGTTCCTAGGTCCAGCAGATTCTTTGCCTGTGATTGTAGCTTCATATTTTGTTGAGGCTCAAGAGGAGAAATTATTGGAAGTTTTAAGAGAGCTCAATAAAGCTATCGGCTGGATTATTGAGGATATCAAGGGAATCGACCACTCGGTGGTGATGTATAAGATACATTTGGAGGAGAATGTCAGGTCATTGAGGGAGCCATAAAGAAGGCTCAACCCAGCTATGCAAGAGGTTATGAGGACTGAAGTGATAAAGCTGTTGGATGCAGGGATCATTTATCCAAGCTCTGATAACAAGTGGGTGAGCCCGATTCATGTCGTGCCCAAGCAAGCTGGATTGATGGTAGTGAAAAATAAGAATGACGAGTTGGTGCCAACTTGAGTTCAGTCAGGATGGAGAGTGTGTATAGACTACTGTAACTTGAATTCTGCCACAAGGAATGATCATTTTTCACTCTCGTTTATTGATCAGATGGTGGAGTGCTTGGCTGAGCACAATTACTATTGCTTCTTGGATGGTTATTCTAGATATAACCAGGTCCCTATGGACCCCGAAGATCAGGAGAAGATGACGTTCACCTGTCCTTTTAGGACATTTGCCTACCGTCGCATGCTTTTTAGGTTATGCAATGCACCCGCTACTTTTCAGAGGTGCATGGTCAGCATATTCTCTAACATGTAGAGTGTTTCTTAGAGATTTTCAATGATGACTTCTCCGTCTTCAGTTCATTATTTGAGGAGTGTCTGTGCCGTCTCACTTTGGTTTTAGTGCGGTGCAAGGAGAAAAGCTTGGTCCTTAATTGGGACAAGTGTCATTTTATGGTCAAGCAAGGTATTATACTAGGGCACGTCATATCTCATCGGGGGATTGAGGTCAACAAAGCGAAGGTGGACCTAATTTCTAACCTTCCACCCCATGTACGGTGAAGAAGGTTCATTCTTTTTTGGGCCATGCAGGATTCTATAGGCGATTTATCTAGTATTTCAGCAAAATCACTAGGCCCTTATGTAAGTTGATATTGAAGGATGCCCCATTTGTATTTGATGAAGACTGTAAGAAAGCATTTGGGGATCTAAAGATGATTCTGATGTCCACACCCATTATTCAACCACCCAACTGGGGTGTGCCTTTTGAGATTATGTGTGGCACATCAGATTATGCTGTTGGAGTTGTTTTGGGGCAGTGTGTTGATAAACTCTCCCATGTTATCTACTATGCAAGTAGAACTCTAAACGATGCATAACTTAATTACTCTACCACTAAGAAGGAGTTGCTAGCAGTCGTCTTTGCATTGGACAAGTTCAGATCCTACTTGTTAGGATCAAAAATCTTTATCTACTCGAATCATGCAGCATTGAAGTATATTTTCTCCAAAAAAGACGCTAAATCTTATCTCATCTGATGGATTTTGTTACTTTAGGAGTTCAACATAGAGATTCGGGATAAGAAAGGTTCCGAAAATGTGGTGGCGGACCATTTGTCTAGGTTGATAATGGATTTCATTGAGGCTACCATTCCCATTTCTGAGACTTTTCTTGATGAGCAATTGATGCACATTGCTCACAATCTCGCACCATGGTTTGCCGATATAGTGAACTATCTTGTCACTGGTCAATTGCTTTTACATTGGGGGCGATAAGATAAGTCTAAGTTTTTGGCCATAGTAAAGCATTTTTTCTGGGATGATCCTTACCTGTTCAAGTATTATCCTGATTAGATCATTAGAAGGTGTATTCCTGAGCATGACCAATATAATGTCATCGCCTTTTGTCATGATCATGCTTGTGAAGGCCATTTTAGTGCTAAGAAGACCACTGCGAAGATTTTACAGTGTGGATTCTATTAGCCTACCCTGTTCCAAGACTTTCACACCCACTGTGTATCTTGTGAGCATTGCTAAAAGCTAAAGAGTCTTTCTAGGAGGAATATGATGCCCCTTAACCCCAGTCTGATTGTTGAGCTTTTTGATGTGTGGGGCATTGATTTTAAGGGACCTTTCCAACACTTCTTTGGTTATCTGTACATTCTGGTTGTTGTGGACTATCTGTCCAAATGGGTGGAGGTCGTTGCATGCAAGACCAATGACCATAGAGTTGTGGTCCAATTTTTTATGGACATTATCTTTGCTCGTTTTGGTATGCCTCGAGCAATCATAAGTGATGGAGGTAAGCACTTTTGCAACTAGATTTTTGAGCAGTTGATGAATAAGTATTTCATCACACATAAGGTTGCCACCCTGTATCACCTACAGACGAGTGGATAAGTGGAAATTTCTAATCGCAAGATCAAGCACATTCTAGAGAAGATTGTGAACCCCAATAGAAAAGATTGGTCTCTACGATTGAATGATGCATTGTGGGCATATCGGACAACATTCAAGACACCAATTGGCATGTCTCTATATAGTCTTGTGTACGGAAAAATATGTCACTTTTTGGTGGAATTTGAGTATAGGGCTATTAAGCAGCTGAACTTCAATCTTTTGAAGGCTGGCTCACAAAGGAAGCTCCAACTCAATGAATTAGAGGAGCTGCGGAATGATGCATATGATTGTGCATGGTTGTACAAGGCATGAATAAAGAAGACTCATGACCATAACATTTTGAGACGATCTTTTGAGCCTGGTCAAAAAGTTCTTTTTTATAATTCACACTTGCATCTTTTTCCAAGCAAGCTAAAATCTCAATGGACAGGCCCATTTCTTATTCGATTGGTTTTTCTTCATGGGGCCATCGAGATTGAGGATCCAAAGAATGGTAACACTTTCAAGGTGAATGGAAAGAGGCTAAAACCATTCTTGGAGTTGAGGAGTCAGGATATTGAGACGATATTGTTGGAGGATCCTAGTTACTCAGAGTGAGTGTCATCTACGATGGAGAGTCTGGCTGAAGACTTTAAACTTAGCGCTCATGGGAGGCACCACATAGCATATCATTTCTGTTTGTTTATTATTTTACATATTTTTTGTTACTGTTTATTTCTAGTGCTTCTTTTGTTTTCCAGTCTTTATTTTTTCAGGGACAATGCATACTTCAGTTCCAGTTTGGAGGTATGTTATGAGCCATACCAGTCCAGCTAGTTCTCCATCTCCCAGGTTAGCTCTTTCCATATTATTCACACATTGGGGTCAATGTGTAATTTAATTTTGGGGGTATGGGAGACACATTAAACACACTTAGTCCTAATTTGTTGTTGTTTTTTCTTCGTTTTAAAGAGAAAATAAATGCATGCTCACGTTATTTTGAAATTTTGGTTGATCTAAACAAATACTGTGATGTGGTGAGCTTAAAATCTTGAACACATGATCTGATGATAGAATTTTAAAATTTAGTTACTTACTTTAGGCATTTTGAAATTCTCAAGTTTGATCTAATATGACATGAGCACATTAGCACAAAATTGCGTGAGGTATGACATGTGATTTTAATGTGTATGTTTTCTTGTCTTAACTGAAACTGGATGACTTATTAGATTAACACTTTGGCATAGAAAAGTATAAAAATAAAATTTAATGATCATCAATAAACTTTCCACTGAGTAACTGGACCTCTTGCCTTAGTACGCATTGAGTGTTCACGTCAAAAGGTGGGAATTTTATTCATAATGATCATTGCGAAACTTTATGCTGAGTAACTAGACCTCTTACCTCAGTAAGTAGTGAGTGTTCACGTCAAAATATGAGAATTTTGCTTGGTAGCATTAAGGCTAGTTTAATTTCATAGCATTTTTTACTCGAGTTAGTAAGTCCTTAGGAGTGTCTTTACACCTAATACCCTAAAACCATCTGGTTTAGGAGTCGTTGACTCAACACTCACTACATGGGTCAATTAGAAAGCTTAAGGGAACTAAACATAGTAGAGCCACATAATAAAAGAAAGAAGAGAATAAAACTATGCAATTGTTTTCATTCTGATGAGAAATTCTATGAATCTTGAGACATGGAGACATTGCACATTGAAGTTATTTGGAAGCCTCATCTTTATATGCTAACTCACTTTACACTGAGTTAGACTTATGATGCCTTAGCCTACCTTTTGTAAGTAATTAGATTTTAAAATTCCTATTCATTGTGAAGATAGGTTTATATTTTAAGCTTACTCATGAATGAATATCATGGTTTTGTGTGCAACTTAAATTTTTGGACACCATGAATGATGAATTTATCTTTGTGTTCTTTGCTTTTCATTTAGTTTTTTTTTTCGCTAAGGGATTAGAAAAATGTAAGTTTGGGGGTATTTGATGAGTGCCAAATATTACGTATTTTGGCCCCTTAATTTACATTTGTTAGCTTAGGAATTTGTTAGTTTGAGTTGTTTTTTTCGTTGTTTTACAGGTACAAGCACTTGGAAATGAGTTTCACTAAATTGCTAGAATTTCCCGTATAGATCAATCATTTTTTCAGATTAAACTGTATTGATTCAGTAAGAACCAGGAGATGAGCCATATATGCTTGGAAAGATCCGGATGTCTATTTTCTGGGGAATTTTATAGCTCATAAATATGATTTTTCTAGAGAAAGTTATGGCAGTTTTAGTAGACAAATGTCAGGCTATGCGTGATTTCAACATGGCAGAAGTAATTTTTGCGGATTAAAATGTAATAATTCAGGAAGAACTAGGAGATGAGCCATAAATGCTTGGAAAGATCCGGATGTCTATTTTCTGGAGAATTTTATGGCTCATAAATATGATTTTTCTAGATAAAGTTATGGCAGTTTTAGTAGACAAAGGTCAGGCAGTGCGTGATTTCAGCGTGGGTAGAAGTTTTGAAGGGCATGTGAAGGCTTAAATCCCACATCCCACATCGGATTGGAAACACATTGCACTCATGGGTTCCCATATAAAAGCCCCATTTCACTTCATCAAATTAGTGTGTAATCCGGAGGACTTCTGCTAGCATTCTGGGGGATCTCCAAGGCTTTGCTACCAAGGGAGAAGCGCGGCACAATAGCTGCGAGTGGAATTTCTCTCAAAGTATAGTCAGTTTTAATTTATTTCTTTTGAGTTTTAAAGTTTAATGTTTAGCACTTTAATTGTGAAATTTAGTTTCATAATCATGAGAGGCTAAAATCTTCATCTAAGGTTGAAGATGAAGCCTCACCATTGTTTGGCATAATATTTTCAGATATGTTCGTATAATTCTGATATTTTTAGTATTAATATTCTGTTTCAATTGTTTGAGTAAATTCTTATGATTGATTGTGCTTAAATTGTTCAAATTGGATATTCCTTGTGTTTCATCTGCTGGATACGACGGATCATCTAAAGTAAATTGGATATCCATTGTGATTTTAAAGGGATACATTGGATGATTTGGTTGAATTAGGGTATTCACTGTGATTTGTATAATAGTGGATTCATGGAATTATTTGATAGATTACTTTTATACAGAACATGAAAATATATGCTTTATTTTGGTGGGGTGGATTCAGAAACCTTAGTATTTTTATCATTTCTTTCAACTCAACTCAATTTAGTTTAGTTTATATTCTTTGCAAAATACAATTAAAAATTCGAAACTAGGTTAAAATAGGTTTAGTTTAGATAAAAATATATTTTCACGATGCAATTCCCTATGGATTCGACCTCGCACTTGCACACACTATATTAGAAATGACTCGTGTGCTTGCGAGTAATTTAAAACTCACAACAAGTACAACTTTGATCCATAATACAATACTTTAACTTTACAAAAGAATGCCTCATGAGACGTAAACTTCAAGATACACAACATTGTACAAAAATGCTAGACCAATAGTACAAAAGGATCAGACAAGGATGCCAGCATGTGGACCCACCTAGAGACTCATCTTCCTTGTTTCTTCACTTATGGTTCAAATTCCTCGAATGATCTTCCTGAAATAGTGAGAGGGAGGGGGTGAGCTAAAAAGCTCAACGAGTATTCACATTACTTGGAGTAATCAAAGAAATCCATTTATAAAACCCCTTACGAGTAGTTTAGTACAAAATCATATTTTATACAATATGTAACAATTCATACAGTTCATGTGTTTTGAACATACAACTCAAACATGATATATAATATAACGTAAGGCACTCCTTCAATCACTTCAATTCTTTACCCTTTCAATCGGGTAGCTCATGAATGTCGGGACGTCTCCCATTTATATAAATTAGGTCCTCATCTACCCTTACCGAGCGAGGTCTCCACTTCAACCATGAGGATCTTCTCCCTACTCCTTACCGGATGGAGTTATGATATTTAACACACTAATAGCTCCTCCCCACCCTTTACTAGGTGAGATTTACATAGCCACTCAATAAATCCATTTAGTCCACATTATTCCATAACAACAAAATAATACAATAGGTACAAGGCATTCTCAGTAATAAGATCGTTCAATACACATTGAATGAATTAATTATATTCAACACCCCTCCAAACGTATAGAATTTTTATGCACAAGTATTATCTACATGCGTCTCATGATCTTTAAGTCTTTTATTTTATAGTTCATGAAATGCTTAAGTTCATACTAACATGTATAATCTAAGCTTTTAACTTCATTCAAGATTCTCATGCTTACTAAGAGTAAGGTAATACTCACCTTGGAGGCTAACCCTTCACTCTCGAACCACCTTCTGGCCCATTGAACATTCTTCAAACACACCTAAAGAATTCATCAACTAATATCAACCTCTGAGGTGTATACAATCACACACACTAGTAATCGAGTTAAGAAATCAAGATCAACTATTTAATTCATCTAATTATCTTTAAGGACTTGTAACATGAAAGGAAAGGAGAATTTTGATGTAAAAAAAGTCTGAAAACAAGGTTGGACAGTCGATTATCTTACTTGCACAATCGACTGTGAGACTTCTAGGGAGATGCACAGTCGATTGTTTAACTGCACAGTTTATTATGGGACCTTTAGAGAATTTCACAGTCGACTGTGGGACATCTAGAGAATTTCACAGTTGACTGTTTAACTCCACAGTCGATTAATAGCTCTCAGAAAGAAAAGCACAGCCGACTGTCTGAATTTCACAATCGACTATGTTAAAGACCTAGACTTTTTGACCCTTCCACAATCGACTGTACAATCACGATAGTTGACTGTCCCGAGGTCTGAAGCTCAGAAATGGGCGAAAATCTTACTTTTCCTTTTGAAAGCCAAATCAAACCTTCATAAATTTCCAAATCTTTTTGAAACACAAGTTTTCCAAGACTCTAAATTGATTTTCTACATTACCCATAGCAAATCTTTCAAGTTAAAATCTTCAAATCCACAACCAAGAACAACCTTTTTTTCTTCAAATGAAAACCTAAAATTTTCTTAAATTCTTCCTTGAACACAGTTTAAATCCAAAATCTTGAAACAAAATCTAAATAATCTTGAGAGGTATGGAAGGAAAACAACTTACTTGAGATCTTAGCACTTGAATTCACCAAAATCAAAAGAAAAGAGGAAAGAAGAAAGCTAGGTTTTGTGTCTTGAAAGGAAAAAGAGAGAAGTTGAAATGAAGAGCTCTCTCACCCTCTCAAAATAAATGGCTAGGTTACCCCTTGCCCCCTTGAAATCTCTTATATTCTAATTGGACCCAAATATATCTTTCTTCTCATAAGTCTCCAACCAATATACTCATCACTAAATATTAAGGTCTCATAAACAACCATACAACATTTAAATTTAATAGGCCACTAAAATAATTTAATTAAAAGAAAGAGACAGGCTCTACTCGTCCTTCTCATTTATTCTCAACCGGTGATAACATAATCTCAAGTTTATCTTTGAAAATACTCTCGCTCCTTGTAACTGCTCAAATAAATCATCTATCTTGGGCAATAGATATTTATTCTTAATGTTTATCTAATTCAACTGCCTGTAGTCTATGCATAGTCTCATGGAACCATCTTTTTTCTTCACAAATAACATTGGGGCTCCTTAAGATGACACACTAAGATGAATGAAATGTTTATTTAACAATTCCTGAAGTTATACTTTCAACTCTCTCATCTCAACAAGTGTCATTCTATATAGTGCCATAGATATAGGTACTTGATAAGTGCTTAAATATTCATATTTAAGCCCCTTAATTTACAGTTTTAAGGCTCTTTGTTTATATATTTTAGTATATTCTACTTCATTATTGTGTTCTCTGTATTTTTTATAGGCTTGTGAAGAAAAGAAAGCATTTTGAAGCTTTAAAGGAAGAAAACTGAAGATCTGGAACCAGCTAGTGCGATCGAGCGCAACATTGCCGCGATCGAGCGCACAAGCACTCATGCGCACACCTAGAAGGCTCGAGCGCAAAAGCATGCGATCGAGCGCACACGCATAGAGAGGCAGCAGAGCCAGTTTTGGAAAGATGTCTTCGGGTATTATTTTGGAAATTAGGGTTTCGCGGTGTCTTTAGAACCTTATAAATAGGCCTATAAAACACAGAAGCAAGGAATTTTTTTATCTTCCCTTTAGTTTTAGTTTTAGGTCGGGAGGCCGGAGGCCAAAGGGAATTCTACGAAGAATTGACGACTCTTCAATGGAGCTCTCTCGGGTTTCTTCGTTCCTTTATTTTTATTATGTGTAACTAAACTTTTAGTAAGGGCTTGGTTGAAGCCCTAATTATGTTTACTCAATAATTCAGTATTGGCGCCTTTGCAATAGTTATGTTGTGGTGCTTAACTTGATTAATGCCTGTTTTTATTTAAATTCCTCGTATATGTTTGCCTAATCGACATATGCATGTGGTACGGATTAGTTAGTTGAATCAATTTGGATGACCGAGTCCTGGGTTCAACAATAGTAACAAAAGATATCCACACCGGGTTCTTGGGTTAATCAACATGGGAAATCGAAAGCGGACCAAGCCCTAGGTCTCGTGTGGTTGTCGATTTCCACAAATCTTATGCTCTCTTAAGAAACAACTCAGTATACACCATGTTGAATCCCTTAAGAAAGAGAAGAGTTAGAGTATACACCATGCCTAACTCGTTGCTTAGGGAAATCAATAGCTTAAGGAGTGGACCAAGGCCTTAGGTTAACAAACATTAGGTATACATGGCATGATTAAAGCATTGACATACTGTTTTATTGTGGTAGCATGATTAGTGGTGGATATCAAGTCCCTATGATTTTATCTTTATTAATTCAAACTCAATATTTATTTCTATCTTTTTATATTGCGAAACTAATTCTAAAGAAAAATTTACCAATCCCTGTAGAGACGATCTCACATTTTCACACTATGCTACTGTTGACCTTGTGCACTTGCAAGTAAAACAAGTTCGATTATTTGCTTATTTATTTAAGTAGATAAACGCACAACAAGTTTTTGGCACCGTTGCCGAGGATTGCGCTAAACTTCCTTTTAGAATTATTTTCGTTTAATTTAATCAATTTTTTTGGTTCATTTTATTCTGTTTTATTATATCAAAAAATCTAAAAAATTTAAGTCTCTATTTTTTTTACTTTTATTTTGCCTCATCAAAAACCTAATCTATTTTCTTTTTGTTTTTGTTTCAGGCACTACAACAGAAGCTCTCTGTGACACTACGCTCGAGCGCAACACTTTCTGCGATCGAGTGCAACATTGTGCAATCGAGCGCATCTCCTCTGAGATCGAGTGCATTTGAGGTAGAGGCTTTCACTGATTCATGCAAGGGCTTCGATCCAGCCATCCAACTTTCTTTCCCCTCGATATAGAGCTTGAGCGGACCATTCAACGAAGGCTTAGAGATAACTCTGAGGAGGTAGAAGAAGAATCAATGGCAGAACATCTAAAAAACCAACAACCACCTGAGAGGAGACCGATGAAGCAATCCTTCATCCCAATGAACATCGACCAACCATCATGCATTGCATATTAACCTGAGACGGAAGGCAATTATTACATATCTCCATAGATACTCAGTGCATTGACTCACTTCAAGGGTACACCTGCTGAGGATCCACACTTGCACCTTCGGGAATTCGACCTCTGCAAGTTCCAGCACATTCAAGGCCTAAATCAAGAGGGAATTAGGTTAATTCTTTTCCCTTTTTCATTAAAAGATAAAGCTAAGTTGTGGTATAATTCATTGCCTGCAAATTCTATCCATACTTGGGAGGAGTTATCTAGTAGGTTCCTAAGAAAATTTTTTCCAGCACAAAAGACAAGGCAAATGAGAAGGGAGATTCAATCTTTCCAACAAAAGGATGGAGACCTTTTCTTTGAGGTATGGGGACACTTCAATGAGCTGCTACTTAAATGCCCACACCACAATCTACCTCAAGATGAGCTGGTACAAGCTTTCTATGAAGGTTTGAGTGATATTAGTCAAAGTATTGTGCATTTAGGTTGTGGAGGTGTGCTGATGGAGAAAAGAAGTGAAGAAGCCATGGAGCTTTTTGAAACCTTAAGCAAGCACAGCAAGCAATTCTCATCTAGAGGAAGACCAAGAGTAAAAGGCAAGGGTATGTATGAAATGAAATTAAATGGTGGATTTCCAAATCAGATGGCTATTGTGGAAAGAAAGATAGATATGCTTATAAAAGCCATGACTGCTAAGAACAGCCCACCTCGACCATAAGCAACACAACTCCAAGTATGTTCTATATGTTATTGATGAGTCTTAAATATTGAATATTTAAGACCCTTAACTTATATTTGTTATGGTCTTAGTTAGTAGTATTTCACTTTATTTTATGTCTTTTTTGTGTTTTGTATATTTTTATAGGTTTGTGGAGAAAATGAAGCATTTCAGGAGATGTGAAGCTTCAGGAGCAATAGCGATCGATCGCACTATACTGCGATCGAGCGCATGGTCAACAATCCCACATCGAAATGTTTGCAGTACAATGCATCTGCGATCAAGCGCACCAGACACACGATTGAGCGCACATGCGATCATGCGCACAAGACATACGATCGATCGCACATGCGATCGATGGCATCATTCTGCGATCGAGCGCACTCGGGCCAGTATCCCACATCGAATCTGAAACCTACAGTGCTTTGAGACTCCCCCTATATAAACACCATCTGACTTCATCATTCAGTGTACAATTCCTGTGCCACTTTGGTGTTAACCGGTGGACGTCTGCTAGCATTCTGGTGGATCCCGAAGGCTTTGCTACCACGAGGGGAAGCGCCGCCCATCAGCGAGTGGAATTTCTCCCATGTAAAGTTATTTATTTCTTTTTATTCAGTTGTTTTAGTTTAATATTTAGCACTTTTATTATGAATTGTAGTTTCATAGTTATGAGTGGCTAGAATCTTCAGTTAAGGTTGAAGATAAAGCCTCACCGTTGTTTGGCATAGTAGTTTAGATTTGTTTATACAATTCTGACATTTTTTAGTATAAATGTTATGTCAATTATTTGATTAAATCTTTTGATTGATTGAGTTTAAATTATTCTGTTGGATATTCCTTGTGTTTCATCTGATGGATACATCGAATTTTTTTCGATTAAATTGGATTTCCTTTATGATTTGTTAAAAGCAGATACATTGGATGCTTTTGGTTTAATTGGGATATTCTTTGTTTTTTTGTCGTAAGTTGGATTCATTGAATGTTTTGATAGGCTATGTTTTTAGGATATATATGCTTAAACTTTGGTGGGGTGGATTCGGAAACCTTAATGTCTTATTATTAGTTTTTAAAATCAATTTAGTTTAGTTTTAATTTGTTTTCCAAAATATCATTCAAAATTTATAACTAGGTTAAGATAAGAATAGTTTAGATAAATTTATATTTTCACAACGCAATTCCCTGTGGATTCGACCTCGCACTTGCGCAACGCTATATTGAAAAAGACTCGTGCGCTTGCGAGTAATTTAAAACTCCCAACAAGTTTTTGGCGCCGTTACCGGAGAATTGTTTGGTTTGTGAAATTTTTGTCTGAATTAATTTTATTTTTCTACTAGTTAGTTAGCACTTTTAATTTTTTAAAAAAAATTAATTTTTGTGAGTAGTGTGTTTGCTATTTTTTGCTTTATTCTGTTGTTTCTGCTGGTTAGTACCTCATTGTTTTTTGGTGGTCCTTGGTCGGAGATCATTGAACTTAGATTTGATACATTTAAATCCTGACTTAGAAAGAACTCTTAGAAGACAGAGAAGAGCACTAGTTGAGAGAGAGACTGTTGAGATGGAAGAGAATTTTAGGGATGCACATCATCCTGAACATGTAGAGCAACCTAAACCTTGGAACATTGACTCCACTACATCTCTTAGGGATTTGTTCGCACCTGTTGCGACTAACTCATCCTCTTGCATAGTGTTGCCACCTACCAATGCCACCCACTTTGACTTAAAGCCACATGTTATCCAACTTTTACCCTCATTCCATGGCTTGGATCTTGAAAATCCTTATAGTCATGTGAAGAAGTTCAAGGACATTTGTGCCACATTTAAATTCCAGAACTTCTCTGAGGAGTCAGTCCATCTTCGACTCTTCCCTTTTTCTCTTCACGATAGAGCTAGGGCGTGGTTGGATTCCAACATGCCCGGGTCTATTACATCTTGGGAAAATCTACTTACCAAATTTTATCATAAGTTTTTCCCAATGTCTAGAGTGAATGAGTGCCGAAAGGAGATTAGCTCTTTCACTCAGGATGAGGATGAAAAATTTTTTGAGAGTTGGGAGCGCTTCAAAGAGCTACTGATCAGATGCCCTCCACATGGATATGAGAAGTGGAGACTCGTTCAGTTCTTTTACCAAGGGTTGACTCAACCCAACCATAGCATGATCGAGTCTATGAATAGGGGGACATTCTTAAGTCTAACAGGAGATGAAGCATATATGGCATTGGACAAGTTGTCCGACAACTCACAGCAGTGGGATTTTTCAAGCTGTCGAGATAAGTCCATTCGTACTCCTAAGAGGGGAGGCATCTATGAGGTCAGGGAGGACACTGATTTGAGGATAAAGTTAGATGCCCTCACTAAGAAGATTGACACTCTCACTATGAGCCAATCTATCAATGCTGCCAACACATTCAATGTTGAAAGTTGTTCCATCTGTGCTAGTCCCATGCATCTAGCATAGAATTTCCCATCAATGTCGGCTTGTGCCGAGTATCCTATGGAACAAGTAAATGCTTTCAATGACTATTGAAGGCAGTCAAATGGATCATACTCCGAGACATACAATCCAGGGTGACAAAACCACCCAAATTTTTCATGGAGGCAGAACCAACCAATGAATCAGGGAGGAGCCCCTCATAATGCTCAAAATCAATATCCTCCCGGATTTGCCCAAAAAATTCCTGGTCATGGTCGTTCTACCTATCCAGCACCATTACCTACTTACCAAGCTCCCACTCAAACACCAGTGCTAGTTTCACAGTCACTAGAGGACACCATTAAGGAATACATGAAAATGAATAGCCAATCCATGAGCGACGTAAGGAGTGCAATAATGGTAAACACCCAAGCAATTGCCAAGCTGGAGAGTCAAATAGGGCAAATTGCAAGTCACTTTGGTGAGAGAGAGAAGGGGAAGCTCCCCAGTCAACCCGTGCCAAACCCGAAAGAACAATTTATGGTTGGGAGTTCATCAACTCCGATGCACGGGGAGGAACAAGTACAGTTGATTGTCACATTGAGGTCTGGGAGACAAGTGGACAATCGAGTGGAAGGGCCAAGGAGTGGCAACAAGGAGAAGAGAGATGCTGAGCCATCTACAGCCACACCTATTGAGAAAGACCCTCCTAGGTCATTTGTACCTAGAGCGCCTTACCCCGATAGACTACAGGCACCCAAGAAAGGAGGGAAGTATGAGGAAATTCTAGAGGTATTCAAACAGGTCCAAATCAATATCCCATTTTTAGATGTCATCCATCAAGTGCCATCGTATGCCAAGTTTTTAAAAGACTTGGTCACTATCAAGAGGAGGACAAATGTCCCAAAGAAGGCATTTTTGACCGAGCAGGTTAGCTCAATCCTTCAGTGCAAGCTACCCATCAAGTATAAGGACCCGGGGTGTCCTACCATCTCTTGCACGATAGGAGTCAGCCATATTGAGAGGGCTCTTTTGGATCTAGGGGCCAGTGTGAATCTTCTACCCTACTAAGTCTATTTGCAGTTGGGGTTAGGAGAATTGAAGCCCACATCCACGACGCTTCAATTGGCTGACAGGTTAGTGAAAAGACCACGGGGAATAGTTGAGGACGTCTTGATAAAAATGGATAAATTCTATTTCCTATTGGATTTTATCGTGCTTGACACAGAGCCGGTCTAAAATGTAGGGATTCAAATACCAGTTATTCTAGGGCGATAATTCTTAGCCACGGCTAACGCCCTGATCAATTGTAGGACAGGGGTGATGAAGATTTCCTTCGAAAATATGACAGTGGAGTTAAACATCTTATATATCACTAGGCAACCACTAGAGTATGATAAAGTGAGAAATGTATGCTTGATAGAGGAGATTCTTGAGGAGACTGTGGACGAATCAAGCATTGAGGATCCCCTGGAGGCGTGTTTTGCTCACTTTGGAGAGGACTTAGGCTTAGATAAGCTACTCGAGGAAGTGAATGCCATTTTGAAGTCTGATCCTCAAGAAAGCAATGAGATAGAGGAAACTGCAGCACTTGAACCCCCCAAGAAGGAACTTAAGCCTTTACCAGATAATCTTAAGTATAAGTTCCTAGGTCCAGCCGATTGTTTGCCTGTGATTATAGCTTCTGATTTGGGTGAGGCTCAAGAGGAGAAATTATTAGATGTTCTAAGAGAGCACAAAGAAGCTATCGGTTGAACTATTGAGGATATCAGGGGAATTAGCCCCTCGGTGGTGATGCACAAGATACATTTGGAGGAGAATGCTAAGCCATCGAGGGAGCTACAAAGAAGACTTAACCCAGCTATGCAAGAGTTTGTGAGGGCAGAAATAATTAAGCTGTTAGATGCAGGGATCATTTATCCCATCTCTGATAGCAAGTGGGTGAGCCCGATTCATGTCGTGCCCAAGCGAGCAGGATTGACAGTAGTAAAGATTAAGGACAACGAGTTGGTGCCAACTCGTGTTCAGTCAGGGTGAAGAGTGTGTATAGACTACCGTAAGCTGAACGCTGCCACAAGGAAGGATCATTTTTCACTCCCATTTATTAATCAGATGGTGGAGCGTTTGGCTGGGCACGAGTATTATTACTTTTTGGATGGTTATTCTGGATATAACCAGGTCCCCGTGGACCCTGAAGATCAGGAGAAGACGACGTTTACCTGTCCTTTTGGGACTTTCGCCTACCGTCGCATGCCCTTTGGGTTATGCAATGCACCCGCTACTTTTTAGCAATGCATGGTCAGTATATTCTCTGACATAGTAGAGTGGTTCTTAGAGATTTTCATGGATGACTTCTCCATCTTCGGTTCAACCTTTGAAGAGTGCCTGCACCGTCGCGCTTTGGTTTTAGTGTGGTGCAAGGAGAAGAACCTAGTGCTTAATTGGGAGAAGTGCCATTTTATGGTTAAGCAAGGCATTGTACTGGGGCATGTCTGTAATATCCGTATTTTAAAAAGTTGGGTAAGTGTATATTTTTATCAATATGACAAAGAGTTAAATCCCTGAATGGCTGAATGAAGATTTCTGGAGACCAAGGTTGAAAAGCAAAAAAAAAAAAAAAAAAAAAGTCAACTTTGAACAGTACTCGGGGCAGCCACCAAGAAAGCAATTTTTGGGTGGAATTATTTTATCTAAGTGTTTGTTGTTTAGTGTGGAAGTGGAGAATAAAGAAAAAGAAAAAGAAAAACAATATAATGATTATGTTTTCTAATCATGATGTTTTCTTTAGCCATCATGATGTTTTTGTAATTATTATGCCATTATCTCCAAATCATGGAGACTATTGAAGGAGGGAGCTGCTGAAATTTTACAGCCAAGCTCTCTTATATATTGAGTACGAGAGGTTTATGAAGGGAACGCGAAAGAATTTTTGATTAGTTCCAAATATTTCATCTGTGTTCTTAAAACACTTGGAAATTTATAGAAAAGTGGAAGGAACAAGATTTTGAGAGTATTTTCAAAAATATTTTTGGAAGCTATCAAAATAGCAGAAGGTAATAAGGTAATGTTATTTTATCATTTATGAAAGTTTCGGAGGTTAAAATAGAAAATTTTCAAACTGTGTAGTTTATGGAGAAAAGAAGAAATAATAAGAAATTTAAATTCCAATATTATGTCAGGTGTTAGTAGTCAACAATCAGGAGAAAATTCGAGGAAGATCGGGAAAGGCAAAGAGGTGGCCCACGAGTAGCTTTAAAGTACTACGTGGTGAGTTGGATTTACTCTTAGTAGTCTAAATAAAAATCAATTATTTGGTGATATTATTAAAATTAATTATTAAAGTATGCTAGGGTGATAGATGAAAAATTGATTTATGGGTATGATAGGAAATTTGACCAGGTAGAAATATTTTGGTGAGAAATGATATTTTTGAAAATCATAAGTTTATTTGAGGATAAAAGCAATAAATAAATTATTGATGAGATCTATAGATGTTTTAATACGAATTATGACGAGATGAATTTTAGTGGATCTTGTTAAATTTTTATGGATGATTTAAGATGAATTTTAGTGGATTTCGACAAATTCTGATGGACAAGTTGAGATGAAATTTAGTGGATCTGGACAGACTTTAATGAATTATTTGATGTGATTTGGGTAGAGAAGAATCCTGTGGAATTTTTATAATTTGAATAAAAATTTTATATTACTGTTTCATATCATTGGTCATGTACATATGCATTAAATAATATAACCGAAAGAACCGGGAAGGCAGCCGGTCTAATGAAATAACCGTGACAGCCGGTATATGCTGGGATGAAAAAATAAAAACCGTGACAGCCGGTATATGCTGGGATGAAAAGTGAAAACCGTGACAGCCGGTATATGCTGGGATGAAAAGTGAAAACCGTGACAGCCGGTATATGCTGGAATTAACCGGGAAGGCAGCCGGTCTGATGAGAATAAAAGAACCGGGAGGGCAGCCGGTCTAAGATAATAATAACCTGTCGACAGGTGGGAAGACGTTCCCATCATAATCATTCATGCATCTGCATCTATTTTAATTATCATTGCATTATTTGAGATGCTGAGTTGTGGTATATTAATTGTGAATTAAATTATAGATGGTTGGGTCTCATAAAAAGAGACAGCTATAATGATGAGATTTTCGAGATGTTGAGATGTGATACTTTTTGTGAATTTAATTATAGAAGGTTGAGTTTCATATAAAAAGACAGTGATAAGAATTATCTAAATGATGGACTTTTTGATATGAACCTCATTACGAGGAAATTAGGAAAAAAAAAAATTGATAGTCTTAAGGTGAACCAATGATTGAGAAGAAGAGATTGATAGTAGAAAGTTGTCATCAGGTTATGCGATAAATAATTTTTAATATTAAAGGATTATTGATGGAATTTGGAATACTTTTAGTAAATTTAATTCGCTGAGCTTGTGAAGCTCACTCCTCACTGTTCAATAATTTCAGGAAGCAGTCAAGATAAATAGTCTGGTGGGTTGAGAATCAGTCGAGATCTTTTTTCTGTAAGCCAAGTACGTGTTAATATCCTCAGACAATCGAGTTAAAGACTTGTAAAAATTTTATTGTAAATATTCATGCATTTATGTATTTTATGTTTAAGTGAATATCAGACATGTTTACCTCTCCTGTAAAAAAAAAAAAAATCTGGTAGTATTATATTTATTGTTGCATATATGTGTCGTGCTTGGATTTTCAAAATGTGATGACACCGTCCAGGGGTGGCCAACCTGGGATGGGTCGTTACAATTTTGGTATCAGAGCCAGGTTTTAAGATTCTGTAGACTGCATGAGAACCTAAAAAGTGGAAGATCTAAATAAATAATATTCTTAAATGCAGAGTCTGAGGATGACACGTGGTCGTGCGAGAACTAGAGATAGAGTTCAAAATCAGAGGGGACGTGGTAGACCCCCAATTTTTAGGAGGACTGAAGTAGATGAAGAAGTCGAGTCGGTGGTTCCCGCAAGGGAACATGGTGATAGTGCAACTGGTACGAGTAGAGCTGGGGAAGTATCTAAAAGTAGAAATGTTGAATTGCAAGACGCTCTTAACCGTGCTTTAGAGAGAATAAATGCAGCCGAAGAACGGGCTGCTAATTTGCAAAGAATATTAGAGGAAAGGAATGGAAGAGAACCAGAGGTAGTGAGGCAAGAGGTTCCTGATGGAGGGGTATTTGTAAATGAAATGCAAGGGGATTGTTTCGTGAGGTTTCTTAAGTTTAAACCTCAGTCATTTAAAGGATCTGTAAATCCGGTGGAAGCTGAACAGTGGATTGAGCATGTGGAAAAATATTTTGAGGTTTTACCAGTGTCTGATAAACAGAAGGTTGCCTTTGCTTCGTTTATGCTGGAGGGCGAGGCTTCTCAATGGTGGAAGGATATTTTGCCCAGAATGAGTACACGAATATATCAACCTTTGACTTGGAATAAATTTAAGGATGAATTCTTTGCGAAGTATTTTCCAGATTCTTTTCGGGCACAACAAGAAAGAGAATTTATCCACCTAAAACAGGGAAATTTGTCGGTGGTTGAATATGATAGTAAATTTGTAGCCCTGTCAAGATTTGTACCCGAGTTCGTGAATACGGAGGAAAGAAAATGCAAGAGATTTTTAGACGGATTACACTATGAAATTCGTTTTAAACTCTCTTACATGGGCATAGGAAATTATGCTGTACTGGTAGATAAAGCATTGTAGATTGAGAGAGATTTAATAGAGTTTAAAGGTAGGAGGGATTGGTTGAAGAGAACTAGATTTGAGGGATCTAGAGGTGGTAGCAGTATGGCTGTACAGGGTGGGAGACCACCCCAGAGGGGGCGTTCTTTGTCACAAGGAACGGTAGGGCAGACTCAGAGGCAAGCAAGATCTGTTACTTCAGTAGCTCAGAGTAATACCAATGGGACCCCTCGATTTGGGAGACAGGCTATGGGGATTGGGAGTTATGGTAGAGGAATGAATATGCTGCCAAGGGGAAGTGAAAATCTGATTTATGATCGGGAGTCAAGGGTTTGCTTTAAATGTAATCAGATGGGGCATTTATCTCGGAACTGCCCTACACAGATATGCTTTGTATGTGGTGAGGGAGGACATGTTGCTGCAGATTGTCCAGCGGGGAAGTCAGTTGAAGCAAGCATTGGAAGTGTCGGGAGAAGACCGATGGAGAGAGGCAGCGGATCAGGAAGTGTTCGGGGCAGAGGTCGAGGATCTGTAGCAGAGCGAGGACGTGGCAGTCAGATTTATTTCAGAGATGGCAGAGTCTATGCATTGACCCAGCAGGATGCACAAGCCACTCCTGATGTTGTTATGGGTATGATATCTATCCTTGGTAGGGCTGCTAGATTATTGATTGATCCTGGTGCAACCTATTCTTTTGCGTCTAGTAATTATATGAAGTCTATTGATGTCAGTGCTAGTCCTTTGATGCATGCCATTATTGTTGAGGTTCCTACTGGAGATAGGGTTATTATCAGAACAATTTATCAAAGTTGTGTGATTAATATTGCTGACCGAGAATTTGAGGTTGATTTATTGCCTTTAGATATGACAGATTTTGATGTAATTCTAGGGATGAATTGGCTATCTGCATGTCATGCATGGGTAGATTGTTTTAAGAAAAATGTGGTGTTCAGGATACCCGGGCAGGAGGAGTTTAATTTTCAGGGAGAACGTAAAATACTTGTTAATTGTCTGATTTCTGCCATAACTGCTAGTAAATGGTTGAGGAAGGGTTGTGAGGGGTATTTAGCATATGTGGTGGATTCTAGCAAAGAAGGTAGACAGTTAGAAGAAATCTCTGTGGTAAAAGATTTTTCTGATGTATTCTCTGAAGAGTTGTCTGGATTGCCTTCCAATAGGGAGATCGAATTTTCTATTGAAGTGATTCCAGGATCAGCACCTATATCCATAGCACCCTATAGAATGGCACCAGCTGAATTGAGAGAGTTGAAAGTTCAGCTTCAGGAGTTGCTAAATAAACAGTTTATCCAACCTAGTACATCACCCTGGGGAGCCCCTGTGTTATTTGTCAAGAAGAAGGATGGGACATTAAGGTTGTGTGTTGATTATAGACAATTAAATAAGATCACAATCAAAAATAGATATCCTTTACCCAGGATAGATGACCTATTCGAGCAATTACAAGGAGCTAGAGTGTTCTCTAAGATAGACTTGAGGTCGGGATATCATCAATTAAGGATAAAAGAGGGGGACGTACCTAAAACTGCTTTTAGGACACGTTATGGTCATTATGAGTTCTTAGTGATGCCTTTTGGGTTGACCAATGCTCCTGCGGCATTTATGGATCTTATGAACCGGGTGTTTAAACCATTCTTGGACAGATTTGTAATTGTGTTTATTGATGATATTTTAGTATATTCTAAGAATGAAGAGGAGTATATGCGACATTTGGAGATAGTGTTGGAGATCCTGAGGAATGAGAAATTATATGCGAAATTTCCTAAATGTGAGTTTTGGTTGAATGAAATATCCTTCTTGGGCCATATTGTGTCGGGAGATGGAATAGCAGTTGACCCACAAAAAGTAGAAGCAGTGTTGACTTGGGAGAGACCCACGAATGTAACTGAAATTAGAAGCTTTTTGGGATTGGCTGGCTATTATAGGAGATTTATTCAAAAATTTTCTATGTTTGCTAGACCTTTGACTACATTGACCAGGAAAGATGAAAAGTTTAAGTGGTCAGAGGAGTGTGAGAGAAGTTTTCAACTGTTGAAAGAAAAACTGACTACTGCCCCAGTATTAGTGCTTCCATCTGGTGATGAAGGATTTGTGGTCTATAGTGATGCGTCGCATCAGGGGTTGGGATGTGCGTTGATGCAACATGGGAAAGTTATAGCTTATGCATCTAGGCAACTGAAGAATCATGAGAGAAATTACCCGACCCATGATTTAGAATTGGCTGCAATAGTCTTTGCTTTGAAGATTTGGAGACACCATTTATATGGAGCCAAGTGTGAAATTTTTACTGATCATAAAAGTTTGACGCATTTACCAACCCAGAAGGAGTTGAATTTAAGGCAGAGGAGGTGGATGGAATTAATTTGTGATTATGATTGTACAATTCATTATCATCCAGGAAAGGCTAATGTAGTAGCAGATGCATTGAGTAGAAAAGCTACAGGGAGATTAGCTGCTTTTGAGAGTCATGATACTAGCTTGATGATAGAATTAAGAGAAATGAGGATGCAATTGAGTGTCAATGATAAAGGAGCATTGATGGCAAATATGGTAGTTCAATCTCCTATTATTGATCGTTTATTACAGCTACAGAGTAAAGATGAGGGAATAGAGAAAATCAGGCAGGAAGTGTTGAGCGGGAAGCCGACCGAGTTTAGAATCAGAGATGATGGTATGGTAGTATCGGGACAAAGAATTTGTGTTCCCAATGATGAAGAGATGAGAAAAGAAATACTAAAGGAGGCTCATGATTCGATATATTCCATGCACCCGGGAAATAATAAGATGTACAGGGGGCTAAAACAGAATTATTGGTGGTCAGGGATGAAGAGGGATGTAGCAGAATACATTGCTAAATGTTTGACTTGTCAACAGGTAAAATCTGAGAATAGGTATCCAGCAGGTTTATTACAACCTCTTCCGATACCTGAGTGGCCATGGGAAAATGTAAGTATAGATTTTGTCTCTGGTTTTCCCCGTACCCAGAGAGGGTATGATGCTGTGTGGGTTATAGTGGATAGACTTTCTAAATCTTCACATTTTCTTCCTATTAAAACTACCTGGAGTCCAGAAAAGTTGGCTGAGTTGTATGTGGCAGAGATAGTGAAATTACATGGAGTGCCCTTGACTATTGTGTCTGATAGAGATTCTAGATTTACTTCTAGATTTTGGAGGGGTTTTCAAGAAGCTATGGGTACGCAATTACAGTTTAGTACAGCTTTTCACCCACAAACAGATGGACAGACAGAGAGAATCATCAGAATACTAGAAGATATGCTGAGGGCAAGTGTATTGAGCTTCTCAGTAAGCTGGGATGCTTACTTGCCTTTGATAGAGTTTGCATACAATAATCAGTATCAAACTAGTATTGGGATGGCACCCTTCGAAGCTTTGTATGGAAGGAGGTGTAGAACTCCAGTATGCTGGGAAGAAGTTGGAGAGAGAAAGATATATGGCCCAGAAATGATAGACTTGACTACTGAAAGAATCAAACTGGTTAGGGAGAATCTCAGAGCAGCTCAGAGCAGACAGAAAGGATATGCTGACAAAAGAAGACGACCTCTTGAATTCCAAGTTGGTGATTGGGTATTCTTGAAGATATCTCCGTGGAAGGGAGTGTTGAGATTTAAGAAGAAGGGAAAGTTGAGCCCAAGATTTATGGGGCCCTATGAGGTGATCGAAAGAATTGGACCCGTAGCATATCGTTTGAATTTGCCTATGGAATTAAGGCAATTACATAATGTTTTTCATGTGTCACTACTGAGGAAGTACTTGCACGATGAGTCCAATGATATCACGAATCAAGCGATAGAAATTCAGAAGGACTTGACTATTATGCTAGCCCCAGTCAGAATCCTAGACAGAAAAGAGCAAGTCTTACGCAATAAAGTTATTCCTTTGATTCAAGTATTATGGCGCAATAAAGATGTTGAAGAAATCACGTGGGAACATGAAGCAATAATGAGGAAGGATTATCCCCAACTCTTTACTTGATTTCAACAAGGAAATTTCGGGGACAAAATTTTTTTAAGGTGGGTAGAATTGTAATATCCGTATTTTAAAAAGTTGGGTAAGTGTATATTTTTATCAATATGACAAAGAGTTAAATCCCTGAATGGCTGAATGAAGATTTCTGGAGACCAAGGTTGAAAAGCAAAAAAAAAAAAAAAAAAAAAAAAGTCAACTTTGAACAGTACTCGGGGCAGCCACCAAGAAAGCAATTTTTGGGTGGAATTATTTTATCTAAGTGTTTGTTGTTTAGTGTGGAAGTGGAGAATAAAGAAAAAGAAAAAGAAAAACAATATAATGATTATGTTTTCTAATCATGATGTTTTCTTTAGCCATCATGATGTTTTTGTAATTATTATGCCATTATCTCCAAATCATGGAGACTATTGAAGGAGGGAGCTGCTGAAATTTTGCAGCCAAGCTCTCTTATATATTGAGTACGAGAGGTTTATGAAGGGAACGCGAAAGAATTTTTGATTAGTTCCAAATATTTCATCTGTGTTCTTAAAACACTTGGAAATTTATAGAAAGGTGGAAGGAACAAGATTTTGAGAGTATTTTCAAAAATATTTTTGGAAGCTATCAAAATAGCAGAAGGTAATAAGGTAATGTTATTTTATCATTTATGAAAGTTTCGGAGGTTAAAATAGAAAATTTTCAAACTGTGTAGTTTATGGAGAAAAGAAGAAATAATAAGAAATTTAAATTCCAATATTATGTCAGGTGTTGGTAGTCAACAATCAGGAGAAAATTCGAGAAAGATCGGGAAAGGCAAAGAGGTGGCCCACGAGTAGCTTTAAAGTACTACGTGGTGAGTTGGATTTACTCTTAGTAGTCTAAATAAAAATCAATTATTTGGTGATATTATTAAAATTAATTATTAAAGTATGCTAGGGTGATAGATGAAAAATTGATTTATGGGTATGATAGGAAATTTGACCAGGTAGAAATATTTTGGTGAGAAATGATATTTTTGAAAATCATAAGTTTATTTGAGGATAAAAGCAATAAATAAATTATTGATGAGATCTATAGATGTTTTAATACGAATTATGACGAGATGAATTTTAGTGGATCTTGTTAAATTTTTATGGATGATTTAAGATGAATTTTAGTGGATTTCGACAAATTCTGATGGACAAGTTGAGAAGAAATTTAGTGGATCTGGACAGACTTTAATGAATTATTTGATGTGATTTGGGTAGAGAAGAATCTTGTGGAATTTTTATAATTTGAATAAAAAATTTATATTACTGTTTCATATCATTGGTCATGTACATATGCATTAAATAATATAACCGAAAGAACCGGGAAGGCAGCCGGTCTAATGAAATAACCGTGACAGCCGGTATATGCTGGGATGAAAAAATAAAAACCGTGACAGCCGGTATATGCTGGAATTAACCGGGAAGGCAGCCGGTCTGATGAGAATAAAAGAACCGGGAGGGCAGCCGGTCTAAGATAATAATAACCTGTCGACAGGTGGGAAGACGTTCCCATCATAATCATTCATGCATCTGCATCTGTTTTAATTATCATTGCATTATTTGAGATGCTGAGTTGTGGTATATTAATTGTGAATTAAATTATAGATGGTTGGGTCTCATAAAAAGAGACAGCTATAATGATGAGATTTTCGAGATGTTGAGATGTGATACTTTTTGTGAATTTAATTATAGAAGGTTGAGTTTCATATAAAAAGACAGTGATAAGAATTATCTAAATGATGGACTTTTTGATATGAACCTCATTACGAGGAAATTAGGAAAAAAAAAATTGATAGTCTTAAGGTGAACCAATGATTGAGAAGAAGAGATTGATAGTAGAAAGTTGTCATCAGGTTATGCGATAAATAATTTTTAATATTAAAGGATTATTGATGGAATTTGGAATACTTTTAGTAAATTTAATTCGCTGAGCTTGTGAAGCTCACTCCTCACTGTTCAATAATTTCAGGAAGCAATCAAGATAAATAGTCTGGTGGGTTGAGAATCAGTCGAGATCTTTTTTCTGTAAGCCAAGTACGTGTTAATATCCTCAGACAATCGAGCTAAAGACTTGTAAAAATTTTATTGTAAATATTCATGCATTTATGTATTTTATGTTTAAGTGAATATCAGACATGTTTACCTCTCCTGTAAAAAAAAAAAAAAAATCTGGTAGTATTATATTTATTGTTGCATATATGTGTCGTGCTTGGATTTTCAAAATGTGATGACACCGTCCAGGGGTGGCCAACCTGGGATGGGTCGTTACAATGTCGTATCTCATCAGGGGATTGAGGTCGACAAAGCGAAGGTGGACTTGATTTCCAACCTTCCACCCCCACGTACAGTGAAGGAGGTTAGATTTTTTCTGGGCCATGCAGGTTTCTACAAGCAATTTATCCAGAATTTCAACAAAATTGCCAGGCCCTTGTGCCAGTTATTACAAAAGGATGCCCCATTTATATTTAACGAGGATTGTAAGAAAACATTTGGGAAATCTGAAGAAGATTCTGACGTCCACATCCATTATTCAGCCACCCAACTGGGGTGTGCCTTTTGAGATTATGTGTGACGTATCAGATTATGCTGTTGGAGCTGTTTTGGGGCAGTGTGTTGATAAACTTCCCCATGTTATCTATTATGCAAGTCAAACTCTAAACGACGCACAACTTAATTACTCTACCATTGAGAAGGAGTTGTTAGCAGTTGTTTTTGCATTAGACAAGTTCAGATCCTACTTGTTAGGATCTAAAGTCATTATCTACTCGGACCATGCAGCATTGAAGTATCTTTTCTCTAAAAAAGATGTTAAATCTCGTCTTATCCGATAGAGCTTGCTACTTCAAGAGTTCGACATTGAGATTCGGGATAAGAAAGATTCAGAAAATGTGGTTGCGGACAATTTGTCTAGATTGATTATGGAATTCACTGAGACCGCCACTCCAATTTCTGAAACCTTTCCTGATGAGTAGTTAATGCTCGTTGCTCAAAATCCCGCTCTATGGTTTGCTGATATAGTGAACTATCTTGTCACCGGACACATACCTTTGCGTTGGGGGGGACAAGATAAATCAAAGTTTTTAGCCATGGTAAAACATTTTTTCTGGGATGATCCTTATCTGTTTAAGTATTGTCCCGATCAGATCATCAAAAGGTGTATTCCTGAGCATGACCAATCTAACGTCATCGCCTTTTGTCATGATCATACTTGTGGAGGCCATTTCAGTGCTAACAAGACCGCTGCAAAGATTTTGCAGTGTAGATTTTATTGGCCTACCATGTTCCGAGACTCTCACACTTACTGTGTATCGTGTGAGCGTTGCCAAAAGCTAAGGAGTCTTTCTAGGAGGAATATGATGCCCCTCAACCCTATTCTAATTGTTGAGATTTTTGACGTGTGGGGCATTGATTTTATGGGACCATTTCCAAACTCCTTTGGCAACTTGTACATTCTAGTTGCTGTGGACTATCTGTCCAAGTGGGTGGAGGCCGTTGCATGCAAGACCAATGACCACAGAGTTGTGGTCCAGTTTTTGAATGCCACTATTTTTGCTCGATTTGGTATGCCTCGAGCAATCATAAGTGATGGAGGTAAGAACTTTTGCAACCGGATTTTTGAGCAGTTGATGAATAAGTATTTCATCACACACAAGGTTGCCACCCCATATCACCCGCAGACGAGTGGACAAGTGAAAATTTCTAATCGCGAGATCAAACACATTTTAGAGAAAACTGTGAACCCTAGTAGAAAGGATTGGTCTCTGCGATTGACTGATGCACTGTGGGCATATCAAACAGCCTTCAAGATGCCAATTGGCATGTCTCCCTCTCGTATTGTGTACGGAAAGGCATGTCACCTTCCGGTCGAATTAGAGCATCGTGCATATTGGGCTATCAAGCAATTGAATTTCAATCTTTCCAAGGCTGGCTCACAATGAAAGCTTCAACTCAATGAATTGGAGGAGCTACGGAATGATGCATATAAGTGTGCCCGATCATACAAAGCACAAATGAAGAAAACTCATGACTAAAACATTTTGAGACGAGCTTTGGAGCCGGGTCAGAAAGTTCTTCTTTACAATTCGCGCCTGCATCTTTTTCCAAGCAAGCTCAAATCTCGATGGACAGGCCCATTTATTATTCGGTCGATTTTTCCTCATAGGGCCATCGAGATTGAGGATCCAAAGAATGGTAATACTTTCAAGTTAAATGGACATAGGCTCAAACCATTCTTGGAGTTGAGGAGTCCGGACATAGAGACGATATTATTGGAGGATCCTAGTTACTCTGATTGAGTGTCGTCTACTAAGGGGAGTCTGGCTGAAGACTTTAAACTTAGTGCTCATGGGAGGCACCCCACAGCTTATCTTTTCTGTATATTTCATAATTTTTATGATTAATATTTGTTTCCAGTATTTTTTATTTTCCAGTTCAAGTTTGGGAGTATGCTATAAGCCATACCAGTCCAGCTAGTTCTCCATATCTCAGGTCAGCTCTTTCCATATTAGTCACACATTGGGGTCAATGTGTAATTTAAGTTTGGGGGTATGGGAGACACATCACACACTTTGTCCTAATTTGTTGTCTTTTCGTCGTAAAGATAAATGCATGTTCATGTTCGTCTAAAAATTTTGGTTGATCTGAAAAATTATGATGTGATTTCATTGGTGAGTTTAAAACTTTGAACACATGATCTGATGATAGAGTTTAAACTTTAGTTATTTACTTTAGGCATTTTCGAGAATTCACATATTTGATCTAATCTCACATTAGCACATTAGCACATATTTGTGTGAGGTATGACATGTGAGTTGAATGTATACGTTTCCTTGTCTTAACTGAAACCGGATGACTTGTTGGATAAACACTTGGGCATATATAAAAAAAAATATTTGATCATCATCAATAAAATTTCCACTGAGTAACTGGACCTCTTACCTCAGTAAGCAGTGAGTGTTCACGTCAAAAGGTGGGAATTTTATTCATAATGATCATTGCGAAACTTTCCTCTGAGTAACTGGACCTCTTACCTCAGTAAACAGTGAGTGTTCATGTCAAAAGGTGAAAATTTTGCTTGGTAGTATTAAGGCCAGTTTAATTTTGTAGCCTTTCTGACTCGAGTTAGTAAGTCCTTAGGGGTGCCTTTACACCTAATGCCCTAAAACCATCTGGTTTGGGAGTCATTGACTCAATACTCGTTACATAGGTCAATTAGAAAGCTTAAGGGAACTAAACATAGCAAAGCCTTATATATATATAAAAAATAAAAAATAAAAAAACTATACCATCGTTGTTCTTTCCGATGAGAAATTCTGTGGATTTTGAGACTTGAATTACCTTGTACATTGAAGTTATTTGGAAACCTCATCTGTATATGCTAATTCACTTTTAACGCTGATTCAAGTTTGTGATGTCTTACCATGCCTCTTGTAAGTAATTAGGTTTTAAATTCTTATTCATTGTGAAGATGGGTTCGACTTATTTAAGCTTGCTCATGAATGAATCTCATGATTTTGTATGCTCCTTAAATTTTTGGATACCATGAATACTGAACTTATCTTTATAATCCTTGTTGTTCATTTAGTTTTTTATTTTATTTTGTTAAGGGACTAGCAAAATATAAGTTTGGGGGTATTTGATGAGTCTTAAATATTGCATATTTAAGACCCTTAACTTATATTTGTTATGGTCTTAGTTAGTAGTATTTCACTTTATTTTATGTATTTTTTTTTTGTGTTTTGTGTATTTTTATAGGTTTGTGGAGAAAATGAAGCATCTCAGGAGATGTGAAGCTTCAGGAGCAATAGCGATCGATCACACTATGCTGTGATCGAGCGCATGGTCAACAATCCCACATCGAAATGTTTGCAGTACAATGCATCTGCGATCGAGCGCACCAGACACGCGATTGAGCGCACATGCAATCATGCGCACAAGACATACGATCGATTGTACATCGAATCTGAAACCTACAGTGCTCCGAGACTCCCCCTATATAAACACCATCTGACTTCATCATTAAGTGTACAATTCCTGGGCCACTTTGGTGTTAACCAGTGGACGTCTGCTAGCATTTTGGTGGATCCCGAAGGCTTTGCTACCACGAGGGGAAGCGCCGCCCATCAGCGAGTGGAATTTCTCCCATGTAAAGTTATTTATTTCTTTTTATTTAGTTGTTTTAGTTTAATGTTTAGCACTTTTATTATTAATTGTAGTTTCATAGTTATGAGTGGCTAGAATCTTTAGCTAAGGTTGAATATGAAGCCTTGCCGTTGTTTAGCATAGTAGTTCAGATTTGTTTATACAATTCTGACATTTTTTAGTATAAATGTTCTGTCAATTATTTGAGTAAATCTTGTGATTGATTGAGTTTAAATTGTTCTGTTAGATATTCCTTGTGTTTCATCTGATGGATACATCGAATTGTTTTCGATTAAATTGGATTTCCTTTGTGATTTGTTAAAAGCAGATACATTGGATGCTTTTGGTTTAATTGGGATATTATTTGTTTTTTGTCGTAAGTTGGATTCATGGAATGTTTTGATAGGCTATGTTTTTAGGACATATATGCTTAAAACTTTGGTGGGGTGGATTCGGAAACCTTAGTGTCTTATTATTAGTTTTTAAAATCAATTCAGTTTAGTTTTAATTTGTTTTCCAAAATATCATTCAAAATTCGGAACTAGGTTAAGATAAGAATAGTTTAGATAAATTTATATTTTCACAACGCAATTCCCTGTGGATTCGACCTCGCACTTGCGCAATGCTATATTGCAAATGACTCGTGCACTTGCGAGTAATTTAAAACTCACAACAGTTATCATTTTGATCACACTACTGAAACTTGGCCTTTGTATTCATTTGCATATCCAAAGCAAGCAAACTACGTGGGACCAAACAACTATGCTTCCAAGAACAATGCATATGCAAATACCTATAATCCTGGATGGCGAAACCACCCCAACCTCTCATGGAGCAACAACCAAAATGCCTTGAACCTTCAAGGGCAGCAAAGGAACTCCCAATAAGTAGCCCAAACAGTTCCGGAATCAAAGAAAAGTGACCTAGAGAGTCTCGTAATGCAAT
This sequence comes from Bretschneidera sinensis, assembly GCA_023935145.1. NCBI lineage: Eukaryota > Viridiplantae > Streptophyta > Magnoliopsida > Brassicales > Akaniaceae > Bretschneidera > Bretschneidera sinensis. The sequence goes on from CM043699.1 coordinate 124,555,820, forward strand.
TGGCAACTCAACAACAACAACTGATGACTTCACAAGAACAGTTCATGGTAGAGGAAAGACAATTCCGGGCTGAGCAAAGACAAATCAATGCAAAGCATGAGCAAGCCATTCAAAGACTAAAAGTACAAGTGGGGAAAATTGCTAAAGAGCTGAGTGAATGGAAGCATGGTGAACTTCCAGCCCAAACAATACCTAATCCAACAGGACATCAGCAACTAAATGCCGTGACAACTCTCAGAAATGGTAAGATCATAGGAGCTGATGAGCCTACACAAGCATCTCCAGATAGAGCGTCCACATCAAAGGTAAGTGAAATGGAGAAGTGGAATGCACCACCCTTCCTCAAACGTTAGTAAAGCCTAAGAAAGAAAGTAAACTACTTGATATTTTTGAAACTTTGTGGAAAGTAGAAATAAATATTCCCGTATTAGATGCAATTCAACAAATACTTGCTTATGCTAAATTTTTAAAAGATTGTTGCACTCATAAGAGGAAGTTTCAAGAAAATGAGATAGTAGCTTTAACGGAAGAGGTAAGTGCTGTGCTATTAAGAAAACTATGACCAAAATTGAAAGATCCGGGTAGTTTTACCATTCCTTACAGGATAGGTAACCAGAGTTTTGAGCATGCATTATTGGATTTAGGGGCGAGTGTCAATTTGCTGCCATACATGGTATTTAAGACACTAAGTTTTGGGGAGCTTCAACCAACTTCCATCACCTTGCAACTAGCAGACATAAGCATAAAAAGACCAAGAGGTATTATTGAGGATGTCTTAGTAAAGTTAGGTCCATTTATTTTACCTGACTGATTTTATTATATTAAATATGAAAGAATCTCCTATGCCATTACCTTTTCCCATCATCTTAGGAAGACCCTTTATGAGAACTGCTGATACAAAAATTTGTGTGAAAAAGAGTATTGTAAGTATGAAGGTAAATGGTGAGAAGGTTGAATTCAACATATTTGATACATTAAAATTACCGCAAGATAATATGGAATGTTCTAATGTATCTATGATGCAAGGTGTTATTGAGGAAGTTTTTCAGGACCATCGCATTACTCCATTGGAGTCCACCCTCACCCATGGGTTAACAAGATCGGATGTTGAGCCAGAATCTACAGATATTATTGACAACATCATTGAGGCCTCTCCAAAGCATCCAAGCACCAAATTTGGCATTGAAGCAGTTGCGGGTGCATTCAACTTATGCTTTACTGGGAGGGAATAAGAGCGTCTGGCTGAACACGTTAAACTTAGCGCTCATGGGAGGCACCTCATAGCTTATCCTTTAATTTTTTTTTTTATTGTTTTTCATATTTATTTTCACTATCTATTTTTTTGGTGTTTTTTTGTTTTCCCGTATTACTTTAGTTTTTCTTTTTTAGGGACAATGTGTCCATCAGTTCAAGTTTGGGGGGGTGCTATGAGCCATGCCTACCCAGCTAGTTCTCCATCTCTCAGGTCAGCTCTTTCCATGATATTCACACATTGGGGACAATGTGTAATTTAAGTTTGGGGGTATGGGAGACACATTCACGCACACCTTGTCCCAGGTTTTTTAGTATTATCGAAAAGATAAATGCATGTTCATATTGTTTTGAAAATTTTGGTTGATTTCAACAAATATTATGATAAGATTTCATCAGTAAGCTCAAAATCTAGAATGCATGGCCTAATAATAAAGTTTTGAAAGCTCAACATCTGAAGGCTTTGCTTCCACTTGCTGTTGGGCGGTGCTTCCCCTCGTGGTAGCAAAGCCTTCGAGATCCACCAGAATGCTAGCAGAAGTCCTCAAGATTGCACCCCGAATGATGAAGTGAGATGGGGCTTTTATAGGGGAATTCCCGGAGTACAATGTGTTTCAAATTCGATGTGGGATACTGTTTGAGTGCGCTCGATCGCAGTCTGGTGCGCTCGAGCGCATACTGGTGCATTGCAAAGCATTTTTAACCGATGTGGGATGTGCGAGTGCACACTTGTGATCAATCGCAAGTCTGGTGCGCTCGAGCGCACTAGACATCTTCAGCTTAACCCTTGTCTACTAAAACTGCCATAACTTTCTCTAGAAAAATCATTTTTACGAGCCGTAAAATTCCTCAGAAAATAGACTTCCGGATCTTTCCAAGCATATATGGCTCATCTCCTGGTTCTTCCTGAATCAATGCAGTAAAATCCACAAAAATGACTGATCTGTACAGGCAATTCTGGTAATTTTAGTGAAACTCCTTTCCCAGTACTTGTAAACCTGAAAAACAGTGAAAACAACTCAAAGTAACAAATTCCTAAGCTAACAAATGTAGATTAAGTGGCCAAAATATGCAATATTTGGCACTCATCAAATACCCTCAAACTTACATTTTGCTAGTCCCTTAGCAAAACAAAATAAAAGATTACGTGAAAAACAAATAACATAAGGATAAGCTCATCACTCATGGTATCCAAAAATTTAAGGAGCACTCAAAACCATGATATTCATTCATGAGCAAGATTAAAAAATATAACCCATCTTCGCAATGACCAAGAATTTAAAACCTAGTTACTTACAAGAGGCAGGCTAAGACATCACAAGCTTGAATCAATGTAAAGTGAATTAGCATATACAGATGAGGTTTCCAAATAAATTCAATGTACAATGTCTCCATGTCTCAAGATTCACAGAATTTCTTGTCAGAATGAACAACGATGGCATAGTTTTATTTATTTATTTTTTTCATATATAAGGCTCTGCTATAATTAGTTCCCTTAAGCTTTCTAATTGACCCACATAGCAAGTGTTGAGTCAATGACTCCCAAACCAGATGGTTTTAAGGCATTAGGTGTAAAGACACCCCTAAAGACTTACTAACTCGAGTCAAAAGGCTACGAAACTAACCTGGCCTTAATGCTACCAAGCAAAATTTTCACCTTTTGACGTGAACACTCACTGCATACTGAGGCAAGATGTCCAGTTACTCAGCAGAAAATTTTGCAATGATCACTATGAATAAAATTCTCACTTTTTGACGTGAACACTCATTGCTTACAGAGGCAAGAGGTCCAGTTACTCAGTGGAAATTTTATATATATATATATATTATGCCCAAGTGTTTATCCAACAAGTCATCCAGTTTTAGTTAAGATAAGGAAACATACAGATTAAAATCACATGTCATACCTCATACAAATATGTGATAATGTGCTCGTGTTAGATTAGATCAAACATGTGAATTCTCGAATGCCTAAAGTAAGTAACTAAATTTTAAAACTCTATCATCAGATCATATGTTCAAAATTTTTAGCTCACCAATGAAATCTTATCACAATTTTTCAGATCAACCAAAATTTTTAGACGAACATGAACATGTATTTATCTTCATTAAGAAAAACAACAACAAATTAGGACAAAGTGTATGTAATGTGTCTCCCATAACCCCAAACTTAAATTACACATTGACCCCAATGTGTAAATAATATGGAAAGACCTGACATGGGATATGAAGAACTATCTGGACTTGGTATGGCTTATAGCATACCCCCAAACTTGAACTGAAGTACGCGTTGTCCCTGAAAAATAAAGACTGAAAAACAAAAAATACTAGAAACAAACATTAATAATAAATATGTAAAATAATAAATATACAGAAAGGATATGTTGTGGGGTGCCTCCCATAAGCGCTAAGTCTTCAGTCAGACTCTCTATCTAAGTAATTAGGATCCTCCAACAATATCGTCTCAGTGTCCAGACTCCTCAACTCCAAGAATGGTTTTATCCTTTGTCCATTTACCTTAAAAGTGTTACCATTCTTTGGATCCTCAATCTCGATGGCCCCATGAGGAAAAACTGACCGAATAATAAATGGGCCTATCCATCGGGATTTGAGTTTGCCTGGAAAAAGATACAGGCGTAGAACTTTTTGACCCGGCTTAAAAGCTCGTCTCAAAATGTTTTAGTCATGAGTCTTCTGTATTTGTGCCTTGTTTGACTGTGCACAATCAGATGTATCATTCCACAGCTCCTCTAATTCATTGAGTTGGAGCTTCCTTTGTGAGCCAGCCTTTGAAAGATTGAAGTTCAGCTGCTTGATAGCCCAATAGGCTCTATGCTCTAATTCAACCAGAAGGTGACAGGCTTTTCCGTACACAATACAATATGGATACATGCCAATTGGCATCTTGAATGTTGTTCGATATGCCCATAGTGCATCATTCAATCGCAGAGACCAATCCTTTCTACTAGGGTTCACAATCTTCTCCAAAATTTGCTTGATCTCGCGATTGGAAATTTCCACTTGTCCACTCGTCTGTGGGTGATACGGGGTGGCAACCTTGTGTGTGATGAAATGCTTCTTCATCAACTGCTCAAAAATCTTGTTGCAAAAGTGCTTACCTCCATCACTTATGATTGCTCGAGGTGTACCGAAACGAGCAAAGATAGTATCCTTCAAAAACTGGACCACAACTCGGTGGTCATTGGTTTTGCATGCAACGGCCTCCACCCATTTGGACAGATAGTCCGCAGCAACTAGAATGTACAGATAGCCAAAGGAGTTTGGGAAAGGTCCCATAAAATCAATGCCCCACACGTCAAAAATCTCAACAATCAGAATAGGGTTGAGGGGCATCATATTCCTCCTAGAAAGACTCTAGCTTTTGGCAGCACTCACAAGATACACAGTAAGTGTGAGAGTCTCGGAACAAGGTGGGCCAATAGAATCCACACTGCATGATTTTCGCAGCATTCTTCTTAGAGCTGAAATAGCCTCCACAAGCAGGATCATGACAAAAAGCGATTACATTAGATTGGTCATGCTTAGGAATACACCTTTTGATGATCTGATCGGGATAATACTTGAACAGGTAAGGATCATCCCAGAAAAAATGTTTTACCATGGCCAAAAACTTTGATTTATCTTGTCGCCCCCAATGTAAGGGTATTTGACCGATGACAAGATAGTTCACTATATCAGCAAACCATGGCACGGGATTGTGAGCAATGTGCATCAATTACTCATCAAGAAAGGTCTCAGAAATGGGAGTGGTGGCCTCAGTGAAATCCACAATCAATCTAGACAAATGGTCCGCGACCACATTTTTAGAATCTTTCTTATCCCGAATCTCTATGTTAAACTCTTGAAGTAACAAGATCCATCAGATAAGACAAGATTTAGCATCTTTTTTAGAGAAAAGATACTTTAATGCTGCATGATCCGAGTAGATAATGACTTTAGATCCTAACAAGTAGGATTTGAACTTGTCTAATGCTAAAACGCCTGTTAGCAACTCTTTCTCAGTGGTAGAGTAATTGAGTTATGCGTCGTTTAGAGTTCTACTTGTATAATAGATAACATGGGGAAGTTTATCAACACGCTGCCCCAAAATAACTCCAACAGCATAGTCTGATGCGTCACACATAATCTCAAAAGGCACACCCTAGTTGGGTGGCTGAATAATGGGTGTGGACGTCAGAATCTTCTTCAGATCCCCAAATGCTTTTTTACAGTCTTCATCAAATACAAATAGGGCATCCTTCAGTAATAACTTGCACAAGGGCCTGGTGATTTTACTGAAATTCTGGATAAATCGCCTGTAAAAGCCTGCATGGCCCAGAAAAGATAGAGCCTTCTTCACTATACGTGGGGGTTAAAGATTAGAAATTAGGTCCACCTTTGCGTTGTCGACCTCAATCCCCCGATGAGATACGACATGCCCCAGTACAATACCTTGCTTGACCGTAAAATGGCACTTCTCCTAATTATGCACCAGGTTCTTCTTCTTGCACCGCACTAAAACCAAAGTGAGACGGTGCAGGCACTCCTCAAATGATGAACCAAAGACGGAGAAGTCATCCATGAAAATCTCTAAGAACCACTCTACAATGTCAGAGAATATGCTGACCATGCACTGCTGAAAAGTAGTAGGTGCATTTCATAACCCAAAGGGCATGCGATGGTAGGTGAATATCCCAAAAAGACAGGTAAACATCGTCTTCTCCTGCTCTTCAGGGTCCACAGGGACTTGGTTATATCCAGAATAGCCATCCAAGAAGCAATAGTATTCGTGCCCAGCCAAACGCTCCACCATCTGATCAATAAATGGGAGTGGAAAATGATCATTCCTTGTGGCAGCATTTAACTTGCGGTAGTCTATACACACTCTCCATCCTGACTGAACATGAGTTGGCACCAACTCGTCATCTTTATTTCTCACCACCATCAATCCAGCTCGTTTGGGCATGACATGAATCGGGCTCACCCACTTACTATCAGAGATTGGATAAATGATCCCTGCATCCAACAGCTTAATTACTTCTGTCCTCACAACCTCTTGCATAGCTGGATTGAGCCTTCTTTGTGGCTCCCTCGATGGCTTGGCATTCTCCTCCAAATGTATCTTGTGCATCACCACCGAGGGGCTGATTCCCCAAATATCCTCTATAGTCCAGCTGATAGCTTCCTTGTGTTCTCTTAAAACATCTAATAATTTCTCCTCTTGAGCCTCAACCAAATCTGAAGCTATAATCACAAGCAAACAATCTGCTGGACCTAGGAACTTATATTTAAGATTATCCAGTAAAAGCTTAAGTTCTTTCTTAGGGGGTTCTAGTGCTGCAGTCTCCTCCGTTTCATTGCTCTCCTGAGGAGGAGACTACAAAATGGCATTCGCTTACTCGAGTAACTTATCTAAATCTAAATTTTCTCCAAATTGAGCAAAGCATGCCTCCAAGGGTCCTCAATGCATGATTCATCCACAGTCTCCTCAAGAATATTCTCTATCAAGCATACATTTCTCACTCCATTATATTCGAGTGTTTGCTTACTGATATCAAAGATATTCAGCTCCACTGTCATATTTTCGAAGGAAATCTTCATCACCCCTATCCTACAATTGATCAAGGCATTAACCGTGGCTAAGAATGGTTGCCCTAGAATAACCAGTGTCTAAATCCCTACATTCTAAACCGGCTCTGTGTCAAGCACAATAAAATCCACGGGGAAATAAAACTTATCCATTTTTATCAAAACGTCCTCAACTACTCCCCGTGGTATTTTTACTGACCTGTAAGCCAATTGTAGCGTCGTGGTTATAGGCTTCAGTTCTCCTAACCCTAACTACAAATAGACTGAGTAAGGAATAAGATTCACACTTGCTCCTAGATCCAAGAGAGCCCTCTTGATCTGGCTGACTCCTATCGTGCAAGAGATGGTAGGACACCCTGGATCCTTATACTTGATGGGCAGTGATTATGCCCAAAACAGTAACGCGGTGTTGTAGTACGGATTTAGGGTGTTGATTCCACAGGGAGACAAATTAACTATAAAGAAAGATGTAAACTTTAATATGAGACGATATGATCCAATTAAATATAGAATCTGAATTTGATAGTGAGACAATTGTGTAAAGTAGATTGTGAAATATAATAGGAGAACAACAAGGATCTGGGAATCCTCCCTAGGTTTGTTGCCCTAATCCTAACTTGATTCAGTTTTTTTTATCTCGATTGCAAGTTTCACATCCCAAACAGGCAATCAGCAAATATTCAATTAAAGCACATGTATAAACCCTAATTTGATTGTTATGAAATACTCTTTATTTTCAATTAATGTACATATAATCTATCCTTTAAGTTTATCAAGAAATGACAATATATCTTTGATGACAATATTGCAGTAATGGACAAACCTAAAGGCTAGATCTACCGGACTCAATCATACCCAAATAATCTTGACATAAAGAAAGCATGACTAAATCTATATAAAGGAAAAAGATACAATCACCGGATAAGATGAAATCTTTATAATTAGAATAAAAAGTAAATCATAACAATATTTGAACGTTAAAGCTCCATTATAACTGAATCAAATAAGGGAAATATAAACAACTACACCTAGGGATTCATCCCTTCTCCTTGCTTGAAGATTAGTTAGCCATGGGGCTCATGGTTGCACAATGGAAGGAAAATTGCTGCTCCCTTGAGTTCTCCAGCTTTTTGAATGTCTAATTACAAACCCTAAGTGGTCTATTTATAGTGTACAAGGCCTAAGGGTGTTTTAGGGTTTGAACAAGTCATTAAAGACCTAATTAGGGTCTAACTCGGAGTGTGCGCGCTGATTCCGGAGGTCTGACCTCTGTCCGCTAAAATTGCCATAACTTTCTCTAGAGAAATGATTTTAATGAACCGTAAGATCTTCCAAAAATTAGACTTCTAGATCTTTCTAAGCATATGTGGCACACGTCCTGGTTCTTCCTACATTAATACAGTTTAATTTTTAAAAATGGTTGATTTGTATGGAAACTCCAGCAACTTAGTGAAAACTACTTTCTTAGTTTCTCTTCATCTTGGCTCTTCCGCGACCATTCTTTTGCTTGAGTGTTCAATGGAGCTTCGTGTTTAAAATGATGATAGCTCTTCCATCTCTTTTAACTCAAGATACCTGAAAAATGCACCGAAATAAGTTAATGCTCCAAAAATACCGCTTTAGAGTTGTTAATGAATAAAAATGTAATTAAGACCTAAATCAACCCTAAAGTGCTAACAAATAAGTATGATTATAATGCATTTTATGGCTCTTATCACAACCCTCAACTAGCTTATTGCTAGTCCCTAGCAATTCAAGCGAAAACAATAGATGAATTTCTATGGTGGGAATCAAATTTTATGAAAAGCAATATTAGTGTCAACCAAGAGTAATTCACTTTTTGTCTCAAAAATTGCACATAACATACGGCACATAGAATCATTAAATTTCACCTAAGTCCAAAAGTAATCCAAACATCAACCTTAAAATCGTTATTGACTCTTAACATCCATCTTACCACAATCCATTAATCCGAACACCCGGATGATTTTATGCACAACATTCATGAATACAAGTCTTGGCCTCTAAAAACATAACAAATTGTGTGACATCAATCACATAAACAAGCTCCATAGGCTTATTTTTCAAATCATTCTCCACTATTGTAGAAAAATCACACTTCATTGGATCAATAGGTCTTTAATAAGCTTGTAATGTTAGGTCAAGGTAAAGGTTAAGGAAGAACGGGAAGGATTTGCAAGTAAAAGAACTTAATCTCTTAGCTTTAAACACAACCACTTTCAAGCACTAGATAACTTTACTTCAATGCTCAACTCCTTCAGCCATTTTTTATAAGAGTATATCTCTTGACGAGTCACCACTTTTTCTTTTCTTTTTCTTCTTTCTTTGCCATACTTCTCTTCTTTTTCTATTTTTGGCAAATACTCATTCACCTCTTTTTTTTATTTCTTTTCTTTTCCACAACCCCCAACTTATCTTCTTTAATATACTTGGGTTATGGTTTTTCATATCTTCATCCTTACTCCTCTTAAGTGCTTCTCAACAATGTGTACAACTAAGTTCTTTTAAAAGAAGGGTAAGGATAAAATATTTTTAGGCTCATAAGGGTAAGTAAATGAGTTTTTGAAAGAAACAAGGCTCAAATTCTTTTTCAAGAAAAAGGGCTCAAAAAGGTGACTAGTGATATATATTGCAAGGGTAAGTTTGAAAGGCTCAAACAATTCAAAAATGGCATATATCATATCCTAAGTAGTGTGCATTCTAGGAATTTGTCTCAAATGATTATCAAATAAGTTCTAGAGCTTGTTGAGACCGCAAAAGTATTCACAAACAATCGCACATAAAACTTTTCTAGATGTTTTAGACTAATCATACAATCTTACCGCAAACTAGAGTCTCAAACCAAATGAAGATTGATACTTAAATTAATTTCAAACCAAAAAAAAATTTAATTCCTTCTAAATGTTGTATGTTATCTCAATTAAGCTTATATCATTGACATGTGAATTACATCCAAGGAAAACACAAAGCATGCTAAAAATAAACAAAAAGGAAAATGACACCAAGCAGTTCAATGGAAAAAAAAATGTATGGAAATAAAGAATATGGAAACAAAGAGATGCGTTTCCTCCACCCCCAACTTAAAAATTGCATTGACCTCAATGTAAAAGAAAGAGTAAAAGAAACTCCCTTTGTAGCCAAAGGTGCACAGAAGTTGAAAATTGTGCTTCACTATTTGAACTACTACGTATATTTTCCTTGAAAAAGAAATACTAAGTTAATACTAGAAAACAGCAAAATAATAATAATAAATAAGAAAAAAAAATGAAAAACAGTAAAAATAAAAGGATATGTTGTGAGTTGCCTCCCAGGAGCGCTAAGTTTTATGTCTTGGGCCAGACGTTGCACCACTCTTACTGCTGTCCTCATTGTGGTGCTGAAAATGAGGCTCCAATTTAATGGCCTTAATGCTAATCTTTTGGCAAGGAATACTTAAAGTCCACCGCATATGGCTCAAGTGTTCTTGGTGTTGCCCACTCACTATCAGCAGTAGGGTATTTGGTTCTCGCATCCATGTGACTTCTCTCAAGTGACTCCTCAAAGCATGGTTGCCATGATTTCTTAATAAATTCCTATGACTTATCAAAAATATCAACAACATTAACGGCATTGGAATAAATTAAAGAATCATCAAACTTAAAATTATTAGGAGGGAATTCCGTAGAATTATCTTTAGTGTGCTCATCCTCCAAATTGAGCTTATCAACCATGTAAGTATCGACACACTCATTCTCTTCATGTGGCTGTTTTGAGACTCGAAAAACATTAACCTCTAAAGTTCTATTTCCAAATGATAATGTCATTAAGCCATTCCTACAATTAATGAGGGCATTGGCAGTGGCAAGGAATGGTTTTCCAAGTATCAAAGGAATTTTGGACTCCGTGTTTACAGTAGAAACAGTATCTAAAACCAAAAAATCAATAGGATAGTAGAAATTATCAATTTGCAACAAACCGATCTATCCGCTAATTGAAGTACCATGGAGGTTTGTTTGATCTCACCTAGACCGAGCTGCAAGTACATGGAGTATGGTATAAGGTTCACACTAGCACCAAAATCTAGCAATGCTTGCCCACAAGGTTTATTTCCAATTTGGCAAGCCACCGTTGGACAGCCCGGATCTTTATATTTGGGCGGTGTCTTGCTATTAATTATAGCACTTGCTTGCTCCATTAAGAATATCGTCTTCTTCACATTGTGCTTCCTCTTGAGTGTGCATAAATCCTTGATGACTTTCGCATAGTTGGGAATCTGTTTTATGACATGAAGAAGAGGGAGATTAATTTTAACATGCTGAAGTTGTTCAAGAATCTCACCTTTTAATGCTGTATTTATCTCCTTAGGTTTAAGAAATGCTTGAGGGAAAGGTACCAGTGGGCGATAAACATCACGAGCCTCTTATTCCTTGGGGATTTTATCCTTGTTACTCAAGTTTGATGGTAGAGTGGGACCATTAATTTTCTTACCACTACGGGTGATTATGGCATTAACCTCTTTAACATTTTGATTTCCAGGATTGGAGGTTTGTGCCATATGTTGTCCCCTTAGATTTTGTTGTGTTTGCAAAGGAAACTGTCCTTGCTCTTGAATCGCCAAGAAACTAGTCAACGTAGTGAGTTAGCTCTTTATCTCCTTTTGTTTCGCTTTGATCCCTTGTTGCTCTTCTAACAGCTGTTGATTTATTTTGCCTTGATCTTCCACATTCTTGGCATGTACCTGCATAAATGACTTAAACATATCTTCCAAAGGTAAAGATTGTTGAGGTGCATTATATGAAGTTGCTTCCGGTTGCCATTGGGTACTAGAGTGGGCAGGAGGTTGTGTATCAGGTTTCCAATTAAAATTTTGGTGATTTTTCCAACCGGGATTGTAGGTGTTAGAGTAGGGTGAGTGTGGTTTCCCAAAGGGTATACCTATAGCATTACACTCTTCCTTCATCTCAAAATAAATTGGACAATCCTTAGGTAAATGATCTACCCCATTACACATGAAACAAGGCTCATAGGACTCTACCCTAGCAACCGGTTCAGGAGCCCTAGCATTTCTAGTTTTTAAGGCTTCAATTTCCTTAGTTAGGGCCTCTAAACGGGCTTTAAGGTTATCCTCTTCCTTAAGTTGATAAATCCCAGTGGGTTGATTTCTCCTAGTGCTTTCCATGGCATTTGGTCCTGTCCAAGTGTAGGATTTTTCTGATAGGTCATCTAGGAAATCTATGGCTTGGTCGGGATCTTTTTGAAGAAAATCTCCATTGCACATAATTTCTATGAATTGCCTTTCCCTACTTAGGAGTCCATCATAGAAATAGCTAACTACCCACCAACTCTCATACCCATGGTGTGGACAAGAATTCAACAGGTCCTTGAAATGTTCCCAAACTTGATATAAGGTTTCGCTCTCTTTTTGTGCAAAGTTTGAGATTTGTCTCTTGAGGTTATTAGTCTTATGGGTTGGGAAGTGTTTTTGGAAGAAAACTCGTGTCATCTCATCCCAACTACCTATGGACCTAGGCCTTAATGAGTATAGCCAAGCCTTGGCTTTTTCCTTAAGTGAAGAAGGAAAAAACCTAAGTTTAACGGTGTCTATCATATCAGCTCTACTGTGAAAAGTTGCTACTACTTCCTCAAATTCCCTAATGTGGACATAGGGGTTTTCATTCTCAAACCCATGGAAGGTTGGTAGCAATTGGATCATGCCCAGCTTAAAATCAGGTTGTTGAAAATTAGGAGGGAACATGATACAAGATGGGCTGGCTGTTCGGCTAGGGTGCAAGTAGTCCTTAAGTGTCCTAGCAACAATTTCATTGTGATTTTCGGCCATTTTAGGGGAAATAAATAAAACAGAAAGAAAATTAATTAATTAATTAATTAAAGAGAATCAAAACAAAGAGCAAAGAACAAAAAATAAAAAAAATAAAAAAATCAGAAAATCAAGATTTCAAGAAAGGAACGATATTACCGTTTTGTCTCAAAGTTGACAATCTTCTTTGTTTGTAAGCGCGTCTCCCCGGCAACGACGCCAAAATTTGATTATGCCCAAAACAGTAACGTGGTGTTGTAGTACGGCTTTGGGGTGTCGATTCCACAGGGAGACAAATTAACTATAAAGAAAGATGTAAACTTTAATATGAGACGATATGATCCAATTAAATATAGAATCTGAATTTGATAGTGAGACAATTGTGTAAAGTAGATTGTGAAATATAATAGGAGAGAAACAAGGATCCGGGAATCCTCCCTAGGTTCGTTGCCCTAATCCTAACTTGATTAAGTTGTTTTCATCTCGATTGTAAGTTTTACATCCCAAACAGGCAATCGGCAAATATTCAATTAAAGCACATGTATAAACCCTAATTTCATTGTTATGAAATACTCTTTATTTTCAATTCATGCACATATGATCTATCCTTTAAGTTTATCAAGAAACAACAATATATCTTTGATGACAATATTACAGTAATGGACAAACCTAAAGGCTACATCTACCGGACTCAATCATACCCAAATAATCTTGACATAAAGAAAGCATGACTAAATCTATATAAAGGAAAAAGATACAATCACCGGATTAGATGAAATCTTTATAATTAGAATAAAAAGTAAATCATAACAATATTTGAACGTTAAAGCTCCATTATAACTGAATCAAATAAGGGAAATAGAAACAACTACACCTAGGGATTCATCCCTTCTCCTTGCTTGGAGATTAGTTAGCCATGGGGCTCATGGTCGCATAATGGAAGGAAAGTTGCTGCTCTCTTGAGTTCTCCAACTTTTTGAATGTCTAATTACAAACCCTAAGTGGTCTATTTATAGTGTACAAGGCCTAAGGGTGTTTTAGGGTTTGAACAAGTCATTAAAGACCTAATTAGGGTCTAACTCGGAGTGTGCGCGCTGATTCAGGAGGTCTGACCTCTGTCCGCTAAAATCACCATAACTTTCTCTAGAGAAATGATTTTAATGAACCATAAAATCCTCTAGAAATTAGACTTCTAGATATTTCTAAGCATATATGATACACTTCCTGGTTCTTCCTACATCAATACAGTTTAATTTTTAAAAATGGTTGATTTGTATGGCAACTCCAGCAACTTAGTGAAAACTACTTTCTTAGTTTCTCTTCATCTTGGCTCTTCCGCGACCATTCTTTTGCTTGAGTGTTCAATGGAGCTTCGTGTTTAAAATGATGATAGCTCTTCCATCTCTTTAACTCAAGATACCTGAAGAATGCACCGAAATAAGTTAATTCTCCAAAAATACCACTTTAGAGTTGTTAATGAATAAAAATGTAATTAAGACCTAAATCAACCCTAAAGTGCTAACAAATAAGTATGATTATAATGCATTTTATGGCTCTTATCAGGCAGCTTGCACTGAAGGATTGAGCTAACCTGCTTGGTCAAAAATTCCTTCTTTGGGACATTCGTCCTCCTCTTGATAGTGATCAAGTCCTTTAAAAACTTGGCATATGACGGCACTTGATGGATGGCGTCCAAAAATTGAATATTGATTTGGACCTGCTTGAATACCTCCAGAATTTCCTCATACTTCCTTCCTTTCTTGGGTGCATATAATCTTTCAGGGTAAGGCGCTTTAGGTACAAACAACCTAGGGGGATCCTTCACAGTTGGTGTGGCTGTAGATGGCTCAACATCTCTCTTCTCCTTGTTGCCACTTTCTTGCCCTTGTTGTATAGCAGGGTTCTCTTCCACTCGATTGTTCACTTGTTTCCCAGACCTCAATGTGACAATTGATTGCACTTGTTCCTGCTCGTGTGTAGGAGTTGATGAATTTTCAACCACAAACTGTCCTTTCGGGTTGGGCACGGGCTGACTGGGGAACTTTCCCTTTTCTCTTTCACCCAAGTGACTTACAATTTGCCCTATTTGACTCTCTAGCTTGGCAATTTCTTGGGTGTTTACCATTGTTTCACTCCTCACTTCACTCATGGATTGGCCAGTCATCTTCATGAACTCCTTAAGGGTGTCCTCTAGAGACTGTGAAACTGACGCTAGCATTTGAGTAGGAGCTTGGTAAGCAGGTGATGGTGCTGGATAGGTTGAGTGACCATGACTAGGAATTTATGGAGCAAATCTGGAAGGGTATTGATTGTGAGCATGATGAGGGGCTCCTCCTTGATTCATTAGTTGGTTCTGCTTCCATGAAAAATTAGGGTGGTTCTGCCACCCTGGATTGTAAGTCTCGGAGTAAGATCCATTTGACTGCCTTCGATAGTCGTTGAAAGCATTCACTTGTTCTATAAGATACTCAACAAAAGCTGACATTGATGGACAATTCTATGCTAAATACATGGGACTAGCACAGATGGAACAGCTATCAACATTGAATATATTGGCAGCATTAATGGACTGACCCACAGCGAGAGTGTCAATCTTCTTAGTGAGAGCATCTAACTTTATCCTCAAGTCCGTGTCCTCTTAATCTCATAGATGCCTCTTTTCTTGGAAGCACGAGTGGACTTATCCCGACAGCTTGAAAAATCCCACTACTGTGAGTTGTCAGACAACTTGTCCAATGCTTTGTATGCTTCATCTCCCGTCAGACTTAAGAATGCCCTCCCCATTCATAGACTCGATCATGCTACGATCGGGTTGAGTTAACCCTTGATAGAAGAACTGAATGAGTCTCCACTTCTCATATCCATGTGGAGGGCATCTGATCAGTAACTCTTTGAAGTGCTCTCAGCTTTCAGAAAACTTCTCATCCTCATCCTGAGTGAAAGAACTAATCTTCTTTCGGCACTCATTCACTCTAGACATTGGGAAAAACTTGTGATAAAATTTACTAAGTAGATTTTCCCAAGATGTAATAGACCCGAGCATATTGGAATCCAACCATGCCCTAGCTCTATCGTGAATAGAGAAAGGGAAAAGTCAAAGATGGACTGACTCCTCAGAGAAGTTCTGGAACTTGAATGTGGCATAAATATCTTTGAACTTCTTCACATGACTGTAAGGATTTTCAAGATCTAAGCCATGAAATGAGGGTAAGAGTTGGATGACATGTGGCTTTAAATCAAAATGGGTGGCATTGGTAGGTGGCAATACTATGCAAGAAAATGAGTTAGTCGCAACGGGTGCGAACAAATCTCTAAGGGATGTAGTGGAGTCCACGTTCCAAGCTCTAGGTTGCTCTATATGCTCCGGTTGATTTGTATTCCTAATATTTTCTCCCATCTCAATTGTCTCTCTTTCAACTAGTGCTCTTTTATGTCTCCTAAGAGTTCTTTCTAAGTCGGGATCTAAGTGTATCAATTCTAAGTTCAGGTATCTCCGACCAAGCATACACCGCCCTATTAGAAATCACCTTGACAAGATGTCCAGGTGGTGATCTTCCAAACATCCAAGTCTAGAATGACTTGTAGAAATAATTTCAGCAATCGGACACAAGAACAGAAAATCAAAGAAAGAAAGAAGACAAGTAATTTGTTATCGAGGTACGACAATGTGCCTACGTCCCCATGAGTTCCTCTGAACTCTCTGCATTATCTCAAATGGTTCTTACAAGTTACAGTAATCCCCTTCAAGAAACCAAGTTCTTGAAGATTACAATGCTCTCTCTCTATGCTACTCTCTCTTCTTTACAACCAGCCTCACTACAAAGAGTCCCTCTTGTGTTTATGTCTCTCACATAATTCTTTCCTGCATTTACAATTGATCTCACAATGTCACAACTTTCTCTTGTTCTATATGTGTTTCTGTAATGTGTGAAAAAGAGGCTTGAGAACCCCTTTTATAGCATTTCACTTCTTGGACATTCTTGTGAATCAATCTTCACCCTTTGATTATGATCTCCTTTTAATCGTAGCCCTTCAACATCCTCCAAGTGGTTCTATGTGTTTTAGTATTGTGCACACACATCTTGGAGAGTCCTAAGTCATTCTGCCTATGTGTGCCTTAGCGTGCTTGGCACCTTGGTGCTCAACAGGGCACGCCTTGGCACTGGGGCAGAGTGAGCTTGTGAAGTCTCTGGGCGGCGCGGTGCTGGCTGCTGGGCGCCTAAGCACTGGTGCGCACCTGGTGTGCAACACACTGGAGGGTGCGACATTGGTTTCTGGGTGCCTAAGCACTGGTGCGCACCTAATGTGCAACACACTGGAGGGCGCGGCGCTGGCTTCTGGGCGCCTAGGTGCTGGTTCTGTGCGCACACCTTTCTGCCTGTGTGCAGAAGTGCACACACTAGTGCGCATGGCCTTCCCTTGCTCCAAAATGCTGCACACATATAAGTGTAGCCTTCTAACATGTTGAAATTTGATATTCCACCTTTGGTTTAGACTTTAACCATTTTTAAACCATGGTTGGACATGTTTGAACCTTAGATAAATAACAACAATCTCTACCTTTGTTTAAGTGTTCAAAAAACCTGAACCATTGTGCAAAAAGCTTCGGGATCCAAACTTATCTTGAGTTACCAATTAACTAACTCCAATCCTAAGTAATTCAAGGAAATGATTGAACTTACTTAGAGGTAGAACTTTAGTACTCAAGTCCACAGGATTTTCTTCTGTGGCAACCTTGTCCACTTGGATGCATCATTTCGTAACATTTTCCCGAATGAAATGATATCGAACATCCATATGCTTTGTCCTCTCATGGAACACTGAATTTTTACATAAGTGCAAGACACTTTGACTATCCAAAAATACCACAACCTGCTCCTCCAGTACCTTCAACTTTTCAAGCAACCCTTTGCACCACATAGCCTCCTTAATGGCCTCTGTAGCTGCTATGTACTCAGCCTCGGTTGTTGAGAGTGCTACCACTGGCTGCAATTGAGCCTTCCAACTTACACAACATCCATTTAAGTTGAAAAAATAGGAGGTAATCGATCTCCTTTTATCCCGGTCTGCTCCATAGTCCGAATCAGCAAAACTCTTAAGGCAGATGGCATTACCCCTCTTCTCATACACCAGCCCTACTTCTGGGCTTCCCTTCAAATACCTCAGCAACCACTTCATCCCAGGCCAATGCTTCTTTTCAGGATTACTCATAAACCTGCTGAGAACACTTATTGTATGAGCAATGTCGGGTCTAGTGCTTACTATGGTGTACATAATAGAACCAACAGCACTAGAGTAAGGGACTTTCTCCATTTCCTTCTTCTCCACCTCCGATCTTGGACATTGATCGTTGGAGAACTTGAAATGACTAGCAAGGGGAACTTTCATTGGTTTACTATCTTCCATAGAGAATTTAGATATCATCTTCTCTATGTAGGAAGTTTGAGAGATTTTTGATCTGTTTCTCTCCCTTTCCCGGATGATACACATCCCAAGGATCTTTAGTGCATGGCCAAGATCCTTCATCTCAAACTTCTCACTGAGTTGAGCCTTCAATTTATTTATCCTCTCCATACTGCTCTCAACCAGCGACATGTCATCAACATAAATAAGGATGATCACTATTTCCTCAACCTTCTACCCCTTATAGTACAAGCACGAATCATAGTAGCTCCTCATGAAACCCAAGCTGATTACAAAGGAATCAAACCTCTTGTTCCATTGTCGAGGTGATTGCTTCAGGCCATAGAGATATTTCTTCAATTTTCACACTAACTCTCCCTGCCTGCCTTCCTCATAGCCTTCAAGTTGCCTCATGAAAATGGTCTCGTCGAGCTCTTCATGTAAGAACGTTGTCTTCATATTCATTTGCTCAATTTCCCAACCAAATTGGACCACCAATGCTAACACTATCTAGATCGTCTTGTACTTCACAACCAGTGAGAAGATTTTGGTGAAATCTATGCCTTCCTTTTGTGTGAACCCCTTCGCCACCAGCCTAGCTTTATACCGGACTTCATCCCCTGGAGTATTCCCTTCTTTGATCTTGTAGAGCCATCTACAATCTATAACTCTCTATTTTTTAAGTTTGGGCACCAACTCCCAAGAGTTGTTCTTCATCAAAGACTTCATTTCTTCCTCCATAGCCAGTTGCCACTTTGAGGAATCCTTATATTCCATGGAATCCATGTAAGTTTCTGGTTCAACCTCTCCTTCTCTCCAAGGAGCTGCTGCATCTACAGCATTTGCAAACCCATATCTCAAAGGAGGTCTAACCACTCTCCTTCCTCGGTCTCTTGTGAGCTGGTAGTCATTTACTGCATCAACCTCTTCTTGTTCAGCCTCTTCTTGAGTTTCTTGAGCTTAGCCTTCATCCAAGGGCTCTACCTGGTCCGAACCCTCTTGCCTCCTCTGCTCTACCTGAACCGAGTTCTCCTTGATGCAATGCTCCACAACTTTCGGTTTGGTTTGCTCACTAGCCCCTGCAGGGTTAGTTTTCTCCAAATAAGGAAATAATAATTCATTAAAAATAACATCCCTACTTATAATCAGTTTCATGCCCTTCTTTTCTAAGGACCATAACCTATATCCCTTAACCCCATCACCATATCCTAGAAATACACATTTTCTAGATCTAGGGTCAAGTTTATCCTCCTTTTGATGTGCATATGTTACACACTTAAAAGTCCTTAGGTTGCTTAATTCAGGGGGTTTTCCACTCCACATCTCCATGGGAGTCTTGAGATCTAAAGCTTTAGAGGGTGATCTATTTATCAAGTATACAACTGTAGCTACAGCTTCTCCCCAAAAATGTTTTGGTAACCCGGATCCTATTAACATGCACCTAACCTTCTCCATAAGGGTTCTATTCATTCTTTTAGCAACTCTGTTTTGCTGGGGTGTTTTTACAACCGTTCTATGTCTTAGAATATCATTTAATTCATAGAATTTATCAAAATCATTATTGCAAAATTCTAAGCCATTATTGGTTCGTAAAGCCTTAACTACCCTACCCGTTTGAGTTTCCAGCAACTTCTTCCAAACAACAAATTTATTCAAGGCATCAGATTTATTCCTAAGCAAATAAACCCACACTCTTCTTGAATAATCATCAATTAAAGACAAAAAGTAAAAGTTACCTCCCTGTGTTGGTGTTCTTGCTGGTCCCCAAAGGTCCGAATGAATGTAATCAAGAATTCTTTTGGACTTGTGCACTCCGGTGTTGAAGCTGACCCGGTGTTGCTTCCCAAGAATGCAACTCTCATAGAAATCCAATTTTTCTACTTTGTCACTACTAAGTAGACCTTCCTTGCTAAGCACTTGCGGGCCCTTTTTACTCATATCACCCAAGCGAGTGTGCCAAAGGGCGCCCTTTTCCATCTCAGCCATCAAGCTTGCTGCTTGATCATTGATTTTTGTCTCTCCGATCATCTCATAGAGTCCATTATTTCTTGCTGCCTTGATCACTACCAAAGATCCCTTGGCCATCTTGATCTTTCCTCCCTCTACTTTGCATGTATACCCCCATGGAATCCAGCTGCCCCAATGAGATCAAATTTCTCTTCAAATCTGGAAGATACCTCACATTTCGCAGCAGCCTTGTGACTCCATGAAACATCCTCAATTAGATGTCTCCAATCCCTCTCACTTGGCAAGAATTGTCATTCCCCAAGAAGACCCTTCTATCATTGATCTCTTTGAAATTCTTGAACCATTCCTTGTGAGTGCACATATCATAAGTGCACCCGAAATCAAGAATCCACTTTCTACTGCCTTGCCTCCTGCTCACATTTGAGCACACAATAATAACATCATCTTATTGTTCCCTTTTGGCAACCGAAGCCTCTCCATTGTTGGTATGGCTTCTCCTCTCATCCCACATCCTCTTCTTGCAATCTTTCTTGAAATGGTCTTCCTTGTTGCAGTAGAAGCATCTCCTTCCTCCTCCATGTCTTATCTTGGAATGAGATCTCCCGTGGTTCTGCCCTCTACCTCTTGATTTCTCCCGGTAGTTTCCATGTTTGCTACTGCCATTCCGAGTTGCTGGCCTTCCTCTTACGAACAACCCATCACCACTTGATGTCTCCTTCATCTTGGCTTTGAAATCATGTGCCCTTATGGAATTGATCACAATTTCCTTTTTCAAAGTATCTCTTCCATACTCAATGGCATTAATCAAGTTATCAAAGCAATCAGGAAGAGAATTTAACAAAATAACAGCCAATTGTTCATTCGGAAAAATAATGCTACAACTATTCAAATCTTGAACTAGCTTATTAAAGACATCAAGATTATCTTGCAACTCTTTACTAGGGTCCATTTTAAAAGCAAAGATTCTTTTAAGAAGATAAATCTTGTTAGGAAGAGTTTTGGTAAGAAACAACTCATCTAGTTTCTTCCATATGACAGCCAAATCCTCTGAGTCTCCGCACTCCCTTATGACACTATCCAACATGTGCAAGAAAATGGTGTTGTAAGCCATCTTCTTCATCTCGGTCCGCTGGTCCTCCGTGACACTTGCTGGAAAAGCATCATCTTCTCCAATAGCCAAGTCCACTTTCTGTTGCATTAGAACAGCCTTGATCTTCCGCTTCTAAAGGGTAAAGTCTCCTTTTCCATCAAACTTCTCTACACAGAAATTTGAAGCCATCTTTTGTGGACAAGATCCCAGATTTATGCACTACCCACAAATGCTTTCTTTAACCTCAAGAACACAGATTGAAGATGGATCTTAACATCGTTCTTGAATCAACCTTCAAGAACACGATCAGATCTTGATCTTTACACCGTTCTTGAATCACCCAAGAAGTTGATCTTTGATTCTTGGAGTCTTGGCTCCGTCACCTTCTTATTCTTGCTCTGATACCCAGCTGTGCAGCTCTGATACTACTGTCCAAAGCTCTGATACCACTGTTGGAAATCACCTTGACAAGATGCCAAGGTGATGATCTTCCAAACACCCAAGTCTAGAATGACTTGTAGAAATAATTTCAGCAATCGAATACAAGAACAGAAAATCAAAGAAAGAAAGAAGACAAGCAATTTGTTATCAAAGTTCGGTAATGTGCCTACATCCCCGTGAGTTCCTCCAAACTCTCTGCACTATCTCAAATGGTTCTTACAAGTTACAGCAATCCCCTTCAAGAAACCAAGTCCTTGAAGACACCAAGAAGAGAATGAAGAAGATTACAATGCTCTCTCTCTATGCTACTCTCTCTTCTTTACAACCAGCCTCACTACAAAGAGTCCCTCTTGTGTTTATGTCTCTCACACAATTCTCTCTTGTATTTACAATTGATCTCACAATGTCACAACTTTCTCTTGTTCTATATGTGTTTTTGTAGTGTGTGAAAAAGAGGCTTGAGAACCCCTTTTATAGCCTTTCACTTCTTGGACATTCTTATGAATCAATCTCCACCCTTTAATTATGATCTCCTTTTAATCTTAGCCCTTCAACATCCTCCAAGTGGTGTTGTGCGTTTTGGTATTGTGCACACACACTTTGGAGAGTCCTAAGTCATTCTGCCCATGTGTGCCTTGGTGTGCCTGGCACCTTGGTGCTCAACAGGGCACGCCTTGGTGGTGGGGCAGAGTGAGCTTCTGAAGTCTCTGGGTGGCATGGTGTTGGTTTCTGGGCACCTAGGCGCTGGTGCACACCTGGTGTGCAACACACTGGAGGGCACGGCACTGGCTTCTGGGCGCCTAGGTGCTGGTGTTGTGCGCACACCTTTCTGCCTTTGTGCAGAAGTGCACACACTAGTGCGCATGGCCTTCCCTTGCTAAAACATGATGCACACACATGTGTGCAGCCTTCTAACATGCTGAACTTTGATACCCCACCTTTGGTTTGGACTTTAACCATTTTTAAACTATGGTTGTACCTATTTGAACCTTAGATAAATAACAACATGCCCAAAAAGAAATAAATTAAATTAACTAGCAGAAACAAAATAATAATAAAGTAAAATAAATGCAAAAACAAAAAAAACACTACTTAAAAAATGAGCAAAAATATTTTTTTTATTTTTTTATATATCTATATTTTTTTATTTTTTAATAGGCCAATGCAAATAGAAGCAAATAAAATAAAATAAAATTGCAAAAAGAAAAAAAATGAAACAAAAAAATTCTAACTAACTAGAAGAAAAATAAAATTAATTCAGACAAAAATTTAATTGTCACAAACCAAACAATTCCCTAGCAACGGCGCCAAAAACTTGTTGTGAGTTTTAAATTACTCGCAAGTGCGAGGTCGAATCCACAAGGAATTGCGATGTGAAAATATTTTTATCTAAACTAAGTGCATTTTAACCTAGTTCCAAGTTTTGAATTGTCTTTTGCAAAACAAATGTAAACTAAACTAAATTGATTTAAAGACTAATGATACAAACACTAAGATTTCTGAATCCACCCCACCAAAGTAAAGTCTATATCTTCATGTTCTATATAAAAATAATTTATCAAAACATTCTAGAATCCAATTTTAAACAAATCACAACAAATATCCCAATTAAACCAAAACAATCCAATGTATCCGTTTTTAACAAATCACAAAGGATATCCAATTTAATCAAAAACGATTCGATGTATCCATCAGATTAAACACATAGAATATCCAACAGAACAATTTAAATGCAATCAATCATAAGATTTTACTCAAATAATTGAACAGAACATTTATACTAAAAAAAACATCAGAATTGTATAAACAAATCTGAAAATATTATGCCAAACAACGGTGAGGCTTCATCTTCAACCTTAGTTGAAGATTTTACCCACTCATAATCATGAAACTAAAGTTCACAATAATAGTGTTAAACATTAAACTTTAAAACTAATAAAAGCAGTAAATTAAAAACTGACTATATATGGGGAGAAATTCCACTCGTTGTTGGGTAGCACTTCCCCTCGTGGTAGTAAAGCCTTCAAGATCCACCAGAATACTAGCAGAAGTCCTCAAGATTGCACCACGAGTGATGAAGTGAGATGGAGCTTTTATAGGGGAATTCCCGGAGTACAATGTTTTTCAAATTCAATGTGGGATACTGCTCGAGTGCGCTCGATCGCAGTCTAGTGCTCTCGACAGCATACTGGTGCACTGCAAAGCATTTTTAACCGATGTGAGATGTGCGAGTGTGCACTTGCAATCGATCCCAAGTCTGGTGTGCTCGAGCGCACTAGACATCTTCAGCTTAACCCTTGCCTACTAAAACCGCCATAACTTTCTCTAGAAAAATCATTTTTACGAGCCGTAAAATTCTTCAGAAAATAGACTTCCGGATCTTTCCAAGAATATATGGCTCATCTCCTAGTCTTTCCTGAATCAATGCAGTAAAATCCACAAAAAAAATGACTGATCTGTACAGGCAATTATGGAAATTTTAGTGAAACTCCCTTCCCAGTGCTTGTAAACTTGAAAAACAATGAAAACAACTCAAAGTAACAAATTCCTAAGCTAACAAATGTAAATTAAGTGGCCAAAATATGCAATATTTGGCACTCATCAGTTTCGTAGCCTTTTTGACTCGAGTTAGCAAGTCCTTAGAGGTCTCTTTACACCTAATGCCCTAAAACCATTTGGCTTGGGAGTCATTGGTTAAACACTCGCTACACGGGTCAATTAGAAAGCTTAATGGAACTTAACGTGGTAAAAAATCTCATGATAAAAAGAAAAAGAAAAGAAATAAAACTATGCCATTAGTGTTCATTCTGATTGGAAATTAGATGAATGTTAAGACATCGAAACACTATACATTAAAAATTATTAGGAAGCTTCATCTTTTATGTACTAATTCACACACACTAAGACGAACTTGTGATACCTTAAACCATCCTTGTGTAAGTAATTAGAATTTTAAACCCTTATTCATTGCAAATATGTGTTTATATTTTAAGCCTACTCATGAATGAACATCATAGTTTTATGTGCAACCCAAATTTCAAAAATCATGAATGATGAATTTATTGATTTTGCTTTTCAATTAGTTTTCGCTTTGTATTGCTAAGGGACTAGCAATATGTAAGCTTGGGGGTGTGATAAGTACTTAAATATTCATATTTAAGGCCCTTAATTTACAATTGTTACGCTCTTTGTTTATATATTTTAGTATATTCTACTTCATTTTTGTGTTCTCTGTTTTTTTTATAAGCTTGTGAAGAAAAGAAAGTATTTTGAAGCTTTAAAGGAAGAAAATTGAAGATCTGGAACCAGCTAGTGCGATCAAGCGCAACAATTCCACGATCGAGCGCACATGCACTCGTGCACACACTTAGAAGGCTCGAGCACAACCCTGTGCTCGAGCGCAAAATCATGAGATCGAGCGCACACACACAGAGAGGCAGCAGAGCCAGTTTTGGAAAAATGTCTTCAGGTCTTATTTTGGAAATTAGGGTTTCGGGATGTCTTTAGAACCTTATAAATAGGTCTGTAAAACATAGAAGCAATGACTTTTTTTTATCTTCCCTTTAGTTTTAGATTTAGGTCAGGAGGCCGAAGGCCAAAGTGGATTCTACGAAGAATTTGACGACTCTTCAATGGAGCTCTCTCGGGTTTCTTATTTCCTTTATTTTTATTATGTGTAACTAAACTTCTAGTAAGGGCTTAGTTGAAGCCCTAATTATGTTTACTCAATAATTCAGTATTGGCACATTTGCGATAGTTGTGTTGTGGTGCTTAACTTGATTAATGTCTGTTTTTATTTAAATTCCTCATATGTGTTTGCTTGATCGACATATGCATGTGGTATGGATTAGTTAGTTGAATCAATTTGGATGACCGAGTCCTGGGTTCAACAATAGTAACAAAAAATATCCACACCAGGTTCATGAGTTAATCAAAATGGGAAATCGAGAGCGGACCAAGCTCTAGGTCTTGTGTGGTTGTCGATTTCCACAGATCTTATGCTCTCTTAAGGAACAACTCAGTATATGATAAGTGCTTAAATATTCATATTTAAGCCCCTTAATTTACATGTGTTAAGCTCTTTGTCTATACATTTTAGTCTATTTTACTTCATTTTGTGTGTTTCACACATTTTTATAGGTCTTGGAGAAAAAGGAAGCAGTTTTGGCACTTAAGGGAAGAAGCCTGGAAATCCTAGAGCAGCTTCTGGTCAAAATGCGATCCATCGCACTACTGCATGCAATCGAGTGCACATGTGATTGTTCGCACACATGAAGGATCGAGCGCAGCAATGCGATCGAGTGCAAGACACATGCGATCGAGCGCACATGTACGGGCGTGAACAGTAAACTGTAGAACACTATTTTGGAAATAACTCTATTTTGGAAATAAAAGAGTTTTGTGTTTTAGGAAAGTTTAGGAACTCATGAGCCTTCTAGGAATACTCAAGCCCTATAAATACACCTGTAAAGCACACACAAATAATCACTTCTTCTATCTTTTACTTTTAGTTTGGAGGAGGAAACAGTGGAGAAGAATTGACGACTCTTCTCTCAGGTTTCTTCTTTCTTTATTTTTATTTTGTGTACTTAACTTTTAGTAAGGGCTTGGTTGAAGCCCTAATTATGTTTATTCAATAATTAGTATTGGCGCCTTTGCGATATTTATGTTGTGTTGCTTAACTTGATTAATACCTGCTTTTATTTAAATTCCTCATACGTATATGTCTGATCAATATGTGCATGTGGTAACATAATTAGTGGTGGATATTAAGTCCCTACGCCTTTATCTTTATTATTTTATCTTTATCAAAATCAACTCTTTTAATATTTCTATCTTTTTACATTGCGAATATAATTCTAAAACGAAATTCACCAATCCCTGTGGAGATGATCTTGCTTCCGCACACTATACTACTAAGTTGACCTTGTGCACTTGCAAGTAAAACGAGTGTTATTATTTACTTATTTATTTAGGTAGATAATCGACACAACAAGTTTTTGGTGCCGTTGCCGGGGATTGTGCTAAATTGCTGTTTAGAATTATTTCCCGTTTATTTTTCTTATTTTGTTCAATTTTATTTTCTTGTTTTTCATTAAATAATTTTTAATCTGTTTTTTTTATTTTATTTTATTTTCATCAACTGTCTAACTTAATTCTTCGTTTTTGTTATTTTCTTGCTTTCTGTTTCAGGTGTGCATCAGTACTAATTTTGGCACTGCGATCGAGCGCAAACCTAAGTGCGATCGAGCGTACTGGTGCGATTGAGCGCAGTGCTTGGAGTGCTCGAGCGCAAATAGTCCAGAGACTACCTGAGCAGCAGTACTGAAGCTGCTGCACTAAGGTATTCCTGCGGATTCATGCAAGGGCTTCGAGGGAGGAACCCAACCATCCTTCCACTTGATATAGAGAGTGAGCAGATCATTCGAAAGAGGCCTAGAAACAACTTCGAGGAGAAAGAAGAAGAATTTGAGGGTGAAGCACCAATGGAACAGCTTTACAACCAACTGCCACCCGGACGGATACCTATGAAGCAATCCTTCAATCCACAAAACCTCAACCATCCTTCATGCATAGTATATTAACCTAAGGCAGAAGACAATTATTACATATCTCCGTAGATACTCAGTGCCTTCACTCATTTTAGGGGTACACCTGCTGAGGATCCACACTTGCACCTTCGAGAATCCTGTGATCTCTGCAAGTTCCAGCATATTCGGGGCCTAGATCAAGAGGGAATCAAGTTAATTCTTTTCCTTTTTTCTTTAAAAGATAATGCTAAAATGTGGTATCATTCATTGCCTGCAGATTCCATCCACACTTGGGAAGAGCTATCTAGTAGATTTCTAAGGAAATTTTTTCCAGCCCAAAAGACAAAGCAGATGAGGAAGGAGATTCAATCCTTCCAATAGAGGGATGGAGACCTTTTCTTCGAGGCATGGGGACACTTTAATGAGCTGCTACTCAAATGTCCACATCACAATTTACCTTAAGATGAGCTGGTCCTAGCTTTCTATGAAGGTTTGAGTGGTATATATCAAAGTATAGTGGATTCCAGTTGTGGAGGTGTGCTGATGGAGAAGACTAGTGAAGAAGCCATGGAGCTATTTGAGACATTAAGTGAGCACACCCAACAATTCTCCTCAAGAGATAGACAAGGAATTAAAAGCAAGGGTATGTATGAGGTGAGCTTTATGGATTTTCGAATCAAATGGTTGCTATGGAAAGAAAGCTAGACATGTTCATAAAAGCCATGGCTGATCAGAACAACTCACCTAGTCCACAGGCTACACAACACCAGGTATATGCTATATGCTCTCATTTTGATCATAATACTTATACTTGTCCTCTGTATTCAACTATAGATCAAGAGCAAGCAAATTATGAGGGACCGAACAGCGCATATACAAATACCTACAATCTTGGATGGCAGAACCACCCCAACCTCTCATGGATCAACACTCAAAATGCTTTGAATCTTCAAGGACAGCAGCGACACTTCCAACCAGTAGCCCAACCAGTGCTGAAATCAGAAAATAGTGACCTAGAGAGTCTTATGAGGCAATTGATTACTTCACAAGAATAGTTCATGACTGAGCAAAGAAAAATCACTACGAAACATGAGCAAGCCTTTCAAAGACTCGAGGAATAAATGGGGAAATTGGCTAAGGAGCTAAGTGAAAGAAAGTTGGGTGAACTTCCAGTCCAACCACTACCTACTCCAAGAGGACATCAACAACTAAATGCCATGACAACTTTAACAAATGGTAAGATCATTGGAGCTTATGAGCCTGCACAAGAAACTACATCCAAGGTAAGTGAGATGGAGAAGGTAAATGGTGAGAAGGTTGAAATCAAAAGATATAATGCATTAAAATTACCCTCAGATAATATAAAATGTTTTAATGTATGCATGACGCAAAGTGTTGTTGATGAAGCTTTTTAGGTCCATCACATTGATCCAGTAGAAACCGTTCTTACCTATAGTGTCCCAAGATCGGATATTGAGCCCAAATGCAAGGATGTGACTGATGACATCATTGACACTATGCACCTCATTGAAGCCTCTCCAAAGCATCAAAGTAAGTACACTGATCTATTTGATATTTATGTGCCTACTAATACTATTTTCCCTTTTATTGTACAGACACCTAACTTGGAATTCAAGCAGTTGCCAGAACACTTACCTTATGCTTATATGGGAGAGAATAAGACACTTTCTATGCTAGCTGCTGCCACTCTTACTTTTCGAAAAAAATAAGGCTTAGTCCGGCTGAAGACATTAAACTTAGCACTCATAGGAGGCACCCCATAGCTTATCCTTTTCATTTTAGTACTTTTATTTTAGTTATAGCTATATTTACATATCTAGTTTATATATTTTGTTTTCCGGAACAATGTTTATTTTTCTTTGTCAGGCACTTAGAGCGTGCATCCAGTTCAAGTTTGGGGGCGTGTTACAAGCAAAGCAAGCAACCTAGTTCTCTATCTCCCAGGTCAAATCTTTCCATGCCACACACATTAGGGACAATGTGTATTTTAAGTTTGGGGGTAGTGGGAGATGCTAGATACTATCACACATATACTTGAAACACATGCACACATTAAGTCTCAGTTTTTTTTTTTTTTAGGAAGATAAATGCATGTTTTTTTTGTAAACAAAAATTTTGGTTGATTTTAAAATTTGATAACACTTCATTAGTAAGCTTAAAAGCTAGAACACATAGTATTGCAATGGGAATTTTATAAAGTTTAGTTACTTACCTCAAGGCACCTAAGAATTCAGAGTTTGATCCAAATTTGCACAAGCACATTTAACATGCATTTGTGTGGGGTATAACATATAATTCTCTTGTATATGTTTCCATAATCGAACTATAATCAGATAACTTATTGAAAGGAACACTTTGGCATAAGAAAAATAAAGAAAAAAAATATAAAAAAAATGTTCATCATGCAAAAAGTGATTAAAAAGCTTATAATGATTAGTAAAAACTTTCCACTGAGTAACTGGGCCTCTTGCCTCAGTAAGCATTGAGTGTTCACGTCAAAAGGTGGGAATTTCATTAAGAAGTATAAAAACCAGTTAGTTCTGTAGCCTTTTTTATTCGAGTTAGTAAATCCTTAGGGGTGTCTTTACACATAATGCCCTAAAACCATCTGGTTTGGGAGTCATTGGCTAAACACTCGTTACAAGGGTCAAATAGAAAGCTCGATGGAACTCAACATGGCAAAGATCGCACGATGAAAGAAAAAGAAAGAAGAAGCAAATATTATGCCATTTTTTGTTCTCTTTGATAAGGAATTCGATAAAGGTTTGGGCATCGAAATCCTATACACTAAAATTATATGGAAGCCCCATCTTTTATGTGCTAATTCATCACACACAAATCAAACTTATGATACCTTAAGCCAACCTTAGGTAAGTAACATGAACTTTTGAAAATCCTTTTTCAATACAAAAAGTTGTTTGTATTTTAAGCTTACTCATGAACTGTTATCATAGTTTTTTGTGCAACCCAAATCTTTGAGTATCATGAAAGTGAATTTATTTTTAATTTTGTTCTTCATTTAGTTTTTAGTTTTGTTTTGCTAAGGGACTAGCAATATGTAAGTTTTGGGGGTGTGATAAGTGCTTAAATATTCATATTTAAGCCCCTTAATTTACATGTGTTAAGCTCTTTGTCTATACATTTTAGTCTGTTTTACTTCATTTTGTGTGTTTCACATGTTTTTATAGGTCTTGGAGAAAAAGGAAGCAGTTTTGGCACTTAAGGGAAGAAGCCTGGAAATCCTAGAGCAGCTTCTGGTCAAAGTGCGATCGATTGCACTACTGTGTGCAATCGAGCGCACATGCGATCGTTCGCACACATGAAGGATCGAGTGCAGCAATGCGATCGAGTGCAAGACGCATGCGATCGAATGCACATGTACGGGAATGAATAGTAAACTACAGAACCCTATTTTGGAAATAACTCTATTTTGGAAATAAAGGAGTTTTGTGTTTTAGAAAAGTTTAGAAACTCATGAGCCTTCTAGGACTACTCAAGCCCTATAAATACACCTGTAAACCACACACAAATAATCACTTCTTTTAATCACTTCTTCTATCTTTTACTTTTAGTTTGGAGGAGAAAATTGTGGAGGAGAATTGACGACTCTTCTCTTGGGTTTCTTCTTTCTTTATTTTTATTATGTGTACTTAACTTTTAGTAAGGGCTTGGTTGAAGCCCTAATTATATTTATTCAATAATTAGTATTGGTGCATTTGTGATATTTATATTGTGTTGCTTAACTTGATTAATACCTGCTTTTATTTAAATTCTTAATATGTATATGTCTTATCAATATGTGCATGAGGTATCGACTTGTTAGTTAGATCAATTTGGATAACCGAGTCCTGGGTCTGACATTAGTAACAAAAGATATCCACACTGGATTCTTGGGTTAATCAACATGGGAAACTGGGAGTAGATACCATGCCCTAGGTCCCGTGTGGTTGTCGATTTCCACAGATCCTATGCTCTCTTAAGGAACAACTCAGCATACACTATGTTGAATCCCTTGAGAGAGAAAAGAGTTAGAGTAGATATCATGCCTAACTCGTTGCTTAGGGAGATCAATAGCTTAAGGAGTAGATACCATGCCCTTAGGTTGACAAACATTAGGTATTCATGACATGAGTAAAGCATTGGCATACTGTTTCATTGTGGTAACATAATTAGTGGTGGATATCAAGTCCCTATGCCTTTATCTTTATTATTTTATCTTTATCAAAATCAACTCTTTTATTATTTCTACCTTTTTACATTACGAATATAATTCTAAAACGAAATTCACCAATCCCTGTGGAGATGATCTTGCTTTCGCACACTATACTACTAAGTTGACCTTGTGCA
Organism: Bretschneidera sinensis; assembly: GCA_023935145.1. Lineage (NCBI taxonomy): Eukaryota > Viridiplantae > Streptophyta > Magnoliopsida > Brassicales > Akaniaceae > Bretschneidera > Bretschneidera sinensis. Next base: position 124,587,279 of record CM043699.1, read on the forward strand.
CTTGCAAGTAAAACGAGTGCGATTATTTACTTATTTATTTAGGTATATAATCGGCACAACAGTATACACCATGCTGAATCCCTTAAGAAAGAGAAGAGTTAGAGTATACACCATGCCTAACTCGTTGCTTAGGGAAATCAATAGCTTAAGAAGTGGACCAAGCCCTTAGGTTGACAAACATTAGGTATACATGGCATAATTAAAGCATTAGCATACTGTTTTATTGTGGTAGCATGATTAGTGGTGGATATCAAGTCCCTGCGATTTTATCTTTATTAATTCAAACTTAATATTTATTTCTATCTTTTTATATTGTGAAACTAATTCTAAAGCAAAATTTACCAATCCCTATGGAGATAATCTTGCATTTGCACACTATGCTACTGTTGACTTTGTGCACTTGCAAGTAAAACAAGTTCGATTATTTGCTTATTTATTTAGGTAGATAAACGCACAATAGTAATGAACTTGGAATCACATCAATAGAGAATTAAATCTCCTTATTAGGAGGTAAACCAAATAATTCTTCAGGAAATACCTCCGAATAATCTCTCACAACCGATATCTCTTCCAACTTTTTACCTTCCTTACCATAATCCACCACATATGCTAGGAATCCTCACACCCTTTCTTCAACCACTTAGTAATAGTCATGGCAGAAATAAGACAACTTGAGAGTATCTTACGTTCCCCTGAAAACTAAACTTTTAGTGCCCAAGTATTCTAAACACAGAATTCTTCCTAAAACAATCTACCTAGGCATGATATGCTGACAACCAATTCATTCCTAGAATTATATCAAAAATCTATCATACTTAAAGGCAGTAAATCTACTTTAAATTCTTTCTCACTCATAAGAATAACATATCTGCAATATACACTTCTGATCACAACCTTATCTCCAGTAAGAACCTCAACAATAATATTATGCATCAATAGACTTCATAAACACATTAGATGCAAAGGAATGAGCTACACCGTGATCAATTAACAATCTAACAGGCCTATCAAAAATATATATCATACTCATCACAACATCAGGAGTAGTATTTAATGCTAGATCAAAGCATAAACTCTACTCTCTTTACGCTACGTCTAACTGCCTAACCTCATCTCAGAAACTACTCATCTTCCCAAAGATCTACCCCATATACTCCCAGATCCAACTTTTCTCTTTAATTGTCCTCTCCCCACACCTCCAACATTCATCTCTACCGATCTCCCCAATGGACAATCCATACTGATATGTCCACCTACTCCACATGCATGTCATATCAAAGTAGGACAATTCTGTGATAAATATCCTATCGAATTACATCTTTAACATACCCCGCACTCTCTATCAAATAGAACACTACTACCTCCCCTGGGTAGTACATTCTCACCTCTACCAAATCCTTCAATTCCCATAGGTTGTTTCCTAAACCTAAAGGTCCCACAAATGGAACTCTGAGCTACAAAAGCTACAAACCCTGCTTGTCTCTAACTCTACATCATAGGTACTTGTGAATATGAATGCCCTCTCTAGGGTGGTCTCCCACTCTGAACATTCATACCACCACCACCTCTAGAACCTTCTTGTCTAGGCCTCTTCAACCACTCTCTCATTCCTTTAAACTCCATTATATCTTTCTCAATTTAAAGTGTTGTATACACTAATCTAGCATAATTCACATGCATCATGTAAGATAATTTCGATCTGATCTCAAAATTTAATCCATCCAAGAATCTTTTACACTTCTTCTCCTCTATATCCACCGACTCCAACACAAACCTTGATAATACTACAAATTTGTTATCATACTGAGCCACAGTTAATACATTTTGCCTCAAGTAAATGAAATTTCTCTCCTGCTGAGCTCTAAAGGTATATGGAAAGTATTTATCAAAGAAAACTTCTTTAAACCTACTATAGGTTAAGATTTTATCAACATCTTCACTCACCCTAGGAAGAGTATCCTCCTATTATTTAGCAACTTATCCCTACAACTTAAATGAAGCAAAGGCAACCTTTTGCCTATTCATCACTAGTAATAAACCAAAAATCTCTCTACATATATCACCCACAGCTCAGCCTTATAAGGATTTACAGATCCTTAAAACTATGGTGGATTCAACTTAATGAATATAAAAAAGCAGCCTCCCTACATCTCACCATCTCCAACCTGAACATCATGTCTTACTAGATTTACAACTGCATTAGGTTAAGCTCTAACCTTCTCATCTAGTATCCTCTGTAAACTATCAGTTTTATCTTCTATTGCATTCATCCTCTCTAAAGCACAAGCAAGAGCTTCTTCCAGCTCACCTCTCCCAACACTAGATTCTCTCATACCTCTATTAGTACCAACGGTACTACCCACATGTTCCCTTTTAGGAACTACAGACTCAACCTCCATCGCAGCTTTAACTCTTCTAAATATTATAGGTCTACCACACCCTCTCTGATTTATAACTCTACCTCTAGGTCTGGTACATCCACGTGGCATCCTCAGACTCTGCATTAAAATATAATTTATTTTAATCTTCCACTTTCTTACATTTTATGTAGTCTACTAAATTATAAAATCTAATGTCCTGATACCAAAATTGTAATGACTCAACCTTAGTTGGCCACCCCAGAGACGATGTCATCACATTTTGTCATCCCAGTGTGACATATATGAAACAATATAGAAATATAAATCAACTGAAATTAAAAATTACATCCAATTCTCAACTCTTTTCAGAGGAGATACATCATCATTCTCCTATCAGAAACAATATATAAATATAAAAATTGCGATGAACAGTTTTTTTATTAAAAAAATTCTTTTTTTGTTTTTCATAATGTTTGAAGACTTGACCACGGGATTTACTTAAGGTAATTACTCTGATATCAGCTCTAAACTCTATATGTCCTAGCTGTTGCTTAAAAAATTTCAACAATGAGGAGGGAGCTTCACATGCTCATTGAATTAAATTTACTAAAAGTACTCAATTTTATACTTTTAGTCATATCTTATAATTCAATCATTTCTAATTCATCATAATTAATCATTTATCTCTTCAAATATAATAATTCAATCTTTCAAATAATCTTCCAATATTCATTCATCTATTATCTCATATATAATTCAATAATAGCATTCTTTCATCTGTACTCATATCATAATTCTTACCATTTATCAATCTCTTTTTAAATCAATCATCAAACCATAACATTTCAAATAATATATTTCATATATCAAACATATCAATTTTCTTCTTATATATTTAATCATCTCAAGATTATCAATTTAACATCATTATTCACCTTGTTATGAGGTTCCCATCAACAATCATTCATTCAAATAATTTTATTGTATTATCCTTTCATATTTCCTTCTCATCATACTTGTCTTTCTGTGAGACTCATATGTCTATCAATAATTCATAGTTAAGATTGATGTTTTAGTATATCAAACAGCAATAATAAAATAATCAATAACATAAATGCATGAATTTAAATCATCTTTCTTTATTTCATTCTCATCACATCATCTCTCCATACATTCAACGTACGAGAATCACTCTATATTATTAAAGTATAGGAAATATCAATCTTTGGTATATGAGAACGTCTTCTCACATATTGATATGTTTCAGCCAGACCAGCTACATTCTCGGTCTTCCCTTTATGCATATGATTAACAACATGCAAGCAAGCATATATCAAAGCATACAATTCAACTAACTCTTTATTAAAATTATTATTTTTGTTTCTTTATATATCATCTATATTTATCAATAACGGCTGGCTGTCAATAATTTCGTTTCTCTTTAAAAATATACTCCATCAGTTCTTATCAGTAACGACCCATCTCGGGTTGGCCACCCCTGAGACAGTGTTGTCACTTTTTGAAAATCCCAACACGGCACATATATGCAACAATAAAAGTAATACTAACAGAAAGTTTCGCTTCAATCCTCAACCCTTAACAGGGAAGATACATCAATCTGATCTTTTCTTAAACATAATATACAACGTAAAATGCATGAATATTTACAATTTAATTTATATTTCATTTTCTCATTAGTCTGAGGAGGTGGACACGTATGTGGCTTATAGAAAATGATTTTGTTTGACTCTTAACCCATTAGACTATTTGTCCTGTCTGCTACCTGAAATCATTATACAATGATGGATGAGCTTCACAAGCTCAGTGAATTAAATTTACTAGAAGTATTCAATTTGTATAAATATCCCTTTAATATTTAGTCATTTATATCTCATACAACTTGATAATAATATTCTGTTATCACTACACATATCATAAATCTCATTCTCTATCAATCTCTTCTTCTTATGTATTAGTTCACCTTAAGACCATCAATTATCTCATAATTACCTCGTTATGAGGTTCCCATCATAAAGTCTACCATTTAGATGGTTCTTATCATATTATACTTCTATGTTTCTTTCTCACCATAATTGTCTCTCTGTGAGACTCATTCATCTATAAATAAATGTACAATAACAAACAACACTTCAACATTTCAGTAGTACAATCAATATTTAAAACAGATCCAATGCATGAGTTATTATTAGGGAATGTCTTCCCACATGTTGACATGTTTTTATCTTAAACCGACCCCCTACTAGTTCTTTTATTTCCAGCATATACCGACTGTCACGGTATTTATTTCAAGCTGTCACGGTTTTCCTTTATTTCCAGCATATACCAACTGTCACAGTTTTTTAATTAAACCGACCCTCTCCCGGTTCTTTTATTTAATGCATATGCATATGAACAATTATATGAAATACGCATATGAACAACAACATAAAAACAAACATGAATTCAAATATTTAAATTAGCTATCCCGATTATTCTCAAATTATTATTTGAAAATTTTCATTAAATTCCTCTCCTCATAAATCACATCAAATCATCAATCATAGCTTGTCAAGATCCACTAAATTTCACATCCTCATAAACGGTATCAAAACATCACCATAGCTCATCAAGAATTTCACTTATTGTTTTTATTATTAAATTAACTAATTATTCCAAAAATATTATTTCTCATAAAATAATTATCTACACATCTACTATTCCTATCACACCTATAAACCAATTTTCATTTATCACCAAAGCATAAGTTAATAGTTTATTCTAATATTATCAGTAGATATTTTATATTTATCTTGATTATTTTAAATAAATCTAACTCACCACATAGCACTTAGAGCTACACGTGGATTACCTTCTTGCCTTTCCTGCTCCTCTTAGCAATTTCCCCCGATTGCTGATAGTCAACACTTAACATAATATTTATATTGAAAATTTTAATTTATTCTTCAATTCTTTATAATTCAAACCCTTTGAAATTTTCCACTTTGAATTCTAGGAAATTTCATGTATACTAAAATTCAAAAAATAAACTTCACGTTATTACTTCTTATTTTTCTTAGAGCTTCCTGATGTTCTCTATAAAATTCTCCCGTAAACCCCTTCAAAATTTTGCTCTTTCGACCTTTCTTTCGGTCCCCAAATGTTTAGTGAAATAGAGTAGCTTGAATTGAAGAAAGGAGAAAACAAATATTTGCTAAGAAAAATTAAAGCAAGGCAAAAGTTTTATATATATTATTTTAATTTCATGTTATATTTATTAATTTATTTTTTTACCCATACTTTAAGAATACAGTGTTACAATTCTACCCACCTTATAAAAATCTGGGAAGAGACCGGTCTAATTGAAAAACTGTGACAGCCGGTATATATTGGAAATAAATACCGTGACAGCCGGTATATGCTGGAAATAAAAGAATCAGGAGGGGGCCGATCTAAGATAAAAACATGTCGACATGTGGGAAGACGTTCCCTAATAATAATTCATGCATTGCATCTGTTTTAAATATTGATTATATTACTGAAATGTTGAAGTGTTGTTTGTTATTATACATTTATTTATAAATGAATGAGTCTCACAGAGAGACAGTTATGGTGAGAAAAAAACATAGAAGTATAATATGATAAGAACCATCTAAATGGTAGACTTTGTGCTGGGAACCTCATAACGAGGTAATTATGAGATAATTGATGGTCTTAAGGTGAACTAATACATAAGAAGAAGAGATTGATAGAGAGTGAGATTTATGATATGTGTAGTGATAATAGACTCTTATTATCAAGTTATATGAAATATAAATGACTAAATATTAAAGGGCTATTTATACAAATTGAACACTTCTAGTAAATTTAATTCACTGAGCTTGTGAAGCTTATCCCTCATTGTACAATGATTTCAGGTAGCAGACAGGACAAATAGTATGGTGGGTAAGAGTCAGACGAAATCATTTTCTGTAAGCCACGTACGTGTCTACCTCCTCAGACTAATGAGAAAATGAAATATAAATTAAATTGTAAATATTCATTAATTTTACGTTGTATATTATGTTTAAGTCAATATTAGATTGATGTATCTCCCCTGTTGAGGGTTGAGGATTGAAGTGAAACTTTCTGTTAATATTACTTTTATTGTTGCATATATGTGTCATGTTGGGATTTTCAAAATGTGACAACACCGTCTCGAAGGTGGCCAACCTGGGATGGGTCGTTACATTATCAGTCTATCAATTCAAAGATATAACTTCTTCATATAATTATTGTCCAAGATATCATTTATTCATTTTTATATACTTTATCTATCAACCAATATCATATATCATAAATATATCATCCAATCATATAATTCAATAATTAATTCAAATATCATCATTTTATATTTCATATTTATTTCGATGACTAAAAGTAAATCTAACTTACCTAGTAGCACTTTAAGCTACACTTGGATAACCTATTTTCCTTTCTTGTTACCCAATTGTTGATCACCAACACCTATCATAATATATTTATTAAATTTCTATATATTCTTAAATTCTTCCATAATTCATACTTTTAAATTTCTATACCCAATTCCAAGTAATTTCATGTATGCATAAAAATTTAACTGTCTCAAATTTCAAATTTCAATATTTTAAACAAAAATTCTTTTCGTTCTTGCTTAAATTCAAATTCAAAGTTTATTTCAATAAATACTAAAAATAACTTCAATTCTTCAAACTTTCATAATAAATTTACGGTTTTGAAATTCATTATTTACAATTCTTCCATTCTATAATTACAGTTTTGCCAGTATCTCATTAAAATCAAATTTTCATCATTTTTTCCTTAAAAAAGATTCTAAAAAATTATAGAAAATTTTAAAAATATATTTTCTTCCACCAAATTTTCTAATTAATTTCCTTAACCTCGTTCCATATTTTTCTTTAAAATTCTTTCATTTCAAACTTCAAATTTCATAATTTTTAGTACTTTCTTATTCAAAAAAATTTCTAACTCTTTCCAATAAATTTCTCAATTGCATCTTTCAAAAATTACATCAAATTAATACTAAACCTTTCATCTATGTATTACATAATTCAATATAATATCAATTACTTCTTTACTATTGTTTTTAAGGGTACATGTATTACAACTCTGATCCTCTAGCCTATTGAGATGTACTCTTGTCTCTTTTACTCAGCTTTTTAAATCCTAACAACTTTGCAAGTAAATTTTATGTACTTTTCCATGCATTTTCTAGATTTTCTCATGTGAGCTTTAATTTTTAGTTCATGGTTGTACTTGTGCTTGGATGAATATTTGCCTTATGACTGTTTAGATATTATGAATGCTCTTTATTTTCTCTCTGTCCTTATCTGTTACATAGTTACCCTTTTATGATGATGTCAAAAAGAGGGAGAAAACTATATGATTATTATGTGAATGTGTGATAAAAACCTCCTTAAATTGACTATCAATAGATTAACAATCTTTATTTGATGGAAATTGATGATGAAAATGAGGTAACCAATTTTTCATTATCAATTTCATTGCTAAAGGAAGAATTGGTTACCCTCATTTCATCATCAATTGCCATCAAACAAAGATTGATAATCTCTTGATAGTCAATTTCGCTTTCTGAAATGTATTTATCATCATCACTCCAAGTGGTTGCAACCATAGCTTTCTTCTTAAAGTTCTTGTAAGATTTCTTTGTTGTAGGAGAATCCACCTTGAAGTGCCTAGGTTTCTTGAAACCAAAGCACACAATAGGATCTTTCTTGATTGAATTGTCCTTTGTATAAGATTTCTTTCTCTTTCTCAAGAATTTTTGAAACCTCTTTGTATGAGAGCCATTTCTCCATCTTCCTCGCTACTTTCATTCTCGTCTTCTTCCACTTGCTTGTTTTTGGTAGCCTTGAGTGCAATAACATTCTTCTTTTTCTTTAACTCTTCATCAACAATCTTTTTCATGACATTCATATCATAAGTTAACAGAGAGCCAAGAAGTATATCAACGTCAAGTTTGTCAAGATCTTTGGCTTCTTCAATGGCCGTACTCTTTGATTCCCAAGCCAGTGGTATAGCTCCAAGAATCTTCCTAACCAAATCACAATCTTCATAATTTCTACCAAGAAGCTTCAAACCATTAATGATGTTACTAAACCAAGAATACATTTCTGAAATGGTTTCGATAGGGAACATCATAAAAGCTTCATATTCAAACATAACTCTATAGATTTTTAATTTTTTCACTTGATTAGTGCCTTCATATGTAATTTCAAGTTTGTCCCAAATTTCTTTAGTTGAAACACATGCATAAATTTTATTGTATTCATTAATATCTAAAGCAAAATGAAGTATACTAGTAGCTCTACTATTTAAGGACGCCATTCTATAATCATCATCAAATTCTATTTTAAGTTTAGGCATTGTAGCTTTTACTTCACCAACTGTGACTTTATTTACTACAATTCTAGGTCATTCTTCAGTGATTTTCCATAAGTTATAGCTTGACCTTCTACAAAGATTTTCATTCTATTTTTCCAATAGTTATAGTTAGTTCCATTAAACAAGGGAAACCTAATATAAGAGTGACCTTCATTATACATATTAGAAGGGATATGATCTACTCGGGATTTTAAGCCTATTAATGAGAACAATGCTATGACAAGAATTGTAAACTAAAGTGCAACCCAAGATGGGGGGTGAATTGGGTTTTAAAATTTTTTGCCCACAATAAACAATTTCATACAATTATGAAATCAACCAAGAACAACAAGAATAATATTGCTAGAAATTAAAAGATTAAAAAATAAGAAAGTGCAGACTCGGTTTATAGTGGTTCGACAATATCGAAAACTTTTCAACTCCAAGTCCACTTTCTTCAAGGAGACTCCTTGAAGTATTTCACTAAATCAACAAGCAACTTCAGAGGTGTTTCTCAAACCTTTACAAAGTTCTCTTCCAAGGAATTTTACACTTAGGTATTTAGCACCTAAACACTTCTAAGAGTTACATCAACTCTTCCTCTTATAATGATTGAAATTTATGATTTAATATTGGTACAACAAATATTACAATAAATGCCTACAAGTGAAGAGTATCTCTCTTTCAAGACTAAAGCTTTAAAGAGAGCTTAATAAGAATTTTTGAAAGATTTGAAGAGTTATAAATGAGCACTATAAGAAATTTAGTGTTCTTGATTGTTAGGTTTGCTCATTTCAAAGGGATTTATATAGTCTTAACTCCATATGGCTGTTACACATAAGGTATGGTCATTTGGAGCATTAAATACTCTGACCCGTGCTTTCTTTTCAAAAATTAGCCGTTATTTTTGAAGGTTTAGTCTACTGAATCAATATAAAATAAGGTTTTTAGCATCAAGTGCCTTCATTCAATTTGCTGGACCAAAGGGACATAACTCTCTGTCCTTCATTCAATCGACTAGATGAATCATTCAGTCAATTGGGTCAAAGACCAGAAGATTATATCCTTCATTCAGTTGATTGGATGATTCATTCAGTCGACTAGATCAAAGGGCATGACTTCATGTCCTTCATTCAGTTGATTGAATCCCCTGAAACAAATTTTTTCTGTTTTTGATTATACTTATTAAATTGATACCAGTTGATATGATTTTGTCAAAATTATTTGTAAATAAAATAAGCCATAAATAAAGTTAGGTAATTGAGAGAAGATTTACAATTACATCAACTACCTTAGGAGCTTCTAATCTTGTTCTTTAGACTTCTCTGAGGTGCAAACACGTCTCCAAATAAAAATACCTGAAATGCTTAAATACTTGGATAAAATTGGTTAAATCAATTCAATTTAGTTTTGTCATTGTTAAAATTAAGTTAGGGGTCAGCAATCTCCCCCTTTTTGATATGATAAAACCATTTTAAGAAAAGGGGGAGAAAATTGTATGATTATTGTATAAATGTGTGATAAGGGTATACAAAGATTAAATGGGAGCTTTGCTTTTTAAAATATTTAATTGTTTTATACAATACCTTGGTTGGTTTATATTTGAACTTTATAGGATGTTTTTATCATAAAAACAAAGAAGACTCTATCCAAAAAATTTCGAAAACAAACAATTAGAATTTAAAAGTGTTTTTCTTAAAATGGTTTTGTTATCATAAAAAAAGGGAGATTATTGACCCATAAATTGATTTTAATAATGGCAAAACTAAATTGAATTGATCTAACCAATTTTATCTAAGTGTTTAAGCATTTAATGTCTTTTTATTCAAAGATGTGTTTGCACCTTAGAAGAAGTCTGAAGAACAAGAAAAGAAGCTCTTAAGGTAGTTGATGTAATTGTAAATCTTCTCTCAATTACCTAGCTTTATTTATGGCTTATTTTATTTTCAAGTTAGAGGACAACACTACATTTGGACAATTTAGCATACATTGATTCTTCCTGTAAGTAAAGAAGTACCACTTTCAAATGCTCTAAGTGAGCCTCCATAGATTTGCTATACACCAATATGTCATCAAAGAAGACTATAACAAAATTTCTGAGGTAGTCTTCAAAGATTTGATTCATTGTAACTTGGAAGGTGAAGGGTGCATTTGTCAAACCAAATGGCATGACTAAGAACTCATAGTGGCCATGGTGACTTCTGAATATAGTTTTCTCAATGTTTTTGGTGTGTATTCTAATTTGATGATACCCTGCTCTTAAATCCAATTTTGAGAAATTCTTTGCACCACGTCGTTCATCTATCAATTAATCCGCAATTAGTATGGGAAAACTATCCTTGATTGTTACTGCATTGAGTCCTCTATGATCCACACAAAACCTACAAGTTTCATCCTTCTTTTTTACTAGCAAGACAGGAGAACTATAGGGGTTTGTGCTGTGTTGAATCGGTCCCATTTGGAGAATGTCTTTCACCAGCCTTTCAATTTCTGTCTTCTAGAAATGTGGATATTTGTATGGCTTGATGTTGACAAGGACAACATTTGATTGCAATTAGATCTTGTGATTTACTTTTCTTGTAGGAAGTAAGCCTTGTGGCTCATTAAAGACTATCTTAAATCCCCCTAGCAAGTTCTAAATTTGGGGATCTATAGATGCTTTAAAACTCCTATCTTCTTATATTGGCTCTGCAGTATTAGTGATAGACATTAACATGAAACATGTGCACATATAATCATTAAGAGTCATATTTCTTAGTGTGCTATAGCCCACTATATCTTACTCCACTCTTTGTTTTCCCTATAACAGAATAGGTTTCCCATTCCATAAGAACTCCATTGTCAATGTCCTAAACCAAATCCTAGGCCTAAAAGCCTAAAAACCCACACCAAAGCCAAAAGCCCAGATAATTACCTTGAAACCCGAATCAAGAATTGGTCTAGACCTGTTGGACTGATCGACCCAAAACCCACATCGATTAGTCCGACTGTTGAACCGATTGGCTTATAAAACACTAAGTCGATTAGTTTCGTCTTTATTCCAAATCTTTCGGATTTCATTATGTGAATCTTTCTTTGACCTTCAGCATCTATCCAAAAAGATAATGAAACATCTTTACCATCAATCACGATTATGAGTTTATTCCCATAATATTTGAAGAATATGTTGATAATGGAAATCTTCTTACCATAATCCATTTTGATAACCGTCAATCTCACTGTTCATCCCTATTTACCTTAGATTCGTTTTTACCTAAAAATACCCCCTCCACCATCATTTCCAAAAAATAACAAGAAGATACAGAAAAATATGCAAAATAACTATACTCCATTCCTCATCTTCCTAGATAAAATTCTAGCCAAATCTCCTTACAAAACACTAACCAAAGTTTTGTTCTTTATGAAATTGGTTCTCTTCTTCAAGAATAAGTCCAAGTTTAATCCACAGGAGCAAAAAAGATCTTTGAGGACTATTCCACAAACCCACACATGGGGCTTAGATTACTTCTAAAAGGTTAGAGAATTCAATTTCTTTATTTTACTGTACTACTTTGCTTGAGAATAATCCAAACAATATGAATGCCACAATGTATGAGCTACCACGACTTAATGAGTTCATACATGACATTTAGATTTCAAATGATTAGGATTGTATGTTATGCATAAAGTTCATTAATAATTTCACCTTAGATCTATGAACTAACCATTGTTTATGTTGGAAATCACTTTCACAAGATGCCCATGTGGTAATCTTCCAAACACTCAAGTCTAGAATGACTTGTAAAAAGAAATACAATAATCAAAAGCAAGAAAGAAAAGAACACAAGCAATTTGTTATCGAGGTTCGGCAATATGCCTACGTCCTCGTGAGTTCCTCTGAACTCTCTCCATTAAATCAATGGTTCTTTACAATTTAGCAACCCTATCTAAGAAACTCATGTTCTTGAAGAAACCAAGAAGAGAAGATGAAAAGATAAGAACTATTACAATGCTCTCTATCTATACTAATCTCTCTTCTTTACAACCAGCCTCTCTACAATGAGTCCCTCTTGTATGCCTGTGTCTTTGCACTCTCACACAATTATCTTATTCATGCATATGTCTCACAAGTTACATTACATCACATTCTTGTGTTATCACACACACACTTAAGATTGAACCTAGGTGACCCTTTATATAGTGCACCAACTTCTTGTCCAATCTTGTGTGTCATTCTCCACCCTTATATCATGATGACCAATCAACCATGGCTCTCCACCAATCCTAAGTGGTGCTATGCATTTTAACCTTGCATCCACACACATAAAAAGAGGCTGAAACAAGCTATCCATGTGTGCCTCAGTGTGCCTAGCGTTGCAGCCTTGAACAGGGGGCGGTGCGGCTCTTGGCAACACCCCTTTTTACCTCCTTGCTGGGCGATGCAGCGCTGGTGAGCGGGCGCTATGGCCTTGACTCTTCTCTAGCACCTCCCTTGCTGGGCACTACAGCCTTGGTGAGGTAGAGGTGCAGCGCACACTGATGCTGGCCCTCTCTCAAATGTGCGCACACTGGTGCGCACACATTTTCCATCTTGTGTGCTGAAGCGCACACACTAGTGTGTCTTTCTTTACCTTGCTCCAAAGTGTCGTGCACACTTATGTGCACTCCTTTAACATGCTGAACTTCACTTTTCCACCTTTTGTTTAAACCTTAACCATGTTTAAACCTTAGACAAATACCAATAATCTCTACCTTTGTCTAAGCGTTTAAACCCAAACCATTGTGCAAAGAATTTCAGGATCCAAACTCATCTTGAGTCATCAATCAATCGACTCTAATCCTAAGAAGTCCAAGGCAATGATTGGACCTTCTTAGAGGTAAAACCTTGGTGCCTAAATCTGCAGGACTTTCCTCCGTGGCCTCTTGTCAACATGAATGCATAATTTCGTACCATTTTTTGGAATGTAATAGTACCAAACATCCATATGCTTCATCCTCTCATGGAACATCGGATCCCTCCATAAAGGCCACACACTTTGGCTATCTAAAGACACCACCACTTGCTCTTTTAGGACCATCCACTCGTCCAACAACCCTTTGCACCCCATAGCCTCCTTTATGGCTTCCGTAGCCGCTATGCATTTTACCTCAATTGTTATGAGTGCTACCACTGACTGCCACTGAGCCTTCAAGTACCTCAGCAACCACTTCATCCTAAGCCAATGCTTCTTTCCAGGACTACTCACAAATCTGCTGAGAACACCCATTGCCCGAGAAACCCTTAACCAGTTTCTCTCATTTTCTTGGATTATACACATCTCAAGGATCTTTTGTGTAAGGCTGAGATCCTTCCTCTCGAACTCCTTACTGAGTTGAGATGTAAACCTTTTTATCCTCTTCCTACTGTTCCAAACCAACAGCACATCAATGACATAGATAAGGATACTCACCATCTTTTCCACCTTGTATCTAGGTGAGAAAGTTTCTGTGAAATCTATGTCTTTTATTCTTGTGAACCCATTCACCACCAGCCTAGCCTTGTTTCAGACTTTATCTCCTGTTGGGTACCCTTCTTTGACCTTGTAAGTCCACTTACAGTCCGCAACTCTCTGATTTCCCAGAATGTGCACCAATTCCCAGAAGTTGTTCTTCCTCAAAGAATCCATTTCTTTCTCCATAGCTAGCTTCCATCTTGGCGAATCTTTACATCCTATGGCATCAACGTAAGTCTCTTGTTCATTCCTCTCTCATTCTATCCAAGGAACTGATGCATCCGTAGCATCCACAAAACCATATCTTGAAGGTGGTCCAACCAGCCTTCCTTCTCGGTCCCTTGTGAGCTGATAGTCCTTTCGATTCTCTTCATCATCAACCTCCAGTTCAACCTCTTTACGAATGTCTTGAGCATGGTATTCATCACTGGGCTCTACCTGGTCCGAACCCTTTTGCCTTCTTTGCTCTACCTGAACTAAATCTTTCTTGATGCTATGCTCCACAAATACCGAACTGGTTTGCTCACTAGCCCCTGCAGGGTTAGTTTTGTCCAAGTAGGGAAATAACAATTCATTAAAATTAACATCCCTACTTATTATGAGTTTTAATCCTTCTTTCTCTAAGGACCACTTATATCCTTTAGCCCCTTCCCCATATCCTAGAAACACACACTTTCTAGATCCTAGGCTAAGTCTATCATCATTTTGTTGTGCATACGTAGCACACCCAAAAGTTATAAGGTTATCCAACTCAGGGGGTTTTCCACTCCACATCTCTTTGGGAGTCTTGAGCTTTAAAGCTCTAGAGGGTGATTTATTAACCAAATATGCAGTAGTAGACACAACTTCTCGCCAACTGTATGCCATCTTCTTCATCTCAACCCGCTGGTCCTCCGTGGTACTTGTTGGAAAAGCATCATCTCCTCCAATCGCCAAGTCCACCTTTTGTTACATAAGAACCGCCTTGATCTTCTGTTTTCATAGGGAAAAATCTTTCTTTCCAACAAACTTCTCAATACCGAAATTTGGACCCATCTTGCAGAGAAGGTCCCTTGATTTATGCAGTACCCATAAATGCTTTCCAACTTCTTCTAAACCTCAAGAACACAGATCGAAGATGGATCTTAATACCGTTCTTGAATCACCCTCAAGAACACGATCAGATCTTGATCTTTACACCATTCTTGAATCACCCTCAAGAACACAATCAGATATTGATCTTAACTCCATCCTTGATTCACCTCAAGAACACGATCAGATATAGATCTTAACTTCGTTCTTGAATCACCCAAGAAGTTGACCTTCGATTCTTGGAGTCTTGTTTCGACACCTTCTCTTCTTGCTTCGTTACCCAGCTGTGCAAGCTCTAATACCACTATTGGAAATCACCTTCACAAGATGCCCAGGTCACCCTTCCAAACACCCAAGTCTAGAATGACTTGTAGAAAGAAATACAGCAATCAAAAGCAAGAAAGAAAAGAACACAAGCAATTTGTTATCGAGGTTCGGCAATATGCCTACGTCCCCATGAGTTCCTTTGAATTCTCTGCACTAAATCAATGGTTTTTTACAATTCAATAACCCTCTCCAAGAAACCCAAGTTCTTGAAGAAACTAAGATGAGAAGATGAAAAGATAAGAACTATTACAATGCTCTCTATCTATACTACTCTCTCTTATTTACAACCAGCCTCTCTATAATGAGTCCCTCTTGTATGTCTGTGTCTTTGCATTCTCACATAATTCTCTCATTCACACACATATCTCACAAGTTACATTACATCACATTCTTGTGTTATCACACACACTTGAGATTGAACCTAGGTGACCCTTTATATAGTGCACCAACTTCTTGTCCAATCTTGTGTGTCATTCTACACCCTTAGATCTTGATGACCAATCAACCATGGCCCTCCATCAATCCTAAGTGGTGCTGTGCATTTTAACCTTGCATCTACGCACCTAACAAGAGGCTAAAATAAGCTGTCCATGTGTGTCTCAGTGTGCCTAGTGCTACTGCCTTGAACAGGGGGCGGTGCGGCGCTAGGCAAAGCCCTTTTTTACCTCATTGCTGGGTGGTGCGACGATGGTGAGGGGGCGCTGTGACCTTGACTCTTCTTCAGCACCTCCCTTGTTGAGCATTGCAGCCTTGGTGAGGCAGAGGTGCAGCGCACTGATGCTGGCCCTCTCCCAGCTGTGCGCACACTGGTGCACACACATTTTCCAGCTTGTGTGCTGAAGCACACACACTAGTGTGCCTTCCTTTGCCTTGCTCCAAAGTACCGCACACACTAGTGTGCACTCCTTTAACATGCTGAACTTCACTCTCCCACCTTTTGTTTAAACTTTAACCATGTTTGAACCATGTTTAAATCTTAAACAAATACCAACAGTTTATTTTCTATTAGAAAATATGATTTAATTTTTCCTGATCTTTGCATATTAACTATTATTTTTTGTTTGAGTCTTGAATCTAAAACATGTGAACTGATCGGTTCCCCGTGGAACTAGGTCGACTAGTCTTAGGAACTGATCAATTTGTTCTTTACTTAGAGTGAATTTTCCCCTTGTTTCATTTGTACACGTTTATCTTCATTCTTAATTGTTGCTGCCTACTAACGTCTTTATTTTGCCATGGTCGAAATCAATCTTGTCCTTTATTTTTGCTCAATGTATAATCGTTGCTTGAACACAATTGATTGGGGAAAGCTCATTGTCCAGTCCTTGGGAGGGCAATGTTGTTAAACTAATGAATGTTGGGTCAGTAATCTTCTAAGTGTACATACTTCCCTCTCGATTGTGATGGTTGTTAAATTTCGCCTTTGATTGATCGTATTGTACGCATATGAGATGAATGCTAGTGTGTGGTAAATTTAATTTAAGTTAATCTTTAGTTATTTTCTCAAGAATAGGAGGACTAGATTTTGACCTAGGCGAAATGGGAAGCTCAAATTCTTTCTTCTCTTGCACCCAAATTTTTTAGCTCGAATCTCTCCCAAACCAATGACAAGAGATTAGGTACTCTTCAAGATCAAATGGCAGTTTCAGTTACCCATTTTCATAGCTTTGTGCTAAGATGAATTGTCCATCGAAAAGGCTTATGCTATATACAGTGAGATGTCCCAAACATAATAGGTTCTAATCCTATACCAACCCACTTTGATCCACATCTTCGCTCATTGATCATTAAAGAATAGCTTTGAGTATTTAGACGGAGTTGTAGGGAGGCAAAATGAGTGGTACATACAATATCTAATGAATTAAATTAATTATATGACTGTAAACAGATATTTATATAAATACTAAAGCATATGATGAACAAATGAGTTAACAAGGATGGCACGATAAACCAATGAAAAACAAACATCCAATTAAATATATATAAATATCATATGTATCAAATAATATAAACAAAAGAATTTTAAAAGAATTTTCAAATACCATACGCATAGTTTAGAAGCCAAGATTAAAGATTAAAATCATCGGAATCTCTTGGGTAAAAAATAAGCTAATATACAATATTATATATTTTTCAAGTATGATGGTAATCGCAAAATCTATCATCTATTATCAAGATTTATATCCACTTATTTAATGAGTTTTGTTTTATTCAAAAGTTTATATATGGATAAATCGCCGAAACAAAAGAAATTTATATATACACACACACAAGTAAGACAGAGTGAGACTAATGATGGTTGGGCGGCTACCAATTTGAACAATAACTCATGATTAAACAAAAAACCATGCATACATGTTCAAATGTCATATGGTAAATTATAATTACTAATGCTTATAATTGAGCTTTATTTTTTTAAAAATCAATTGAAAAATATTATATATAATTTTATACATTGTAAAAACATAGTTTTTAAATAAATTCAAATAACTAAAAGTCTGTGCATTGCACGGGTATGGCGACTAGTTTATCTCTAATAATTACTCTTAAACATATCATTGTTACTACAATTTTTTCATACCCTTTACAAAGCTTACTCTAATTTTTATATCTCCTTCAAAACCCAAAACAATTATCTATAAAAACCCAAAACAATTAAATTACCATAGTATTGTTTTAATAATTAAAATAGATAATTAAACTTATAATAATTAGAACTTTGTAGTAATATAATTAAGATCTAATAATAATATATATTACAAAATATATAATAATTTTTTTTATAATCATTAAATTAGAATTTTATTATTATTTTATATTTAAATTAATAGAATTAAAAATCTGAACAAAATTCATGCATAGCAATAAAAACGAAGAGTAGAATGAAGAGAACAATTCTAGGGTTGGTGTAAAGTGCTAATAAAAACAAAACCAGGTGGGAAACCTAAAAATAGAAGAAAAAAAAATGAGTTGTTTAGTAATAAAAAAGAAGAAAAAACATTTTCTAATCCATCTAAGCCGGTGCCATAGTCACCGGATCTTTCATGCCTTAAATAACGGCTCTCTCCAAAACTCTCTGTCCAAAACTCTCTTTTCTCCTCAAATCATATCATACCCTCTCTCTGTCTGAATCACAATTACAAATCTCAAAAAGAAAAGTTAGAGAGAGAAACACAACACACCACATCAATAATTCACTTTTCTTTTCAAGTATCTTCCTTTTCTATCTCCCTTTCTTGCCAGCTCTGCTTAGCTATCCTTCCTCTCCATACCCATCATCATTGACACGCACGCAAACACGCAGGGATCTCTCAGGTTCTCTTCTTCTTAGTCTATTGTTTGATCATCAATTGTAGATTTCTCTCCGTGCTTATGTTGCCCTGATCGGGTCAATCACTTTGATTATTTCTTAAATTTGATTTAGATCTGTTTCCTTTTTTTTTCTGTTTGATTTGATCTGGGTATGCGTGATCTTGTATTAATTTTAATGGGTTTTGTTTTTATCCGGTAATTCGTGGTCTGATCTGATTACATGAAGTTGATGTGGGTTTTTTTGGTGGTTTTTCTTGTCTTTTAACTGCTTTATGACGTCCATTTTTGTTCGTTTCTTTGCTAATTCTTTTATTGTGTATTGTTTTGTTTAACCATTGTTATAGCTCATATAATGGTAGAAATGGTTCGATTTGTTACTGAAAATGAGAGAAATAAGATCGTAGTTTTGAGTTGTATTCAAGCAAAGGAGGTGCAATCGTAAATGAATTTATATTTGGTTTAAATGAAGATTCTCAAGACTTTTGATCTCTTGATGATTGATTGTCATCACTGCTGTCTGCATCACAGATCAATAGTATAAGTGCAAAAAATTCTGAATGTTTGAGTGGAATTTGGATTCAGTTTGCAGTCTTCTATGTCCAATGGTGCAATCGAAAGTGCTCAGTGTGGTTGATGGTTTTGTTTTGGGGATGTCATGATTTGAATGTCATTCATTGGGTACCTTCTCCAAAGTTTTTGCAATGATTACATGCTAATGTTGCAACTTTTTTTTTTTTGGGACCACGCATATTGTTTGCAGCATTTGATTAGGAAATTAGGCAACTTGTGGATGTAGCATGGATTGGTTTCATTAACATTCAAGATCGTCAAGAAAATGTATTTTGATAAGCTTTCAACACAAGATTTATGGTGACAAAGCACATTACATGTGCTTATTCAAGTTGAAAAGTTGGTCCCTTTTCAGCAAGTTAGCCGACACAAGTCTGGGTGTTTTTGTGCAAAAATCTGAAATTTCAACACTTAGATCAATATTGTCCAAGACATTTCTTATAGGTTATGTCTATATGTATTTTCTGTAGACCAGGATCAGCTTAAATGTAATTTTTGGATGGGGCCTTAGATTATTAGGAATCCAATATGTGGTGATGATATTAATATGGTAACTTGTATTTATTGGATGAAGGGATTTAAATTGTAGTGGTTTCAATCTGTAGGGCACCAGATAATATAGCTGTGAGGCGTAGAAGATATACAATATGAAATTTCGAAAACATTTCCTGAAATTCCCCCTTCATACAAATCCAAACATGAAAGTTCTTTCTTTCAACCCTTACAAATGCAAAGCCACAAGTGACGCATGCTCTAACTTTTGGAAAGAGTTATCAAACTTGTATGAACTAATAAAGGAATTTCATATTAAGTGGCATGATGCTTGAAGAGGGAGGAAATCAGATGACATTGAGTGGAATTTGAAGAGGGAGGTTCTTGAGAACATAGCGGACTGACTGTAAACAATTGTTTAGTGTATTGATATCCAGTCAAGGATTAAGGAATTGTAGCACAATTAGCGCACACATCAGATTACAAGATGAAGAATACAAGCAATAGATCTAAATGCTTAAGCATGACCACATGGATGCATGCACTCATTTGTGCTTAAAATTCAGGTTAGCAGGCATGTGTCTGTTATGGAGGTTGGGTTTCTGTATCTGAAACTTCACCATGTGAACGATTCAGCTTTATGGGAATATAAACTAGTCAGATGTGCTGTGTAGAATTTTCAAGCACTTTGAGCTATCATGGAAGAAACTCATTCTCAAAACATGATTTTTGTATAGATAAATATATTTAAGTATCATTACAAACATCTTCTCAGTAAAGTCTAACCTCGTCTTTTGTTGTGTCTGATCAATAAAAGATCTGTGGCTTTGGTTTGGGCAGTTCATAGTTCTTGACCTTGAGATAATTCTTTTCTGGTGTGTGGGAAGAGAGAGAGAGAGAGAGAGAGATAGATAGGTAGAGAGAGACTGCACATAGTGGCCTTGTGCTGTAGTTTGTAACAGTTTTTTGGTGTTCTGTGTGAGTAGTGGGTGCAATAAAAGCAAGATGTATTTGTACTTTTGTCTTTATTTAGAATTCTCTTTTCTTTAGTTATTTTATATCTTTTACTTGTATTATGCCCAAGGGAATCAGAAACTTTTATAGTCATCTTATCTGACAGTAGTACTGGTTAATATTCGTAATGGGCAAAACAGACGAAGTTCCTTATACAGACTTTCCTTTAAAAAATATACTTAAAAAATAAAATCCGAGATCGGACTTTATAATTCAATAAAAATCATGTAATAGATCAATAACACAAATTTCAACAAAAAATTATCACTTTAGTGTATGAAACTTCTAAAATTTTGTATGGAAAACTAGAGCATAGATCGTATGTTAATATTTGTCAAAACATGTTGATTTTTTGTAACTTCAAAATTTTCATGAATGTATTTTAGATGATAGGTTACCATTATTAATTTTATTGTTTTAAAAGTGAAAATTTTAAAGGGAACTTCACGAAATCCATGTAAGTTTTGCCGTATTTGTAATGCTGTTTTTGCAGTTGTAATATTTGATAAAAGATTCTAATTTGTAGTACTTGCTTTTTCTTTTGCATTATTTCTCTATATTTTTGTAATCCCATTTTTCCCTATTGCAGTGGACTGTTGTGCAGTTTCCGGACTGCAGACAGCTGGGTTCTCAAAGTGTATTTAACCTAATTTGTAAGATTTCCAAAAATGTCTAGCTCTACAAAAGTTTTGGAGCCTGCATTTCAGGGAGTTGGACAGAGAGTGTATCCTTGTTTACATAATTAATGTTTTCACATTTTCTTTTTGATATGATGGCTTCAGTTTTTTTCTTGCATATGCATATGTGGTTTATCTTCTTCTTGTTGTTGTTAAATATTGGCCATGTTTTGTTTTCTCTTTAAGGCTGTTAAACTTAACATCTTGTAGAGGCACTGAAATCTGGCGAATTGAGAATTTTCAGCCAGTTCCATTGCCTAAGTCTGAATATGGAAAATTCTACATGGGGGATTGTTACATTGTCTTGCAGGTGTGAACTCTCTCTCTCTCTCTACATATATATAAACGCACATGAATGCATTATCTTTCTGTATATATTTGACCATTTGGCCTTACATGGTCATATTTGCCACATATGCAAAACAAATTTATTTTAGTACTGGATGTTAGTGGAATATTTTCATCTAGTGTAACTGAAGATTCAGAAAATTCTTTTTTGTCTGTCCTCTTGCTTTTTTTTTTTTTTTGGGGTGGGTGGGGGGACCAGTTTAACAATGGAAGTTATATTATGGGAGAAAGATTTCCCCTATTGGGAAGTGCTCATCTTATGGGGGAAGGGATTGCTGCTTTGCAATTTTCTATCTTGTTCTTCATATTTCTGTAGACATCACCTGGCAAGGGAGGCGCTTACCTCTATGACATACACTTCTGGATTGGAAAAGATACAAGTCAGGTGTGCTTTACTGTTTCTTTCCCATATTTATATCTTTCCTTCTTCTTTTTTCACTAAATAACATGAACTCTCCTTAGTATTACAACTAGAACCAAAACTCTGTATGGAATTGTGGTCTCATTTAATGTTTTGACTAATCATCATAGGATGAAGCTGGAACGGCTGCTATTAAGACTGTTGAGCTTGATGCAATTCTTGGAGGCCGTGCAGTCCAGCACAGAGAACTTCAAGGTTATGAATCTGACAAATTTTTATCATACTTCAAACCATGTATTGTACCATTGGAGGGTGGTGTTGCATCTGGATTTAAAAAACCAGAGGAAGAAGAGTTTGAAACTCGGTTATATGTCTGCAAAGGGAAACGGGTTGTCAGATTGAAACAGGTATCAGATTCTTTACCCAACTTCATGAACCCTCAATAAGATCTCTTTGGTTTGGAACTACTGTAGGCCATGGAAATATGATTCTCCTTTTTTTCTTTGCAGGTTGCTTTTGCTCGGTCTTCACTAAATCATGATGATGTATTTATCCTCGACACTCGGGATAAGATATATCAGTTCAATGGTGCGAACTCCAATATCCAGGAAAGGGCCAAAGCTTTGGAAGTAATTCAGTTTTTGAAGGAGAAGTATCACGAGGGGAAGTGTGATGTTGCAATTGTGGGTAAGGACACACATATTTACTACTAAGATGATCCTATTTTTGCCTTTGCTTTTACTTTTCAATGATCATTATGTATCTGAATCTTAAAAAGGCATTATGTATCTGGCCACAATTTTTCACTTGTATGGGCTCAAATGGTGTTTTCCATTCTAGATGATGGGAAGTTAGATACCGAGTCAGACTCTGGTGAGTTCTGGGTTCTCTTTGGTGGTTTTGCTCCAATTGGAAAGAAAGTTGCCAGTGAGGATGATGTCATTCTGGAGAGTACTCCTGCTAAACTTTATAGGTACTTTTATCTCCTATAGTTTCTCTCCTGTTTGTGAATGAGGATTCAGATTCTTTTAACATTACTGCTATAGTAGATGCCCAATTTTTCCCTATTTATGTGTTGCCAAATAACATAAAGTTTATCTGTTATTCACTTTCTTAGAGACAACTAAGAAAACTGCTTTTGAGTAATTACTCTCATGTTGATATACTGATACATGATCAAAGTAGCCACTCAATTGGGAGGACAACAAAGCAAGAGAAAAGGAAGGTTGCTATCGTTATGTTGAAGAATTGGCTGGAAAGATTTATGCAAGTGTGGCAATAGAAGGCCATAAATTTTCACGGAAAAGAGGGGAATTGGACCCATCTTCCTCTCTAAGTTTTTCTTGGAGGAGAACATTAGTTTTCTTGAATTTGTTAAACCACTTCTTCTGTTCTGGGGTTCAGGCGTTAGACTTTAGGAGTTTATATGGTCCATCTATGAGTTGTTTCTATTTTGTCTAAAATATGTATAAAATTATTTATGTTTTATTACATTGGTAGTGATAACGGCTCAAAGGTAAAACTCCATATCCATGCAGAGTGTTCTGTGTGTATGCACACACATTTTCTCAAGGTAAGACTTCAGATTTATGTGGTGTTCTACATCTTCCACAACGTAATGGAAGGTGTGGTAATAACAGCTCAGGTGGGCATCTTCGCCCTTGCCTTTTGACTAGGGAAGTGAATTGTATCCTTTCTAAGTGAAACATTTAATGAATGCCCCATGCTCCCACTCTCTCTCCTTCCCTTTCTCTCTCTCTATCTCTCCCTGTTTATCTCTATCTCCCTCCCTCTCTTTCTTTCTATCTCTCCCTCTCTCTCTTACACGTGCAAACAAAATACAAAGATTCTTAGTTTCGAACTTGCATTATTAATTTTAGTTCTTTTATACAAGTTGTTGAGAGTTTCCTAATTAAGATATGTATTAAGTTTTTGTTGAGAGTCCTAGAGTCCTATTAGGTTTCCTATTATGTGTTCTAGTAGGTTTATTAGTTTTACTGAGTTTATCTCCTAGTCCTATTAGGTTTGATATTCATAAGTCTATATATAGGGCTGTTGAATTATATTCAGATAATCAATCAATAATGCATAATTCTTTTCAATTTTTCTTGTTAACATGGTATAACGAAATTTAGGTTAGAGAGAGATATGAGAGATTAAGAAGAAATATTGTAGAAGAATTCTTATTATTGTTGTTATGTGAAGAAACCAATCCTATATATATATAGACCTAAGAATATGACTTTTAATAGGAATAGGAAACATAAACTAAGAAAGACTAAAAAACCTAATACATATCTTAATTAGAAAACCTCTCAACACTTCTCCTCAAGTTGGAGCATACACATGCACCAACTTGTTACAAATAAATTCATACCAGTAACAAACTTGATTCAATTTGAAACAAATAAACCCAAACCCATAAATTATAATAATCCATGTGAACACGTCGGGGTCTGCACCCACAACAGATAGTTAGGTCACCACGTCTGCACCACCTAACTAAACAAGATCTAAGAAAACCGAGTCAACAAGACTTTGACTTTTTCTCTTGGTTTTTACTAACTTTGACTTTTACTTGAATGTGTTGCAGTCAATGAGTCAGAATAGCTATATTAACACAGGTCAGATTGGGTTTACAACATCAACATGCATGGGGTTAGCAATAGTAACATCGGGTCAACAATATGGGGCGAGGAACTCTTCTTAGGAACGATAAAATACTATTTTTCAAAAACTTCATAAACTTTTCTTTCTTTTTCTTCTGGAGCTCAAACACAAGACCAGAGACACATAACACACATAACAGATATATATATTTTTTCCTTTTCTTTTTTTGATAGAGGTGAAGATGATATGACCTGCTTTGGGTAATAGAGATTAAGGGTTTTATATGTATGACTTGATAAATAAAAGGGTTTGGTTTGGGTACTAGGTCTAACTCAACTAGGTTCTTATTTAGATGTAATGGGCTTTTGCCCACAAAGGTTTACTCAAATACCACTAGGGTCCCAAACCATAGGATTTGATACCATGTTGAAATTTAGGGTAGAGAGAGATGATAGTTTAAGAAGAAATATTGTAGAAGAATTCTTATTATTGTTGTTATGTGAACAAACCAACCCTTTATATAGACATAAGAATATAACTTTTAATAGGAATAGGAAACATAAACTAAGAAAGGCTAGAAAACCTAATACATATCTTAATTAGGAAACCTCTCAACACACGTGATAGTTTCGTAGTCTCATGTGACCTGTCACATTTCATATGCTCGTCATAATATAAGTTTATGAATTTTTCATGGTGCAAGGAGTGATCATTTAGTTTGATATGCTAGCAATTAGAATATATCTAACCACAGCGTTATGGTTTCATTGTCATTAACATAGAATAAGACCTTTATTGATACAAAAGAGAAAACAATTAAGGCTTGTTACTTTTATTTGTTTGGGAAAAATTCGTTGCGACCCTTGAAGTTTTACAAATATTTCAATTTACCCTTAAGGTTTTAATTTGTGTCTATTAAATCTTCAACTTTACAAATCGTTTCAATGCTTCCTTGTGGTTGATTGTAGTCAAATTTCTATGTTAAATCACATGTGATGTGTTCCACCACCAAGGGTAAAATTGTACTAAAAAAATTAATATAGACTTAATTTTATCTCTTGAGATGGCACACTTGTGTTTTACATGTGCGATTTAGCAGGGAAATTTGATCGGAATTGATGGAAAGGAAGACATGAAACAATTTATAGAGTTGAAGGTTTAATAGACGCAAATTAAAACCTCAAGGGTAAATTAAAACATTTGTGAAACCTCAGGGATCACAACGGATTTTTCCCAATCTTTTATCACTGTATCTTGGCCTCTAAATGACTGCTTAATCTGTTTTCATGCTTCACATAGATTGGAATTAGTTAATGTCAAAATAAAATAAAATATTAGGAGTATATTCAACCATACAATTGTGCCGTATGAAGTGCGAGGGTACATTTTATTTAAAATCATTTTGCCAGCAGCTTTAGGAATCTGCTTATGATGACCATTATTTAAAGTAAACTGAACTGTGTTGCTTGTTTTAAGGTCAAGCATCTACCCAAGAGGCAGTTTGAAAATGATGGTACATCAAATGCCTAACTGAAATTGAGTTTCTGCTTTATTTTTAGTTCTTTTTTCAATTAGCTTTAAGATGAATATCTTGTTTCTATTTGTGTCTTATTGTATATGCCCCATGATTGAATCTCTTTTAATTGATGAAAGATAAGGGTGTTTTAGTACTCAGGATAAATGTTACATTTATGGTAGGTGCTAATTTGCAATCACTTGTTCCTGTAGCATTACTGATGGTCAGCTGGAGCTTGTAGAAGGTGATATATCCAAAGCAATGTTGGAAAATAACAAATGCTATCTTCTCGACTGTGGTGCTGAGGTATTTGTTTGGGTTGGTCGGGTAACGCAAGTGGAGGAGAGAAAAGCTGCTAGTCAAGCTGCTGAGGTAAAGGCAGAGCATAGTATTGATTTCTCTCCACAGCCTTACTAAAAATGTGTTCTTATATCCAAATTTTATCTCCAGGAATTTGTTTCTGGTGAAAATAGGCCAAAGTCAACACGTATAACCCATGTCATCCAAGGTTATGAGACACATTCTTTCAAGTCCAATTTTGACTCTTGGCCATCAGGATCTGCAACTCCTGGTGCTGAGGAAGGAAGAGGAAAAGTAGCTGGTAGGGCTCACTTCCCAAGTCATTCATGAAATTGAAATATTCCTGGGTTAGCATTATTGAATATGGCATTTCATCTCTTGCTAGCTTTGCTGAAGCAACAAGGTGTCGGTGTCAAGGGTATGACAAAAAGTTCTCCTGTAAATGAGGAAGTCCCACCTCTGCTTGAAGGAGGTGGAAAGATGGAGGTCTGGTTTACTTTCCTGGTTGCTTTTTTTTTTTAATTTAATTTATTAGATTGGTGATAATGTTTTTTTTCCATAGCATTGATATTGTTTATTTTGCAGGTGTGGTGCATCAATGGCAGTGCCAAGACTTCATTGCCAAAAGAGGATATTGGTAAATTCTATAGTGGAGATTGCTATATTATTCTTTATACCTATCACTCTGGTGATAGGAAAGAAGATTACTTCTTGTGCTGTTGGTTTGGAAAGGATAGCATTGAGGTAATTTACATGTTCTAGGTTGGGCTTGAATTAACTTAAATGATGTTTTCAGTTTGTCACATACAATTTTTACACAGACACAGAAATGCATCTCCAATATCTCTTTCATTTTTTTTTTCTGTTGATGGTACAAACACCACTTTTTTTGCTTCTTTTTTTTTATACAAACGTCACATTGTTCAGAATGTGAAACTAACGTAGTGATGTGATGCCTTATGCTCGAAGAATATCAGATGCATCCTTGCTTTTGTCTATTGATTGACACAATTTTTTATGCTATCCTTCCTGATCTTAAATATAGAATCAGTCTTTTATATGTCCATATGCTTAAGGCTGGATACATGATTTATTTATGGTAGCCTGCTCTATTGATTCATTTGTCTATCCTGCTTCACAATCTCGACGCGACATTGCTTTTGGTCTACAATCATAAAGATTAGGCCAAATTGGATTTGATTACAGAACAGTCATTACTTTTGACCCCTTTGGTTGTGGTAATGGAATCAATGTTATAATGTAATCGTAACCGTAATGTAATCAAAGCTGTAATGGAATCAATGTTGAAATTTGATTACAGTGTTTGGTTAAAACATGCAAAAGACCTTTTATTGAACATATTATTTTATATTTATTTAGTATTTACTTTTTATTTATTAATAATTAATAATTTTATCATATAATTATCTTATATTTGTATTATTATTTATATATTATATTAATTTTACTAATATATTATATTTTTATTATAATAATATTATGTTATTATTCATATATTTTATTTTATTATATGATATTTAATATTTTTCATGATATTTAATATTATTATCGTTTTATTATATATATCACATTATTATCATAATATTATATTATTTATCTATCTTATATTTAGTTGTATTAATATTTATTTTATTATTTTTCAATATTTAGTTTATAAATATATGATTTTTATATCGATATAAAGAAATTATATAAATATTATATTTACTATAATCATATTATATTATTTAACTATATTATAATAGTTAATTATATTATTTTCAAATATTTAGTATTATATTAATATTTAATTATATTCTATTTTTAATAATTAGTCATATATTACTATAATTCTATATATATATATATATATATTTTATTATTATTACTAATATATTTTATATTACTTATTACTAATATAATATTGTTATATATATTTTTATTAAATTACACTATAATGATATTATCTTATTGTTTTATTATATTTAGTATAATATTATATTAATATTTAATTATACTTTCAAATATTTATTAGTTTGTTTATATTTTTTAGTTTTTAATAATATATTGATATTTTATTAATTATTACTAATATATTATATTGATTATTATAATAATATTATTTTATGATATTTAGTATAATATTATATTAATATTTAATTATATTGTGAATCCAAGTTGAATTAAGGTAGTAATGTAAAGGCCATTACACTTCAAAAGTGTAATGCTCATTACAACATTTTGGTGTGATGGACTTTACAATGTAATATCCATTACAACCATTTTAAACCAACCAAACAACGTAATGATCATTACAGGATGAATGAGCATTCCATTCAACCTTGATTACTACAACCAAATGGGGATATTTATTTAATATGGTCAGACCATCTTAATGTTATTTATGAAATACTAAAACTATGTATGTGACATCAATTTAGGTTGTTTCTTTCTAATTTATTTGCCATATGAATAAATAAGCACATTCTGTCTGTTTTTTTTTTAAAAAAAAAAATTTCTCTAGCTTCCCTTATTTATTGTTTCTAATAACTTTTAATATAAATCCTTACCTCTTGTACTGCTACAATGTCTTGTGACTTGTTTTCATTGGCACATTATAGTTTTTAACTCTGCTTATATGAATTACTAAGTTTTTGATTCCCAATGCTGCCATAGCATGTGCTTCATTTTGCTCTCTCTCTCTCTCCCTCTTCATGGTAGAAGAAAGTCATTTACATGCATTCTGTTTATGGTCTCTTTTGATTAGTTGAAACTTTTATTCTTTTATAATTATTTAATTCAGGATGACCAAAAAATGGCAACTTGGTTGGCTAATACAATGTCCAACTCTCTAAAAGGAAGACCTGTTCAGGTATCATATTATCTTTTATTCAAGTTGGGTGATGTGATATTTAAGACCTATATATAATAGGTGCTTCTTGCAGGGTCGAATATTTCAGGGTAAAGAGCCACCACAATTCATCGCACTTTTTCAGCCTATGGTGGTCCTTAAGGTACTCTGCGTTAAAAGTTAAAATAGTGCAGGAACTCATCTTCAATATTCACTTTAGATTCTTAGTATTTAATTTGATAGTTGACTGTGCATGATTGAAATATTCTGAAGGGTGGTTTGAGCTCTGGTTACAAAAACAGTGTAGCAGAGATAGGATCGCAAGATGAAACCTATGCACCAGAATGTGTTGCACTCATTCGGGTATCTGGAACTGCAGTTCATAACAATAAAGCATTGCAAGTTGATGGGGTATGTGGTCGTTGGGATAAATTTAGATTGTGTTTGATCTGTTAAAATTTTCTTATCCGTGAATAATTCCTTTCATTTATGCTTGACATACTGGGCATATTCATTGGTCTAGTTTTGTGGGGGGTTTCTCTGTTTCCTCATTTTCTGGTGGTTAACAAGATCTTATTTAGTTTGATTTTCTGTTATTTTCCCACCTTTATTTTTATTATTTCACTTTTGGTATTATGCATTTATTTACACAATACTCTTGTTTAGGTGGCAACATCATTGAACTCTACTGAGTGTTTCCTTCTGCAATCTGGCTCTTCAATTTTCATTTGGCATGGAAATCAAAGTACCTATGAGCAGCAGCAATTAGCTGCAAAGGTTGCTGAATTTTTGAAGGTGTGTTCCTTACTTTTAATCTAATTTAAACATTCTTTTGATCTTTACCGTTGTATATTATGCTTTTCAGTGCTGTAGATATATTTCTAAGTTGAAGGATGTACGAGCTCGCTAATCTTGTTAAGTTGAATAATTTCAGTCAACTTTTGACTCAACCTTTTTCTTTTTAATGTTGGTCCAAATTTTATTTTTAAGAGTACAAAGAGAAAGAATCTTAGTTGTTTTGTCTGGTGGGTCTCAATTTGGGCGGTAGCCAATTCTATTCAAGAAGAGGTGTGTGCATGGAGCAATTTGAGAGCTTCAAAACATATGAGAATGGCTTACTCTTTGATTCTCCTCTCTAATTTTTGAATTATTTGGAAGGGTTGTAGGAGAGCTTTTGATGGTGAGAAAAGACCTCTGGCCTCCCGAAGGAGGAATAGTTGAATACTTTTGGGTTTTGGTTTTGGAGAAATTATTTCGTAAGTGACGAGGATCTCATAGACTTCATTGCCATACTATCTTGTTGATAGTTTTTTTTATTTTTTTTATTTTAAATTTGGGTTGCACCTACTTGGTGTCTTCTTTATACGATATTTTCTCTACTTGTTAAAGAAAAAGTGAAGTTGTTTTGAACCGAGTGATATAGTTAATTTTTTTTGGTAAAAAACAATTGCATCCCTTAGGTTTAATAGTAATTACATCTTAATCCCAAATTTTGAAAAACAACATTCCTTCCAAAAGTTTTGGTTGACATCATAGTTACATAAGTAGGTAATAGGCAGAGCAGAAATTAATAAAAATCCTTTTCTGACAGTCATGTAAAATTGGGTCTGTCAGTTGCCTCTTACACATGCAATGGATATTAGTTGAAGGGTAATTGCATTTTTTCCAGTTTATTTTAAATTTCTTAACAGTAGGATGAGTTTGTCATTTCTTAAAAGCTTGAGACTAAGTTGTAATCAATTCGAAACTGGGAGCTGTATTTGTATTTTACCCTAAATTTTTTATATATTACTATTTTTCATTTGATCATTCCTATATCTTTTGTTTTCTGAGGAATGCATGATTATTTTCAATATTTGCCTAAATGTATTGGCAATTTTCACTTCTTTTCCTCAACTAAAATCTAAGATTATGGGTACAAGGGAAAGTAGATGGACATGCACTTAATCATAAATTAGGCTGTGAATATTTTAAGGGTAATATTTTTGTTAATGAAGATCTTGTAGATTTTGTGGAGTTATCATCGTGTAGAAGCTTTTATAGCCGATGTTTAGTAAACTTTTTAAATTTGTCTTAAATATTCCAGATTAAATCAAGCCTTATTAATAACAGTAATTTATCCAAAATCATAACCATAAACCTAAGATTTTCTTCTGGTAACCACATTTTTGGTTAGGTTCGGTTATCAAAATTTTACAATTAACCACGGTTAACAAAAAAACAAAAATTTTATCAATTCAAGAAAGCTATACTAATCAAAACACAATATAATTCAATCAATCCATATTAAAATTCTTAACATTTGATTCACATTCAAATACTTCAAAATAAGTTACAAAGTACAAATTTTCAAATGAAAACTAAAATAACCAAAACATTAAACAACCAATCTCTTCTCCTCAAAGTTCTCCCCCTCAATCATCAATGTTCAAGACTGATTATGATTTAGTGATTAAGTTATAGGGACTAGGAAGTTAGTTTTACTTGTAAGCTATTTTACTGTTATACTCTTGGTTTTGAAACATAAGAGTCTAATTTATTGTTATAATTTATAAAGAAAAAATTGCAATTAGATATATAATATATATTTAATTATATACTTATCAAATACATATATATAACTATAAATTATATACATAATTTTAATATGGTTAAGTGGTTAACCGACATATTTAAAAATCAAGAACCATGCCATAAGCATAACAAAAAAATAAATAGAAAATGCTATCCTTAAACCTAATCATTTCTTTTGGTTAGGTTATGAAATGGTTCAGGTTCGGTTAGGTTTTTAGGTTATTTTTGCCCAGCTCTACAATACCCAACCTACCAACCCACTATCCACTTTAAGCAACTTTACTTAAATCAAGATTTAAAAAGTTTCCAGACATTACCATAATTGGGTTGAACCTTCTTGGTGCCTTTTATGTACAATTTTTTACTTATCAAATAGGAAAAAAAAAATCTTGGTAGTCTTAAGCTGTTTCTTGGACCTGCCAAAAGGATGTTTATGCTTCTGATTAATATTTTATGGTTAAATCTGAAAGTACTTTTCTTTCTAATTCAGCCTGGAGTCGCTCTAAAACATGCTAAGGAAGGAACAGAGAGCTCATCCTTTTGGTTTGCACTTGGAGGAAAACAAAGTTATACCAGCAAGAAAATTTCCCAGGAGATTGTCCGAGATCCCCACTTGTTCTCATTCTCATTCAATAAAGGTGGCATTTCTTATTCATAAGTTCAGTTTGTGCTGCATCATTTTGATTTTATTCTCATATAAAACTCTAAATGAACTACTCTCTTTAGCTTTTGCTAGTTGTTGAGAAAGCTGATTATCATTCTGTCTTGTTTTAATCTTTTCTGCTGCCCATGCGGATCCCCCAGGAAAGTTTCAGGTGAGATCAAGAGTCAAAATGTAATTGAAACTTACTTTTGTGTAGGTATTAGCAGCTTCTATATGCAATTTGATTTTCTGTTGAGCAGGTTGAGGAAATTTACAACTTCACTCAAGATGATCTGTTGACGGAGGATATGTTGATTCTTGACACGCATGCTGAAATGTTTGTTTGGGTTGGTCAGTCTGTAGACTCCAAAGAAAAGCAAAATGCTTTTGAAATTAGCCAGGTTTTCTGCTTAACAGCTTAAGCGTTTGCATCTTTTCCCTTTTGTAGTCTACATCACTCATTATAGTATTCTTTGCAGAAATACATAGACATGGCTGCTTCTCTGGAGGGCTTATCGCCAAAAGTTCCACTGTATAAAGTCACTGAAGGAAATGAGCCATGCTTCTTCACAACATACTTTTCATGGGATCCCACAAAAGTTACTGTATGTTTGTCTATTGCAAAATTCTTCTCTTGTACTCTAAATTGTCGTTAAGTTTTTATACATTCTTATTTTCATATTGTTGCTCTTTCTACGTCAAAATAGTAAAATGTTAAGATGTAATCTTTGGCTTCTCTATGCAAAATTGAGAGTAGAACAAAGATAGTCAGAAACCACTAAAATTCGAGTTGGAAGTGATCCTAAAGATAGTTGGTCGGATGTAAGGTTGATGATGAACATATCTTTTAAAATTTAACTCTTAAACCTATCTAATCAAGTTACTAGAGTTACACGTGGACGTGTGGCATCAAGCAAACCATAGTTATTAAGCAAGTGGAGTGCAGGAAGTAAGAACTTGAAGCATAAGGTTGGAAGGAAATGCAAAGCACAACTACTCCTGGAGAGGCATACTAGTAAGCATCAGGAGTATGTCAGACAATTAGAACATACACACAAAGTGGTAATACCGGGGCATATACAGTATTTATTAGCAATTGTGAAAAATAGTAACTTGAACGCATCTAAAGTAGAGAATATAGTGGCATATGAAAGTACCAGTAATAGTAACAGTGTATTAGTAGAAGTGTAATTATATAAACATTGTTTCCAGTAATGCTGAAAGTACATTTGACTTGTAAAAAAAAATTGAATCCTGAAATCCTAGAATAATGATTATGAAACTACAGAGACGTCTCATTAAATTTTTAATATGAATAACTAATAGTAGGAAAATGTGATGAAGGAAATCTTAAACTTGGATTGCCTTAGCAACATGCCGAAGTAAGTGTCCAGTGCTCTATTGTTCCATTATTATCCTCTTTTTTTATTTATGTTTGATATGTATCCTTAGATAATTTTCCATGTAATGCAGGTTCAAGGGAACTCATTCCAGAAGAAGGTGGCATTACTATTTGGGGCAAGCCATGCTGTGGAGGTAAGTGCCTGGTTTCATTTATATCAGACAATATATTGCACAGTGACCTCCTCTGTTCATCGTATATGTGATTGTGTGTATGAAATGAACCGAAAGATTTACAATTTACCAGATTGAAGAAAATGATTTTAAGAACTGACTATTAATAAATTATGACAGTAATTTCTTTGGTGTTGAAGATTCTTTGTTATCCCCCACAAGATTTGTCATTTCATCATCGGCTAGTTTTCTTCTTAGTTGGACTTGAAGCCTCTTATGAGGTACTAGAAGTTTTGGAAAAGATATGAAGAAGATAAAGGATGGAAAATTCTGAATAGTGGTGGTGTTTTGATTTGTTGCCATGAATAAGATTGTGTAATTATATTACTTTTTTTTTTTTTAATATTGAAACATATGGATTATTTTTTAGGTTTATTTTGATAGCTTATAATAAGTCTTTTGTCTTAATGATTTTGAGCACACTGTCTTAGAGTGTTTTATATGCAATGCCAAGTCTTATTTTGTTGTTACTTGGTAGTAGTTTGCTTCTTGGTGCATGTGTATGTGTGTGTCTTAAACTTTGGAAAAAGTGTAGTGTTTTTAGGTTTATTGTTATTATTTTTGCTGCATGCACGGATGCAGTTATATTTGAAATGGGTATTTTCTTTGCAGAAAGAAACTGGGAAAGAAATTAATATTTGAAGAGATTACTTGTATTACTGGGAAAGAAATGGGTATTTACTTTTTCTACAATAATTGTCTGGGCTGTTTTTGAAACTGGGAAAGTTAGTGATGATGTTCGTGTTTTTTTGTGTGTGTGTATTTGTATGTTTTATTGCTAAAACTTATTGTATCAGTTCTTAAGTCTCTGAGGATGATGATGAAAACGACGACAACCGTCATGATGATATGTACACCTGTTATGCATTTGTTTTGACAATGAGGAACACTTACTGAATTAAATTCTTGGTTTCGGCTGCATGATATTCTATGCTTTTGTTGATACAGGATAAGTCTAATGGGAATCAAGGAGGACCAACTCAAAGAGCTTCAGCTTTAGCTGCATTATCTTCTGCATTTAGCCCATCTTCTGGGAAATTGGCCCATTCGGTAAATAAACTGTTCATGCCATTATTGTCTACCCAAATTTTTAGTTCTAAGTTTATTTTCTCATTTGATAGACTATTATGTCTTCTGGATATGAAGGCAGAGGCAAGCTGCACCCATGCCACTATGTTTTGAAAATAGTCTTTCTCAAGACAGTCAGACAGTCATTTAGGGAACCAAAAATTCTAGTTAGTTGAGAACATTGAGCATGCTCTGGCTGAAAACTGGAGACGTGCCTTGCAGAAAATATATCATAGTTTGTTGATAAGTCTTTATTTCACGTCTATAGGGTCACATTACTTGTCCTTTACATATCCCTTGTCAGAGCAATGACGTCTTTTCTTACTGTGTTAATCCATATCGTTTTTAGTATTCATTTAATGCTTTTGGTACCTTCAATTTTATACATATAACTTTTCTCTCTGCAGTGCACTCTTAGGTCTTCATTTTGCAAGACCAAATTATTTCGAACAATTTTCTCTTGCATTATTCTCAAGTGGTCCCACTCCCATGATACAGATCCATTCACTTCTCATTCACTACAACATCCATATATACTTGTTCTATGTTATTTTATATCTTTTTAGTCCCCAACTTAGAGCTCTTTTGGCACCAAAGGAGTTTTTAGTTTTATAGGTATTCTCTACTCACACAACTCTTGAAATGCATTTCTCTTTGTAGTGAAAGTTTTTAGTTCAACACGTCACTCTGCATTTGACATGATTTATCTAGGGATAGCATGCTAGATGGGAACTACCTTACCAACTTAGATTTCACTCATATGAAAATATCTGATCTTAAAGGGTCTGGTTGGCCTCTATTCCACAAAAGGATTTCTGACTTTTAATCTCATACTGCATTTACATGATAGCAGTACATCATCCTTGTGTTGCAGTGGTGAGACGTAAATTTAATGGGTATTTCTCCAGGAACTTTTAGGCTGATCATTTTAGCTTTCTTTTGGTGTCTGGTCATGAAAGAGGTGGGGGAAGGAAGAAAATGGAATACAGAACTTAGATATGAAGTTCAGGTTATCAAGAAACTCCATGAAAGATACCCAGCTGTAGACTTAAAGCAAAACATATGGTAAATAGAGCTCTGAACAACCAGTAAACTCTCCTCTAAACTGCTCAAGACCTTCAAAAACCGTAGTTGATTTTTCTTGTTCCACTTATGGTGGGATTTTAGGGAGAAATTATAGGACACCTTATTTGGATGATATTTTGTTTACTGAATGTCGTTGGCTTATCTGGATGATATTTTGTTTGCTGAAGGTCTTTAGCTTGCCTCTTTTATTTTCCTCAATCTATGTGTACTATCACTTAATTAATGATTCTCCCCTCACCCTGATTTACTTGTAATTTTTTTTTGAAAAAAAAGAGAGGAATATGTGTTTTCTTTATTCTTTGCTTATAGTCTTTAATTTGGTTCTTGTTCACGCATTATTTTCAGTAATATTACATCCTTCACTTATAAAAAAAAAAAAAATTACATCCTTCATACCTGATGGTTCTGGTGACTGTGTGTGTGTGTGTGTGATGTTTCATCTTCTCTACTATTGCAGAACCAGGACAGGTCCAATGGAAATCAAGGACCAACACAAAGAGCTTCAGCTTTAGCTGCCTTATCATCTGCATTTAATTCATCATCAGGAACCAAAACAC
Organism: Bretschneidera sinensis; assembly: GCA_023935145.1. Taxonomy (NCBI): domain Eukaryota; kingdom Viridiplantae; phylum Streptophyta; class Magnoliopsida; order Brassicales; family Akaniaceae; genus Bretschneidera; species Bretschneidera sinensis. Next base: position 124,624,482 of record CM043699.1, read on the forward strand.
CCCCTCCAAGGCCCTCTGCCACGACTCAGGCATCCCAAAGAGCAGCAGCAGTAGCTGCTCTTTCACAAGTTCTTACTGCTGAAAAGAAGCAATCACCTGACACCTCCCCACCCCGATCTAGTAGCGGTACTCTGACTGAAAGTAGCCCTCCTGGTAAGAAAGCCATTATAATCGTGAACATGGCATTGCTTAAAATTGTATTTTATAATCTTTTGATACAAAAAATTTAGTCATTCACATTGGTTCTTCATGGCATGTAGATTGTTGCTTCTTTGACTTATCTCATGTTTGTACATATTATTCTGGAACTATACACCATCTGACACATTTTAGTACACTTGAAGCTGAGACAAAAAGTGAAAATGCCCTCTCTGAAGCAGAGGGTTCTCAAGAAGTTGCTGAAGTGAAGGAAGCAGAGGAAGTTGCATCCGTAAAAGAAAGCAATGTGGAGGATTCAGAAGTAAAGCAAGAGACTGAGCAGGATGAGATTTTTAGCGGAAGTAGTAAAAGTATCTTCAGTTACGATCGACTGAAGGCAAAATCTGAGAATCCGGTGACTGGAATTGATTTTAAACGGAGAGAGGTGCGTCCCACCCTGAATGTTTTTCTTCCTTTTAGTTGATTCATTGGAATCATATTCACAATCTTATCTTTTTAAATTTCCAGACTTATCTGTCGGATGAGGAGTTCCAGATTGTATTTGGGATGACAAAAGAAGCATTCTATAAATTGCCGAAATGGAAGCAAGACATGCAGAAGAAGAAAGTTGATTTGTTCTAGATACAAGATTATTCAAAACAAGTGATTTATCTGCTTCTTTTGCATCCTAACTTGCAGTCAATCATTTACTTCCATCTTCCATCTTTTCTGTCTGAAAGTTGTGATTTATTCAGATGATACCTAGATTGCCATGTCTAGCATCATCTTCTTGTTTGCCCTTTCGATGAACATAGCTATTTCTTGTATCGGAATTGATTGTGTTGCTGCCTGAAGAGTGATTTTTTTTGGCTTCATTTTAGTTTTTACTGATGCTGCCTCTTGTAATGATCAGAGACTGTAGTTTTGAAGACAACAGGCAGGTATTCTTTTATTTTGTCCGGATGTATTTTCATTTTGTGATTATCTCACTTTTTTTTACCTATATTTTCAATTTGTTTTAAAAAGGGGGTGTATATGTATTGCCTTTGTACTCAACTCCAGTGTAAGGAATGAAATTTGTTGTTTGTCGTGGAGCGTTTTCAGTTTGTATACTTTTAGGATGAAACAAAAGCTGCTATTCAATTATATTGTCTGACTATTATCTGAGTTGTTTTTCTTGCCTTTCTTATTATTATTATTATTTTTACAACATAGGGTTTATGATCTTTGTATATTTGAGTTTTGATAGTAAGCTTTAAGTACTTATTAATTCTATCTGCAACTATCTCAGGAAATGTATCTTCTTTCTTTGCGTGTGCGTTTTTTTTTTTAAAAATAAAAAATTTAACAGAAAATAGAAATGAAAAACCCTCTTCCTTGGCTGGTAACCACGCTCATTGTTGTTTCCGTAGGTAAGCTAGATTACTAAAGAGGTTGTATACGTTCTATGGGTTGTAATGGACTAACTGTTTTTAAAACTTATTTTTATCTTTCTATTTAGGTCTTCTGCATTGTTGAAATTGTAAAATGAAAAATATCATTGCAATTATATTCACACGTTTTATTTCAAATCCTACTTAAAAAAACACATTGTTATTTCATGGGAAAGACAGAAAGTAAATAATCTAATTGTTGGTGCTGCTAAGTTTAACTAATAAAATCAGTTGTCAAAGAGGCTTACCATCGAATTTTTAGTGGATAAGTGTCGCCTGAAAAAAATGTACTAGAAAATTATCGAAGAGATGATAAATTGAGTCAATTGAGTATGGTTACAATCTCTACAAAAAGTTGCATTTTAATTTCCCACCGTTTCTCGTGGGTTTATTTAACATTTAATAATAGTCATTTTCACAAGCAAATTCCTCGGCGTGGTTGTCTCCGAAGTCCATTTCAATCAAGTTTGTGTAGATGTAATCTTTCCAAGTCCACTTCTTCGAATCAATTAGATTTAATAGTGTGCATACTCAAATCTGTCAAATTGTACATAAGAATTGAAAAAGTATTCCCTACATTAGCTTTTTCTCTGTGCTTTCCAAAATAATCTTTGCAACTGCTAACATGCGAAAGGTTGGTGATAATTCCGGATAAAGGATTGTTAATGTCAAAACATAATGATTTGTAGGTGCCAGTTTGTAGAGACCGATATTTGGTCGATTATATTTTTAAAATTCTGGGAGTGCATTTTCATACATAATGGTGCGTTTTTTTGAAATATTTTTATTTTAGTTTCATGTTAGAGTTTGAAATAATTGAAGTTCATGTTAGAGTGTGCATAAGCTGGTAAATAAATAAAATAATAATCAATTTAATAAAAATATATATCAAGGGAGGATTACAAAGTTACTAGGAGATAGTAAAAAAAACTAGGTAAAATTTATTTGAAATTTACTAAGGAGAAGTTAAGTTGAATGTAGTAAATTGTGTAATGAGGGTCAAAGTAGTAAATATACTGGCAAGGGCCTATAAAATGGGAGAGTGCATAAGATTTTTTTGTTTTAGAAATCTCTAGAGACTTTGTGAGAAAGAGAAAGAGAGGAAGAGGAGTAGAAGAAGAGAAAGAGAGAACAAGAGAGAGAAATAGAGGAAGAGGAGGAGAAAGAGAAGAGGGAAAAAAGAGAGAGAAGAAGGTGACGAGGAAAAGAAGATGAAAACAAGAGAGATAAGGAAGAGAAGGCAAAGGAAAAGAGAAAGAGAAGAAGATATGAAAGAGTTTGTAGGAAACACAAAAATATCAAGGTATGATCCATTTTCTTTCTATTTAATTTTCATAATAGGTTTAAATATTTAGATTTTGAGCTTTGTTTTAAGAAATTTGAAGTTTGATATAAATTTTTATGATTTTTGAACCAAATCTTAAGATTTAGTTTGTATAGTTCAAATTGGCTTACGGATAATATTAACACATGAAAAATCTAGACCTTAGAGAAGCTTGGAGTTGATAAGGATTAGTGAAAGTCCTTGAAAATGGAAACTTTTTTTAGGAAGAATCAAGTTTTCATTATGGATTTTATGCAAATTTAGGTGTGTAGTCGATTACCATATAGTGTAGTTGACTACACAATGTTGTTGTCGACTACGCTTGCTTAAATTTTTATATTTTTATTCTTTTGGTCCTCTAAATTCTAAAATGTTTTCAAATTTAACTAGACCTTCTTGTACATTAAAAACATGAGTTGATCACCTCCAAAATGTTTATTATCCTCGATCATAAATCTTTATTGAGATCCAAAATTTACAAATGGAAAGTAATTAAGGAAAACGGCATAATACTTTAGATAATTACGCATAATTGCTGTGTGGGAAGTACGTGCATGTTTTTCAAAGTATACAAATGCCAGTAGAGTTGCATAGTGTGCATCCATAATTGTGGATAGTGGAACTAAGTTTTGTTAGAACTAGATGCTAATGAGGGTGACATGAAGGACAAAAGAGTAGTTCGAAGTTAGTTTATGGATCACGTGACATGGTGAGTTCACCTTACTCCTACTAAGTGAAAAGGAAATGGGAACCTCAAAACTTGATTGGATTATATAAAATATATATATATAATGGATGTGATATGATGAGGCGTATGTACATGAAATGGTAGATATTTAAGCTAAAGTATAAATGCATATTTTCCTTGCATTTTATGGTATTTGTTGTGAGTTTTAAATTACTCGCAAGTGCACGAGTCGTTTGCAATATAGTATTGTGCAAGTGCGAGGTTGAATCCACAGAGAATTGCGTTGTGAAAGCATATTTTTAATCTAAGCTAACTCTATCTTAACCTAGTTCCAAATTTCAGAATGATATTGCAAAATAAATTAAAACTAAATTAAGTTGATTTTAAAACTAATAATAAAAAGCACTAAAGTTTCCGAATCCACCCCACCAAAGTTTAAGCATATATGTTCTAAAAATATAGCCTATCAAAACATTTCATGAATCCAACTATAAGACAAAAAACAAAGAATATCCCAACTAAACCAAAAGCATCCAATGTATCCGCTCTTAACAAATCACAAAGGAAATCCAATTTAATCGAAAAGCATTCAATGTATTCATCAGATGAAACACAAAGAATATCCGACAGACAATTTAAACTCAATCAATTATAAGATTAACTCAAATAATTGATAGAACATTTTATACTAAAAATTGTCAGATTTGTACATGCAAATCTGAACTACTACGCCAAACAACGGCGGGGCTTCATCTTCAACCTTAGTTGAAGAGTCTAGCCACTCATAACTATAAAATTATAATAAAAAGTGCTAAACATTTAAACTAAAATAACTGAATATAAAGAAATAAATAAAAAACTTTACATGGGAGAAATTCCACTCGCTGACGGGCAATGCTTCCCCTCGTGGTAGCAATGCCTTCGGGATCCACTAGAATGCTAGCGGACGTCAACCGGTAAACACCAAAGTGGCACAGGAATTGTACACTGAATGATGAAGCCAGATGATGTTTATATAGGGGAAGACCCGGAGCAATATGGGTTACAGATTCGATGTGGGATACTGCCCGTGTGCGCTCGATCGCAGTGTGGTGCGATCGATCGCAGGTATGATCGATTACATGTCTTGTGCGCACGATCTCATGTGCGCTCGATCGCATGTCTGCTACGATCGATCGCAGATGCACTAAACTTCAAATATTTCGATGTGGGATGTTGACCATGCGCTCGTTCGTAGGTAGGTGCGCTCGAGCGCAGGGTGCTCGATCGCATATCTCGTGTGATCGATCACAATGTCTCCAGAAGCTTCACATCTCCTGAAATGCTTTATTTTCTCCACAAACCTGTAAAAATACACAAAACACAAGAAAGATGTAAAATAAAGTGAAATACTACTAACTAAGAGCATAACAAATATAAGTTAAAGGTATAAAATATGCAATATTTAAGACTCATCAAATACCCCTAAACTTATATTTTGCTAGTCCCTTAGCAAAACAAAATAAAAGACTCAATGAAAAACAAAGAACATAAAGATAAAGTCATCACTCATGGTATCCAAAAATTTAAGGAGCACACATCACCATGATATTCATTCATAAGCAAGCTTAAAAAGGTAAACCCATCTTCGCAATGAATAGAAATGTTAAAATCTAATTACTTACAAAAGGCAAGATAAAGCATCACAAACTTGAATCAGTGTAAGGTGAATTAGCATATAAAAATGAAGCTTCCAAGTAACTCTAATGTGTAAGGTCTCCATGTCTCAAGATTCACCGAATTTCCCATAAAAAATGAACGAAAAGGCATAGTTTTTATTTTATTCTTTTTTTATTTTTATTTTTTTAACAATAATAGGGCACGACTATGTTTAGTTCCCTTAAGCTTTCTAATTGACCCATGTAGCGAGTGTTGAGTCAATGACTCCCAAACCAGATGGTTTTAGGGCATTAGGTGTAAAGACACCCCTAAGGACTTACTAACTCGAGTCAAAAAGGCTACGAAAATAAACCAGCCTTAATACTACCAAGCAAAATTCCACCTTTTGACATGAACACTCACTGCTTACTGAGGCAAGAGGTCCAGTTACTCAGCGGAAAGTTGTAGTAATTAATTTTTTTTTCTTTCTTTATGCCCAAGTGTTCATCCAACAAGTCATCCAGTTTCATTTAAGATAAGGAAAAATACACATTAAAATCACGTGTCATACCTCACATAATTTGTGCTAATGTGCTCGTGATAGATTAGATCAAACATGTGAATTCTCAAAATGCCTAAAGTAAGTAACTAAATTTTAAAAATTTATCACCAGATCATGTGTTCAAAATGTTAAGCTCACCAATGACATCACATCACAGAAAATGTTTAGATCAACTAAAATTTCACGATAACATGAGCATGCATTTATCTCTATGACGAAAAGACAACAAATTAGGACAAAGTGTGTGATGTGTCTCCCATACCCCCAAACTTAAATTACACATTGACCCCAATGTGTGACTAATATGGAAAGAGCTGAACTGAGATATGGAGAACTATCTGGACTGGTATGGCTTATAGCATACCCCCAAACTTGAACTGAAGTGCGCTTTGTTCCTGAAAAATAAAAACTGGAAAACAAAAAATACTGGAAACAAACATTAATCATTAAAATGTGAAATAATAAATAAACGAAAGAAAAGATAAGCTGTGGGGTGCCTCCCATGAGCGCTAAGTTTAACATCTTCAACCAGACCCAACATTAGTAAACAGGCCCAACTAAGCGCTCTACCATCTGATCAATAAATGGAAATGGAAAATGATCAGGCCTAGTGGCAGCATTCAATTTACGGTAGTCTAGACACTTTCTCCATCTTGACTGCACTCGAGTTGGGACCAACTCGTCGTCTTTATTTACTACCGTCAATTTAGCACGTTTAGGCACGATTGGAATCAGGCTCACCCACTTGCGATCAGAGATGGGATAAATTATCTCTGGCTCTAACAGTTTAATATCTTCTGCCCTCACAACCTCTTGCATAGCAGGGTTGAGCCTTCTTTGTGGCTCCCTCGATGGCTTGGCATTCTCCTCCAACTGCATCGTGTGTATTACCAACGAGGGGTTGATTCCCTTGACATCCTCAATAGTCCAGCCTATAGCTTCCTTATGCTCTCTTAAGATGTCCAATAATTTCTTCTCTACAGCATCACCCAAATCTAAAGCTATCATTATAGGCAAAGAATCTGCTGGACCTAGGAACTTATACTTAAGATTGTCCGATAAAGGCTTAAGTTCCTTCTTGGGGGGTTGAGGTATTGTGGTTTCCTCCATCTCACTGATCTTTTGAGGGGCAGACTCCAAAGTAGCATTTGCTTGCTCAAACAACTTATCTAAGCCCAAATCCTCTTCAAATTGAGCAAAGCATGCCTCCAGGGGGTCCTCAATACGTGATTCATCCATAGTCTCCTCCATCTCACTGTTCTTCTGAGGATCAAACTCCAAAATGGCATTTACTTCCTCTAGTAACTTATCTAAGCCCAAGTCCTCTCCAAAGTGAGCAAAGCATGCCTCCAGGGGATCCTCAAACTCCTCTCCTTTCTTGGGTGCTTGTAATCTCTCAAGGTAAGGCGCTTTAGGTAAAAACGACCTAAGGAGATCCTTAATGATAGGTGTGGCTGTAGATGGCTCAACATCTCTCTTTTCTTTGTTGCCACTTTCTTGCCCTTGTATAGGAGTTGATAAATTTTCCACCGCAAACTGTTCCTTTGGGTTAGGATCAGGTTGACTGGGGAACTTTTTTTCCTCTCCTTCACCCACGTAACTTGCGATTTGATCAATTTGGCTCTCTAGTTCGGCAATCGCTTGGGTGTTTTCTATGGTTGCACTCATCACTTCACTCATAGATTGGCTAGTTGTTTTCATGAAATCATTGAGAGCGTCCTCCAATGACTGTGAAACCGACACTGGCGCTTGAATGGGAGCTTGGTAAGCGAGTGATGGTGCTGGATAGGCATAACTTGGTATTGGTGGAGGAAATTCGGGAGGGTGTTGATTATAAGGGGCTCCTCCCTGATTCATTAGTTGGTTCTGCTCTCATGAAAAATTAGAGTGGTTCCACCACCCTGGATTGTATGTTTCGAAGTAAGATCCATTTGATTCCCAACAACAGTCAATGAAAGCATTCATTTGTTCCATAGGGTACTCGGCACAAGCCGGCATTGATGGACAATTCTGTGCTAGATGCGTGGGACTAGCACAGATGGAACAGCTATCAACATTGAATGTGTTGGCAGCATTGAGGGACGGGCTGGTCATTTTCATGTACTCCTTAATGGTGTCCTCTAAAGACTGTGAAACCGGCGCTGGATTCATCCACATAATTTTTTTTTAAACAAAAAAAATAACTAACTAGTAGAAAAATAAAATCATTTTAGACAAAAAAATTTCACAAACCAAACAACTCCCCGGTAACGGCGCAAACAACTTGTTGTGAGTTTTATATTACTTGCAAGCGCACGAGTCGTTTGCAATATAGTGTTGTGCAAGTGCGAGGTCGAATCCACAAGGAATTGCATTGTGAAAGTATATTTTTAATCTAAACTAACTCTATCTTAACCTAGTTCCAAATTTCAAAATGATATTGCAAAATAAATTAAAACTAAACTAAGTTGATTTTAAAACTAATAATAAAAAGCACTAAAGTTTCGGAATCCACCCCACCAAAGTTTAAGCATATATGTTCTAAAAATATAGCCTATCAAAACATTCCATGAATCCAACTATAAGACAAAAAACAAAGAATATCCCAACTAAATCAAAAGCATCCAATGTATCCGCTCTTAATAAATCACAAAGGAAATCCAATTTAATCGAAAAGCATTCAATGTATCCATCAGATGAAACACAAAGAATATCCAACAGACAATTTAAACTCAATCAATTATAAGATTAACTCAAATAATTGATAGAACATTTTATACTAAAAATTGTCAGATTTGTACACGCAAATCTGAACTACTACGCCAAACAACGGCGGGGCTTCATCTTCAACCTTAGCTGAAGAGTCTAGCCACTCATAACTATAAAACTATAATAAAAAGTGCTAAACATTTAAACTAAAACAACTGAATATAAAGAAATAAATAAAAAACTTTACTTGGGAGAAATTCCACTCGCTGACGGGCGACGCTTCCCCTCGTGGTAGCAATACCTTCGGGATCCACTAGAATGCTAGCGGACGTCCACCGGTAAAAACCAAAGTGGCACAGGAATTGTACACTGAATGATGAAGCCAGATGATGTTTATATAGGGGAAGACCCGGAGCAATATGGGTTGCAGATTCGATGTGGGATACTGCCCGTGTGCGCTCGATCACAGTGTGGTGCGATCGATCGCAGGTACGATCGATCGTATGTCTTGTGCGCACGATCTCATGTGCGCTCGATCGCATGTCTGCTACGATCGATCACAGATGCACTAAACTTCAAATATTTCGATGTGGGATGTTGACCATGCGCTTGTTCGTAGGCAGGTGCGCTCGAGCGCAGGGCGCTCGATCGCATATCTCGTGCGATCGATCGCAATGTCTCCAGAAGCTTCACATCTTCTGAAATGCTTTATTTTCTCCACAAACCTATGAAAATACACAAAATACAAGAAAGACGTAAAATAAAGTGAAATACTACTAACTAAGAGCATAACAAATATAAGTTAAGGGTCTAAAATATGCAATATTTAAGACTCATCAGTATTATGATTTAAATCAAATTGTCATTGAAATATAATGGATTGTTGTGAGTGTGAGATGTGTATTGTGGATTGATGTGATAGAAATGTGTTTGGTACGTTGCTGTGTTTTGATTAAAGACTTTCGGTGCGATTATAATTGAATTGTTGTGTTGTGAACATATAGAGTAAATTGCCTTCATTGTGATTATGTCATGATGATAGTGAGACATACTCAGAAGGGTGTGAAGAGACCATAAATTGATAGCAGAGGGTAATATCCACCTCGGAGGGGTGAGGGATCCAAGAGTGGTATTTGAGGGTAAGATTTGCCTCGGAGCGGTAAGTCATCCAAAAGTGATATTTAAGAGTAGAACCTTTGGATCTGAGAGCTGAATTAAGGTGAGATGTCTAATGTGCCGGTACATAGGGAGACATTTCTATTGTGATTACTGAGATGAGCCGTATTGAGTTGAAATGAGCCGTATTGAGTTGAGATGAGTCGTATTGTGTTGAAATGAGCCGTATTGAGTTGAGATCAGCTGTGTTGAGTCAGAATGAATCATTTGAGCTGAAATTAGATGTATTGAGTTGATGAACTGTGTAGAGTTGTGTATAAGAATTTCATATGATGCTTTTTTTTCATGTGCCTATGTTGATGTACTTGTGAATGATGATTCTAATTTACTTGTGAATAATGATGGCGTGAATACTGTGAGATGTAAATGCTAATGTGCTTGAGAATGATGATTATCTGAATATTGTGAGATTTCTAGTAATGTGAGATTTAAATCTTAAAACAAGGGTACCACCTAGAGGCACAAACTAAATAATTGGATGTATATTAAGGTGGGTAAATGGAATTAAAAATCAATTACTATGTGTTATGTGAACCTCAATGAGTTTTTTAAAGCTCACCCCCTTAGTGTTATTTCTTTTTTCCCCAAGTGGTTTGCAGGTCTAAAATGAGTTTTAGTTTAGAGTTGGTGGTTCGCATTATCTTAGATGATTCAGGAATGACATCCTCAGTGAGTGTGTCTCGAGTTCGCATTTTTTGAAATTTTTCTTTCTAGCAATATGTAACTGGAATATTTTTTGTAAAATTCAGAGATTTTTTTATTTTTATAAAAAGAGAGAAGTGTTAGTTGCATTTGTGGGAATGTGATTGTGCAGTGAAATAATATTTTTGTTTTGATACATTGTGAGGTGTGTGCTCTGGTGAAATACGTGCATGACATTTAGATGAGAGCTTGGTTATTAAAAATGATGATTCCTTCTCAGGTAGGGCCTGTTTGGGATGGGTTGTTATATATTTTTTTGGTATAAGAGCATAGGTTTAAGTTCTATAGACTTTACGTGCATGAACATGGTGCATGGGGTATTTGTAAAAAGTTGGTTGTGTAAGATTGTAGAGGATTTCTTTTAGGAATTATAGTCAGTATTGGAGGGAGGGTTTGTAGTATGGAATCTGAAGGACAAAATTGGATTGATTTTGTGTTTGTGTTAGATGAGTTTATTTTGTTTGCGATGATCTTGTTAGGCTTGAAAATTTTATGGTAATGCTCTTAATAAATGTCATTTATATAAATACTTAATCTTGAAAGTAGATTGTTAAACTTATACATACTTGTATATATAGGTTGCGTCATTATGTGGTCTAATTACGTAGTGAATGTATGGGAATGTGATAAGAGTGACTAACCTTTCTTAGATGAGTTTCTTAATTTGGGAATTTTACTTTGATTGTATGTTTTATTAGTAAATTATTGGTTAAAAGCTAGTTAAGTGACTTAGAAATGTTGTTATGGACGATCTTTTGAAGTTAAGAATAAATTTTATAAAGTTTGACTCTAAGTAATAGTTTTTAAGGAGATTTTAAATTTGAATTGAATGAAGTCATGAATAAATAGGTCAGCATGTGTATACTTTTGGTGATTGTGATATTTGAGCTCATGGTGGATGAGTATGTTGGAATGGCATTTGAGACGATATTGGATTTGGAGGGTTTTTTAAGAATTTATGGATGTGTTAGCTATTAGGAAAATGTTAGAAAGTTTGAGAAATAGTAAAGGTTTTGCCGAAATTTTGTAGAATTGATAAGGATTCTTGGCCTTAAAATAGGAAACAAAGATTAGAGGAGGGTGAAGTGTATTTTGGAATAATTTTAATGGATTAACAAGTGTCGAAAAAAATTATGGGGATAGTGATTGACGTAGGGATATAAGGCATTGTTGATACTACTTAAGGTGAAAATGAGTAAAATTGGAATAAATGGACTTTGTTACAAATAATAAATAAAATCTCTTTGATATTTGAAGTTTTGAGAAGGGTGACAAAAAGACTCGAGGATTTCTTTTATATAAAAGCTATTGGTACAAGTAAACTATAGAAGTAGTTGAATAGAGTACAAGATCATATTAGGGGACTAATTTTAAAATTTCAAATTGAAAGTATTTGTGACGATGAAATTATTATGGGGGATTATTTTAAGGAACGATGTCTTGAAGCTTAACTAAATTTCAAGTGTGATGTAAGGCTAGTAAAAGGAAAAAGGGTGAATTTCATTTAGAATATAGAAATTTAATTCTAGAATTAAGAGATGAGTAAATTGATGACAAGTTCTTGTCTAAGTGAGTTTTGGATTTTATCTTACTTGGAAAGTAATCTAGTGATAGCTACATAGATCATGAGACAAGGGCAAGCGAACAACAAGGCAGAGAAGTAGAGCTGGAATAACATGATGCATAAATTGAGTTAGAGCAACAACAAGTGTTAAGGAGAAGCCGAAGAACAAGGCAAGCTCCTCAAAGGCTACAATACACTTAAGGGATACTTAAGGGAGTTAACAAATCGATGGGGAAGTTAGTTAGACAGTTAGAGGATAGTTGGCAAAGCTCTTAGTTGTTAGCTTAACTGTTTTGCTATTATGTTCACTTCAGTTGATAGTTAGTTTGATTGTTGCTATATAAATACTGTACATTGTTCATTTGTACACAATTAATGAAGTACTTCCATTCTCCTTGAATTTTTATTCTTTATTTCTTATTTTCTCTCATTCTCTTCTAAATTCTTTCTTTTCTTCCTCTTTAATCTTCTCTTTTCTATGTTTTCTTCCCTTATATTGTTCTGACCAGAACCTTTGATACAAGAACTAAATCAACTGGCGCTTTCATTGAGCCAAGAACACCTACATCCTTCTTCACTCTTCAAACAAACCTACTAATTTGATTCTATGATGGCTGAAGAAACCAGATTCAATAAGATAGATGAAAGAATATCTAAGGTGGATGATCAAATCAAGGGACTAACTAATATGTGTTCTTCATTAGTCCATGACAATGCCAACATTAGAAGTTCTTGAACTGAAATCTTCTCTAAACTTGCTGAGATTCATGAATCTTCTCAACACAACAAAGATCTAGGGCAATCCAACAAAGATCCGCAATAGCACATTGCATTCCAAAAGATTTCTATGAAAAATTCAAAGAGAAATCTCATCAAGATTTCCAAATTCCAAGAAGATTGATGAGATTAGACATGCCAAAATTTTATTGTATGGATCCTTTAGGATGGTCCTTCAAAGCTAAGCAATTATTCAACTACCATTCTACTCCAAATGATCAAAGCTTACTAATTTCTTCATTCCATCTGGAAGGAGCATCCTTATCTTGGTATCAATGAACTACTAACAACGACCTCATTCATTCTTGGAATGACTTCTTGGACAAGGTCAAAGAAAGATTTGGTCCCTCATCATATGAAGACCATATGGGAGCTTTGGCCAAGCTACAACAAACCAGTATTGTATATGGTACCAAGCTCAATTTGAAAGCCTTTCAAATAAGGTAACTAGTTTACAAGAATCTTTTATAATCAATTTGTTCATCTCCGGCCTTAAACCTAAATTAAAGAGGGGGTTATTAGTTGCTCAAACCTCTTCCTTATTAAAAGCTATGTCCTTAGCCAAACTATTCAAAGAAAAATATATGGATATGACGAAGCTGTGGAAACCTGACTGGACTAAGCCTGTAACTAGTCTTGGATTGTTACCTACTCTAATGGGCACCTCCATTAAGCATCATTCTTCTATACTAACTCCTACATTTCCCATTAAGAAACTTACTCTTGCGGAAATGAAGATAAGAAGAGACGGGATTTTGTTAGAAATGTGATGACAAGTTCACTCTCAATCATAACTACAAGCATCAATTTCTTTTGTTGATGATGTTATAGGAACAAAATCTTGAAGATGAAATCTTGGAGGAGAAAGATTCTACTTCAGCACAGGACATTGAGGTTTCGGGAATCAGTATGAATGCTCTTACTGGATAACCTAGCCCAAGAAGTATAAATGTTGCCGTGGTTTGAAAGAACCACAACATACAAGTGTTAATTGATAGTGGAAGCACACATAATTTTACCCAAGAAAGAATTGCCAAGATATTAAGATGACCCATTAGACCTTGCAAGCCCTTCAGAGTTCAGATTGATAATGGAGAGTTCCTTATTTTCACTAAATGGTGTCACAGACCAGAACCTTTGATACGAGAACTATATCATCTAGGAAGTACCAATTGGAGCTAATAAAAAACATTTAATGATGAGTTGATATAATACAAAGTGTGTGAACTCAGTTAATTGGGTGAATCAATCTTGGTATGGTTGGGATAAAGGGAAAGAATGGTGATTGGCGAAGAAATGAGATGTGCATTTTGCAATAAAGGTTACTAATTTAATAATGATATCAATGGGGTATAGTATGGGAGATCAAGAGTCTAGTGGGATATAAAAGTGCTAGAATGATTGTTGCAGAGAGAGATGGGTATTGGATGTAAGAATAAGAGTTGTTAGTTAAGGATTCGTGGTATGAGCTAATGATATAGAGTTAGATTCAGGCCACTATATGTGATTTTTCCCCATAAACTATGATAAGGATTTGGCAGTTGTTAGTTAATGGAGCTAATAAAAACCATCAAGAGTAAAGTAATTAGCTTTTATGGGTTTGACGGAATTTTGATATATATTAGAAACATATAGAATTAGGGGAAACTATTAGTAAGGAAGATAGTTGGAGAAAATAGAAATTATTAAACATTATGAGTTATTAAACTAGACTTGAAGCAATAAATGTGGTAAGGTTTAAAATAAAGAAAAGGGAATTTCAAATTGAAAGACAAAATGTAATGAGTGAGTTAATCCAATCTAATGAAGCCAGGAAGTGGGGATTTAGAATTTGATAAAGTAATCAAGGGGGGTTTTTGTAACGACCCATCCTGGGTTGGCCACCCCCGAGATGGTTTTGTCACATTTTGAAAATCTCAGCACGACATATATATGCAACAAGAAAAATAATGCCAACATAAATTTTTACATCAATCATCAACCCTCAACAGGAGAGATACATCATTTTGATCTTGACTTAAATATTTTATACAACGTAAAATGCATGAATATTTACAAATAAAATTTTAAATTATTTTCTCATTAGTCTGAGGATGCGGACACGTACGTGGCTTACAGAAAATGATTTCGTCTAAATCTTAACTTACCAAACTATCTGTCCTGCCTACTACCTGAAATCATTATATAATGAGGGATGAGCTTCACAAGCTCAATGAATTAAATTTATTAGAAGTATTCAATTTGTATAAATAGTCTTTTAATATTTAATCATTTCTATCTCATATAACTTGATAATAGCATTCTACTATCATGACACATATCATAAGTCTCATTCTCTATCAATCTCTCATTCTTATATATTTGTTCACCTTAAGACCATCAATTATCTCATAATTACCTCGTAATGAGGTTCACAGCATAAAGTCTACCATTTAGATGGTTCTTATCATATCATACTTATGTTTCTTTCTCACCATAACTGTCTCTTTGTGAGACTCATTCATTTATAAATAAATTTACAATAACAAACAACACTTCAGCATTTCAGTAATACAATCAATTTTTAAAATAGATGCAATGCATGAATTATTATTAGGGAACGTTTTTCCACTTGTCAACATATTTTTATCTTAGACCAGCTCTCTCTCGGTTCTTTTATTTCCAGCATATATCGACTATCACGGTTTTCATTTATTTCCAGCATATATCGGCTGTCATGGTTTTTCAATTAGACCAGCCCCTTCCCAGTTCTTTTATTTCATGAATATGCATATGAACAATGATATGAAATATGCATATGAAAAATAATATAAAAACAAACATGAATTCAAATATTTAAATTAGCTATCATGATTATTCTCAAATTATTATTTGAAAATTTTCGCTAAATTCTTTTCCTTATAAATCATATCAAATCATCAATCATAGCTTGTCAAGATCCACTAAATTTCATCTCCTCATAAATCATATCAAAATCATCAACCATAGCTCATCAAGAATTTCACTTATTGCCTTTATTATTAAATCGACTCATATTCTAATAATATTATTTCTCATAAAATAATTCTTTACACATCCACTATTCATATCATACTTATCAATCAACTTTTATCTATCACCAAATCATAAGTTAATGATTTATTCTAATATTAACACTATATATTTCATATTTATATTGATTACTTTAAGTAAATCTAACTCACCACGTAGCATTTATGGCTACCCGTGGATCACCTCCTTGCCTTTCCTGCTCCTCTCAGCAATTTCCTCCGGTTGCTGATCGTCAACACCTAACATAATATTTATATTAAATTTCTAATTTTTTTCTTCAATTCTTCTATAATTCACACCCTTTGAAAATTCCCACTTTAAATTCCGAAAAATTTCATGTATGCTAAATTATAAAAATAAACTTCACATTATTACCTTATATTTTTCTTAGAGCTTCTCGTGGTTCTCTATAAAATTCTCCCATAAACTCCTTCAAAATTTTGTTCTTTCAACCTTTCTTTCGGTTTCCAAGTGTTTAGAGAAATAGAGTAGTTTTAATTGAGGAAAGGAGAAAACCAAACATGATTTGGTAAGTAATAAATAATATAAACTTAAATTATATATATATATATATATATACACACACACATATATATATGTAAATGTTAAGTCTCAGCATAGCATTCTTCCTCCCTTATATTGTTGCCACGAATTGTTCATGTGTCTTACATGCATGGCTTTTCTTTCTTTTGGTAACAGGTGTTGCCATCTGTTGCCACGTATTTTTTTTTTAAAAAGAAAAACTTTTTTTCTTTTTTTTTCCTTTTCTCCATGCTGGATGCATCCAGTTTTTGTTTCTTCAAAATAATTATCTTATTCAATACTAAATCCTTTGCGCATATATATATATATATATATATATATATATATATATATAATTTTAATTTCATGTCATATTTATTAAATTACTTCTTTACCCTTACTTTATGAATACATGCATTACAGTTTTGGGAGGTTTTAAAGAGATGCAAGAAGATTTTATTAACTTTAAATATTGGGAGGAGAGTATTAAAACATGATCAAATTAAAAGCTATGATTACGAATAATTTTTATATATCGTATGCATCATGTACTAAATTCTAGATTTGATACTATTAATTATGGTGAATCAAATGAGGATTATTGGATTTTGAGTAAACCATATAGATAAATGTAGTGTTTGGTAGAGAAAGGTGTAGAAATGATATTTTGAATGATTTTTTTTATAGAAAATTTGATTCGTAAATGAACAAATTATGTAAATTAAATTAAAAATGACATTTTAATTTGGTGATGACAATATTATGATAAACAAAAGAGAGAGTGGAAAATTGGTAACTTGAGAGGGTAAATATGAAAGAGGAAAGTCTTAAGGTATAGTTAAAGAAAGAAAAGAAAAACTGAATGATATAATGCTTATTAAGAAATGCAGATAGATAAATAAGTGACGATAATATAAATCGATGGGCTAAATGATGGATAGTAGGAATAAGGAGTAAGAAGTTTAGGTTGTAACCTTATTGTCTTGGTGAATAAAAGAATAATTAGATTTTAAAAAAGATGGTGTAATTATCATGAATACACTTGATGGGTATTATAGTTATGATCTAGATGGTGGGTTAGAGTGATGTAAGATAATTGATTCAGTATAAGGCTTAGGATCAAGGAAACTGTTATCTTGAGAAGTTTGAATGGGTAAGCAATTAAGTCAAACGTGATAACTACAAAACTGATGTGCGAAAAAAACCTATATTCTTTCGAAGTGGAGTGATTTCGACAAAAGAAGGAGAATATTGACCTTGAAGTATGATCAAAAAGGAAAAATTAGACAAGAGTTTTATGTAGATTAAAGAGAAATTATAGGGAAAAAACTAAAGAAACAACATAATTTATGAAGTTTGTTAACTTGTATGAGAGCAAATGATTTAATTTAATTCACAGGAGATAACATAAAATAAAATTGTAAATGTCTCCTTAATTGTGGAAAGAAATTAATCTAGATGAAGTAGTGGAGTTTAGTATATGTGTTATTATTATAATGGTGGATTATATGTCTTTTATTAATAAATTGATACATGTGGGAAATGAATAAATTAGAATACAGTTGGGTACCATAATGTGGAAAGTTGAGTGAGAACTAAGAGATTCATAAATCGAAAGAAATAAATCACTAAATGGATTAAGTATTGATTGAAAGATGACATGGATTTGTGTGAGTAAATGGGAAGTTGAGTTTTGAGGCTTATTAATTGATTTGCTACCTTAGATAAATTAAAGCAACGAAGTTTGAGAAGCTGGTTTGTGAACTAAAGCAGAGTCGGGTTCAAAATATTTTGATAGCATTGTTGATGGATCCTAAGTATCGTAACTACTTGAGGAAAAGAAGTATTTGGAGATATCAAACATTAAGAATAGGTAATTAGTTGGTGAATGACTCATTTGTAGTGATGTGTCAAGCAATGGAGAATTGAGAGGTTGATTATGCCCAAAACATAACGCGGTTATTGTAGTATAGTTTTGGGGTGTTAATTCCACAGGGAAACAAGTTAATTACGAAAGAATGTGTAAACTTTAACACTAACGATAATGATTAGATGAGAGAATATGAGTTTTGATAATACAATATTGTGTAAAAGAATTGTGCGAATATAACGAAGAATATAAATAAGAAATAACAAGGTTCCGGGAATCCTCCTTAGGTTCGTTCCCTATTTCCACTCTTGATTCAAATTTTTATCTCGATTGCAAGTTTCACATCCTAAACAGGCAATTGGAAAGTATTCAATCAAGCACATTTATATCTCTAATATAATTGCTACAAATTACTCTTTGATTTCAATTCAAGCACACATAATTTATCTTATAGATTAGCAAGAAACGACAATATATTGCAATAATGATATCACAGTAATGGCCGATCTATAAGATAAATATACCGAAATCAATTACATCCAAACAACTTGACATAAGAAGAGCTTGACTAGACTTATGTGGAGTAGAAGGATGCAATCACCGGATTGAGAGAAACTAAAAGAAGAAGAATATAGAATACAGCTATCACATGAACTCAAATCCTTCTTAATTAATCAAAGAGTAAATCATAGACAAAGTTTTAACAATAAGTCCATACAAATGAATCAAAAACAGGAAATAAGGAACAATAAAACCCTAACAATTCATCTCTTTCCCTTGTTTGATGATTAGTTAGCCATGAAACTCAAGGTGGAAAAACAATATAGATGTTCTCCCCTTGATTTCTTGGCCATGGAGCTCAAGGTAGAAGAACAATGTAGATGTTCTCTCCTTTATTTCCAACTAACGAAAACTTAAACAGAATGCTAAAAACTTCTCTAATTTGTATCTACCAAAAAACTGTCTTTTTTTCTCTTCGAGCTCTCTCCCTGGCTGCAAACCTTAAGCATATATTTATAGCCCACAAGGGAGAGCTGTCTTTGCACAGCCTTAATTTGGGTCTGAATTGGAGTCCAGAAGCATGTGCGCACTGCTGGCTTTGTCTGAGCGTGCGCTTGGGTGCTGGAAAGTGAAGGCTGGAACGTGAAGGTGGGTCCAGCAGCGTGTGCGCGTGTCCAAGTGTTCGCCTGGGCGTTGGAAAGTAAAGGTGCAGCGTTAGTTGGTGAGGGGCCTGGCACTGATGGCCGAGGGGCACAACACTGGTTCATGGGCACCTAGGCACTCACTCTTGTTTGCCTGGGCGCTGGTTCATGGGCGCCTAGGCGCTCACTCTTATTTTCCTGGGCGCTGGGGACAGTGAGAGGTGAGGCGCTGGGCTTCCAGAGGTGAGGTGCTGGGCTTCCAGGGGTGAGGCACTGGGCTTTGAGGGGTGAGGCGCTGGGCTTCCAGGGGTGAGGCGCTGGGCTTTGAGGGGTGAGGCGCTGGGCTTTGTTCTGGAGGCCTAAACTATTTTTGCTAAAACTGCCATAACTTTCACTAGAAAAATCCTTTTTTCGAACCGTAAAATTCTCCAGAAAATAGACTTCCGGATATTTCTAAGCACATATGGCTCATCTTTTAGTTCTTCCTACATCAATATAGTTTAATCTGCAAAGATGATTGATCTGTACGGGAAATTCTGGCAATTTAGTGAAACTCCTTCAGCTTGTATGCAGAAGTGCACACACTAGTGTGCCTACCCTTAACTTGTTCCAAAGTGATGCACACACTTGTGTGAAGTCTTTTAACTCAATGTACTTTATTGCTAGAACCTTGGTTTAGACTTTTAATCATCTTTAAATCATTTTTGGAAATGTCTAAACCTTGGACAAAAACGAGCACCGACACCCAAGATCTTTTGACGCTTTAAACATGGATCGCTTTATCATCTCTTTTGTACTCAACGCACCTGAAAATGCATCGAATTAAGTCAATGATTTATGAATAACACTTTAGAGTTATCAACATGTAAAAGTGCGATTACGACCGAGATTAACCCTAAAGTGTTAACAATTAAGTATTGTTTAGATGCATTTTATGACTCTCATCATAGGTGCTTAAATATTTATATTTAAGCCCCTTAATTTACATTTGTTAAGTTCTAGTTTATGTTAATTTAGTCCATTTTACTTCATTTATGTGTTTCACATGCTTTTATAGGGTCTTGGAGAAAAAGAAGCATTTTTGACACTTAAAGGAAGAAATCTAGAAATCATGGAGCAGCTGCTGGCTAAAGTGCGATCGAGCGCACTCTTCGGTACGATCGAGCACACCAACGCTTATGCGCACAAATAGAAGGCCCGAGTGCAGCCTTGCGATCGAGCACACCACGAATACGATTGAGCGTACATGTACGAGAGTAAACAGTAAAACGGCAGAACCGGTTTTGGATATAGAAGAGGTTTTGTGTTTTAGGAAGTTTAGGGTTTCCAGAGTCGTCTAGGGTTATTCAACCCCTATAAATAGACTTGTAAAACACAGAAACAAGATCTCCCTTTTTATGAGCAGATCTCCCTTTTTAGTTTTAGTTTTAGGTCGGGAGGCCGGAGGCCAGAAGAGATTCTACGAAGAATTGACGACTCTTCAATGGAGCTCTCTAGGGTTTCTTCTTTCCTTTATTTTATTATGTGTAACTAAACTTTTAGTAAGGGCTTGGTTGAAGGCCTAATTATGTTTAATCAATAATTCAGTATTGCCACCTTTGCAATACTTATGCTGTGATTCTTAATTTGATTAATACCTGTTTTTATTTAATGTGTGTCTGATCGTGCATGTGGTATGGATTAGTTAGTTAAATCAATTTGGATGACTGAGTCCTGGGTTTAACAATAGTAACAAAAGATATCTTATCCGGATTCTTGGATTAATCAACATGGGAAACCGGGAGTGGACCAAGCCCTAGACCCTGTGTGGTTGTCGATTTCCACAGTCCTTATGCTCTCTTGAGGAACAACTCAGTATACACCATGTTGAATCCCTTAAGAGAGAAAAGAGTTAGAGTATACACCATTCCTAATTCATTGCTTAGGGAAACCCATAGCCTAAGGAGTGGACCAAGCCCTTAGGTTGACAACCAGTAGGTATTCATAGCATGAGTAGAGCATTGGTATATTGTTTTGTTGGGTAGCATGATTAGTGGTGGATATCAAGTCCCTACGCCTTTATCATTATTATCTAAACTCAATATTTATTTCCATCTATTTTTACTTTGTGAAATTAATTCTAAATCGAAATTCACCAATCCTTGTAGATCTCTCACTTGCACACTATGCTACTATTGATCTTGTGCACTTGCAAGTAAAACTGTACGATTATTTTCTTATTTATTTAAGTAGATAAACGCACAATGAGTTTTTGGCACCGTTGCCGAGGATTGTGCTAAATTGTTTTTTAGAATTATTTTCATTAGTAATTTTTATTTTTTCTATTCTATTTATATTTTCTTTATTAAACAACCTTAATTTTTTTTCATCTTTTCGTTTTTTGTTTTTGTTCAGGTGTGTAGTAGAGGAGTTTCTGTCCTCATTGTGATCGAGCGCACTAGTGTAGCGCTCGAGCGCATGAAGAACAGCGATCGAGCGCAGTTCAGGGTGCACTCGAGTGCAAAAGGTCCAAAGAGTACCCAAGCAGCAGTACTGAAACTGCTGCACTGAAGAGGTTCAACTGATTCATGCACAAGCTTCGATCTAGAAATCCAACCTTCTTTCCAGTCAATACAGAGTAAGGAGTAAAGAGCAAGGACATGTATGAAGTGAACTTAAATGGTGGATTTCCAAATTGGTTGGCTGCTATGGAAAGAAAGATAGATATGCTTGTAAAAGCCATGACTGAGCAGAATGTCTCACCTAGTCCATGAGCCAAACAACTCCAAGTATGTGCTATATGTTCTTGTTTTGATCACACTACTGACACTTGCCCTTTGTATTCATCTGCAGATCAAGAGCAAGCAAATTTTGTGGGACCGAACAACTACAACATATATGCAAATACCTATAATCCTGAATGGCGGAACCACCCCAACCTCTCATGGAGCAACAATCAAAATGCCTTAAACCTTCAAGGACAACAAAGAAACTCCCAACAAGTAGCTCAAATAGTTTCGGAATCAAAGAAGAGTGACCTAGAGAGTCTTGTGATGCAATTAGCAACTAAGCAACAACAGCTGATGGCTTCATAGGAACATTTCATAGTAGAAACAAGACAATACTGGACTGAGCAAAGGCAAATCACTGCAAAGCATGAGCAAGCCATTCAAAGACTAGAAGTACAAGTGAGGCAATTGGCTAAGGAGCTAAGTGAAAGAAAACAGGGAGAATTTCCAGCCCAAACAATACCTACTCTAGGTGTTGTTGCGCAAGCTTTTCAGTTCCATCACATTGATCCATTGGAAACCACCCCTACCCTTAGTTTCACAAGATCGAATATAAAGCCAGCATCTGAGAATGTTACTGATGACATCATTGAAACTATGCACCTTCTTGAGGCCCCTCCAAAGCATCCAAGTAATGATAGGTGCTTAAATATTCATATTTAAGCCCCCTTATTTACATTTATTAGGTCATTAGTTATGTTAATTTAGTTCATTTTACTTCATTTGTGTGTTTCACATGTGTTTTGTAGGTCTTGGAAGAAAAAGAACAGTTTTGGCACTTAAAGGAAGAAGCCTGGAAATCCTGGAGCAGTCTCTGGTCAATCTGCGATCGATCGCACCATGCAATGTGATCGAGCGCACATTGTGATTGTGCGCACACAAGAAAGATCGAGCGCACACTCCGATCGAGTGCAAGACGTGTGCAATCGAGCGCATATGTACGGGCGTGAATAGTAAACTGTAGAACCCTATTTTGGAAATAAGAGAGTTTTTACGGTTTAGGAAGTTTAGGGTTTCCTGTACCCTCTAGGACTACTAAAGCCTTATAAATACACCTGTAACGCACACACAAAAGACCACCTCTTAGAGATCACTTTTATCTTTTGCTTAAGCTCGGAGTTTTAGGCTTTGGAGAGGATTGACAACCCATCTCCCTAGTATTCTTCAGGTTTTATATTTCATGCTTAGTTTATATATGATGTTTATTTTAGATAGCATGTGTAACTAACTTTCTTATAGGGCTCAATTGAAGCCCTAGTTATGCTTTCTCATATATTTATTCATTGATAAATCTTTGCCAATAGCCTTTATTATGTTGCTTAACTTGATTAATGTCTGTGCCTATTTAAATTCCTCATATGTATGTGTATGGCCAACGTATGCATGTGGTATGGACTGGTTAGTTAGATCAATTTGGATGACCAAGTCTTGGGTCTAACAGTAGTAACAAAGGATATCCACACCAGATTCTTGGATTAATCAACATGGGAAACCAGGAGTAGATACCATGCCCTAGGTCTCATGTGGTTGTCGATTTCTATAATACTTATGCTTTCTTGAGGAACAACTCAAGCAGATACCATGCTGAATCCCTCAAGGAAGGAAAGAGTTAGAGTAGATACTATGCCTAACTCATTGCTTAGGGAAATCAATAGCTCAAGGAGTAGATACCATGCCCTTAGGTTGGCGACCAGTAGGTATACATGATAAGGCTAGTGCACTGATACATTATACAATTGGGAAAGTATGATTAGTGGTGGATATCAAAGCCTTGTCTTTATTATTATCACTCACATTCAACAGTTATTTTATTTCTTTTTACTTTAAAGAAACTAATTCTAAAAATTGAACTTTATCAATCCCTGTGGAGATGATCTTGCTTTCGTACACTACACTACACTGTTGACCTTATGCACTTGCAAGTAAAACCAGCACGATTATCTGCTTATTTATTTAGGTATATAATCGCTCAACAAGTTTTTGGCACCGTTGCCGGGGATTGTGCTAAAGTTTCTTTTAGAATTACTTTCGTTTAATCATTATTATTATTACGTTATTTTCTGTTTACCATATTTGTTTTTCATCAAAACCTAATCACATTACTTTCTGATTTAGGTACATCAAACCCTAAATCACACTTTCTGTGATACTTGCGATCGATCGCAGCCTTCTTTGCGATCGAGCGCAATTAGGGCAGAGAGTTACCCTAGCAGCATAGTGAATTGCTGCACTGAAGCTGTTGTGACCTGATTTATGCACGGACTTCGATCCCGACATCCAACGTTCTTTCTCCTTGATCCCGAGCTTGAACGGACCATCCAACAAAGGCTTAGGGACAACTTCGAGGAGAACAAAGAAGAAGTCGAGAACGAAACACCAATGACAGAACAGCTCGAAAACCAGCAACCACCTGCACGAGTACCGATGAAGCACTCCTCCTTCATCCCACGGAACATTGATCAACCATCATGCATTGCATATCAACCTGAGGCGGCGGGAAACTATTACATATCACTACAAATATTGAATGCTTTGACTCATTTTAGAGGAACTCCTAATGAAGATCCACACTTGCACCTCCAATAATTTTTTGATCTTTGCAAGTTCCAGCACATACAAGGCCGAGACCAAGAAGGAATAAGGTTAATTCTGTTCCCTTTTTCCTTGAAAGATAATTCTAAACTATGGTATAATTCTTTGTCTGCAGTTTTCATCCACACTTGGGACGAGTTGGCAAGCAAGTTCCTGAGGAAGTTTTTCCCAGCCCAAAAGACGAGGCAAATGAGGAAGGAGATCCAGTCCTTCCAACAAAATGATGGAGACCTCTTCTTCGAAGCATGGGGACACTTCAACGAGCTGCTACTCAAATGCCCACACCACAACCTGCCTCAAGATGAATTGGTACAAGCCTTTTATGAAGGTTTGAATGACACTAACAAAAGTATTGTTGATTCAGGTTGTGGAGGAGTGTTGATGGAGAAAAGCAGCGAAGAAGCAATGGAACTCTTCGAAACCCTCAGTGAACACACTCAGCAGTTCTCTTCTAGAGGTAGACAATGAGTCAAGAGCAAAGGTATGTATGAGGTTACTCTGAATAGTGGACCCTCTGCCCAAATAACTGCTTTGTAGAGGAAGCTAGATACGATGCTAGATATGATTGTAAAAGCCATGACTACTCAAAATGCCTCATCCAGCCTACCATCCACCCCACTCCCGGTATGTGCAATATGTTCCCAATACGATCATAATACTGACACTCGTCCGTTGTACTCATCTGCAGATCTGTAACAAGCTAATTACGTGGGGCCTAACAACTATCCACCGAAGAACAACCCATATGCCAACACTTACAACCCTGGATGGCAAAACTTCCCAATTTTCTCGTGGAGCAACAATCAAAACAATGAAAGGCAGCACAGAAACTTCCAACCAGCAGCCCAAACTGTTCCCGAACCAAAGAAAAACGACCTCGAAAGTCTTGTGAGACAACTGGCCACTCAGCAGCAGCAATTAATGACGACACAAGAACAGTTCATGACTCAGCAAAAACAAACCACTGCAGCACATGAGCAAGCAATTCAAAGACTAGAGGTACAAATGGGATAACTAGCTAAGGAGCTCAGTGGCAGAATGCAAGGGGAGCTCTCTACTCAAACACTACCTAACCCTGGGGGACATCAACAATTAAACACTGTGAAAACCCTGAGAAATGGCAAAGTAATAGGATCCGATGAATCTGCAACAATATCCAAAGAAAAACCATTGACGTCAAGGGTAAGTGAAACGGAGAAGGTGAATGCTCCACCCTTCCCGCAAAGGTTAGTAAAACAAAAGAAAGACAACAAACTAATTGATATTTTTGAAACCTTGCGAAAAATAGAGATTAATATTCCTTTGTTAGATGCCATTAAACAAATTCCTGCATATGCTAAATTTCTGAAAGATTATTGCACTAACAAAAGGAAGTTTCAGGAACATGAGACGGTTGCCTTAACCGAAGAGGTAAGTGCTGTGCTTCTAAGAAAATTACCATCTAAACTGAAAGATCCGGGTAGTTTTACTATTCCTTGCAGGCTAGGTGACCAGCTGTTCGAGCATGCACTATTGGATCTAGGAGCGAGTGTCAACCTGCTGCCATACAGTGTATACGAGAAACTAGGTTTGGATGAGCTTCAGCCAACCTCCATCACTTTGCAATTAGCGGACATAAGCATCAAACGACCGAGAGGTATCCTTGAGGACGTGTTGGTAAGAGTAGGTAAATTTGTTATACCTGCTGATTTTATAGTATTAGATATGGAAGAATGTACTCTGCCAGTACCTCTCCCCATCATACTAGGACGCCCCTTTATGATAACTACTGACACTAATATTAGTGTAAAAAGGGGCATTGTCACAATGAGGGCAAATGATGAGGAGATAGAATTTAAAATATTCAATACATTAAAATCAACCAACAATGATGATGAATATTCTAATGTGAGCTTCATGCAAAGTGTTGTTAAGAAAGCTTCTCAGGTCCATCACACTGTTCAATCGGAGACCATCCCCAATCATAAGGACATAAGAATAAACATTAGGCTGGAGG
Organism: Bretschneidera sinensis; assembly: GCA_023935145.1. Lineage (NCBI taxonomy): Eukaryota > Viridiplantae > Streptophyta > Magnoliopsida > Brassicales > Akaniaceae > Bretschneidera > Bretschneidera sinensis. The sequence goes on from CM043699.1 coordinate 124,651,113, forward strand.
AGGACAATGTGATTAAAGACATCAATAAAGCTGTGCACCTTTTCACAAACAGACCAAAACCTTCAAGTAAGTATGTTACTCAAATTTAACCTCATGCACTCACTGATACTACCTTTTCTTATTTTATTGACCAGGCATCAAAATGGGAGATGAAGAAACCATCAAAAGCACTTGAACCACCTTATGTGGATTCTAAGTGCCCTCTTCCACACAACTAGTACTGAAACAAGAGAGTGCTTGAGCAAGTTCATTTCAATTACCCGTACAACTCAAGAATCTCTACGGAGGTTAGCGGTACTGAGGCCACTAACAAATGGTAAGGTTGTATTGTTCCAAATTTATCATTTTTTAGATAAAGTTAGTTTTTACTTTTGCCCATGCATACTACTTGCGATCGAGCACATCCCGCGTGCGATCGAGCGCACCGTGGCAGAAGGTTCAGATATAAATCTGAAAATTTTCACTCACACGCACTCACTCTCTTTCACTGTTCACTCACACCCTCACGCTCTCTCTCACTCGCACTCTCCCATCTACCAACACCCTCTCGCTCACACTCTCTTGCACCCTCTCATTCACAACCTTCATCACCACCATTCTGTCCCTCCATCACTCACACTCGTCACCATCACTACCCCTCACCATCACTGTCACCACCACGTCCCCCTCTCCATTACACATTCCATCCATACACAAGGTAAGCATTTCCATTCACACATGAATTTTTACATGTTTCGTTTACACTTTCAGTATCAATGTATGTTATTTGTTATATGATTGGATATTTCTTGATGTTGCAGGAGGTTGGGATCACATTCAAATCCTCAAGACCATAGCTTGGTCTTTTGGTGCACATGACCTGTTCGAGGAAAAGCCTGACCGTGTGCGATCGAGTGCATAGCCCAGTGTGCGATCGAGCGCACATATTTGAGATCGATCACAAATTAGGAAGAAACAAACAAAAACATGACCAAACCATCTGCCTCTACCTCCGGTGCATCCAGCAGTCGTGCCTCGTCATCCCGGCCCAGTATCAAGCAACGAAAGCTCTTGTTTAAGACTGCCTTCGCCATCGATGAAGTATTCAAGCACATGGACGCCACTCAATGGCTGTACAAGCATTTAGACACCGAGGGTTAAAGAGGCTGTTTAAGCCAGTTTGCTCCACTGCTTACTCCCAGCTCGTAGTCCAGTTTTATGCAAGCCTATCATTTGACTGCAGCAGACCGGGAGTACTTATTTTTTCAGTCTGCGGCACACTCATTGAGGTAACTAGTGCCGATATAGCCGCTGCCCTTCATTGCACCGACAAGTCCCCTCCTGAGAACACCGATATCGAGGAGCAGCCGGAGTCTTTTGCCCTAGCTAAGATCATTACAGACATGTGCACTGGCCAGTATGCTGACAGACATAACAATACGGCCAGCCAATCAAAGTTGCCTCCACGATTTTGGCTCGTCGACACAATCCTATAGCGTAACTTGTGTCCATTAGGGCACAAGACACAGCAGCGAGACCAGTTTCTCCAGTCCTTATATGCCTTCCACAGAAGCCACTGGTACTCCATTCCGGTTGTCATTTGGAGCCAGCTACACAAGTTTTGGGATCATATTCATGGCCGTCAAACAACCACGGCCAATATATGGGGCCTCCCTTTCCCGTTCCTACTCTTTTACATACTCAAGAAGAAAGGGATAAAGGGGACCTCCAGCGACAGACTAGTGCGAAAGCATCCCTTCTTCGGAAAGGCTCAATGGACACACAGCCTCTCGTACATGCCTTGAGGACTCCCAGCACCTGCTCCAGCAGCTGAGAGAGTTGAAGAGGATCGTATGGAGACCGAGACCCCTGTCATTAGCCCAGTGCGAGAGGAGGACCATTCGGACATGGGACCCATCGAGTCCCAGCACTTTCTAGTTGAGATGTCCTCTTTCCGAGGTGAAGTCTCTACCGCCACCACACTCGTGCATCAGGGCATCAATAGTTTGGAGGCACAATTTGCATGACAAGAGGCTATGTTGCAGATTATTCTTGATCGCCTACCTCCAGCACCCGGTACCTTTTTTACTGCACCACCCAATGATCAGCAGTGAGAGGATACCACTTCTGGCTAAAGGTGTTAAACTTAGCGCTCATGGGAGGCACCCCAAAGTATATCTTTTTTCTTAGTTTATTTCATTTCATTATTCGTATTTCCTAGTTTATTTTTCTGTTTAGTATTACTTGTTTTCCATTTTATGTTTGTTTCTCTTTCTTTTTTAAGGACAACATGAGTGCATCCAGTTGAAGTTTGGGGACGTGCTACGAGCCATGCCAGCCATCAGTTCTCCATCTCCCAGGTCAACTCCTTCCATGCTATTCACACATTGGGGACAATGTGCAATTTAAGTTTGGGGGTATGGGGACACATTCACACACTCACTATGTCCCACATTTTTCTGTTTTGTTGCTATTTTCATAGATAAATCCTTGTTCATTCTATCCAATAAACTTTTTTTGTGATCTAAGCAAAACTTTATGATTCAACTTCATCAGCGAGCTTAACACTTTGAACATATAGGCCAATAATCAAGTTTTGAACCTAGATCATTGCCTTTTAGACATTTAAGGATTCACAAGTTTGACCTAAAGTACCACAAGCACACTAGCACATAACTGTGTGGGGTATAACATGTTATTTGGATTTTTATGTTTCTTTTGCTTAACTGTGAACTAGATGACTTATTAGATTGACATTTTGGCATATAAAAATAGAAAAGATTGATTAGTGTTCAAAAGAAGAAATAAATGCTCCTAATGATCAATAAAACTTGTTTTCTGCTGAGTAACTGGCCCTCTAGGACTACTAAAGCCCTATAAATACACCTGTAAAGCACACACAAAAGACCACCTCTTAGAGATCACTTTTATCTTTTGCTTAAGCTCGGAGTTTTAGGCTTTGGAGAGGATTGACAACCCGTCTCCCTAGTATTCTTTGGGTTTTATATTTCATGCTTAGTTTATAGATGATGTTTATTTTAGATAGCATGTGTAACTAACTTTTTTATAGGGCTCGATTGAAGCCCTAGTTATGCTTTCTCATATATTTATTCATTGATAAATCTTTGCCAATAGCCTTTATTATGTTGCTTAACTTGATTAATGCCTGTGCCTATTTAAATTCCTCATATATATGTGTATGGCCAACGTATGCATGTGGTATAGACTGGTTAGTTAGATCAATTTGGATGACTGAGTCATGGATCTAACATTGGTAATAAAGGATATCCACACCGGATTCTTGGATTAATCAACATGGGAAACCGGGAGTAGATACCATGCCCTTGGTCTCATGTGGTTGTCGATTTCCATAGTACTTATGCTTTCTTAAGGAACAACTCAAGCAGATACCATGTTGAATCCCTCAAGGAAGAAAAGAGTTAGAGTAGATACCATGCCTAACTCGTTGCTTAGGGAAATCAATAGCTTAAGGAGTAGATACCATGCCCTTAGGTTGGTGACCAGTAGGTATACATGATAAGGCTAGTGCACTGATACATTATACAATTGGGAAAGTATGACTAGTGGTGGATATCAAATCTCTATGTCTTTATTATTACCACTCATATTCAACAGTTATTTTATTTCTTTTTACTTTAAAGAAACTAATTCTAAAAACTGAACTTTACTAATCCCTGTGGAGATGATCTTGCTTTCGCACACTAAACTACGCTGTTGACCTTGTGCACTTGCAAGTAAAACCAGTATGATTATCTGCTTATTTATTTAGGTATATAATTGTTCAACAAGTAAGTATACCGATCCATTTGACACTCTTGTGCCTTCTAATACTACTTTTTTCCTTTTTATTGTCCAGGCACCAAATTTAGAGTTGAAGCAATTGCCAAAGTATTTGACTTATGCTTATATGGGAGAGAATAAGACACTATATGTGCTAGTTGCTGCAAATCTTAGTTTTGGGGAAGAATAAGGCTTGGTCCGACTGAAGACGTTAAACTTAGCACTCATGGGAGGCACCCCACAACTTATCCTTTTATTTTTATTGTTTTTCATATTTATTGCTATTTATTTATTTTCAGTACTTTTTGTTTTCCCATATTACGTTAGTTTTTCTTTTTTAGGGACAATGTATGCATCCGTTCAAGTTTGGGGGTGTGCTATGAGCCATGCCGGCCCAGCTAGTTCTCCATCTCACAGGTCAGATCTCTCCATGTTATTCACACATTGGGGACAATGTGTAATTTAAGTTTGGGGGTATGAGAGACACATTCACACACTTTGTCCCAGTTTTTTTTTAATATTTTTGAAAAGATAAATGCATGTTCATATTGTTTTGAAAATTTATGGGTGATCTAAATAAAACAATATGATTTGACTTCATAAGTGAGCTTAAGACCTTGAACATATGGGCTAATAATTAAGTTTTAAACCTTAATTACTTACTCTTAGGCAGTTAAGGATTCACAAGTTTGACCTAAACTAACACAAGCACATTAGCACATAATTGTGTGGGGTATGACATGTAATTTTAATATATATGTTTCTTTGGCTTGACTATGAACCAAATTACTTGTTAGATAAACACTTTGGCATAGGAAAATAGAAAAATATTGTTATTGCTCAAAAAGAAAAGTGCTCCTAATGATTCTTAACTAACTTTTCACTAAGTAACTGGCCCTCTTGCCTCAGTAAGCAGTGGGTATCACATCAAAAGGTGGGAATTTTGCTCACAATGATCATTAAAAAGAACTTTCGACTGAGTAACTAGCCCTCTTGCCTCAGTAAGCAGTAAGTGTCACGTCAAAAGGTGGGAATTCTGATGGGTAGCATTAAGACCAGTTAGTTTCGTAGCCTTTTTTACTTGAGTTAGTAAGTCCTTAGGGGTGTCTTTACACCTAAATGCCCTAAAACCATCTGGTTTGGGAGTCATTGGCTAAACGCTCGCTACATGAGTCGAGTAGAAAGCTTAAGGGAACTAAACTTGGCAAAAATCTCATAATAAAAGAAAAGAAAAAAAAACTATGCCATTTTTGTTCGTTCTAATAGGAAATTTGGTGAATCTTGAGACATCGAAACACTACACATTGTAGTTATTTGGAAGTTTCATCTTTTATGTGCTAATTCACCACACACTAAGTCAGACTTATAATGCCTTAACTAGCTTTGTGCAAGTGATTAGATTTTAAAACTCTTATTCATTGCAAAGATGTGTTTGTTAAGCTTGCTCATGAATGCACATCATGGTTTTGTGTGATACCTAAACTTTTATGGACACCATGAATATTGGATTTATCTGTGTGTCTTTATTTTTCATTTTAGTTTTTTAGTTTTGTATTGCTAAGGGACTAGCAATATATAAGTTTGGGGTGTGATAGGTGCTTAAATATTCATATTTAAGCCCCTTAATTTACATTTGTTAAGTCCTAGTTTATGTTAATTTAGTTCATTTTACTCCATTTCTGTGTTTCACATGCTTTTATAGGGTCTTGGAGAAAAAGAAGTATTTTTGGCACTTAAAGGAAGAAATCTGGAAATCTTGGAGTAGTTGCTGGCTAAAGTGCGATCGAGCGCACCACGAATATGACCGAGTGCACATGTACAGGCGTGAACAGTAAAACAGCAGAACCGGTTTTGGAAAGAGAAGAGGTTTTGTGTTTTAGGAAGTTTAGGGTTTCCAGAGTTGTCTAGGGTTATTCAACCCCTATAAATAGACTTGTAAAACACCGAAACAGGATCTCCCTTTTTTGGAGCAGATCTTTCTTTTTAGCTTTAGTTTTAGGTCGGGAGGTCGGAGGCCAGAGGGGATTCTACGAAGAATTAACGACTCTTCAATGGAGCTCTCTCGGGTTTCTTCTTTCCTTTATTTTATTATGTGTAACTAAACTTTTAGTAAGGGCTTGGTTGAAGCCCTAATTATGTTTAATCAACAACTCAGTATTGGTACCTTTGCAATACTTATGTTGTGATTCTTAGTTTGATTAATACATATTTTTATTTAAATTCCTCATATGTGTGTGTCTGATCAACTTATGCATGTGGTATGGAGTAGTTAGTTAAAACATTTTGGATGACCGAGTCTTGGGTTTAACAATAGTAACAAAAAATATCTTATCCGGATTCTTGGATTAATCAACGTGGAAAACCGGAAATGGACCAAGCCCTAGGCCCCGTGTGGTTGTCGATTTCCATAGACCTTATGCTCTCTTGAGGAACAACTTAGTATACACCATGCTAAATCCCTTAAGAGAGAAAAGAGTTAGAGTATACACCATGCCTAACTCATTGCTTAGGGAAATCCATAGCCTAAGGAGTGGACCAAGCCCTTAGGTTGACAACCAGTAGGTATTCATAGCATAAGTAGAGCATTGGCATATTGTTTTGTTAGGTAGCATGATTAGTGGTGGATATCAAGTCCCTACGCCTTTATCATTATTATCTAAACTCAATATTTATTCCCATATATTTTTACTTTGTGAAATTAATTCTAAATCGAAATTCACCAATCCCTGTGGAGATGATCTTGCACTTGCACACTATGCTACTATTGACCTTGTGCACTTGCAAGTAAAACTGTATGATTATTTGCTTATTTATTTAAGTAGATAAACACACAACAAGAATACGAACAAAGTGATACGGTAAGTGAGACCATAGAATACTAAAATAAATTAGAGATGTCAAAGATTAGAGAGAAGGATGTGGAGAGTGGGAAGTCGAATTTGGAAGTTTAAAAGACAATATATTACTATAAAAGAAAATTCTAAACTAACCATAGAAAATCAATGGAAGACAACAAAAGGGGTAATTGCTAGGCATTTTAAGCACTACTTAGTACATAAATCGTATTTTTAGCTAAATTGAATAAAGTTGACTAAAGTAATATGTTAGAACGTTCCAATATTTATAGTTGGGGATAATATGATAACGGGTTGGAAAGAGTTTAGATGGGAAACAATATTGTTGGTAAGGACAAAGTGCTACCTTTGAGTGCAGATACTTTGGAAGAATAGAGGAATTGAGGAGTGTAATAGGGAATGTGAGATAAGTACCAAGAAAAAAAAAAATCTCATCCGTTTGTAGATCTAGGTTAGGAAACTTTTGAGGTCAAAATTTTATTAGTGGGGGAGAATTGTAGAGCCCAGTATTTAGTTGATTATATTTTTAAAATCGTGGGAATGCATTTCCATACATAATGGTACGTTTATTTTAAATAATTTATTTTAGTTCATGTTAGACTGTGCATGAGTTGGTTAATAAATAAATAAAATAATAATCAATTTAATAAAAATATATATCAAGGGAGGATTATAGAGTTACTAGGTGAAAGTAAGAAAAATTAGGTAAAATTTATTTGAAATCTACTAAGTAGGAGTTAAGTTGAATATAGCAAACTATGTAATGAGGGGCAAAATAGTAAATATGTTGGAAAATGGTCTATAAAAAGAGAGAGGGCATATGTTTTTTTTTTTAGAAACATCTGGAGACTTCATGAGAAAGAGAAAGAAAGGAAGAGGAAGAGGAGGAGGATGAGAATAAAAAAAAAAGAGAGAAGAAGAGAAAGAAAAAAAAAAGGGGAGAAAGAGAAGAGAGAAAGAGAGAGAGAATAAGAGAATTGGGAAAAGCAAAAGTAAATACACAAAGAGAAGAAAGAGAAGGAGAAAGAGGAAGGATGAGCAAAAGAGAAGGAGATGAAGAGATGGAAAGAGGTTGAAGGAAACACCCAAAAATAAAGGTATAATCCATTTTCTTTCTATTTAATTTTTCAAAATAAGTTTTAATAGTTAGATTTTGAGCTTTGTTTGAAGATATTTGAAGTTTAGATTGGGAAATTTGAAGAATTTGAAGTTAGGTATAAATTTATATGATTTTTGAAATAAATCTTAAGATTTAGTTTTCAATAGTTCAAATTGGGTTATGGGAAATATTAGACACGAAAAATATAGACCTTAGAGAAGCATGGAGTTGATTAGAATTGGTGAAATTCCTTAAGCTTGGAATGTTGTAGTCAATTATCACTATGTTTGCTTAAATTTCCATTTTTTCATTCTTTTGGTCCTTCAAATTCTAAAATGTTTCCAAATTTATCTAGACTTTATTTTACATTAAAAATATGAGTTAACCATCTCCAAAATGTTTATTATCCTCAATAATAAATCTTTATTGCGATCCAAAATTTACAAATGGAAAGTAATTAAGGATAATGAGTATAATACTACAGATAATTTCGCATTATGGTTTTGTGCGAAGTGCATACATGTTATTTAAACTATACGGATACCATTAAAGTTTCATAATGTGTATCAATGATTTTTGATGGTGGAACTAAGTGTTGTTTGTGTTAGGTGCTAGTTAGGATTACATGAAGGACAAATGAATAGCTTGAAGTTAGACTATGGATCGCGTGGCAAGGTGAGTTCACCTTACTCCTAGTAAGCTAGAAGGAACTAGGAACCTTAAAACTTGATTGGACTATATATATATAATAGATGTGATATGATGGAGTGTATATACATGAAATGGTAGGTATTTAAGCTAAAGTATAAATGTATGTTTTCCTTGCATTTTATGGTGTTATGATTTAAATCAAATTGTGATTGAAATGTGATGGATTATTGTGAGTGTCAAATGTGTATTATGGATTGATGTGATGGAAATGTGTCTGGTTGTTGTGTTATGATGAAAGCCTTTTGGTGTGATTGTAATTGAATTGTTCTGTTGTGAATGCGTAGAGTAAATTTCCTTCATTATGATTATGTCTTGATGATTGTGTTTCCATGATGATAATAAAACCCACTCAGAAGGGAGTGATGAGATTAGATAGTGAAAAATGAGGGTAGGATTTGCCTCAAAGGGGGAGGGAACTGAGAGTGGTATTTGAGGGTAGGATCCGCCCTGAAGGGGTGAAGGATCTGATAGTGGTATTTGAGGGTAGGACCTTTGGGTCTAAGAGCTGAATTGAGATGAGAATCGTAACGTACCTGTGCGTGAGGAGTCGTCCTCGTTGTGATTACCGAGATGAGTTGTATTGAGTTGAGATGAGCTGTAATGAGTTGAGAGGAGCCGTATTAAGTATAATGAACCGTATTGAGTTTAAATGTGTCATATTGAGCTGAGATGAGTGATGCTGAAACGAGATGACTCATTTTAGGTGAAACGAGTTGTATTGAATTGATGAACTGTGTTGAGTTGTGTATAAGCATTTCATATGATGCTTTATTTTCATGTTGTGTATTCTAATGTGCTTGTGAATGATGATTGTGTGAATACTATGAGCTATGTTTGCTAGTGTACTTGTGAATGATGATGGCGTGAAGAATGTGAGATGTACATGCTAATGTGCTTGAGAATGATGAGTACTTGGGTAAATGGAATTAAAAATCGATTACTCTAAGTAATGTGAACTTCACTAAACTTTTTAAAACTAAACCCCTTTACTTTATTTTTTTCCCCAGGTGGTTTGTAGGTCTTGAAATGAGTTCTAGTTCAGAGTTGGTAGTTGGCATTATCTTAGATGATTCAGGAACGATATTCTAAACGTATATGTCTTGAGTATGTATTTTTTTAAAATTTATCTTTCTAGTAATATGTAATTGGAACATTTTTTGTAAACTTCAGAGAACTTTAGAAAAAAAATGAAAGAGCAAAGTATTAGTTTTATTTGTGTGAATTTGATTGTACATTGAAATAATAGTTTTGTTTTGATACATTGTAAGGTATGTGCTCTAGTGAAATGTGTGATGACATTTAGAGGAGGGCTCGGTGCTTAATGGTAATGATTCCGTCTCGGGTAGGGCTCGTTTGGGATGAGTCATTACACAGTTAGCTTAGTTGACAAAGTCGTTTGTCAATACACAAGAGACCACAAAATTAAATCCCACTTATATTATGGATGAAAGGAAAAAGAGATGAGCGAGGGTTACTTTCCATTATATAACCTATAGGCTTAAAGAATCTCCTTGTAGAAAAAGTAATGATTTGAAAAGAGAATATTACCATTAAATATAAAAGAGAAAAGAAATGAATGTTGTGAGTGATTTTATAATTTAGAAAGGCTAAAATTCATTGGCTAATCTAAAGTCGACACGTGGTAGTTTTTAAATGATAGAAGAGTAATTTCACACCCTAAAGGATGTCGACCAACTACACGACGACACTTGGCACTTAAGGGACAAACTGTAACTTCCTATTCAAGGAAGAAGATGTACTTTCCATTCAATGACATAATGTTGGTGTTTGTCTAAAGTTTAAACAAGTTTTGAAGATGGTTCAACATCAGGTCTTAGCACCACGGCTTGAGGTGTGCGTGCCTCACCTTGCAGCAACTCGAGAATGTGTGCACACCAGTGTGCACTGTGGCACAGTTCTTCCAAGATGTGGTGCCTAGCAAAGGAGAAGACCTGGAGGAGGTGTGCGCCACGGCTCAGCCTCCCCTAGGCCGTGGCGCCCAGAATAGATGTAATTGTGGAGATGTTCAGCCCTCTTCAGGCCGTGGCATGCCCTGTTCTAGGCCACGGCCTAAAGGCACATTGATGCACATTGGTTAAGCCATTTGAGAGTTGCATAGATGCAAGAACAAAACACATAGGATCACTAAGGATTGATGAAGGGCTATGATTGAATGGTCCTCAAGATCTAAGGGTGGAGATTGACTTCAAAGATTGGCTCAAGAAGTGGTGCATTATATAAAGGGTCACCTAGCTTTAATCTCAAAATAATTGTGAGATAAGACATACAGGTGATCATCATATAAGAGAATTCAAGTGCAAGTGTGAGAGTGTAAAGACATAAAATATAGGAGAGGCACTAGAATAGATCTCAAAAGAGAGGCTGGTTAGAGAGAGTAGTATAGATTGTGGGTAAAAGGCTTTGTAATAGTTCTTATTACTTTCTTTATTTTCTTCTTTGGTTCTTCAAGAACTAGAGGTTTCTTGAAGGGGGTTGCTGTAATCTGTAAGAACTCATTGATTTAGTGCAGAAAGTTCAGAGGAACTCACGGGGACGTAGGCTATTGCCGAACCTCGATAACAATTGTTGTGTTCTTTCTTTTTCTTTGATTTCTGTTTCTGTTTTCGATTCATTTCAAGTCACTCTAGACTTGGATGTTTGGAAGATCACCACCTGGGCATCAAGAAGGTGATTTCCCAACAGCAGTATCAGAGCCAGAACAGAAGGTAGCAGAGTAAGACTCCAAGAATCAAAGGCCAACTTCTTGGGTAATTCAAAAACGGTGCTGGGATCAAGATCTGATCGTGTTCTTGAGGATGATTCAAGAACACTATTGAGATCTATCTTTGATCGAGTTCTTATGATTTAGAAGTTTGGGAAAGTAATTGTGGGTGCTGTATAAATCTAGGATTTTCTCTGCAAGATGGCTTCAAATTTCATTGTTGAGAAGTTTGATGGAAAGGAAGACTTTTCTCTTTGGAAGCGGAAGATCAAGGCTGTTCTTATGCAACAGAAGGTGGACTTGGCTATTGGAGAAGATGATGCTTTTCCAGTAAGTATCACGGAGGACCAGCGGAATGAGATGAAGAAGATGGCATACAACACCATTTTCTTGCACATGTCAGATAGTGTGATAAGGGAGTGCGGAGACTTGGAAGATCTTGCTGTCATATGGAAGAAACTAGATGAGTTGTTTCTTACAAAAACTCTCCCTAATAAGATTTATCTTCTTAAAATAATCTTTGCTTTTAAAATGGATCCTAATAAAGAGTTGTAAGATAATCTTGATGTGTTTAATAAGCTAGTTCAAGATTTGAATAGCTGTAGCATAACATTCTCGGATGAACAATTGACTGTTATTTTGTTGAATTCTCTTCCTAATTGTTTTGATAATTTGATTAATGCAATTGAATATGGAAGAGATACTTTAACCAAGGAGATTGTGATCAATTCTATAAGGGCTCATGATTTCAAAGCCAAGATGAGGGAAGTATCAAGTGGAGAAGGGCTGTTCGTTAGAGGAAGGCCAGCAACTCGGAATGGCAGTAGGATTTATGGAAACTACTGGGAGAAATTGATGAGTGCCAAATATTGCATATTTTGGCCACTTAATTTACATTTTTTAGCTTAGGAATTTGTTACTTTGGGTTGTTTTTCGTTGTTTTACAGGTTTACAAGCTTGGAAAGGAGTTTCACTAAATTGTCATAATTGCTCATACAGATCAGCCATTTTTTAGGATTAAACTATATTGATTCAGGAAGAACCAGGCAATGAGCCATATATTCTTGGAAAGATCCAGATGTCTATTTTTTGGGGAATTTTACGGATTAATAAAATGATTTTTCTAGAGAAAGTTATGGCAGTTTTAGTAGACAAAGGTCAGGCTGTGCATGATTTCAGCGTGACAGATCAGCTATTTTTGAGGATTTAACTGTATTGATTCAGGAAGAACCAGGAGATGAACCATATATACTTGGAAAGATCCAGATGTCTATTTTCTGAGAAATTTTATGGATCAAAAAAATGATTTTTCTAGAGAAAGTTATGGTAGTTTTAGTAGACAAAGGTCAAAGAGCAAAAGCTGGAATCTGCAGTATCCCACATCGGATTTGAAACACATTGCACTTGTGATGTTTCCCCATATAATCCTCTCTTCACTTCATCTTTAGTGTGCAATTCCTGGTGCCATTTGGTGTAATCCGGTGAATGTCTGCTAGCATTCTGGTGGATCCCGAAGGCTTTGCTACCACGAGGGGAAGTGCCGTCCAACAGCTAGTGGAATTTCTCCCATGTATAGTTAGTTTTAATTTACTGCTTTTTTTAATTTAATTTTTAGCACTTTTAAAATTAACTCTAGTTTCATGATTATAAGTGGCTAAAATCTTCAACTAAGGTTGAAGATGAAGCCTCACCGTTGTTTGGCATAATAGTTTCAAATTTGTTTATACAATTTTGATTTTTTTTTAGTATAAATGTTCTGTCAATTATTTGAGTAAAATCTTATGATTGATTGTATTTAAATTGTTTTGTTGGATATTCCGTGTGTTTCATCTGATAGATACATCAAATTGTTTTTGATTAAATTGGATTTCTTTTGTGATTTGTTAAAAGCGGATACATTGAATGCTTTTGGTTTAATTGGGATATTTGTTGTTTTTTGTTTTAAGTTTGATTCATGGAATATTTTGATAGGCTATTTTTAGAACATGAAGATATATACTTAACTTTGGTGGGGTGGATAGTGTTTTTATTATTAGTTTTAAATCAATTTAGTTTAGTTTTTATTTGTTTTGCAACATATAATTCAAAACTCGGAACTAAGTTAAGATAAGTTTAGTTTAGATAAAATTACATTTTCACAACGCAATTCCCTATGAATTCGACCTCGCACTTGCACAACACTATATTGTAAACGATTCATTCGCTTGCAAGTAATTTAAAACTCACAACAAGTTTTTGGAGCCGTTGCCGGGGAATTGTTTTGTTTGTGAATTTTTTGTCTAAATTAATTTTATTTTTCTACTAGTTTAGTTAGTATTTTTGTTTTATTTGTTTTAATTTTAATTTATTTGCAATTGCCCAAAAAAAATGTGGATGAATCCAGCGCCGGGTTCACAATCTTTAGAGGACACCCTCAAGGATTTTATGAAAATAACCGGCCAGTCCATCAATACAGCCAATACATTCAATGTTGATAGCTGTTTCATATGTGCTAGTCGTATGCATTTAGCACAGAATTGTCCTTCTACACTGGCTTTTTCCGAGTATCCAATGGAACAAATGAATGCTTTCAATGACTATCGGTGACAACCAAATGGATCTTACTCCGAAATGTACAATCCAGGGTGGTGGAACCACTCTAATTTTTCATGGAAGCAGAACCAACTGATGAATTAGGGAGGAGCCCCTCATTATGCTCAAAATCAATACCCTCCCGGATTTCCTCCACTAGTTCAAAGTTATGGTCGCTCAACCCATCCAGCACCATCACCCGCATACCAAGCTCCCAGTCAAGCGCTAGTGTCGGTTTCACAGTCATTGGAGGACGCCCTCAATGATTTCAGAAAGATTATCGGCCAATCTATAAGCGAAGTGAGGAGTGCAACAATAATAAACACCCAAGCGATTGCCAAGCTAGAGAGTCAAATGGGTCAAATCGCAAGTCACTTGTATGAAGGAGATAAGGGAAAGTTCCCTAGTCAACCCGTGCCCAACTCGAAGGAATAGTTTGCGGTTAAGAATTCATCAACTCCTATGCATGGGTAAGAACAAGTATAAGCGATTCTCACATTGAGTTATGGAAAACAAGTGGACAATCAAGTGGAAGAGAACCCCGCTCTGTAGCAAGGGCAAGAAAGTGGCAACAAGAAGAAAAGAGATGCTGAGCCATCTACAGCCACACCTACTATTAAGGATCTTCCGGGGTCGTTTGTACCTAAAGCGCCTTACTTTGAGAGATTACAAGCACCCAAGAAAGGAGAGCAGTCTGAAGACAGTGTGGAGGCATGCTTTGCTTAGTTTGGAGAGGATTTGGATTTAGATAAGCTACTTGAGCAAGCAACTGTTATCTTGGAGTCTGCTCCTCGGGAGAGCAGTAAAACAGAGGAGACTGTGGGTGAATCAAGCATTGAGGACCCCCTGGAGGCATGCTTTGCTCAGTTTGGAGAAGATTTGGATTTGGATAAGTTACTTGAGCAAGCAAATGCTACTTTGGAGTCTGCTCCTCAGAAGAGCAGGGAGACGGAGGAGACCACAACACCTGAACCCCCCAAGAAGGAACTTAAGCCTTTACCAGACAATCTTAAGTATAAGCTCCTAGGTCCAGCAGATTCTTTGCTATAATTATAGCTTCAGATTTGGTTAATGCTCTAGAGGAGAAATTATTGGACGTTTTAAGAGAGCATAAGGAAGCTATCGGCTGGACCATTGAAGATGTCAAGGGAATCAGCCCCTCGATGGTGATGCCCAAGTTACATTTGGAAGAGAATGTCAAACCATCAAGGGAGCCACAAAGAAGGCTCAACCCAGCTATGTAAGAGGTTGTGAGGATTGAAGTGATAAAACTGTTTAATGCAGTGATCAATTATCCAATCTCTGTTAGTAAGTGGTTGAGCCCGATTCATGTCGTGCCCAAGCAGGCTGGAGTGACGGTAGTGAAGAATAAGGACGATGAGTTGGTGCCAATTCATGTTCAGTCAGGATGGAAAGTATGTATAGACTACTGTAAGTTGAATGCTGCCACAAAGAAGGATCATTTTCCACTCCTATTTATTGATCAGATGGTGGAGTGCTTAGTTGGGCATGATTACTAATGTTGGGTCTAGCTGAAGACGTTAAACTTAGCGCTCATGATTACTAATGTTGGTTCTGCCACACTAGATTGTACGTCTCGGAGTAAGATCTATTTGATTGCCACCAATAGTCATTGAAAGTGTTCATTTGTTCCATTGGATACTCGGCAAAAGCTGACGTAGATGGACAATTCTGTGCTAAATGCATAGGACTAGCACAGATGGAACAATTATCAACAGTGAATGTATTGGCTGTATTGATGGACTAGCCGGTCATTTTCATGAAATCCTTGAGGTCGTCCTCTAAAGATTGTGAAACCGGCGCTGGATTCATCCACATTTTTTAAAATTTTTTTTAATAGGCCAATGCAAACAGAAACAAATAAAATAAAATAAAATCACAAAAAGAAAAATCAACAAAATTTGCTAACTAACTAGTAGAAAAAAAAAATCAATTCAGACCAAAAATTTAATTTTCACAAACCAAACAACTCCCCGGCAACGACACCAAAAACTTGTTGTGAGTTTTAAATTACACGCAAGCACACAAGTCGTTTGCAATATAGTGTTGTGCAAGTACAAGGTCGAATCCACAGGGAATTGCGTTGTGAAAATGTAATTTTATCTAAACTAAACTTATCTTAACCTAGTTCTGAGTTTTGAATTATATGTTGCAAAACAAATAAAAACTAAACTAAATTGATTTAAAAACTAATGATAAAAACACTAGGGTTTTTGAATCTACCCTACCAAAGTAAAGCATATATCTTCATGTTCTATATAAAAATAATCTATCAAAACATTCCATGAATCCAACTTTAAACAAATAACAACAAATATCCCAATTAAACCAAAACAATCCGATGTATCCACTTTTAACAAATCACATAGGATATCCAATTTAATCAAAAATGATTCGATGTATCCATCAGATGAAACACATAGAATATCCAACAGAATAATTTAAAAACTATCAATCATAAGAATTTACTCAAACAATTGACCAGAACATTTATACTAAAAAAACATCAGAATTGTATAAACAAATCTGAAAATCTTATGGCAAACAACGGCGAGGCTTCATCTTCAACCTTAGCTAAAGATTTTAACCACTCATAATCATGAAATTAAAGTTCACAATAACAGTACTAAACATTAAACTTTAAAACTAACAAAAACAATAAATTAAAAACTGACTATACATGGGAGAAATTCCACTCGCTGTTGGGCGGTGCTTCCCCTCGTGGTAGCAAAGCCTTCGGAATCCACCAGAATGCTAGTAGACGTCCACCAAATTGCACCAAATGGCACCAGGAATTGATCACTAAAGATGAAGTGAATAGGGGCTTATATAGGGAAACATCACAAGTGCAATGTGTTTCCAATCCGATGTGGGATACTGCATATTCCAACTTTTGCTCTTTGACCTTTGTCTACTAAAACTGCCATAACTTTCTCTAGAAAAATCATTTTATTGATCCGTAAAATTCCTCAGAAAATAGACATCTGGATATTTCCAAATATATATGGCTCATCTCCTGGTTCTTTCTGAATCAATACAATTAAATCCTCAAAAATGGCTGATCTGTCATGCTGAAATCATGCACAGCCTGACCTTTGTCTACTTAAACTGTCATAACTTTCTCTAGAAAAATCATTTTACTAACCCATAAAATTCCCCAAAAAATAGACATCCGGATCTTTCCAAGCATATATGGCTCATCTCCTGGTTCTTCCTGAATCAATACATTTTAATCCTAAAAAATAGCTGATCTATATGAGCAATTCTGGCAATTTAGTGAAACTCCTTTCCCAGTGCTTGTAAACCTAAAAAACAACGAAAACAACTTAAAGTAACAAATTCCTAAGCTAACAAATGTAAATTAAGTGGCCAAAATATGCAATATTTGGCACTTTTTGTGAGTTTTAAATTACTCGCAAGCGCACGAGTCGTTTGCAGTATAGTGTGTGCAAGTGCGAGGTCGAATCCACAGGGAATTGCGTTGTGAAAATATATTTTTAATCTAAACTAACTCTATTTTAACCTAGTTCTGAATTGTGAATGATATTGCAAAACAAATTAAAACTAAATTAAATTGATTTAAAAACTAATAATTAAAACACTAAGGTTTCCGAATCTACCCCACCAAAGTTAAGCATACATGTTCTAAAAATATAGTATATCAAAATATTCTATGAATCCAACTATAAGACAAAAAACAAAGAATATCCCAACTAAACCAAAAGCACCCAATGTATTCGCTTTTAACAAATCACAAAGGGAATCCAATTTAATCGAAAAGCATTCAATGTATCCATCAGATGAAACACAAAGAAAATCCAACAGACAATTTAAACTCAATCAATTATAAGATTTACTCAAATAATTGATAGAACATTTATACTAAAAATTGTCAGATTTGTACAAGCAAATCTGAACTACTACGCCAAACAACGGCGGGGCTTCATCTTCAACCTTAGCTGAAGAGTCTAGCCACTCATAACTATAAAACTATAATAAAAAGTGCTAAACATTTAAACTAAAACAACTGAATATAAATAAATAAATAAACAACTTTACATGGGAGAAATTCCACTCGTTGACGGGCGACGCTTCCCCTCATGGTAGCAATGCCTTCGGGATCCACCAGAATTCTAGCGAACGTCCACCGGTAAACACCAGAGTGGCTTAGGAATTGTACACTGAATTATGAAGCCAAATGGTGTTTATATAGGGGAAGTCACAGAGCACTGCAGGTTTCAGATTCGATGTGGGATACTGGCCCGAGTGCGCTCGATCGCAGAATGGTGCGATCGATCGCATGTCTTGTGCGCACGATTGCATGTGCGCTCGATCGCATGTCTGTTGCGATCGATCACAGATGCACTGAACTTCAAATATTTCGATGTGGGATGTTGACCTTGCGCTCGTTCATAGGCAGGTGCGCTCGATCGCATATCTCGTGCGATCGAGCACAATGTCTCCAGAAGCTTCAAATCTCCTGAAATGCTTCATTTTCTCCACAAACCTGTAAAAATACACAAAACACAAGAAAAACGTAAAATATAGTAAAATACTACTAACTAAGAGCATAACAAATATAAGTTAAGGGTCTAAAATATGCAATATTTAAGACTCATCAAATACCCCCAAACTTATATTTTGCTGGTCCCTTAGCAAAACAAAATAAAAGACTCAATGAAAAACAAAGAACATAAAGATAAAGTCATCACTCATGGTATCCAAAAATTTAAGGAGCACACATCACCATGATATTCATTCATAAACAAGCTTAAAAAGGTAAACCCATCTTCGCAATGAATAGAAATGTTAAAATCTAATTACTTACAAAAGGGAGGATAAGGCATCACAAGCTTGAATCAGTGTAAGGTGAATTAGCATATAAAAATGAAGCTTCCAAGTAACTCTAATGTGTAAAGTCTCCATGTCTCAAGATTCACCGAATTTCCCATAAAAAATGAACGAAAAGGCATAGTTTTTATTTTATTTTATTTTTTTTAATAAGGCACGGCTATGTTTAGTTCCCTTAAGCTTTCTAATTGACCCATGTAGCGAGTGTTAAGTCAATGACTCCCAAACCAGGTGGTTTTAGGGCATTAGGTGTAAAGACACCCCTAAGGACTTACTAACTCGAGTCAAAAAGGCTACGAAATTAAACCGACCTTAATATTACCAAGCAAAATTCCGCCTTTTGACGTGAACACTCACTGCTTACTAAGGCAAGAGGTCCAGTTACTCAGCGAAAAGTTTATTGATAAATTTTTTTTTTAATGCCCAAGATTTCATCCAACAAGTCATCCAGTTTCAGTTAAGATAAGGAAAAATACACATTAAAATCACATGTCATACCTCACATAATTTGCGCTAATGTGCTTGTGTTAGAATGGATCAAACATGTGAATTCTCAAAATGCCTAAGGTAAGTAACTAAATTTTAAAATTTATCACCAGATCATGTGTTCAAAATGTTAAGCTCACCGATGACATCACATCACAGAAAATGTTTAGATCAACTAAAATTTCACGATAACATGAGCATGCATTTATCTCTATGACGAAAAGACAACAAATTAGGACAAAGTGTGTGATGTGTCTCCCATACCCCCAAACTTAAATTACACATTGACCCCAATGTGTGACTAATATGGAAAGAGCTGACCTGAGATATGGAGAACTATCTGGATTGGTATGGCTCGTAGCATACCCCCAAACTTGAACTGAAGTACGCTTTGTCCCTGAAAAATAAAAACTGGAAAACAAAAAATACTGGAAACAAACATTAATCATAAAAATGCGAAATAATAAATAAACAAAAGAAAAGATAAGATAAGCTGTGGGGTGCCTCCCATTAGCGCTAAGTTTTACGTCTTCAGCCAGACTCTCCCTAGAATACTACACTCAATCTGAGTAACTAGGATCCTCCAACAGTATCGTCTCAATGTCCGGACTCCTCAACTCTAAGAATGGTTTTAGCCTCTGTCCATTTACCTTAAAAGTATTACCATTCTTAGGATCCTCAATCTCGATGGCCCCATGAGGAAAAACTGATCGAATAATGAATGGGCCTGACCATCGGGATTTGAGCTTGCCTGGAAAAAGATGTAGGCGCGAATTATAAAGAAGAACTCTCTGACCCGGCTCAAAAGCTCGTCTCAAAATATTTTGGTCATGAGTCTTCTTCATTTGTGCTTTGTATGATCGGCCACACTCATATGCATCATTCCGCAGCTCCTCCAATTCATTGAGTTGGAGCTTTCGTTGTGAGCCAGCCTTGGAAAGATTAAAATTTATTTGCTTGACAGCCCAATACGCACGATGCTCTAATTCAACCGGAAGGTGACATGCCTTTCCGTATACAATGCGATAGGGAGACATGCAATTGGCGTCTTGAAGGCTGTCTGATATGCCCACAGTGCATCCATCAATTGCAGAGACCAATCCTTTCTAGTAGGGTTCACAGTCTTTTCCAAAATATGTTTGATCTCGCGATTTGAAATTTTCACTTGACCATTCGTCTGTGGGTGATATGGGGTGGCAACTTTGTGCGTGATACAATACTTCTTCATCAATTGCTCAAAGATCTTTTTGCAAAAGTGCTTACCTCCATCACTTATGATTGCTCGAGGCATACCAAAACGAGCAAAAATAGTGTCTTTCAAGAACTGGACCACAACTCTGTGGTCATTGGTCTTGCACGCAACGGCCTCCACCCACTTGGACAGATAGTCCACAGCAACTAGAATGTATAAGTAGCCAAAGGAGTTTGGGAATGGTCCCATGAAATCAATGGCCCACACATCAAAAATCTCAACAATCAGAATTGTGTTGAGGGGCATCATATTTCTCCTAGAAAGACTCCCTAGCTTTTGGCAACGCTCACAAGATATACAGTAGGTGTGAGAGTCCCGGAACAGGGTAGGCCAATAAAATCCACACTGCAAAATCTTTGCAGCGGTCTTTTTAGCACTAAAATGGCCTCCACATGCATGATCATGACAAAAGGCGATGACATTAGATTGATTATGCTCAGGAATACACCGTCTAATGATCTGATCAGGATAATACTTGAACAGGTAAGGATCGTCCCAGAAAAAGTGTTTTACCATGGCCAAAAATTTTGATTTATCTTGCCTCCCCCAATGCAAGGGCATGTGTCCGGTGACAAGATAGTTCACTATGTCAGCAAACCATGGTGCGGGACTGTAAGCAATGTGCATCAATTGCTCATCAGGAAAGGTCTCAGAAATGGGAGTGGCAGCCTCACTGAATTCCACAATCAATCTAGACAAATGGTACGCCACCACATTTTTCGAACCTTTCTTATCCCGAATCTCAATGTCGAACTCTTGAAGTAGCAAGATCCATCGGATAAGACGAGATTTGGCATCTTTTTTAGAGAAAAGATACTTCAATGCAGCATGGTCCGAGTAGATAATGACTTTAGATCCTAACAAATAGGATCTGAAATTTTCTAATGCAGAAACGACTGCAAGCAACTCCATCTCAGTGGTAGAATAATTGAGTTGTGCATCGTTTAGAGTTCGACTTGCATAATAGATAGCATGGGGAAGTTTATCAACACGTTGCCCCAAAACAACTCCAACAGTATAGTCTGATGCGTCACACATGATCTCAAAAGGCACATCCCAGTTAGGTGGCTGAATAATGGGTGTGGACGTCAGAATTTTCTTCAGATCCCCAAATGCTTTCTTACAATCCTCATCAAATAGAAATGGGGCATCTTTTTGCAACAACCTGCACAAGGGCCTGGCGATCTTGCTGAAATTCTGGATAAATCGCCTATAGAAACCTGCATGGCCCAGAAAAGATCGAACCTCTTTCACCGTACGTGGGGGTGGAAGGCTGGAAATCAAATCCACCTTCGCTTTGTCGACCTCAATCCCTCGATGAGATACGATATGCCCCAGTACAATTTCTTGCTTAACCATAAAATGGCACTTCTCCCAATTAAGCACCAGGTTCTTCTCCTTGCACCGTACCAAAACCAAAGAGAGACGGTGCAGGCACTCCTCAAATGTTGAACCGAAGATGGAGAAGTCGTCCATGAAAATCTCCAAGAACCGCTCTACCATGTCAGAGAATATACTGACTATGCACCGCTGAAAAGTGGCGAGTGCATTGCATAACCCAAAGGGCATGCGACGGTAGGCGAAGGTCCCAAAAGGACAGGTAAATGTCGTCTTCTCCTGATCTTCAGGGTCCATAGGGACCTGGTTATATCCAGAATAACCATCCAAAAAGCAATAATACTCGTGCCCAGCCAAATGCTCCACCATCTGATCAATAAATGGAAGTGGAAAGTGATCATTCCTTGTGGCAATGTTCAGCTTACGGTAGTCTATACACACTCTCCACCCAGACTGCACACGAGTTGGCACCAACTCGTCGTCCTTATTCTTTACTACCGTTAACCCAGCTCGCTTGGGCACGACATGAATGGGGCTCACCCACTTGTTATCAGAGATGGGATAAATGATCCCTGCATCTAACAGCTTAATAACCTCTGCCCTCATAACCTCTTGCATAGCAGGGTTGAGCCTTCTTTGCGGCTCCCTCGATGGCTTAGCATCTTCCTCCAAGTGTATCCTGTGCATCACCACCGAGGGGCTGATTCCTTTAATATCCTCAATGGTCCAGCCGATAGCTTCCTTGTGCTCTCTTAAAACATCTAATAATTTCTCCTCTTGAGCTTCTCCCAAATCTGAAGCTATTATCACAGGCAAACAGTATGCTGGACCCAGGAACTTATACTTAAGATTATCCGGTAAAGGCTTAAGTTCCTTCTTTTGAGGTTCTGGTGACACCTTCTCCTCCTCCTCCTTGCTTTCTTGAGGATCAGACTCCAAAATGGCATTTACTTCCTCGAGTAACTTATCTAAACCCAAGTCCTCTCCAAAGTGAGCAAAGCATGCCTCCATGGGATCCTCAATGCTTGATTCATCCACAGTATCCTCAAGAATCTCCTCTATCAAGCATACATCTCTCACTTCATCATATTCCAGTGGTTGCCTAGTGATATCAAAAATGTTCAACTCCACTGTCATATTTCCGAAGGAGATCTTCATTACCCCTGTCCTACAATTGATTAGGACGTTAGCTGTGGCTAAGAATGGTCGCCCTAGAATCACCGGTATTTGAATCCCTACATTCTGAACCGGCTCTGTGTCAAGCACAATAAAATCCACGGGGAAATATAACTTATCCACTTTTATCAAAACGTCCTCAACTATCCCCTGTGGTCTTTTCACTGACCTATCAGCCAATTGAAGCGTCGTGGATGTGGGCTTCAATTCTCCTAACCTCAACTGCATATAGACTGAGTAGGGTAGAAGATTCACACTCGCTCCTAGATCCAAAAGGGCCCTCTCAATATGGCTGACTCCTATCGTGCAAGAGATGGTAGGACACCCCGGTTCCTTATACTTGATAGGTAGCTTGCACTGAAGGATTTAACTGACCTGCTCGGTCAAAAATGCCTTCTTTGGGACATTCGTCCTCCTCTTGATAGTGACCAAGTCCTTTAAAAACTTGGCATATGATGGACTTGATGGATGGCATCCAAAAATGGGATATTGATTTGGACTTGCTTGAATACCTCTAGAATTTCCTCATACTTCTCTCCTTTCTTGGGCGCCTGTAATCTCTCGGGGTAGGGCGCTCTAGGTACAAATGACCTAGGAGGGTCTTTCTTAGTAGGTGTGGCTGTAGATGGCTCAGCATCTCTCTTCTCTGTGTTGCCACTCCCTTGCCCTTGCTGCATAACAGGGCTCTCTTCCACTTGATTGTCCACTTGTCTCCCAGACCTCAGTGTGACAATCGACTGTACTTGTTCCTCCCCGTGCGTAGGAGTTGATGAACTCTCAACCATAAATTGTCCTTTTGGGTTTTGTACGGGCTGACTGGGGAACTTTCCTTTCTCTCTCTCACCCAAGTGACTTGCAATTTGCCCTATTTGACTCTCCAACTTGGCAATTGCTTGGGTGTTTACCATTGTTGCACTCCTCACATCGCTCATATTTTGGCTAGTCGTTTTCCTGAACTCCTTAAGGGTGTCCTCAAGTGACTGTGAAACTGGCACTGGTGTTTGGGTGGGTGCGTGGTAAGCAGGTGAAGGTGCTGGATGGGCAGAACGACCATGATTAGGAATTTGTGGGGCAAATCCGGGAGGATATTGATTTTGAGCATGATGAGAGGCTCCTCCCTGATTCATTGGTTAGTTCTGCCTCCATGAAAAATTTGGGTGGTTCCGCCACCCTGGATTGTACGTCTCGGAGTACGATCCATTTGACTGCCTTCGAAAGTCATTGAAAGCATTTACTTGTTCCATAGGATACTCGACAAAAGCCGGCATTGATGGGCAATTCTGTGCTAGATGCATGAGACTAGCACAGATGGAACATTGAATGTGTTGGTAGCATTGATGGATTGGCTCACAGTGAGAGCGTCAATCATCTTGGTGAGAGCATCTAACTTTATCCTCAAATCAGCGTCCTCTCTGACCTCATAGATGCCTCCCCTCTTAGGAGCACGAATGGACTTATCTCGACAGCTTGAAAAATCCCACTGCTGTGAGTTGTCGGACAACTTGTCCAACGCCATATATGCTTCGTCTCCTGTCAGACTCAAGAATGCCCCCCATTCATAGACTCGATCATGCTACGATTGGGTTGAGTCAACCCTTGGTAGAAGAATTGAATGAGTCTCCACTTCTCATATCCATGTGGAGGGCATCTGATCAGTAACTCTTTAAAGCGCTCCCAGCTTTCAGAGAACTTCTCATCCTCGTCCTGAGTGAAAGAGCTAATCTCTTTTCGGCACTCATTCACTCTAGACATTGGGAAAAACTTATGGTAAAATTTGCTAAGCAGGTTTTCCCAAGATGTAATAGACCCGGACGTATTGGAGTCCAACCACGCCCTAGCTCTATCGTGAAGGGAGAAAGGGAAGAGTAGAAGATGGACTGACTCCTCAGAGAAGTTCTGGAATTTGAATGTAGCACAAATGTCTTTGAACTTCTTCACATGACTATAAGGATTTTCAAGATCTAAGCCATGGAATGAGGGTAGGAGTTGGATAACATGTGGCTTCAAATCAAAGTGTGTGGCATTTGTTGGTGGCAACACTATGCAGGAAGATGAGTTAGTCGCAACGGGTGCGAACAAATCCCTAAGGGATGTAGTGGAGTCCACGTTCCAAGCTCTAGGTTGCTCTACATGTTCAGGATGATTAAAATTTTCGCTCATCTCAACAGTCTCTCTCTCAACTAGTGCTATTTTCTGCCTCCTAAGAGTTCTTTCTAAGTCGGGATCTAAATGTGTCAAATCTAAGTTCAAGGATCTCCGACCAAGCATACACCAACAGAAAAATAATGAGATACTAACCAGCAGAAGCAACAGAATAAAGCAAACACCAAAATTTTTTTTTTAAATTAAATTAACTAGTAGAAAAATAAAATCAGTTCAGACAAAAAATTTTCACAAACCAAACAATTCCCTGGCAACGGCGCCAAAAACTTGTTGTGAGTTTTAAATTACTCGCAAGCGCACGAGTTGTATGCAGTATAGTATGTGCAAGTGCGAGGTCGAATCCACAGGGAATTGCGTTGTGAAAATATATTTTTAATCTAAACTAACTCTATTTTAACCTAGTTCCGAATTGTGAATGATATTGCAAAACAAATTAAAACTAAATTAAATTGATTTAAAAACTAATAATTAAAACACTAAGGTTTCCGAATCCACCCCACTAAAGTTAAGCATACATGTTCTAAAAATATAGTATATCAAAACATTCTATGAATCCAATTATAAGACAAAAAACAAAGAATATCCCAACTAAATCAAAAGCACCCAATGTATCCGCTTTTAACAAATCACAAAGGGAATCCAATTTAATCGAAAACATTTAATGTATCCATCAGATGAAACACAAAGAAAATCCAACAGACAATTTAAACTCAATAAATTATAAGATTTACTCAAATAATTGACAGAACATTTATACTAAAAATTTTCAGATTTGTACAAGCAAATCTGAACTACTACGCCAAACAACGGCGGGGCTTCATCTTCAACCTTAGCTGAAGAGTCTAGCCACTCATAACTATAAAACTATAATAAAAAGTGCTAAACATTTAAACTAAAACAACTGAATATAAATAAATAAATAAACAACTTTACATGGGAGAAATTCCACTCGCTGACGGGCGGCGCTTCCCCTCGTGGTAGCAATGCCTTCGGGATCCACCAGAATGCTAGCGGACATCCACCGGTAAACACCAAAGTGGCTTAGGAATTGTACACTGAATTATAAAGCCAAATGGTGTTTATATAGGGGAAGTCACAGAGCACTGCAGGTTTCAAATTCGATGTGGGATACTGGCCCGAGTGCACTCGATCGCAGAATGGTGCGATCGATCGCATGTGCGCTCGATCGCATGTCTTGTGAGCACGATCGCATGTGCGCTCGATCGAATGTCTTGCAGATGCACTGAACTTCAAATATTTCGATGTGGGATGTTGACCTTGCGCTCGTTCATAGGCAGGTGCGCTCGAGCGCAGGTGCGCTCGATCGCATATCTCGTGCGATCGAGCGCAATGTCTCCAGAAGCTTCAAATCTCCTGAAATGCTTCATTTTCTCCACAAACCTGTAAAAATACACAGAACACAAGAAAATCGTAAAATACAGTAAAATACTACTAACTAAGAGCATAACAAATATAAGTTAAGGGTCTAAAATATACAATATTTAAGACTCATCAGCACTCATCAAATACCCCCAAACTTACATTTTGCTAGTCCCTTAGAAAAACAAAATAACAGACTAAATGAAAAACAAAGAACATAAAGATAAGTTCATCACTCATGGTATCCAAAAATTTAAGGAGAAGGAGCACTCAAAACCATGATATTCATTCATGAGCAAGCTTAAAAAAATATAACCCATCTTCACAATGAATAAGAATTTTAAAACTTAATTACTTACAAGAGGCAGGCTAAGACATCACAAGCTTGAATCAGTGTAGAATGAATTAGCATAAACAGATGAGGTTTCCAAATAACTTCAATGTACAATGTCTCCATGTCTCAATATTCACAGAATTTCTCATCAGAATGAACAACGATGGCGTAGTTTTATTTTATTTATTTTTATTATAAGACTCTGCTATGTTTAGTTCCCTTAAGCTTTCTAATTGACCCATGTATCAAGTGTTGAGACAACGACTCCCAAACCAGATGGTTTTAGGGCATTAGGTGTAAAGACACCCCTAAGGACTTATTAACTCGAGTAAAAAAGGCTATGAAACTAAACTGTCCTTAATGCTACCAAGCAAAATTTCCACCTTTTAACGTGAACACTCACTGCTTACTGAGGCAAGAGGTCTAGTTACTCAGTGGAAAATTTCGCAATGATCACTATGAATAAAATTCCCACATTTTGATGTGAACATTCACTGCTTACTGAGGCAAGAGGTCCAGTTACTCAGTGGAAGTTTATTGATGATGATCATTATTTTTTTTATGCTTTTCTATGCCCAAATGTTAATCCCACAAGTCATCCAGTTTCAATAAAGTAAAGGAAACATACACATTGAAATTGCATGTCATACCTCAGACAAATATGTGCTAATGTGCTCGTGTTAGATTGGCTCAAACATGTGAATTCTCAAATGCCCAATGTAAGTAACAAAGTTTTAAAACTCTATCATCAAATTATATGTTCAAAATTTTAAGCTCACCAATGAAATCACATCATAATATTTGTTTAGATCAACTAAAATTTCAAAATAACATGAGCAAGCATTTACCTTCTTACTTTTTTTTAATTGAAGAAAAACAACAACAAATTAGGACAAAGTGTGTGTAATGTGTCTCCCATACCCCCAAACTTAACTTATACATTGTCCCCAATGTGTGAATAATATGGAAAGAGCTAACCTGGGAGATGGAGAACTAGCTGGACTGGTATGGCTCATAGCATACCCCCAAACTTGAACTGAAGTACGCGTTGTCCTTGAAAAATAAAAACTGGAAAACAAAAAATACTGGAAACAAACATTAATCATAACTATGTAAAATAATAAATAAACAGAAAGGATATGCTGTGGGGTGCCTCCCATGAGGGCTAAGTTTAACATCTTCAGCCAGACCCAACATTATTAATCGTGCCCAGCTAAATGCTCCACCATCTGATCAATAAATGGGAGTGGAAAATGATCCTTCCTTGTGGTAGCATTCCACTTACGGTAGTCTAGACTCACTCTCCATCCTTACTGCATACGAGTTGGAACTAACTCATCATCTTTATTTATCACTACCGTTAACTAGCCTGCTTTGGCACGACATGAATCGGGCTCACCCACTTGCTATCAAAGATTGGATAAATGATCCCTACATCCAACAGCTTTATCATTTTCATCCTCACAGCCTATCGTATAGCTGGGTTGAGCCTTTATTGTGGCTCCCTTGATGGCTTGGCATTCTCCTCCAAATGTAACTTGTGTATCATCACCGAGGGGTTGATCCACTTGATATCCTCAATAGTCCAGCCGATAGCTTCATTGTGCTCTCTTAAAACATCCAATAATTTATCCACTTAAGCATCAACCAAATTTGAAGCTATAATCAAAGGCAAAGAATCTGCCGGACCAAGGAACTTATACTTAAGATTGTCAAGTAAAGGCTTAAGTTCCTTCTTGAGGGGTTCAGGTGCTGTGGTCTCCTCTGTCTCACTGCTCTTCTGAGGAGCATACTCCAAAGTAGCATTTTCTTGCTCAAACAACTTATCCAAAACCAAATCCTCTTCAAACTGAGCAAAGCATGCCTCCAGGGGGTCCTCACTACGGGATTCATCCACAGTCTCCTCCGTCTCACTACTCTTTTGAGGAGCAGACTCCAAAATGGCATTCGCTTGCTTAAATAACTTATCTAAATCCAAATCCTCTCCAAACTGAGCAAAGCATGCCTCCAGAATGTCCTCAGACTCCCCTCATTTCTTAGACACTTGTAATCTCTCAGGGTAAGGCACTGTAGGTACAAACGACCTAGGGAGATTGTTGCACGTTTATTTACCTAAATAAATAAGTAAATAATCACACTCGTTTTACTTGCAAGTGCACAAGGTCAATAGTGTAGTATAGTGTGCGAATGCAAGATCATCTCCACAGGGATTGGTGAATTTCGATTTAGAATTATATTCACAATGTAATAGAAATAATAAAAGAGTTGATTTTGATAAAGATAAAATAATAAGGATAAAGGCATAGGGACTTGATATCCACCACTAATTATGCTACCATAATATATCAGTATGCCAATGCTTTAATCATGCCGTGTATACCTAATGTTTGTCAACCTAAGGGCATGGTATCTACTCCTTAAGCTATTGATTTCCCTAAGTAATGAGTTAGGCATGATATCTACTCTAACTCTTTTCTCTCTCAAGGGATTCAACATGGTGTATGCTGAGTTGTTCCTGAAGAGAGCATAGGATCTGTGGAAATCGACAACCGCATGGGACCTAGGGCATGGTGTCTACTCCCAGTTTCCCATATTGATTAACCCAAGAATCCAGTCTGGATATCTTTTATTTCTAATGTCAGACCCAGGACTCGGTCATCCAAATTGATCTAACTATCAAGTCCATACCACATGCACATATTGATCAGACATATACATATGAGGAATTAAAATAAAAGCAGGTATTAATCAAGTTAAGCAACACAACATAAATATCGCAAAGGCGCCAATACTAAATTTATTAAATAAATATAATTAGGGCTTCAACCAAGCCCTTACTAAAAGTTAAGTATACATAATAAAAATAAAGGAAAGAAGAAACCCGAGAGAAGAGTCGTCAATTCTCCTCCACAATTTCCTTCTCCAAGCTAAAAGCAAAAGATGAAAGAAGGGATCTCATAAATGATTCTTTGTGTGTGCCTTATAGGTGTATTTATAGGGCTTGAGTAGTCCTAGAAGGCTCATGAGTTCCTAAACTTTCCTAAAACAGAAAACTCCTTTATTTCCAAAATAGGGTTATTTCCAAAATAGGGTTCTGCAGTTTACTGTTCACGCCCATACATGTGCGCTCGATCACATGCGTCTTACGCTCGATCTCATTGCTGCACTCGATCCTTCATGTGTGCGAATGATTGCATATGCGCTCGATCGCATGCAGTAGTGTGATCGATCGGACTTTGACCTGAAGCTGCTCCAGAATTTCCAGGCTTCTTCCTTTAAGTGCAAAACTGCTTCCTTTTTCTCCATGACCTATAAAAACATGTGAAACACACAAAATGAAGTAAAACAGACTAAAACGTATAGACAAAGAGCTTAACACATGTAAATTAAGGGGCTTAAATATGAATATTTAAGCACTTATCACACCCCCAAACTTACATATTGCTAGTCCTTTAGTAATACAAAACTAACAACTAAATGAAGAACAAAATTAAAGATAAATTCATTTCTATGATACTCAAAGATTTGAGTTGCACAAAAAACTATGATAACAGTTCATGAGTAAGCTTAAAATAAAAACACATTTCGGATTGCAAAAGGACTTTCAAAAGTTTTAAGTAACTTACCTAAGGTTGGCTTAAGGCATTGTAAGTTTGATTTGTGTGTGATGAATTAGCACATATAAGATGGGGCTTCCATATAATTTTAGTGTATAGGGTTTCGATGCCCAAACCTTTATCGAATTCCTTATCAAAGAGAACAAAAATGGCATAATACTTTCTTCTTCTTTCTTTTTCTTTCATCATGTGATCTTTTTCATGCTGAGTTCCATCAAGCTTTCTACTTGACCCTTGTAAGGAGTGTTTAGCCAATGACTCCCAAACCAGATGATTTTAAGGCATTAGGTGTAAAGACACCCCTAAGGAGTTACTAACTTGAATAAAAAAGGCTACAGAACTAACAGGTTTTAATGCTTCTAAATGAAATTTCCACCTTTTGACGTGAACACTCAATGCTTACTGAGGCAAGAGGCCTAGTTACTCAGTGGAAAGCTTTTTGATCACTTCTTGCATGATGAACATTTTTCTTATGTTTTTTTTCTTCTTTATTTTTCTTATGCCAAAGTGTTCTTTTCAACAAGTTATCTGATTACAGTTAGATTATGGAAACATATACAAGAGAATTATATGTCATACCCTACATAAATGCGTGTTTAAATGTGCTCGTGAAAATTTGGATCAAACTCGTGAATTCTTAGGTGCCTTGAGGTAGGTAACTAAACTTTGTAAAATTCCCATTGCAAGACTATGTGTTCTAGCTTTTAAGCTTACTAATGAAGTGTTATCAAATTTTTAAATCAACCAAAATTTTTGTTTACCAAAGGAACATGCATTTATCTTCCTAAAAAAACTGGGACCTAGTGTGTGCATGTGTTTCAAGTGCATGTGTGATAGTATCTAGTATCTCCCACTACTCCCAAACTTAAAATACACATTGTCCCCAATGTGTGTGGCATGGAAAGATTTGACTTGGGAGATGGAGAACTAGGTTGCATGCTTTGCTTGTAACATGCCCCGAAACTTGAACTGGATGCACGCACTAAGTACCAGACAAAGAAAAATAAAAATTATTCCAGAAAACAAAAACTATGAAATACTAGATACGTAAATATAAATATAAATAAAAGAAAAATATTAAAATGAAAACGATAAGTCTGGGGTGCCTCCAATGAGCACTAAGTTTAACGTCTTCAGCCGGATCAAGCCTTATTTTTTTTCCAAAAGTAAGAGTGGCAGCAGCTAGCATAGGAAGTGTCTTATTCTCTCCCATATAAGCATAAGGTAAGTGCTCTGGCAACTGCTTGAATTCCAAGTTAGGTGCCTGTACGATAAAAGGGAAAATAGTATTAGTAAGCACATGAATATCAAATGGATCAGTGTACTTACTTTGATACTTTGGAGAGTCTTCAATGAGGTGCATAGTTTCGATGATGTCATCAATAACATCCTCAGATTCTGGCACTGTACTCGATCTTGTGAGACTATATGTAAGAGCAGTTTCTAATGAATCAACGTGATGGTCATGAAAAACTTGTTCAACAACACCTTGCTTTTGTTTACTTAGCTCCTTAGCTATATGCCCCACTTGTGCATCTAATTTTTGAATAGCTTGCTCATGCCTTGCATTTATTTGTCTTTGCTTAGTCATAAAATTCTCTTGTAAGGTAAGCAGCTATTGTTGTTGAATGACCAATTCCTTCACAATGCTCTCTACGTCACTCTCTCATTATTCTGGGACTAATTGAGCTGCTTGTTGGAAGTTTCTTTGCTGCCCTTGAAGGTTAAAGGCATTTTGATTGTTCCATGCGAAGTTTGGGTGGTTCTGCCATCCAGGATTGTAGGTATATGCATATGCATTGTTCGATCCCTCATAATTTACTTGCTCTTGATCTGCATATAAATATAAAGGGCAAGTTTCAGTAGTGTGATCAAAATGGGAACATATAGCACATACCTGGAGTGGTTTGGCTCATGGACTAGGTGAGATGTTTTGAGTAGTCATGGTGTTTATGAGCATATCCAGCTTCCTCTCCATAGCATTTAGATAAGTGTAACTAGCTTCCACCATTGGTGCTTCTCCTTTGAATGAATTGGTTGAAAAGCTTCAGCGCAACAGTTTCAGTACTGCTGCTCGGGTACTCTCTAGACCTTTTGCACTCGATCGCAGCTCCTCTGCGCGATCGCAGCTCCTCTGCACTCAATTTCTCTGGGCTTGCGATCGATCGCACCAAGTAGTGCGCTCGATCGCAATAAGGACAGAAACTCCTCCTCTGCACACCTGACCAAAAAAAAAAACAGAAAACGAAAAGAAGGAATAAATATGATTTTTGATAAAAATAAAAATAAAAATTAAACGGAACAAAATAAAATAAAATAAAAAAACTAACGAAAATAATTTTAAAAAGAAATTTAGCACAATCCCAGGCAATGACGCCAAAAAAGTGTTGCGCGTTTATTTACCTAAATAAATAAGTAAATAATCGCACTCGTTTTACTTGCAAGTGCACAAGGTCAACAGTGTAGTATAGTGTGCGAATGCAAGATCATCTCCACAGGGATTGGTGAATTTCGATTTAGAATTATATTCACAATGTAATAGAAATAATAAAAGAGTTGATTTTGATAAAGATAAAATAATAAGGATAAAGGCGTAGAGACTTGATATCCACCACTAATTATGCTACCATAATATATCAGTATGCCCATGCTTTAATCATGTCGTGTATAACTAATGTTTGTCAACCTAAGGGCATGGTATCTACTCCTTAAGCTATTGATTTCCCTAAGCAATGAGTTAGGCATGGAATCTATTCTAACTCTTTTCTCTCTCAAGGGATTCAACATGGTGTATGCTGAGTTGTTCCTTAAGAGAGCCTAGGATCTGTGAAAATCGACAACCACAAGGGACCTAGGGCATGGTATCTACTCCCGGTTTCCCATGTTGATTAACCCAAGAATCCGGTGTGGATATCTTTTGTTACTAATGTCAGACCCAGGACTCGGTCATCCAAATTGATCTAACTAACAAGTCCATACCACATGCACATATTGATCAGATATATACATATGAGGAATTAAAATAAAAGCAGGTATTAATCAAGTTAAGCAACACAGCATAAATATCACAAAGGCGCCAATACTAAATTTATTAAATAAACATAATTAGGGCTTCAACCAAGCCCTTACTAAAAGTTAAGTATACATAATAAAAATAAAGGAAAGAAGAAACTCGAGAGAAGAGTCGTCAATTCTCCTCCACAGTTTCCTTCTCCAAGCTAAAAGCAAAAAATAAAAGCAGGGATCTCATAAATGATTCTTTGTGTGTGCTTTACAGGTGTATTTATAGGGCTTGAGTAGTCCTAAAAGGCTCATGAGTTCCTAAACTTTCCTAAAACACAAAACTCCTTTATTTCCAAAATAGGGTTCTGCAGTTTACTGTTCATGCTCGTATATGTGTGCTCGATCGCATGCGTCTTGCGCTCGATCGCATTGCTGCGCTCGATCCTTCATGTGTGCGAATAATTACATGTGCGCTCGATCGCATGCAGTGGTGCGATCGATCGCACTCTGACCAGAAACTGCTCCAGGATTTCCAGGCTTCTTCCCTTAAGTGCCAAAACTGCTTCATTTTTCTCCAAGACCTATAAAAACATGTGAAACACACAAAATGAAGTAAAAAAAGACTAAAACAAATAGAAAAAGAGCTTAACACATGTAAATTAAGGGGTTTAAATATGAATATTTAAGCACTTATCAGAGATCCTTAATAATAGGTGTGGTTGTAGATGGCTCAGCATCTCTCTTTTTCTTGTTGCCACTTTCTTACCCTTGTTGTATAGCTGAGTTCTCTTCTACTTGATTGTCCATTTGTCTCCCAGACCTCAATGGGACAATCAATTGCACTTGTTCCTCCCCGTGCATAGGAGTTGATGAATTTCCCACCGCAAACTGTTCCTTCGGGTTAGGCTCAAGTTGACTGGGGAATCTTCTTTTCTCTCATTTACCAATATGACTTGCGATTTGATCCATTTGACTCTCTAGCTTAGCAATCACTTGGGTGTTTACTATTTACGCACTCCTTACTTCACTTATGGAGTGGCATATCATCTTCCTGAAATCATTGAGGGCATCCTCCAATGACTGTGAAACCGACGCTGGCACTTGAATGGGAGCTTGGTAAGCGGGTGATGGTGCTGGATAGGCTGAGTGACTATAACTTGGAACTAGTGGAGGAAATTCGGGAGGGTATTGATTGTGAGCATGATAAGGCGCTCCTCCCTAATTCATCAGTTGGTTATATTTCCATGAAAAATTAGGGTGGTTCTGCCACACTGGATTGTACGTCTCGGAGTAAGATCCATTTGATTGCCACCGATAGTCATTGAAAGCGTTCATTTGTTCCATTGGATACTCGGTAAAAGCCAGTGTAGATGGACAATTCTGTGCTAAATGCATAGGACTAGCACAGATGGAATAGATATCAACATTGAATGTATTGGCTGTATTGATGGACTAGCCGGTCATTTTCATGAAATCCTTGAGGGTGTCCTCTAAAGACTGTGAAACCGGTGCTGGATTCATCCACATTTTTAAAATTTTTTTTATAGGCCAATGCAAACAGAAACAAATAAAATAAAATAAAATTGCAAAAAGAAAAATCAACAAAAATTGCTAACTAACTAGTAGAAAAATAAAATCAATTCAGACCAAAAATTTAATTTTCACAAACCAAATAACTCCCCGGCAACGACACCAAAAACTTGTTGTGAGTTTTAAATTACTTGCAAGCACACGAGTCGTTTGCAATATAGTGTTGTGCAAGTGCGAGGTCGAATCCACAGGGAATTGCGTTGTGAAAATGTAATTTTATCTAAACTAAACTTATCTTAACCTAGTTCCGAGTTTTGAATTATATGTTGCTAAACAAATAAAAACTAAACTAAATTGATTTAAAAACTAATGATAAAAACACTAAGGTTTCTGAATCCACCCCACCAAAGTAAAGTATATATCTTCATGTTCTATATAAAAATAGTCTATCAAAACATTCCATGAATCCAACTTTAAACAAATCACAACAAATATCCCAATTAAACCAAAACAATCCAATATATCCGCTTTTAACAAATCACAAAGGATATCGAATTTAATCAAAAATGATTCGATGTATCCATCAGATGAAACACACGGAATATCCAACAGAACAATTTAAAAACTATCAATCATAAGAATTTACTCAAACAATTGACCAGAATATTTATACTAAAAAAACATCAGAATTGTATAAACAAATCTGAAAATCTTATGCTAAACAACGGCGAGGCTTCATCTTCAACCTTAGCTAAAGATTTTAGCCACTCATAATCATGAAACTAAAGTTCACAATAATAGTGCTAAACATTAAAATTTAAAACTAACAAAAATAATAAATTAAAAACTGACTATACATGGGAGAAATTCCACTCGCTATTGGGCGGCGCTTCCCCTCGTGGTAGCAAAGCCTTCGGAATCCACCAGAATGCTAGTAGACGTCCACCGGATTGCACCAAATGGCACCAGGAATTGCTCACTAAAGACGAAGTGAAGAGGGGCTTATATAGGGAAACATCACAAGTGCAATGTGTATCCAATCCGATGTGGGATACTGTAGATTCTAGCTTTTGCTCTTTGACCTTTGTCTACAAAAACTGCCATAACTTTCTCTAAAAAAATTATTTTATTGATCCGTAAAATTTTCCAAAAAATAGACATCCGGATCTTTCCAAGTATATATGGCTCATCTCATGGGTCTTCCTAAATCAATACAGTTAAATCCTAAAAAATGGCTGATCTGTCATGCTGAAATCATGCACAACCTGACCTTTGTCTACTAAAACTGCCATAACTTTTTCTAGAAAAATCATTTTATTAATCAATAAAATTCCTCAGAAAATAGACATCCGGATCTTTCCAAACATATATGGCTTATCTCCTAGTTCTTCTTGAATCAATACAGTTTAATCCCAAAAAATAACTGATCTGTATGAGCAATTTTGGCAATTTAGTGAAACTCCTTTCCCAGTGCTTGTAAACCTGAAAAACAACGAAAACAACTCAAAGTAACAAATTCCTAAGCTAACAAATGTAAATTAAGTGGTCAAAATATACAATATTCGGCACTCATCAAATGCCCCCAAACTTACATTTTGCTAGTCCCTTAACAAAACAAAATAACAGACTAAATGAAAAACAAAGAACATAAAGATAAGTTCATCACTCATGGTATCCAAAAATTTAAGGACAAGGAGCACTCAAAACCATGATATTCATTCATGAGCAAGCTTAAAAAAATATAACCCATCTTCTCAATGAATAAGAATTTTAAAACTTAATTACTTACAAGAGGCAGGCTAAGACATCACAAGCTTGAATCAGTGTAAAATGAATTAGCATAAACAGATGAGGTTTCCAAATAACTTCAATGTACAATGTCCCCATGTCTCAATATTCACATAATTTCTCATCAGAATGAATAGTGATGGCATAGTTTTATTTTATTTATTTTTATTATAAGGCTCTGCTATGTTTAGTTCCCTTAAGCTTTCTAATTGACCCATGTATCGAGTGTTGAGTCAACGACTCCCAAACCAGATGGTTTTAGGGCATTAGGTGTAAAGACACCCCTAAAGACTTATTAACTCGAGTAAAAAAGGCTATAAAACTAAACTGTCCTTAATAGTACCAAACAAAATTTCAACTTTTTGACGTGAACACTCACTGCTTACTGAGGCAAGAGGTCCAGTTACTTAGCGAAAAATTTCGCAATGATCACTATGAATAAAATTCCCACCTTTTGACGTGAACACTCACTGCTTACTGAGGCAAGAGGTCCAGTTACTCAATGGAAAGTTTATTGATGATAATCATTATTTTTTTTCTATGCTTTTCTATGCCCAAGTGTTAATCCCACAAGTTGATAGATGCTTAAATATTCATATTTAAGCCCCCTTATTTACATTTGTTAGGTCCTTAATTATGTTAATTTGGTCTCTTTTACTCTATTTGTGTGTTTTACATGTTTTTATAGGGTTGTGGAGAAAAAGAAGTATTTTTGGCACTTAAAGGAAGAAATCTAGAATCCCTGGAGCGTTCTCTGGAAAAATTACGATCGATCGCGCCATGCAATGCGATCGAGCGCACATTGCGATCGTGCACACACATGAAGGATTGAGCGCACACTGCGATCGAGCGCAAGACATATGCGATCAAGCGCACATGTACGGGCGTGAACAGTAAACTACAGAACTCTATTTTAGAAATAAGAGAATTTTCATTTTAGGAAGGTTTAGGAACTCATGGGTCTCTTAGGACTTCTTAAACACCTATAAATACACTTGTAACTCACACACATAACACACCTTAGATAGAAAACACTTTTCTCTTTTCTTTTACTTGGAGTTGAGAGCTTGGGAGAGAATTGACACCTCTTCTCTCGGGTTTATTCTTCTCCTTTAATGTTTAGTTTATTCATAATGTTTACTTCAGATAGTATGTGTAACTAACTTTCTTATAGGGCTCGATTGAAGCCCTAGTTATGCATTCCCATATTTATATTCATTGATAAAATCTTTGTCAATAGCTTTTATTATGTTACTTAACTTGATTAATGTCTGTGCTTATTTAAATTCCTCATATGTATGTGTAAGGCCAACGTATGCATATGGTATGGATAGGTTAGTTAAATCAATTTGGATTACCGAGTCCTGGGTCTAACCTTAGTAACAAAAGATATCTTATCCGGATTCTTGGGTTAATCAACATGGGAAACCGGGAGTAGATACCATGCCCTAGGTCTCATGTGGTTGTCGATTTCCACAGTACTTATGCTTTCTTAAGGAACAACTCAAGCAGATACCATGTTGAATCCCTTGAGGAAGAAAAGAGTTAGAGTAGATACCATGCCTAACTCGATGCTTAAGGAAATCAATAGCTTAAGGAGTAGATACCATGCCCTTAGGTTGGCAACCATTAGGTATACATGATAAGGCTAATGCATTGACCTATTATAATTGGGAATGTATGACTAGTGGTGGATATCAAAGCCCTATGTCTTTATTATTATCAAATCACCTTCCAACAGTTATTTATCTCTTTTTACTTTAGAGAAACTAATTCTAAAAGTAACTTTACCAATCCCTGTGGAGATAACATTGCTTTTTCACACTAGACTACATTGATGACCTTGTGCACTTGCAAGTATAACTAGTACGATTATTCACCTATTTATTTAGGTATATAAATGCACAACAAGTTTTTGGCGCCGTTGCTGGGGATTGCGCTAAAAGTTCCTTTTAGGATTACTTCCATTTTATCATTGCTGTTATTTTATTTTTACCATCAAAACCTAATCAAGTTGTTTTCTATTTTAGGCACATAAAATCCTAAATCGCAGTTTCTGTTGTACTTGCGATCGATCGCAACTTCCTGTGCGATCGAGCGCATTTAGGGCATAAAATTACTCGAGCAGCAGAGTTGCACTGCTACACTGAAGCCAGTTTTTTTGATTTATGCACGAACTTCGATCCCGACATCCAGAATTCTTTCCCCTCGATCCCAAGCTTGAACGAACTATCCGACAAAAGCTAAGGTACAATTTCGAGGAGAACGAAGAAGAAGTCGAGAATGAAACACAAATGGCAGAACAGCTCGAAAACCAGCAACCACCTGCACGAGTACCAATGAAGCAATCCTTCATCCCTCGGAACATTGATCAACCATCATGCATTGTATATCAACCTGAGGCAGCGGGAAATTATTACATATCTCCGCAAATCTTGAATGCTTTGACTCATTTTAGGGGAACTCCTAATGAAGATCCACACTTACACCTCCGAGAATTTTTCGATCTTTGCAAGTTCCAGCACATATAAGGCCTAGACTAAGAAGGAATAAGGTTAATTCTGTTCCCTTTTTCCTTGAAAGATAATGCTAAACTTTGGTATAATTCTTTGCCTGCAGTTTCCATCCACACTTGGGAAGAGTTGGCAAGCAAGTTCTTAAGAAAGTTCTTCCCAGCCCAAAAGACGAGACAAATAAGGAAAGAGATCCAGTCTTTCCAACAAAAGGATGGGGACCTCTTCTTCGTAGCATGGGGATGCTTCAACGAATTACTACTCAAATGCCCACACCATAACCTACCTCAAGATGAACTGGTACAAGCATTCTATGAAGGTTTAAATGATACTAATAAATGTATTGTTGATTCAGGTTGTGGAGGAGTCCTGATGGAGAAAAGCAGTGAAGAAGCAATGGAGCTATTCGAAACCCTCAGCGAGCACACCCAGCAATTCTCCTCTCGAGGTAGACATGTAACCAAAGGTAAAGGTGTGTATGAGGTAAATCTGAATGGAGGATCTTCCCCTCAAATGGCAACGATGGAAAGGAAACTAGATCTATTGGTAAAAGCCATGGCTGCTCAAACTGCCTCATCTAACCTACCAGCTACACCACTACAGGTATGTGCAATATGCTCTCAATATGATCATAATACTGATACTTGTCCTCTATCTG
The DNA here is from genome assembly GCA_023935145.1 of Bretschneidera sinensis. Lineage (NCBI taxonomy): Eukaryota > Viridiplantae > Streptophyta > Magnoliopsida > Brassicales > Akaniaceae > Bretschneidera > Bretschneidera sinensis. Next base: position 124,690,961 of record CM043699.1, read on the forward strand.
TAGATCCAGAATAAGCAAATTATATGGGACCAAACAACTATCCAAAGAATAACCCATATGCAAACACTTACAACATTGGATGGCAGAATCACCCAAATTTCTCATGGAGCAACCAAGGACAGCAATGAAACCCGCAGCCCATTGTTCATGCTAATTTTGAACCAAATAAGAACTACCTCGAAAGTCTAGTAAGACAACTGGTGACGTCACAAGAACAGTTTATGACTCAGCAAAAACAAACCAATGCGGCACATGAGCAAGCAATTCAAAGACTAGAGGTACAAGTGGGACAATTAGCTAAAGAGCTTAGTAGCAGAAAGCAAGGAGAGCTCCCAGCTCAAACACTACCCAACTCTGGAGGGCATCAACAACTAAAAACTGTCAGAACCTTGAGAAATGGCAAAGTGATTGGATCTGAGGATTCGGCAGCAGCATCCAAAGAAACACCATCTGCATCAAGGGTAAGTGAGACGGAGAAGGTGAATGCACCACCCTTCCCGCAAAGGTTAGTAAAACAAAAGAAAGACAATAAACTACTTGATATTTTTGAGACCTTGTGGAAAGTTGAAATTAATATTCCATTATTAGATGCAATTCACCAAATACCTGCCTATGCTAAATTCTTAAAAGATTGTTGCACTTATAAAAGAAAATTTCAAGAGTATGAGACTGTAGCATTAACTGAGGAGGTAAGTGCTGTATTGCTAAGAAAACTCCCACCAAAACTGAAAGATTCGGGTAGTTTTACTATTCCCTATAGAATAGGTGATCAGCTATTTGACAAGGCATTGCTAGACTTAGGAGCGGGGGTAAACTTGCTACCTTACACGATATTCGAAACCCTAGGTTTGGGGGAGCTACAACCGACATCTATTACCACAATTGGTAGATAGGAGTATAAAAAGACCTAGGGGTGTTCTCGAAGACGTCTTAGTGAAAGTTGGTGAGTTCATTTTACTTGCTGATTTCATTGTATTAGACATGGAGGAATGCCCTATGCCATTACCTTTGCCTATCATATTAGGGAGACCATTTATGGGAACTGTCGACACTAAGATCTGTGTAAAAAAAAGGTATAGTAAGTATGAAAATCAATGGTGAGAAAATAGAGTTTAAAATATTTGATGCAATGAAACTTCCTCAAGATAACTTTGAATGCTTTAATGTTTGTATGATACAAAACTTTGTTGAGCAAGCTTTTCAGGCCAACACGTTGATCCATTGGAGATTACTCTCACTCATAGCTTCACGGAGATGGATATTGAGTAAGAATATGAAAATGTTACTGATGAAATCATCACAGCTGTGCACCTTCTTGCAACCTCTCCAAAATACTCCAGTATGTATCCTCCTCCATTTGAATCTCTCATACCCACTAATACTACTCTTCTTCCATCCATTGTGCAGGCACCAACATTGGAATTAAAGCAGCTACCCGAGCATTTAACATATGCCTACTTAGGAGAAAATGAGACTTTACCTGTGATTATAGCTGCTAACTTGAGTAGTGGGGAAGAAGGAAAGCTGTTAAGAGTTCTTGGGAAGCATAAAACTGCCATTGGGTGGACCATTGCTGACATTAAGGGGATAAGTCCAGCAAAGTGCATGCATAATATTTACCTTGAAGAAGAAGCAAGGCCCACTCGAGATGTTCAAAGAAGACTTAACCTACACATGAAGGAGGTAGTAAAGGCCAAGATATTGAAGCTACTAGATGTTGGCATCATTTATCCTATATCAGATAGCAAATGGGTGAGTCCGGTCCAAGTCGTTCCTAAAAAGAGTGGGATTACCGTGGTAAAGAATGAAGATGAGGAGCTCATACCTACAAGAAAAACAACGGGTTGGAGAGTATGCATTGATTACCGGAGATTAAACAAAGTAACTAGAAAAGACTATTTTCCCCTGCCATTCATTGATCAAATGCTAGAGAGGTTAGCCGGTCACAGTTATTACTGCTTCTTGGATGGGTATAGTGGATACAATCAAATTGCCATAGCACTTGAGGATCAAGAAAAGACTACATTCACATGTCCTTTCGGTATATTTGCTTATAGAAGAATGCCATTCGGTTTATGCAACGCACCAGCCACTTTTCAAAGATGTATGATGAGCATTTTTTTCGATAAGGTAGAAAAATATATTGAGGTGTTCATGGATGATTTTAGTGTCTTTGGATCTAATTTCGATGAGTGCCTGAATCATTTTGAAAATGTCCTAAGGAGATGTGAAGAGAGTAATTTAGTACTGAATTGGGAGAAATGTCACTTCATGGTTCAACAAGGTATTGTGTTGGGTCACTCCATCTCAAACAAAGGTATTGAGGTAGATAAAGCTAAGATTGACATCATTTCAAAGCTACCTCCCCTTCTCACGGTCAAGGGCATTAGAAGTTTCCTTGGACATGCTGGTTTTTATAGAAGATTCATCAAGGACTTCTCCAAAACCTCGAGACCTCTTTGTGCACTATTGACTAAAGATACCAAGTTTGAATGGAATGATGATTGTATGCAAGCTTTCAACACCATAAAGAATGTTCTCACCTCTGCCCCAATAATGATGGCACCGGATTGGAATCTCCCTTTTGAATTAACGTGTGATGTCAGTGACTTCGCCTTGGGAGCTGTCTTATGTCAAAGAATCAATAAGGTACCTCATGCTATTTACTACGCTTCTAGAACGTTAAATGATGCTCAGCTTAACTATTCTACTACTGAAAAAGAATTGTTAGCCGTTATTTTTGCTTTAGAGAAGTTTAGATCATATCTTATTGGTTCTAAAGTTATTGTATTCACTGACCATGCTGCTTTGAGATATTTGTTTTCTAAGAAAGGTACAAAGCCTAGGCTAATCAGATAGGTACTCCTACTCCAAGAATTCGATTTAGAGATCAAAGACAAAAAGGGCAGTGAGAATGTAGTTGCGGATCATTTGTCCCATATGAGAGTGATGATAAAGAGTTACCTTTGAATGAAAACTTCCCCGATGAACAACTATTTACACTAGAGGTAAAACTTCCATGGTATGCTGATATAGTTAATTATCTAACTGTTAAAGTTTTTCCCCCAGGTATGACTACTCAAGAAAAGAAACAGCTAATATCTCTGTCAAAACACTTCCATTGGGATGATCTATACCTTTTCAAGGTCTACCCTGATCAAATCATCAAATGATGTATCCCTGAAGAGGAGCACTCGAGCTTGTTGCAACATTGCCACCAGTTTACTTGTGGAGGTCATTTTGGAGCAAAACGAACAGCTCTTAAGGTACTCCAATCTGGTTTCTATTGGCCTAATCTATTTAAAGATGCTTTCTCCTTTTGCAGCTCATGTGATAGATGCCAGCGGACAGGTAACATTTCTTCCCGAAATCAGATGCCCTTACAAAATATTCATGTGGTAGAACTTTTTGACGTATAGGGCATTGATTTCATGGGACCTTTTCCTAACTCATTCGGCTATTTATGTATTCTTGTGGGCGTGGATTTTGTGTCCAAATGGGTTGAGGCTATCCCCTCAAGGACTAATGATCACAAAGTGGTTTTCAAGTTTTTGCACGCTAACATTTTTACTAGGTTTGGAACTCCAAGAGCAATCATCAGTGATGGGGGCAGCCACTTTCATCATCATTCTTTTTCCGAACTACTCCAAAAATATGGGATTACTCATAGAGTTGGCACTTCATATCATCCTCAAACCAATGGCCAAGTAGAGATAAGCAACCAAGAAATCAAGGGAATCTTAGAAAGGACAGTAAAACCGAATCGGAAGGATTGGTCTCTACGCTTAAATGATGCTCTATGGGCATATAGGACAGCTTATAAGACTCCAATTGGCATGTCTCCCTACCACCTAGTCTTTGGAAAAGCATGCCATCTCCCGGTGGAATTAGAACATCGAGTATATTGGGCCATTAAGCAGTTCAACTTTGACATGAAGCAAGCGGGTGAGAAAAGGAAACTGCATCTAAACGAGCTTGAAGAATTGAGATATGATGCCTATGAGAATGCAAAGTTGTACAAGGATATCATGACAAACAACTAGTCTGGAAGGAGTTCCATATAGGACAAAAGGTGCTGTTATATGACTCATGGTTGAGGCTATTCCCAGGCAAGCTCAAATCCAAATGGTACGGTCCGTACATGGTCACCAACGGAAATCAGCCCTTTACAATCAATGGACACAGAGCCAAGCCTTACCTCGACATTAAAATTCCTCCAATAGATGAAGATTTGGCACTTGAATCAGTACAGTATACAGCTGAAACACAAGCACTAGAGCTCCAAGAGGTGGACTCTAAGTGCCTCATTCCAAACAACTAGCACGGTAGCAAGAGAGTGCTTGAGCAAAGTAAAAATTTGATCACCTATTAAGCTCAAGCACCTCTGGTAAGGTTAGTGGTTCTGAGGCCACTAACAAATGGTAAGGTCGTATTGTTTCAATAATTTATCATTTTTTCAGCTAGGGTAAGTTTTTATTTGTGTCCATGTGCCCTGCTTGCAATCGATCGCATCCCCTAGTGCGATCGAGCGCAGGTGTGAGATCGAGTGTGTCCTTCAAACGCGTTCGAGCACATAGATGCGATTGAGCTCACCCCATGTGCGATCGAGCGCACTCACGGCAGATAGTGGTTTAGCTGTAAGTCTGAAAATTCACTCACACTCACTCCCTCGTCACTAATCACTCGCACACTCGCCCTCAGAAACTCTCGTTTCCATTCGCACCACTCCCTCTCACCATTACCACACAACATCATTCATCACCATTTCCATCTCCACCATCCTCTGTCACCATCCATTGCCTCCATCACCATCAACCACCATTACCTCTATTCCCATCCCCATTAATCCACAAGGTACTCTACACACACACAGAAATTTTAATAAAAGAAACTGTGCAATGCATTCTACATATATGTTATTTTGTGTATGATTGTGTGATTATTCATTTGCAGGGGGTTAGGAACGAGTTCCACACTTGCAAACCATAGCTTGTCTTTTTGGTGCACACAAGCTGTTCGACGAAAAGCCTAACCGTGTGCGATCGAGCGCACATCATTGAGATCAATCGCAAATCAGGCAGAACCTAGAACACAGCATGTCAAGACCATCAGTTTCCACCTCCGATGCATCCAGCAGACATTTTTCGTCATCTCGGCCTAATATCGAGCAGTGCGAGCTTTTATTTGAGACTTCATTCTCCATCGGTTATGTATTCCAGCACATAGACGCCACTCAATGGGCCGTCTAAGAATTCCGACATCGAGGGTTGAATAGGCTGTTTAAACCGGTGTGTTCCACTGCCTACTCCCAGCTCGTGGTCCAGTTTTATGCGAGCCTCTCATTTGACTGCAGCAGACCGGGAGTTCTCACTTCTTCAGTCCAGGGCACGCCCATCGAGGTGATTAGTGTCGATATCATTGCTTCTCTTTATTGCACCGATGAGTCCCCTCTTGAGGACACTGATATCGAAGAGCAGTCGGAGTCCTTTGCCCTGGCTGAGATCATCACGGACATGTGTGCTGGCCAGTATGCCGACAGGCATAAAAATGCAGCCAACTGGTCCAAGCTGCCTCCACGACTGTGGCTTGTCGACACAATCCTGTAGTGTAATGTGTGTCCATTTGGGCATAAGACACAGCGGCGAGACCAGTTTCTCCAGTCATTATATGCCTTCCATAGAGGCCACTGGTACTCCATTCCAGCTGTCATTTGGAGTCAGCTGCACAAGTTTTGGGATCATGTACATGGCCCTCAGACTACCACGGCCAATTCTTGGGGCCTCCCTTTCCCATTCCTACTCTCCTCCATCCTCAAGAAGAAGGGGATAAAGGGGACCTACAGCGATGGGCCAGTGCGAGAGCATCCCTTTTTTGGGAAGGCTCAGTGGACACATAGCATTACCTGCTCCAGCAGCTGAGTGAGTTGAGGAGGATTGCATGGAGACCGAGACCCCGGTCATTAGCTCTGTACGAGGGGAGGACCATTTGGACATGGGACCCACCGAGTCCCAACACTTTCTAGCTGAGCTATCTTTCTTCCGAGGTGAGGTCGCTACCGCCACCACACTTGTACATCAGTGCATCGACAGTTTGGAGGCATTGTTGTGCGATAATATACCTAAATAAATAGGTGAATAATCGTACTTTGTTTTACTTGCAAGTGCACAAGGTCAATAGTGTAGCATAGTGTGCGAATGCAAGATCATCTCCACAGGGATTGGTAAAGTTCGATTTAGAATTATATTTGCAATGTAAAAAGATAGAAATAATAAACTGAAGGGTGATTCGATAATAATAAAGACATAGGGCTTTGATATCCACCACTAGTCATACATTCCCGATTTTGTATAAGGTATCAGTGCTTTAGCCTTATTATGTGTACCTACTGGTTGCCAACCTAAGGGCATGGTATCTACTCCTTAAGCTACTGATTTCCCTAAGCAACGAGTTAGGCATGGTATCTACTCTAACTCTTTTCTTCCTTAAGGGATTCAGCATGGTATCTGCTTGAGTTGTTCCTTAAGAAAACATAGGTACTGTGGAAATCGACAACCACATGAGACCTAGGGCATGGTATCTACTCCTGGTTTCCCATGTTGATTAACCCGGGTATCCGGATAAGATGGTCCCTTGTTACTGATGTTAGACCCAGGACTCGGTCATCCAAATTGATCTAACTAACCCATCCATACCACATGCATACGTTGGCCTTACACATACATATGAGGAATTTAAATAAGCACAGGTGTTAATCAAGTTAAGTAACATAATAAGCTATGCAAAGATTTAATCAATGAATAAAAATATGGGAATGCATAACTAGGGCTTCAATCGAGCCCTATAAGAGAGTTAGTTACATATACTAACTGAAGTAAACATAATTAAACAAAACATAAGGGAGAAGAATAAACCTGAGAGAAGAGGCGTCAATTCTCTCCCAAGCTCTCCACTCCAAGTAAAAGAAAAGAGAAAAGTGTTTTCTATCTAAGGTGTGTTTTTATGTGTGAGTTACAAGTGTATTTATAGGTCTTTGAGAAGTCCTAATAGACCTGTGAGTCCTAAACTTTCCTAAAACGAAAATCTTGTGCTTTCCAAAATAAGGTTTTGCAGTTTACTGTTCACGCCCATATATGTGCGCTCGATCGCATGTGTCATTGCGCTCGATCGCAAGGTGCGCTCGATCCTACAAGTGTGCGCATGATCGTATGTGCGCTCGATCGCACTGCATGTGCGCTCGATCGCACTGCATGTGCGCTCGATCGCACTTTGTCCAGAAAGTGCTCCAGGGCTTCTAGATTTCTTCCTTAAAGTGCCAAAACTGTTTCTTTTTCTCCAAGACCCTATAAAAACATGTAAAACACACAAATGGAGTAAAAGATACCAAATTAACATAATAAATGATCTAACAAGTGTAAATAAGGGGGCTTAAATATGTATATTTAAGCGTCTATCACACCCCCAAACTTACATATTGCTAGTCCCTTAGCAATACTAAATTAAAAACTAAAACGAAAATATAGATAAATCCAATGTTCATAGTGTCAATAAAAAATTTAGATTTTACACAAAACTATGATGTGCATTCATGAGCAAGCTTAACAAGTGTAAACATATATCTGCAATGAATAAGAGTTTTGAACGTAAATCATATTCACGAGGTATTTTAAGATATCACAAGTTTGACTTTGGTGTGTGGTGATCAGCATATAAAAGGTTGGGTTTTCAAGAAATTCAAACAGGTAGTGTTTCGATGACTCAAGATTCACCAAACTTCCTATTAGAGTCAACAAATATGGCATAGACTTTTATTTGCGAGATTTTTGCCAAGTTAGTTCCCTTAAGCTTTTTTGATGACTCGTGTAACAAGCGTTTGGCCAATGACTCCCAAACCAGATGGTTTTAGGGCATTAGGTGTAAAGACACCCATAAGGACTTACTAGCTCGAGTCAACAAGGCTACGAAACTAACTGATTTTTATGCTACCATTTAGAATTTTCCACCTTTTGACGTGACACTCAATGCTTACTGAGGCAAGAGGGCCAGTTACTTAGCGAAAAATTCCTTTTTTAATGATCACTTAAGATTTTCCACCTTTTGACGTGACACTCAATGCTTACTGAGGCAAGAGGGCCAGTTACTCAGCGGAAGATTTGTTTTTATTGATCATTAGGAGCATTTTTTTATTTTTTTTAAGCACGAATCAATCTTTTCTATTTTTATATGCCAAAATATCAATCTAATAGGTCATCTAGTTCACAATCAAGCAAAAGAAACAAACCAATCCAAATAACATGTCATACCCCACACAGCTATGTGCTAATGTGCTCGTGATAGTTCAAGTTAAACTTGTGAATTCTTAAATGCCAAAAGGGCAGTGATCTAGGTTCAAAACTTGTTTATTGGCCTATATGTTCAAAGTGTTAAGCTTACTGATGAAGTTGAATCATAACATTTTGTTTAGATCACAAAAAAAAGTTTTTTTGGAAAGAATGAACATGCATTTATCTATGAAAATAGCGACAAAACTAAAAATGTAGGACATAGTGTAGTGTGTGAATGTGTCCCCATACCTCCAAACTTAAAATGCACATTGTCCCCAATGTGTAAATAGCATGGAAAGATCTGACCTGGGAGATGGAGAGCTATATGGCTGGCATGGCTTGTAGCACGCCCCCAAACTTCAACTGGATGTACTAACACTGTCCTTAAAAAAGAAAGAAAAGTAAACATAAAATGGAAAACAAGTGCTAATAAAAAAATAATAAACAAGTAAAATACTAATAACTATAAAAAGGATATGCAGTGGGGTGCCTCCCATGAGCGCTAAGTTTTACGTCTTTAGCCAGACGTGGTACTCTCTCACTGCTGATCATCAGGTGGTGCAGTCGGAGAGGTACCGGGTGCTGGAGGTAGGCGATCAAGTATGGCCTGCAGCATGGCCTCCTGGCGTGTAAATCGTGCCTCCAAACTGTCGATGCGCTGATGTACAAGAGTGGTGGCGGCAGCAACCTCGCCTCGGAAGGAGGATAGCTCAGCTAAGAAGTGCTGGGACTCGATGGGTCCCATATCCGAATGGTCCTCCTCCCGTACCAGGCTCATGACAAGGGCCTCGGTCTCCATGTGATCCTCCTCTACTCGCTCAGCAGCTGGAGCAGGAACTGGGGGACCTCTTGGCATGTGTGATATGCTCTGTGTCCACTGAGCCCGCCCAAAGATAGGATGCTCTCGTACTGGCCCGTCACTATGGGTCCCCTTAATCCCCTTCTTCTTGATGATGGAGGTGAGTAGGAACGGGAAAGGGAGTCCCCAAGCATTGGCCGTGGAAGTCTGACGGCCATGTACGTGATCCCAGAACTTGTGCAGCTGGCTCCAAATGACAAATGGGATGGAGTACCAGTGGCCTCTATGGAAGGCGTAAAATGCCTGAAGAAACTGGTCTCGCCGCTGTGTCTTGTGCCCCAACGGACACACATTACGCTGGAGGATCGTATCGATGAGCCATAGTCTGGGCGGCAGCTTGGATCGGACGGCCGCATTGTTATACCTGTCGGCATACTGGCCAGCGCACATATCCATGATGATCTCGGCCAGGGCAAAGGACTCCGACTGCTCCTCGATATCAGTGCCCTCAGGAGGGGACTCATCCGTGTAATGAAGAGCAGTGGCAATATCGGTACTGGTCACCTCGATGGGCGTGCCCCTAACTGAAGAGGTGAGGACCCCCGGTCTGCTGCAGTCGAAAGATAAATGCTCATAAAACTGCACAACGAGCTGGGAGTAGGCAGTGGAGCACACCGGCTTAAACAGCCTCTTCAACCCTCGGAGTCGGAGTGCTTGGATGGCCCATTGAGTGGCATCCATGTGCCGGAATATGTCGTCGATGGCGAAAGTGGTCTCGAACAACAACTCCCGTTGCTCGATGATGGGCCGGGATGAGGAGGCACGACTGCTAGAGGTGCCAGACGTGGAAACAGATGGTCGAGACATGATGGTGCTTGGCTTCTGGCTGATTTGCGATCGATCTCAGTGGTGTGCGCTCGATCGCACACTGTCTATGCGCTCGATCACTCCTACTGTGCGCTCGATCGCACCCGGTCAGGATTTACGTTGAACAGCTTATGTGCACCAAAAAGGCAAGCTATGGCCTTGTCAATGTGGAACTCGTTCCTACCCCTCCTTACTAGAGGTGCTTGAGCTTAATAGATGATCAAATTTTTACTTTGCTCAAGCACTCTCTTGCGACCGTGCTAGTTTTTTTGGAAGGAAGCACCTAGAGCCCACCTCGTGGAGCTTTAGTGCCTGTGTTTCGGCTGTATCCTGGACTGATTCAAGTGCTGTTGATAGTGTCTTCATCTCCCATCTTGACATCTGGTCAACATAATAAGGAAAAGTAGTATGAGTAAGTGCAGGAGGTTTAATTTGTAGAGCACACTTACTTGAAGGTTTTGGTGTGTCCTTGAAAAGGTGCACATCTTTAATCACATTATCCTTCTCCGGCCTAATGTCTACTCTTGTATTTTCATGGTAGGGGAGAGTCTCCAATGTAGTGGTGCGATGGACCTGAGAAGCTTTCTCAACAACACTTTGCATGAAATTTATATTAGAATTTTCATCATCATTACTGGTCGATTTTAATGTATTAAACATTTGAAATTGTATTTCCTCATCATTTACTCTCATTGTGATAATGCCCCGTTTTACACTAATATTAGTGTCAGCAGTTATCATAAAGGGGCGTCCTAGGATGATGGGGAGAGGTAATGGCAAAGTACATTCTTCCATATCTAATACTATAAAATCAGCAGGTATAATGAATTTTCCTACTCTTACCAACACGTCCTCAAGGATACCTCTTGGTCGTTTGATGCTTCGGTCAGCTAGTTGCAAAGTGACGGAGGTTGGTTGAAGCTCCCCCAAACCTAGTGTCTCGTATACACTGTATGGTAGCAGGTTGACACTCGCTCCTAGATCCAATAGTGCATGTTCGAATAGCTGATCACCTAGCCTGCAAGGAATAGTAAAACTACCCGGATCTTTTTAGTTTAGGTGGTAATTTTCTTAAAAGCACAGCACTTACCTCTTCAGTTAAGGCTACCATCTCATGCTCCTGGAACTTCCTTTTGTCAGTGCAGTATTCTTTTAAAAATTTAGCATATGCAGGGATTTATTTAATGGCATCTAACAAAGGAATATTAATCTCTACTTTCCGCAAGGTTTCAAAAATATCAATTAGTTTATTGACTTTCTTCTGTTTTACTAACCTTTACGGGAAGGGTGGAGCATTCACCTTCTCCGTCTCACTTACCCTTGATGCTGATGGTGTCTCTTTGGACGGTGCTGTAAGCTCATCGGATCCAATCACCTTGCCATTTCTTAAGGTTGTGACAGCTTTTAGTTGTTGATGCCCACCAGGGTTGGGTAGTGTTTGAGCTGGGAGCTCTCCTTGCTTTCTGCTACTGAGCTCTTTAGCTAATTGTCCCATTTGTACCTCTAGTCTTTGAATTGCTTGCTCATGTGCCGCATTGGTTTGTTTTTGCTGAGTCATGAACTGTTCTTGCGACGTCACCAGTTGTATTACTAGACTTTCGAGGTCGTTTCTTTTTGGTTCAGAATTAGCATGGGCAGTGGGCTGCTAATTTCGTTGCTGTCCTTGGTTGTTTTGATTGTTGCTCTATGAGAAATTTGGGTGATTCCGCCATCCAGGGTTGTAGGTGTTTGCATATGGGTTATTCTTTGGCGGATAGTTGTTAGGTCCCACATAATTTGCTTGCTCCGGATCTGCAGATAACGGACAAGCATTAGTATTGTGATCATATTGAGAGCATATCGCACATACCTGTAGTGGTGTAGCTGAGGTAGTTTGAGCAGCCATGGCTTTTACCAATAAATCTAGTTTTCTTTCCATTGCAGCCATTTGAGGGGAAGATCCTCCATTCGTATTTACCTCATACACACCTTTACCTTTGGTCATATGTCTACCTCGAGAGGAGAATTGCTGAGTGTGTTCGCTGAGGGTTTCAAACAGTTTCATTGCCTCTTCGCTGCTTTTCTCCATAAGGACTCCTCCACAACCTGAATCAACAATACATTTATTAGTATCATTTAAACCTTCGTAGAATGCTTGTACCAGTTCATCTTGAGGTAGGTTGTGATGTGGGCATTTGAGTAGCAATTCATTGAAGTGTCCCCATGCTTCGAAGAAAAGGTCCCCATCCTTTTGTTGGAAGGATTGAATCTCCTTCCTCATTTGTCTTGTCTTTTGGGTTGGGAAGAATTTCCTCAAGAATTTGCTTGCTAACTCCTCCCAAGTGTGGATGGAAACTGCAGGCAAGGAATTATACCAAAGTTTAGCATTATCTTTCAAGGAAAAAGGGAATAGAATTAACCTTATTCCTTCTTGGTTTAGTCCTTGTATGTGCTGGAACTTACAAAGATCAAAAAATTCTCGGAGATGTAAGTGTGGATCTTCATTAGGAGTTCCCCTAAAATGTGTCAAGGCATTCAAGATTTGCGGAGATATGTAATAATTTCCCGCTGCCTCAGGTTGATATGCGATGCATGATGGTTGATCGATGTTCCGAGGGATGAAGGATTGCTTCATTGGAACTCATGCAGGTGGTTGCTAGTTTTCGAGCTGTTCCGCCATTTGTGTTTCGTTCTCGATTTCTCCTTTGTTCTCCTCAAAGTTATCCCTAAGCCTTTGTCGGATGGTCCGTTCAAGCTCGAGATCGAGGGAAAAGAATTCCGGATGTCGGGATCGAAGTCCGTGCATAAAGCAGAAAAACCAGTTTTAGTGCAGCAGTGCAACTCTGCTGCTCAGGTACTCTCTGCCCTATATGCGCTCGATCGCACAGGAGCTTGCGATCGATCGCAAACTCCACAGAAAGTGCAAGTAGGGTTTCGTGAAGTACCTGAAAGATAAAACAACTTTGATTAAGTTTTGATAAAAGATGGTAAAAATAAAATAATAACAATGATAAAATGAAAGTAATCCTAAAATGAACTTTTAGCACAATCCCCGGCAACGGCGCCAAAAACTTGTTGTGCGATAATATACCTAAATAAATAGGTGACTAATCGTACTTTGTTTTACTTGCAAGTGCACAAGGTCAATAGTGTAGCATAGTGTGCGAATGCAAGATCATCTCCACAGGGATTGGTAAAGTTCGATTTAGAATTATATTTGCAATGTAAAAAGATAGAAATAATAAACTGAAGGGTGATTCGATAATAATAAAGACATAGGGCTTTGATATCCACCGCTAGTCATACATTCCCGATTTTGTATAAGGTATCAGTGCTCTAGCCTTATTATGTGTACCTACTGGTTGCCAACCTAAGGGCATGGTATCTACTCCTTAAGCTATTGATTTCTCTAAGCAACAAGTTAGACATGGTATCTACTCTAACTCTTTTCTTCCTTAAGGGATTCAGCATGGTATCTGCTTGAGTTGTTCCTTAAGAAAACATAGGTACTGTGGAAATCGACAACCACATGAGACCTAGGGCATGGTATCTACTCCCGGTTTCCCATGTTGATTAACCCGGGTATCCGGATAAGATGGTCCCTTGTTACTGATGTTAGACCCAGGACTCGGTCATCCAAATTGATCTAACTAACCCATCCATACCACATGCATACGTTGACCTTACACATACATATGAGGAATTTAAATAAGCATAGGTGTTAATCAAGTTAAGTAACATAATAAGCTATGCAAATATTTAATCAATGAATAAAAATATGGGAATGCATAACTAGGGCTTCAATCGAGCCCTATAAGAGAGTTAGTTACACATACTAACTGAAGTAAACATAATTAAACAAAACATAAGGGAGAAGAATAAACCCGAGAGAAGAGGCGTCAATTCTCTCCCAAGCTCTCCACTCCAAGTAAAAGAAAAGAGAAAAGTGTTTTCTATCTAAGGTGTGTTTTTGTGTGTGAGTTACAAGTGTATTTATAGGTCTTTGAGAAGTCCTAATAGACCCATGAGTCCTAAACTTTCCTAAAATGAAAATCTTGTACTTTCCAAAATAAGGTTCTACAGTTTACTGTTCACGCCCGTATATGTGCGCTCGATCGCATGTGTCCTTGCGCTCGATCGCAAGGTGCGCTCGATCCTACAAGTGTGCGCATGATCGTATGTGCGCTCGATCGCACTGCATGTGCGCTCGATCGCAGTTTGTCCAGAAAGTGCTCCAGGGCTTCTAGATTTCTTCCTTAAAGTGCCAAAACTGCTTATTTTTCTCCAAGACCCTATAAAAACATGTAAAACACACAAATGGAGTAAAAGATACCAAATTAACATAATAAATGATCTAACAAGTGTAAATAAGGGGGCTTAAATATGTATATTTAAGCGTCTATCAGGCATGCTTCACACGACAGGAGGCCATGCTGCAGGCCATTCTTGATTGCCTACCTCCGACACCCGGCACCTCTCCGACTGCACCACCTGATGATCAGCAGTGAGAGAGTACCACGTCTGGCTTAAGACATTAAACTTAGCGCTCATGGGAGGCACCCCATTGTATATCCTTTTTATAGTTTATGTTATTTTTAGTATTTTATAGTTTACTTTTCTATTATTGTTTCTTACTTGTTTTCCATTTTATATTTGTTTTTTTTTCTTTTTTAAGGACAGTGTCAGTGCATCCAGCTGAAGTTTGGGGGTATGCTACAAGCCATGCCAGCCATATAGCTCTCCATCTCCCAGGTCAGATCCTTCCATGCTACTCAAACATTGGGGACAATGTGCATATTAAGTTTGGGGGTATGGGGACACATTCACACACTCATTATGTCCTACATTTTTGTTTTTGTTTTGTTGCTATTTTCATAGATAAATGCATGTTCATTCTGTCCAATAAACTCTTTTTTTTTTGTGATCTAAACAAAACTGTATGATTCGACTTCATCAGCGAGCTTAACACTTTGAACATATAGGCCAATAATCAAGTTTTGAACCTAGATCACTGCCCTTTAGGCATTTAAGAATTCACAAGTTTAGCTTAAACTATCACGAGCACATTAGCACATGATCGTGTGGGTATGACATGTTCTTTGGATTTGTATGTTTCTTTTGCTTAACTGTGAACTAGATGACCTATTAGATTGACATTTTGGCATATAAAAATAGAAAAGATTGATTAGTGCTCAAAAGAAAAAAAAAGCTCCTAAATCAATAAAAACAAAATCTTCCGCCGAGTAACGGCCCTCTTGCCTCAGTAAGCATTGAGTGTCACGTCAAAAGGTAGAAAATTCTAAGTGATCATTAAAAAGAATCTTTCACCGAGTAACTGGCCCTCTTGCCTCAGTAAGCATTGAGTGTCACGTCAAATGGTGGAAAATTCTAAGTAGTAGCATTAAAGCCAGTTAGTTTCGTAGCCTTGTTGACTCGAGCTAGTAAGTCCTTAGGGGTATCTTTACACCTAATGCCCTAAACCATCTGGTTTAGGAGTCATTGGCTAAATGCTCGTTACACGAGTCAACAAGAAAGCTTAAGGGAACTAACGTGGCAAAAATCTCGCAAATAAAAGTCTATGCCATGTTTGTTGACTCTAATAGGAAGTTTGGTGAATCTTGAGTCATTGAAACACTACACGTTTGAATTTCTTGGAAGTCTAATCTTTTGTGTGCTAGTCACCACACACTAAAGTCAAACTTGTGATGTCTTAAACTACCTCATGAATATAATTTACGTTCAAAACTCTTATTCATTGCAAAAATATGTTTACACTTGTTAAGCTTGCTCATGAATGCGCATCATAGTTTTGTGTAAAATCTAGACTTTCGATTGACACTATGAACATTGGATTTATCTATGTTTTTCGTTTTAGTTTTTAATTTAGTATTGCTAAGGGACTAGCAATATGCAAGTTTGGGGGTGTGATAGATGCTTAAATATTCAAATTTAATCCCCCTTATTTACATTTGTTAGGTCCTTAATTACGTTAATTTGGTCTCTTTTACTCCATTTGTGTGTTTTACATGTTTTTGTAGGGTTTTGGAGAAAAAGAAGCAATGTTGGCACTTAAAGGAAGAAATCTGGAATCCCTGGAGTGTTCTCTAGACAATTACGATCGATCGCGCCATGCAATGTGATCGAGCGCACATTGCGATTGTGCGCACACATAAAGGATCGAGCGCACACTGCGATCGAGCGCAAGACATATGCGATCGAGCGCACATGTACGGGCGTGAACAGTAAAATGCAGAACCTTATTTTGGAAATAAGAGAATTTTCGTTTTAGGAAGGTTTAGGAACTCATTGGTCTCTTAGGACTTCTCAAAGACCTATAAATACACTTGTAACTCACACACATAACACATCTCAGATAGAAAACACTTTTCTCTTTTCTTTTACTTGGAGTTGAGAGCTTGGGAGAGAATTGACGCCTCTTCTCTCGGGTTTATTCTTCTCCTTTAATGTTTAGTTTATTTATAATGTTTACTTCAGATAGTGTGTGTAACTAACTTTCTTATAAGGCTCGATTGAAGCCCTAGTTATGCATTCCCATATTTATATTCATTGATAAAATCTTTGCCAATAGCTTTTATTATATTACTTAACTTGATTAATGCCTGTGCTTATTTAAATTCCTCATACGTATGTGTAAGGCCAACGTATGCATATGGTATGGATAGGTTAGTTAGATCAATTTGGATGACCGAGTCCCGGGTCTAACCTTAGTAACAAAAGATATCTTATCCAGATTCTTGGGTTAATCAACATGGGAAACCAGGGTAGATACCATGCCCTAGGTCCCATGTGGTTGTCGATTTCCACAGTACTTATGCTTTCTTAAGGAAGAACTCAAGCAGATACCATGCTGAATCCCTTGAGGAAGAAAAGAGTTAGAGTAGATACCATGCCTAACTCGATGCTTAAAAAAATCAATAGCTTAAGGAGTAGATACCATGCCCTTAGGTTGGCAACCATTAGGTATACATGATAAGGCTAATGCATTGACCTATTATAATTGGGAATGTATGACTAGTGGTGGATATTAAAGCCCTATGTCTTTATTATTATCAAATCACCTTCCAACAGTTATTTATCTCTTTTTACTTTAGAGAAACTGATTCTAAAAGCAACTTTACCAATCCCTATGGAGATGACATTGCTTTTACACACTAGACTACACTGATGACCTTATGCACTTGCAAGTATAACTAGTACGATTATTCACCTATTTATTTAGGTATATAAACGCACAACATAAGTCATCCAGTTTCAGTTAAGTCAAGGAAACATACACATTGAAATCGCATGTCATACCTCACACAAATATGTGCTAATGTGCTCGTGTTAGATTGGCTCAAACATGTGAATTCTCAAATGCCCAAAGTAAGTAAAAAAGTTTTAAAACTCGATCATCAAATCATGTGTTCAAAATTTTAAGCTCACCAATGAAATCACATCACAATATTTGTTTAGATCAACTAAAATTTCAAAATAACATGAGCATGCATTTACCTTCTTATCTTTTTTTAATTGAAGAAAAACAACAACAAATTAGGACAAAGTGTGTGTAATGTGTCTCCCATACTCCCAAACTTAAACTACACATTGTCCCCAATGTGTGAATAATTTGGAAAGAGCTAACTTGGGAGATGGAGAACTAGCTGGACTGGTATGGCTCATAGCATACCCCCAAACTTGAACTGAAGTACGCGTTGTCCCTGAAAAATAAATACTGGAAAACAAAAAATACTGGAAACAAACATTAATCCTAAATATGTAAAATAATAAATAAACGGAAAGGATATCCTGTGGGGTGCCTCCCATGAGCGCTAAGTTTAACGTCTTCAGCTAGACCCAACATTATTAATCGTGCCCAGCTAAATGCTCCACCATCTGGTCAATAAATGGGAGTGGAAAATGATCATTCCTTGTGGTAGCATTCCACTTACGGTAGTCTAGACACACTCTCCATCCTGATTGTACATGAGTTGGAACCAACTCGTTGTCTTTATTTATCACTACCATCAATCTAGCCTGCTTTGGCACAACATGAATCGGGCTCACCCACTCACTATCAAAGATTGGATAAACGATCCCTCCATCCAAGAGCTTTATCACTTCCGTCCTCACAACCTCTTGTATAGCTAGGTTAAGCCTTCTTTTTGGCTCCCTTGATGGCTTGGTATTCTCCTCCAAATGTAACTTGTGTATCACCACTGAGGGGCTGATCCCCTTGATATCCTCAATAGTCCAGCCGATAACTTCATTGTGCTCTCTTAAAACATCCAATAATTTATCCACTTGAGCATTAACCAAATCTAAAGCTATAATCAGAGGCAAAGAATCTGCTGGACCTAGGAATTTATACTTAAGATTGTTCAGTAAAGGCTTAAGTTCCTTCTTGAGGGGTTCAGGTGTTATGGTCTCCTTCGTCTCACTGCTCTTCTGAGGAGCAGACTTCAAAGTAGCATTTGCTTGCTCAAACGACTTATCCAAATCCAAATCCTTTTCAAACTGAGCAAAGCATGCCTCTAAAGGGTCCCCACTGCGGGATTCATCCACAGTCTCCTCCGTCTCACTGCTCTTTTGAGGAGCAGACTCCAAAATCGCATTCGCTTGCTCAAGTAACTTATCTAAATCCAAATCCTCTCCAAATTGAGCAAAGAATGCCTCCAGAATGTCCTCAGACTCCCCTCTTTTCTTAGGCACTTATAATCTCTCAAGGCAAGGCACTTTAGGTACAAACAACCTAGAGAGATCCTTAATAATAGGTGTGGCTATAGATGGCTCAGCATCTCTCTTTTCCTTGTTTCCACTTTCTTACCCTTGTTGCGTAGTTGGGTTCCCTTCCACTTGATTGTCCATTTGTCTCCCAGACCTCAATGGGACAATCAATT
Organism: Bretschneidera sinensis; assembly: GCA_023935145.1. Lineage (NCBI taxonomy): Eukaryota > Viridiplantae > Streptophyta > Magnoliopsida > Brassicales > Akaniaceae > Bretschneidera > Bretschneidera sinensis. The sequence continues at coordinate 124,709,827 of CM043699.1, forward strand.
GCACTTGTTCCTGCCTATGCATAGGAGTTGATGAATTTCCCACCATAAACTATTCCTTCAGGTTATGCTCAGGTTGACTGGGGAACCTTCTCTTATCTTCTTTACCCACATGACTTGCGATTTGATCCATTTGACTCTCTAGCTTAGCAATCACTTGGGTGTTTACTATTTGCGCACTCCTTACTTCACTTATGGAGTGGCTGATCATCTTCCTGAAATCATTGAGGGCATCCTCCAATGACTATGAAATTGACACTGGCGCTTGAATGGGAGCTTGATAAGCGGGTGATGGTGCTGGATAGGCTGAGTGACCATAACTTGGAACTAGTGAAGGAAATTCGTGAGGGTGTTGATTGTGAGGATGATAAGGGGCTCCTCCCGGATTCATCAGTTGGTTCTGCTTCCAGGAAAAATTAGGGTGGTTCTGCCACCCTGAATTGTACGTCTCGGGGTAAGATCCATTTGATTGCCACCGATAGTCATTGAAAGCATTCATTTGTTCCATTGGATACTCGGCAAAAGTCGGCATAGATGGAAAATTCTGTGCTAAATGTATAAGACTAGCACAAATGTAACAGCTATCAACGTTGAATGTATTGGCTGTATTGATGGACTGGCTGGTCATTTTCATGAAATCCTTGAGGGCGTCCTCTAAAGACTGTGAAACCGGTGCCGGATTCATCCACATTTTTTTATAGGCCAATGCAAACAGAAACAAATAAAATAAAATAAAATTACAAAAAGAAAAATCAACAAAAATTGCTAACTAACTAGTAGAAAAATAAAATCAATTCAGACCAAAAATTTAATTTTCACAAACCAAACAACTCCCTGGCAACGGCGCCAAAAACTTTTTGTGAGTTTTAATTACTCGCAAGTGCACAAGTCGTTTGCAATATAGTGTTATGCAAGTGCAAGGTCGAATCCACAAGGAATTGCGTTGTGAAAATGTAATTTTATCTAAACTAAACTTATCTTAACCTAGTTCTGAGTTTTGAATTATATGTTGCAAAACAAATAAAAACTAAACTAAATTGATTTAAAAACTAATAATAAAAAAACAGAGGTTTCTGAATCCACCCCACCAAAGTAAAGCATATATCTTCACGTTCTATATAAAAATAATCTATCAAAACATTCCATGAATCCAACTTTAAACAAATCACAACAAATATCCCAATTAAACCAAAACAATCCAATGTATCCGCTTTTAACAAATCACAAAGGATATCCAATTTAATAAAAAATGATTTGATGTATCCATCAGATGAAACACGTAGAACATCCAACAGAACAATTTAAAAACTATCAATCATAAGAATTTACTCAAACAATTGACCAAAACATTTATACTAAAAAAAATCAGAATTGTATAAACAAATATGAAAATCTTATGCCAAACAACAACGAGGCTTCATCTTCAACCTTAGCTGAAGATTTTAGCCACATATAATCATGAAACTAAAGTTAAAAATAACAGTGCTAAACATTAAAATTTAAAACTAACAAAACAGTAAATTAAAAACTGACTATACATGGGAGAAATTCCACTCACTGTTGGGCAGCGCTTCCCCTCGTGGTTGCAAAGCCTTCGGAATCCACCAGAATGCTAGCAGACGTCCACCGGATTGCACCAAATGGCACCAAGAATTGCTCACTAAAGATGAAGTGAAGAGGGGCTTATATAGGGAAACATCTCAAGTGCAATGTGTTTCCAATCCGTTGTGGGATACTGCAGATTTCAGCTTTTGCTCTTTAACCTTTGTCTACTAAAACTGTCATAACTTTCTCTAGAAAAATCAATTTATTGATCCGTAAAATTTCCGAGAAAATAGACATCCGGATATTTCCAAGCATATATGGCTTATCTCCTGGTTCTTTCTGAATTAATACAGTTAAATCCTCAAAAATGGCTGATCTGTCACGCTGAAATCATGCACAGTCTGACATTTGTCTACTAAAACTGCCATAACTTTCTCTAGAAAAATCATTTTATTGATTCGTAAAATTTACCAAAAAATAGACATCCGGATATTTCCAAGAATATATGGCTCATCTCTTGGTTTTTCCTGAATCAATATAGTTTAATCCTAAAAAATGGCTGATCTGTACGAGCAATTCTAGCAATTTAGTGAAACTCCTTTCTCAGTGCTTGTAAACCTGAAAAACAACGAAAACAACTCAAAGTAACAAATTCCTAAGCTAACAAATGTAAATTAAGTGGCCAAAATATATAATATTTGGCACACATCACCGTTGTTTGGCATAATAGTTTTAGCTTTGTTTATACAATTCTGATGTTTTTTTTAGTATAAATGTTCTGTCAATTATTTGAGTAAAATCTTATGATTGATTGCGTTTAAATTGTTCTGTTGGATATTTCGTGTGTTTCATCTAATGGATACGTCAAATTATTTTTGATTAAATTGGATTTCCTTTGTGATTTGTTAAAAGCAGATACATTGGATGCTTTTGGTTTAATTGGGATATTTGTTGTTTTTTGTTTTAAGTTGGATTCATGGAATGTTTTGATAGGCTATTTTTAGAACATGAAGATATATGCTTAACTTCGGTGGGGTGGATTCAGAAACCTTAGTGTCTTTATTATTAGTTTTAAATCAATTTAGTTTAGTTTTTATTTGTTTTGCAACATATAATTCAAAACTCAGAACTAGGTTAAGATAAGTTTAGTTTAGATAAAATTACATTTTCACAACGTAATTCCCTGTGGATTCGACCTCACACTTGCACAACACTATATTGCAAACGACTCGTGTGCTTGCGAGTAATCTAAAACTCACAACTGAAATCAAGAGGTAGAGGGCAGAGCCATGGGAGATCTCATTCCAAACCGAGATTTGGAGAAAAGAGATGCTTCTACTGCAACAAGGAGGGATATTTTAGGAAAGATTGCAAGAAGAAGATGTGGGATGAGAGAGGAAGAAGCCATACCAACAATGGAGAGTCTTCGGTTGCCAAAGGAGAACAGCAAGATGATGTTCTTGTTGCGTGCTCAAATATGAGCAGGAGACAAGGCAGTGAGAAATGGATCATGGATTCCGAGTGCACTTATCACATGTGCCCTCATAAGGATTGGTTCAAGAATTTCTAGGAAACTAATGATGGAAAGGTTTTCTTAGAGAATGACACTTCTTGCCAAGTGAGAAGAATAGGAGACATCCAGTTGAGGATGTTTGATGGAGTCACAAGGCTACTGCGGAATATGAGGTATCTTCCAGATTTGAAGAGGAATTTGATCTCATTGGGGTAGCTGGATTCCATGGGGTATAAATAAAAAGCAAAGGAAGGAAAGATCAAGGTAACCAAGGGATCTTTGGTAGTGATCAAAGCAGTAATAAAAGATGGACTCTATGAGATGATCGGAGAGACAGAAATCAAGGATCAAGCAGCAAGCTTGATGGTTGAGATGGAAAAGACAGCCCTTTGGCACACTCGCTTGGGACATATAAGCGAAAAAGGTCTGCAAGTTCTCAGCAAGGATGGTCTACTTAGTGGTGACAAAGTAGAGAAATTTGATTTCTGCAAGTGTTGCATTCTTAGGAAGCAACGCCGGGTCAGCTTCAACACCGGAGTGCACAAGTCTAAGAGGATTCTTGACTACATTCATTTAGACCTTTGGGGACCAACAAGAACACCAACACAATGAGGTAACTTTTACTTTCTATCTTTAATTGATGATTATTCAAGAAAGGTTTGGGTTTATTAGCTTAAAAATAAATCAGATACTTTGAATAAATTTGTGGTGTGGAAAAAGTTGCTGGAGACTCAAATGGGTAGGGTAATTAAGGCTTTACGAACCGATAATGGCCTAGAATTTTGCAATAAAGATTTTGACAAATTCTGTGAGTTAAATGGCATTCTAAGACATAGAATGGTTGTAAAAACACCTCAGTAAAATGAAGTTGCTGAGAGGATGAATAGGACCCTTATGAAAAAGGTTAGGCGCATGTTAATTGGGTCCGGTTTACCAAAATATTTTTGGGGGGAAGCTGTGTCTACTGCTACATACTGGGTTAATAGGTCACCCTCTAGAGCTTTAGAGCTCAAGACTCCCATGGAGATGTGGAGTGGGAAACCCCCTGAGTTGAGCAACCTTAGGACTTTTGTGTGTGCTGTATTTGCACATCAAAAGGATGATAAACTTAACCCAAGGTCTAGAAAATGTGTGTTTCTAGGGTACGGTGATGGGGTTAAGGGGTGTAGGTTGTGGTTCTTAGAACCAAAAAGAATGAAACTCATAATAAGTAGGGATGTTTTTTGTAATGAATTATTATTTCCTTATTTGGAGAAAACTAACCCTGCAAAGGCTAGTGAGCAAATTAGTCCGGAATTTGTGGAGCATCGCATCAACGAGAATTCAGTTCAGGTAGAGCAAGGAAAGCAAGAGGGTTCGAACCAGGTAGAGCCCATTAATGAAGGCCAAGCTCATGGCAGTCAAGAGGAGGCTGAATTAGACGGGGTTGATGCAGCAAGTCAGAATGACTACCAGCTCACAAGGGACCGGGGAGGGAGGGTGGTCAGACCACCTTTAAGATATAGGTTTGCGGATGCTACTATAGCAGCTCATTGGATAGAAGGAGGGATGGTTGAACCAGAAACTTACATGGAAGTCATGGAATGTAAGGTGTTGTCAATGTGGTAGCTAGCTATAGAGGAAGAAATGGATTCTTTGAGGAAAAACAACTCTTGGGAATTGGTGCCCAAACCAGAAAAACAGAGAGTTGTGGATTGTAGGTGGATCTATAAGATCAAAGAAGGGAATCTTCCAGGAGATGAAGTCCGGTATAAAGCTAGGCTGGTGGCGAAGGGGTTCACACAAAGAGAAGGCATAAATTTCACCGAAATATTCTCACCGGTTGTGAAGTAAAAGACGATACGGATAGTATTGGCTATGGTGGTCTAATTTGATTGAGAGATTGAGCAAATGGATGTGAAGACAGCATTCTTGCATAAAGAGGTTGATAAGACCATCTATATGAGACAACCCGAAGGCTATGAGGAAGGAAGGTAGGGAGAGTTAGTGTGCCAATTGAAACGATCTCTCTATGGCCTGAAGCAATCACCTCGGCAATGGAATAAGAGGTTTGATTCCTTTGTAACTAGCTTGGGTTTCATGAGGAGCTACTATGATTCATGCTTGTTCTACAAGGGGCACAAGGTGGAGGAAGTGGTGATCATCCTCATCTATGTTGATGATATGCTGCTGGTTAGGAGAAACATGGAGAGGATAGAAGAATTGAAGTCTCAACTCAATGAGGAGTTTGAGATGAAGGATCTTAGCCATGCACAGAAGATCCTTGGGTTGAGCATAATCCAGGACAGGGACAGAAAAAGATTGAAGATTTCTCAGACTTCCTACATAGAGAAGATGATATCTAAGTTCTCTATGGAAGATAGCAAACCAGTGAAGGTTCCCCTTGCTGGTCATTTTAAGTTCTCCAGCGATCAATGTCCGAGATCGGAGGCGAAGAAGAAAAAAATGGAAAAGATCCCTTACTCTAGTGCGGTTGGTCCAATTATGTTCACCATGGTAAGCACTAGACCTGATATTGCTCATGCAATAATTGTTCTTAGCAGGTTTATGAGTAATCCCAAAAAGGAGCTTTGGCTTCGGATGAAGTGGTTGCTGAGGTACTTGAAGGGAAGCCCAAATATGGGGCTGATTTATAAGAAGAGGGGTAAGTCCATCTATCTTGAGGGTTATGCTGATTCGGACTATGGAGCAGACCGGGATAAAAGAAGATCGATTACCTCCTATTTCTTTAGCTTAAACGGATGTTGTGTAAATTGGAAGGCTCAGTTGTAGCCTGTGGTAGCACTCTCAATAACTAAGGTTGAGTACATAGCAGCAACGAAAGCCGTTAAGGAGGCTATGTGGTGAAAAGGGTTGTTGGAAGAGTTGAAGGTCCTGAAAGAGCAGGTGGTGGTGTATTTAGATAGTCAAAGTGCATTGCACTTGTGTAAGAATTCGGTGTTCCATAAGAAGACAAAGCACATGGATGTTCGGTATCATTTTATTCGGGAAAATGTTATGGAATAATGCATTCATGTGGACAAGATAGCCATAGAGGAAAATCCTACAGATTTAGGCACCAAGGTTCTACCTCTAAGTAAGTTCAATCATTGCCTTGGACTACTTAGGATTGGTGTCGGTTGATCTGATGACTCAAGATGAGTTTAGATCCTGAGTTCTCTGCATAATGGGTTCGGGTTTAAATGCTTAGCAAACGTAGAGATTGTTGGTGTTTGTCTAAGGTTTAAACAAGGTTTGAAGATGGTTCAACATTAGGTCTTGGCACCGCGGCTTGAGGTGTGCGCGCCTCACCTTGCAGCAACTCCAGAATGTGTGCACACTAGTGTGCACCGCGGTTCAGCTCTTCCAAGGTGCAGCGCCCAGCAAAGGAGAAGACCTGGAGAAGGTGTGCACCGCAGCTCAACCTCCCCCAGGCCACGGCACCCAGAATGGATGTAATTGTGGAGATGTTCAGCCTTCTTCAGGCCGCGGTATGCCCTGTTCTAGGCCGTGGCCTGAAGGCACATTGATGCACGTTGGTTCAGCCTTTTGAGAGGTGCGTGTATGCATGAACAAAATGCACAGGATCACTAAGTATTGATGAAGTGCAATGATTGAATGGTCCTCAAGATCTAAGGGTGGAGATTGACTTCAAAGATTGGTTCAAGAAGTGATGCACTATATAAAGGGTCACCTAGCTTCAATCTCAAAACAATTGTGAGATAAGACATACAAGTGATCATCATAAAAGAGAATTTAAGTGCAAGTGTGAGAGTGCAAAGATACAAAACACAGGAGAGGCACTAGAATAGATCTCAATAGAGAGGTTGGTTGACAGGTGCTTAAATATTTATATTTAAACCCCCTTATTTACACTTGTTAGGTCCTTAGTTATGTTAATTTAGTTCATTTTACTTCATTTGTGTGTTTCACATGTGTTTATAGGTCTTGGAGAAAAAAGAAGCAATTTTGGCACTTAAGGGAAGAAGCTTGGAAATCCTGGAGCAGCTTCTGGTCAAAGTGCGATCAATCACACTACTGCACGCGATCGAGCGCACATCCTATCATTCGTACACATGAAGGATCAAGCGCAACACTGCGATCGAGCGTAAGACGCATGCGAACGAGCGCACGTGTACGGGCGTGAACAATAAACTCCATAACCCTATTTTGGAAATAAAGGAGTTCTGTGTTTTAGGAAAGTTTGGGAATTCATGAGCCTTCTAGGACTACTCAAGCCCTATAAATACACTTGTAAAGCACACACAAATGATCACTTCTTAGAAAGAACACTTATTTTATCTTTTACTTGGAGTTGTAAGCTTTGGGAGAGAATTGACGCCTCTTTTCTCGGGTTAATTCTTCTCTTTATGTTTAGTTTATATATGATGTTTATCTTAGATAGCATGTGTAACTAACTTTCTTATAGGGCTCGATTGAAGCCCTAGTTATGCTTTCTCATATATTTATTCATTGATAAAATCTTTGCCAATAGCCTTTATTATATTGCTTAACTTGATTAATGCCTGTGCTTATTTAAATTCCTTATATGTATGCGTATGGCCAACGTATGCATGTGGTATAGATTGGTTAGCTAGATCAATTTGGATGACCGAGTCCTGGGTCTAACATTAGTAACAAAAGATATCCACACCGGATTCTTAGATTAATCAACATGGGAAACTGGGAGTAGATACCATGCCCTAGGTCTCATATGGTTGTCGATTTCCATAAATCTTATGCTTTCTTAAGGAACAACTCATGCAGATACCATGCTGAATCCCTTAAGGAAGAAAAGAGTTAGAGTAGATATCATGCCTAACTCGTTGCTTGGGGAAATCAATAGCTTAAGGAGTAGATACCATGCCCTTAGGTTGGTGACCATTAGGTATACATGATAAGGCTAGTGCACTGATACATTACACATTGGGAAAGTATGACTAGTGGTGGATATCAAAGCCCTATGTCTTTATTATTATTAAATCACACTCAACTGTTTTTCAAACTTCTTTTACTAAGAAACTAATTCTAAAACCGAAATTCACCAATCCTTGAGGAGATGATCTTGCATACGCACACTATACTACTGTTAACCTTGTGCACTTGCAAGTAAAACGAGTGCGATTATTTGCTTATTTATTTAGGTGGATAATCGCGCAACAAGGTTTTGGCGCCGTTGCCGGGGATTGCGCTAAATTTTATTTTAGGATTACTTTCGTTTAGTTTAATCAGCACTATTATTTTATTTTCTCATTACCATCTTTATTTTTATTTTTTCATCAAACCCTAATTGAATTTTCTTCTGTTTCAGGCACATTAAACCCTAACAGAACTTTCTGTGATAATTGCGATCGATCGCAACCTTCTGTGCGATTGAGTGCAATTAGGGCAGAGAGTTACCCGAGCAGCAGAGTTGAACTGCTGCACTGAAGCTGTTTTACTTGATTTATGCACGGACTTCGATCCCGACATCCCACATTCTTTCCCCTCGATCCTAAACTTGAGCGGACCATCCGACAAAGGCTTAGGAACAACTTCAAGGAAAACGAAGAAGAAATCAAGAATGAAACACCAATGGCAGAATAGCTCAAAAACTAGCAACCACCTACCCTAGTACCGATGAAGCATTCCTTCATCCCACGAAAAATTGATTAGCCATCATGTATTGCATATCAACTTGAGGTGGCAGGAAACTATTACATATCTCCACAAATATTGAATGCTTTAACTCACTTTAGGGGTACACCGGCAGAGGATCCACACTTACACCTTCGGGAATTCTTTGATCTCTACAAATTTCAGCACATCCAAGGCTTAGACCAAGAAGGAATAAGGTTAATTCTTTTCCCTTTTTCCTTAAAAGATAATTCTAAATTATGGTATAATTCTTCGCCTGCAGTTTCTGTCCATACTTGGGAGGAGTTGGCCAGCAAGTTCCTCAGAAAATTTTTCCCAGCCCAAAAGACGAGGCAAATGAGGAAGGAAATCCAGTCCTTCCAACAAAAGGATGGAGACTTATTCTTTGAAGCATGGGGACATTTCAACGAGTTACTACTCAAATGTCCACATCATAACTTACCTCAAGATGAGCTGGTACTAGCCTTTTATGAAGGTCTAAATGACATGAATAAAGGTATTGCTGATTCTGGTTGTGGAGATGTGCTGATGGAAAAGAACAGTGAAGAAGCCATGTAGCTATTTGAGGCATTGAGTGAACACACCTAACAATTCTCCTCTAGAGGTAGACAAGAAGTCAAGAGCAAAGGTATGTATAAGGTTACTCTAAATGGTAGACCCTCTACCTAAATAGCCGCTTTGGAGAGGAAGCTAGATATGAAGCTCGATATGATTGTAAAAGCCATGTCTACTCAAAACATATCTCCTTGACCACAAGCTACACAAAGCCAGGTATGTGCTTTATGTTCTTAATTTGATCACACTACTGAGACTTGCCATTTGTATTCATCTATAGATCCCGAGCAAGCAAACTATGTGGGACCGAACAGTGCATATGTAAATACATACAACCCTAGATGGTGAGACCACCCTAACCCCTCATGGAATAACAATCAAAACACCTTGAACCTTCAAAGGCAACAAAGGAACTTCCATAAAGCAGCCCAACCAGTTCTAGAACCCAAGAAGGATGATCTAGAAAGTCTTGTAAAGCAATTAGCCGCTCAACAACAGCAACTAATGACAACATTGATGACTTCATTAGATCAGCAAAAACAAACCGCTGCAGCACATGAGCAAGCAATTCAAAGGTTAGAAGTACAAATGGGGCAATTGGCTAAGGAGCTAAGTGAAAGAAAGCAAGGTGAACTCCTTACACAAACACTACCAAATCAAAGAGGACATCAGCAGTTGAAGGCCGTTACAACCCTCCGAAATGGTAAGATCATAGGAGTTAATGAACCAGCTCAAGCATCTCCAGCTAAGCCATCCACATCCAAGGTAAGTGAAGTAGAGAAGTGGAATGCACCACCCTTCCTTCAAAGGTTAGTAACGCCAAAGAAAGATAAATTGCTTAATATTTTTGAAACTTTGAGAAAAGTAGAAATTAACATTCCCTTCTTAGATGCAATTAAACAAATTCTTGCTTATGCATAAATTTTTAAAAGATTATTGCACTAATAAAAGAAAGTTTCAGGAACATGAAACAGTGGCTCTAACTGAAGAGGTAAGTGCGGTATTGTTAAGAAAACTACCACCAAAACTAAAAGATCCGAGTAGTTTTACTATTCCCTATAGGATAGGTGATCAGTTGTTTGAGCGAGCATTACTAGATTTATGAGCAAGTGTCAATTTGCTACCATACACAGTAGTTGAAAAGCTAGGTTTGGGGGAGCTTCAACCAACCTTTATCACTTTACAATTGGCAGATAGAAGCATTAAAAGACCTAGAGGTATACTTGAAGATGTCCTGGTAAAGGTAGGTGAGTTTATTTTTCCTGCTGACTTCATTGTATTAGATATGGAAGAATGCCCTATGCCATTACCTCTACCCATCATCTTAGGAAGACCCTTTATGAGAACTACTGATACAATAATTAATGTGAAAAAGGGTATTGTAAGTATGATGGTAAATGGAGAGACAATTGAATTTAAGATATTTGATGCAATGAAATTACCCCAAGATGATAATGATGATGAATGTTTTAATGAATGTATGATGCAAAGTGCTGTCAAGCAAGCTTTTCAGGTCCATCACACTGATCCATTGGAGGCTGCTCTCACCTATAGCTTCAAAAAATCAGATATTGAGCCTGCATCAGAAACTGCCCTTGATGACATCTTTGAAGTTATGCACCTCCCTGAAGTTTATCCTACGCATCTAAGACCGGGTGATAAGAAGAAATCACATTTGAATAAACTGAAAAGATTAAGTCATGATGAATGTGCAGCACCACTAAGAGCACTTGAGCCACATAAAGTGGACTTTAAGTACTCCCTACCAAAAGACTAAAATTGAGAGGATACCCCATTTGGCTGAAGACGTTAAACTTAGCGCTCATGGGAGGCACCCCAAAGCATATCTTTTTTAATATTTCATTTTATATAGCTGTTTACGATTACTTGTTTTCCATTTTTGTTTGTTTTTCTTTTTCAAGGACAGAGTGCATGCATCAAGTTGAAGTTTGGGGACGTGCTACGAGCCATGCTAGCCATATAGTTCTCCATCTCCCAGGTCAGCTCCTTCCATGCTATTCACACATTGGGGATAATGTGCAATTTAAGTTTGAGGGTATGGGGACACATTCACACACTCACTATGTCCTATTTTTTTTTTTTATAGATAAATACATGTTCATTTTGTCCAATAAAAATTTTTGGTGATCTAAACAAAGAATATGATTTGACTTCATAAATGAGCTTAACACCTTGAACATATAGGCCAATAATTAAGTTTTGAACATAGATCACCTCCTTTTAGGCATTTAAGGATTAACAAGTTTGACCTAAACGATCACAAGCACATTAGCACATAATTGTGTGGGGTATGACATATAATTTTGATTTATATGTTTCTTTTGCTCGACTGTGAACCAAATGGCCTATTAGAGTAACATCTTGGCATAAGAAAATAGAAACAAATTGTTAGTACTCAAAAAAAGAAAGAAATGCTCCATAAAACGAACTTTTCACTGAGTAACTGGCCCTCTTGCCTTAGTAAGCAGTGAGTGTCACGTCAAAAGTGAAAAATTTGTTTACTCAAAAGATCATTAAAAAGAACTTTCTGCTGAGTAACTGGCCCTCTTGCCTCAGTAAGCAGTGAGTGTCACGTCAAAATGTGAAAATTCTGAGTGGTAGCATTGAGACCAGTTAATTTCGTAGCTTTTTTGACTCGAGTTAGTAAGTCATTAGGGTGTCTTTACACCTAATGCCCTAAAACCATCTGGTTTAGGAGTCATTGGCTAAACACTCGTTACATGAGTCAAATAGAAAGCTTAAGGGAACTAACTTGGCAAAAATCTCACAAATAAAAGAAAAGAAAAAAACTTATGCCATCTTTGTTGATTCTAATAAGAAATTTGGTGAATTTTGAGTCATCGAAAACACTACACATTATAATTATTTGGAAACCTAATCTTTTATGTGCTAGTTCACCACACACCAAAGTCGAACTTGTGATGTCTTAAACCGCCTTATGAAAGTGATTTGCGTTCAAAACTCTTATTCATTGTAAAGATATGTTTATATGTGTTAAGCTTACTCATGAATGTGCATCATTATTTTGTGTGACAACCCAAAATTTTTTGTGGATATTATGATTATTGGTTTTATCTATGTGGCTTTACTTTTTTTTCATTTTAGTTTTTAGTTTTGTATTGCTAAGGGACTAGCAATATGTAAGTTTGGGGGTGTGATAGGTGCTTAAATATTCATATTTAAACCCCCTTATTTACACTTGTTAGGTCCTTAATTATGTTAATTTAGTTCATTTTACTTCATTTGTGTGTTTTACATGTGTTTATAGGTCTTGGAGAAAAAAGAAGCAGTTTTGGCACTTAAGGGAAGAAGCCTGAAAATCCTGGAGCAGCTTCTGGTCAAAATGCGATCGATCACACTACTACACGCGATCGAGCGCACATGCGATCGTTCGCACACATAAAGGATCAAGCGCAGCACTGCAATCGAGCGCAAGACGCATGCGATCGAGCTCATATATACGGGCGTGAACAGTAAACTGCAGAACCCTATTTTGGAAATAAAGGAGTTTTGTGTTTTAGGAAAGTTTGAGAATTCATGAGCCTTCTAGGACTACTCAAGCCCTATAAATACACCTGTAAAGCACATATAAGTGATCACTTCTTAGAGAGAACACTTCTTTTATCTTTTACTCGGAGTTGTAAGCTTTGGGAGAGAATTGACGCCTCTTTTCTCGGGTTTATTCTTCTCTTTATGTTTAGTTTATATATGATGTTTATCTTAGACAGCATGTGAAACTAACTTTCTTATAGGGCTCGATTGAAGCCCTAGTTATGTTTTCTCATATATTTATTCATTGATAAAATCTTTGCCAATAGCCTTTATTATGTATGTGGTATGGATTGGTTAGCTAGATTAATTTGGATGACTGAGTCCTAGGTCTAACATTAGTAACAAAAGATATTCACATCGGATTCTTGGATTAATCAACATGGGAAACCAGGAGTAGATACCATGCCCTAGGTCTCATGTGGTTGTTGATTTCCATAAATCTTATGCTTTCTTAAGGAACAACTCATGCGGATACCATGTTGAATCCCTTAAGGAAGAAAAGAGTTAGAGTAGATACCATACCTAACTCGTTGCTTAGGGAAATCAATAGCTTAAGGAGTAGATACCATGCCCTTAGGTTAGCGACCATTAGGTATACATGATAAGGCTAGTGCACTGATACATTACACATTGGGAAAATATGACTAGTGGTGGATATCAAAGCCCTATGCCTTTATTATTATTAAATCACACTCAACTGTTTTTCAAACTTCTTTTACTAAGAAACTAATTCTAAAACTGAAATTTACCAATCCCTGTGGAGATGATCTTGCATTCGCACACTATACTACTGTTGACCTTCTGCACTTGCAAGTAAAACGAGTGCGATTATTTGCTTATTTATTTAGGTGGATAATCGCGCAACACTGGCTAGAGAGAGTAGTATAGATTGTGGGTAGAGGGCTTTGTAATAGTTCTTATCACTTTCTTTCTTCTTTTCTTTGGTTTTTCAAGAACTAGAGGTTTCTTGAAGGGGGTTGCTGTAATCTGTAAGAACTCATTGATTTAGTACAGAGAGTTCAGAGGAACTCATGGCGACGTAGGCTATTGCTGAACCTTGATAACAATTGTTGTGTTCTTTCTTTTCTTTAATTTCCGTTTCTATTTCTGATTCATTACAAGTCACTCTAGACTTGGGTGTTTGGAAGATCACCACTTGGGCATCAAGAAGATGATTTCCCAATACATAATTTCGTCTAAAAACTCTAGTCAAAATAAGAACTTCGATTCCCATCAGGATAAGAAATAAGAGATCCTAAAGGGACTCCAACCACTCCACTGTACAAATATTCTCTTACTCCTTCGATTCTCAATTTTTTTTTTATCAAATTTATGACTTAGAATCATAGAGTCCCCTAAAGATTGTAACTTCGACAAACTTTTAGGGTTTAATTTATCTGGTGTACCGCAAGTGTTCGTGCAACCATCCGTTTGATTTCCGATATCAACAATTTCTAAAGTTTTTGTTTTGGTCAACGACTTTAGTTAAGTGGTACAAGATTAAAGTTGAGCCCACGAGACTTCAAAGTCATATGTTCGATTCTCAGTAATTTTAAAAGTGTGAATTAATAAGATCACCTCAATTAAAAAAAATGATATTAACAACTTTTGCTCTGACATCATGCTACTTTATACAAATATAGACAAATACATTTGAAAGGCAAGAAAAAGAAATTTAAAAAAGAAAAGAAAAGAAAAGAAAAACTATAATCGGCAGTCCATAAAACCAATTTTTATTTCAATAAAAAAAACTTTAAATTTAAGGTCCAAAACTTTAATCTCTTTTGATTATAGAAAACTTATTTTATTATACGATCATTCCTAATTTTTAAACTGTTATAAGGATTAAATTTTTAAAAATATTTCCTTAAAAAGTCTTTAAAATATTTTTACATTAGTAATCGGATCTGTAGTCCTTGGGTTTTAGAGACATAATTTTTTGCCTCTCCAGAAACTAGGCGGGAGGTTTCAAAGTCTTATTTGAGGCAAGTCTCTCTATTCTTTCAAGAGGATTTTCTTGGGATGGTTGGTTTCACTGGTTTCGTTTGGGTTTTGAGAGTATGTACGGTAAGATGGTGAAGGAGTTGGTGGAAAGATGGAACGGAGGAAGAAAGGGAGGGGATTGAAATCCAAGATGAGGGTGAGAGAGGTCCAAGGTATGGAGGGAAGATTGCACTTGTAGGGAAGCTACTTACTGGTCATATGTTTAATGCCAATGCCTTGATTGGTACAATGAAGTTGCTGTTGAAAACATCGAATTCTCTGCATAGGAAAGTCATTGGAGAAAACCTATTTTAGTTTGATTATGAGAATGAGAATGACAAGAATCATGTGCTGGAAGGCTCTCCATGGGCGTTTGATGATAGTTTGGTGAATTTGCAAGATTTTGATGGTCGTATTCAACCCATGGAACTCCAGTTCATTGAGGTTCTATTTTGGGTATGGGCATATAACGTTCCTTTAGAAAGCATGAATCACAAAATGGTTGAATTGATTGGCAATAAGTTAGGGATGGTTGTTGCGACAGATTTAGAGGTAGAAGAGTCTGGATGGGGACAATATCTTAGGCTTAAGGTTAAGCTTGATGTGAAAAAACAGTTTTGAAGAGGTATTAGGTTTACTTTTAAGGAAGAGGGAATTAAGGTAAGGTGGATAAATATGAAGTATGAAAGGCTACCTTTGTTCTTCTTTATTTGTGGAAGGCTTGGTTGCGAGCATATAAGGATTGCCTGTAAACACCTCATTTTGTACCCAATGAATTAATAAGTATCCTTCTTCTTGGATCTCCATTTAAACAAAAAATATTAAGATGATCGATAATTCGAAAGCGATTTGTGACAAAGAATTATGATAATTATGGCTATGAGCGCATGCTTAACTTAATGAAAATAAGATATGGGCAAAACATAAAAAGAACATTAGGTTTAAAGCATGCTGGAAGAATGAAGAACACGAAAAGAGCAAACTGGGCAGCTCCGCTACTCTACAGTGGTGCAGGACCCCTACGCCAATCTAGATTTGCATGGAAGACCTAGTATGCCACTAGAGTGGTGTAGGTTAGCACAGTCTTCAAATCAAAATTCTAAGTTGATAGAAGGGTTAAACACAGTCTGGGGAAGCTATAACTAAAGTATTTTTGCGAACAAAGCAGTAAGAAAGTCTACGCTACTCTAGAATAGCGCAATGAACATAAAAGCTCCAAATTGTAGATTAATTTTTTTACTAGTCTTAACTTATCCATTAAGCACTACAAATCAAATATAGGTCATCTGATGAGCTTTGGAACATTTTGGTTTCATCCAAATACTTAGAAACCTAGTCTAGACCAACTCTACTACTTGACACTAAAAATAGAACCTTTGGATTTAGCATTAAACACAAAAGGGGGGGGGGGGGGGGGGGGGGCGAGGGGCGCAAACCTAAAACTCATAATTTTCAGTCATTTTCTCTTTACAAAATTGTTCTTGAGTGATATTCAAATTATTCTATAAAATAAGAGCTTTTAAGAAATTGAGTGAATTATAAACACAACAGTGGGTTTATAATATGGGCTTTATTAATTTAAATAGAAGAGAAAAAGTTGAGTGAGAGATCTTGAGTCATGTGTCAATCTACCAAATTTTTTTGAACCATCTCTACAATCAAAAGGGGCTTTAAAATTTAAAATTTACATGTTTCTCTCTCTTGAAATGGAATTAACATGGTGAATATATAATTTGATTGCTTTCTGTAATATCTTGAATAATAAATGATTCCATTATATTATGAATATTTTTCGTAAAATCACCCATGTGATAAACTGCTTGAATATGTTTGATTTTGACTAACCATTGCATATATTCAAAGTTGTATGTTTTTTAAACTCGTTGCAGGTCTGCACCATTGTAGAGTTGTTCATAGTCATATGTGCTACTCTAGAGTGGCGCAAGCTAGGGTTTTCAAGAGGTACATATTTTATTTGTTTGTTTGTTATAATTTTCTACCGATACTGTACTATTTCTATGTGCAAATGAGAAGCCAAATTTTTGTTTTTGTGGCGTATGCCGTCTGCTCTACTCTAGAGTAACGTACAACCTAGTGCCCTACTCTAGAGTGGTGCATTCCATGATTGATCTCTGATTGCTCCCAACTTTCTATCTTAGTTACTTATATAAGTTTGCATTGTTTCTAGCATGATTGATTTGCCTGATAAATTGTTTAAGCATGATAAACACCAATATTTATGATTATGTCTATAATTGAGCAAGTTGTGATTTGATTCCTTATTGCAATCTTCTGTGAAGATTTATTTACTGTAATTAGCATGTTTTGCATCCGAAAATTCATTTGCTTATCTGTGTTTATATATGATTGATTGATAATATGATACTTTTACTTCATCATAATTGTTTTAATGCTTCGTTGTTTTATTTTATTCCTCTTAATTTGCTTTAATTTTTGTTTTATATCTTGCTTTCCATTCATCATTATATTTGTGTACTTCTATAATGTTACTTGTGTCGTTGATCTATTGATATTAATGTCCATTTTTGTTGGCAGTATTCACTCTAAAGCAGAATTTAGATTGATCGGAAAAAAATTTGAGAAATATGGCAAGGTTATAGATTGGATTGTATTGGAAAAACAAAGAAAGAATTCAAATGTTCAGTTTGGCTTTATCAAAATCAAGGAATTGAGAGCAGCTTAATGAATCGGCTTTAGAGATTTTAGATCCTTTGCATATGTAGTAAAAGGTTTGAAAAGAGTGGAAAAACATATTACAAATGCTAAACTAGATGCCCTAGCAGAGGAAAGACTGAAGACTGATCTTAGTTATGAAGTTGACAGGTTGATCTTGAATGGTTTAATAACAGTCTAGTGGCTAGAGTGGACTATAGGGGTATTTTAGATAGTGGCCATATTTCGGTTTGGATTTAATCCAACTTCTTAAATATTGTTTAGGCAAAAATTGAATAAAAGAGATTTAAAAAGCTAGATTAAATCCATACCCAAACATCAACAGTATCATTACAAGAAAATTTGTTTTCAGCGACGACCGCTATGTCGTTGCAGTATCAGTTATTTGCAGTTGATGAAAACATATACAATTACGACCTACCAGTCACTGATCCATAGCTCTTAGATAACCCACATCGTTTGTGTCTATAAACCCATTGCTTTTGTTTTTAATTTAAAAAAAAAAAAAAAACTAGCCTTTCGTGACCGCAACAGATATTGTCGTTGCTGCGTGACTATGGTGTCGTCCTTTATATTATTGAAAAGAATTCTAAAGATAGGGAAAAACAAAAAATGTGGTGACATCAGCAATGATTTTTAAAAACATCTGCGAGGGCAGTGTTGCCTCTAATGTTATTAAAACCCCTAATACAGACCTACTTGTCTATTTTCTCTCTCTTTGCCTCTCTCCGCCACAACCAGCTGTCACCACTCCTTTCTTTCTCTCTCACTCCTCCATTTACCTTTCATTCTCACTCATTTTCTCTCCCATCTTTCTCTTTCTCTCTTTCTCTCTTTCCAACATCTCTGTCCTTGATAGGAACTTAGCTCAATTACTTAGGATCCTATAACACTAGAAACAGAACTGATAGTAGTAGCAGGAACACAAATGCCAGAGGATTAAAGGAAAACTGAAGAAAGCAACTCAAGGAGAGAAACAGTCCTTAAAAGAGTAAAAAAGGCTCCTAAATGGACTAGTGATTACGCTTCTAAGGCTGCTAAGAAAGGCAACCAAGAAGTAGTTTATTCTATTACAGGGTTGTTAGGAAATAGTTACTATAGTTAGTTGATGTTCTTGAGTATAACTGTAAACGGATGGTAGACTAAGCCCTTGAACTATAAAAAGGCAATGCAATCCATAGTTGAGGAATTAATGAATAAAACTAGTTCTTGTTCTATCTTCAATTTTCTTCTTCCTCTCTATTCTCCACCATTAGTTGTCCGTAGCTTACAATTAGTGGAAACCAGATCCTGTAAACCAGTGCTTTATCATTGGTGCTTTCATTGATCTCCCATACCATTTTACTACCGTAATCCCTTTCTCTAAAATGGCTGAAGGTACTAGATTTCAGAAGTTGGATGAGCAACTTAAAACTCACAATGATCAACTAAAAACCTTGCAACAATTACAGAAAGAACAATATCAAGAAACTATGGATGGAATTCAGGAAAGATTTCAAAGCTTTCTTTGCTACATTTGATTCTAGATTTGAGGCCTTACAACAGTAAATTCATCAGAAATCTACAGTTCTTGCATTCTTTCAGACAAGTGTAAGGGAGACTTCATAACCATTGATGAGAGAAAAATATTGCATATGTTGGCCACTTAATTTACATTTGTTAGCTTAGGAATTTGTTACTTTGAGTTGTTTTCGTTGTTTTTCAGGTTTACAAGCACTGGGAAAGGAGTTTCACTAAAATTGCCAAAATCGCCTTACAAATCAGTCATTTTTGTGGATTTTACTGTATTGATTCCGGAAGAACCAGGAGATGAGCCATATATGCTTGGAAAGATCCGGAAGTCTATTTTCTGAGAGATTTTACGGCTTGCAAAAATGATTTTTCTAGAGAAAGTTATGGCCATTTTAGTAAACAAGGGTCAAGCTGAAGATGTCTAGTGCGCTCAATCGCACCAGACTTGCGATCGATCGCAAATGCGCACTCACACATTCCACATCAGTTAAAAATGCTCTGTAGTGCGCCAATGTGTGCTCGAGTGCACTAGAGTGCGATCGATCGCACTCGGGCAGTATCCCACATCAATTTTGAAACCCATTGTGCTCCGGGACTCCCCCTATATAAACACCATCTGACCTCATCATTCAGTGTACAATTCCTAAGCCACTTTGATGTTTACCGGTGGACTTCCGCCAGCATTTTGGTGGATCTCGAAGGCATTGCTACCACGAGGGGAAGCGCCGCCCGTCAGCGAGTGGAATTTCTCCCATGTAAAGTTTTTTATTTATTTCTTTATATTCAATTGTTTTAGTTTAAATGTTTAGCACTTTTTATTATAGTTTTATATTTATGAGTGGCTAGACTCTTCAGCTAAGGTTGAAGATGAAGCGCCGCCGTTGTTTGGCGTAGTAGTTCAGATTTGCTTGTACAAATTTGACAATTTTTAGTATAAATGTTCTGTCAATTATTTGAGTTAATCTTATAATTGATTGAGTTTAAATTGTCTGTTAGATTTTCTTTGTGTTTCATCTGATGGACACATTGAATGCTTTTCGATTAAATTGGATTCCCTTTGTGATTTGTTAAGAGCGGATACATCGGGTGCTTTTGGTTTAGTTGGGATATTCTTTGTTTTTTGTCTTATAGTTGGATTCATTGAATGTTTTGATAGGCTATATTTTTAGAACATGTATGCTTAACTTCGGTGGGGTGGATTCGGAAACCTTAGTGCTTTTAATTATTAGTTATTAAATCAATTTAATTTAGTTTTAATTTATTTTGCAAATATCATTTAAAATTCGGAACTAGGTTAAAATAGAGTTAGTTTAGATTGAAAATATAATTTCACAACGCAATTCCCTATGGATTCGACCTCGCACTTGCACAACACTATACTGCAAACGACTCGTGCGCTTGCGAGTAAATTTAAAACTCACAACAAGTTTTTGGCGCCATTGCCGGGGAACTGTTTGGTTTGTGAAAATTTTTGGTCTAAAATGATTTTATTTTTCTACTAGTTATCTTTTTTGTTAAAAAAAAAAAAATCATATAGATGAATCCAGCGCCGGTTTCACAGTCTTTAGAGGACGCCTTCAAGGATTTCATTAAAATGACCGGCCCGTCCCTCAATACTGCCAACACTTTTAATGTTGAAAGCTGTTCCATCTGTGCTAGTCCTATGCATCTAGCACAGAATTGCCCATCAATGCCGGCTTGTGCCGAGTATCCTATGGAACAAATGAATGCTTTCAATGACTGTTGTTGGCAATCAAATGGATCTTGCTCCGAAACGTACAATCCAGGGTGATGGGACCACTCTAATTTTTCATGGGAGCAGAACCAACCAATGAATCAGGGATGAGCCCCTTACCATGCTCACAATCAATACACTCCCGAATTTCCTCCACCAATTCCAAGTTACAGTCACTCAGCTTATCCAGCACCATCACCCGCTTACCAAGCTCCCATTCAAGTGCCAGTGTCGGTTTCATAGTCATTGGAGAACGCTCTCAATGATTTCATGAAAACGACTAACCAATCTATGAGTGAAGTGATGAGTGCAACAATAGAAAACACCCAAGTGATTGCCACACTAGAGAGTCAAATTGATCAGATCGCAAGTTAGGTGGGTGAAGGAGAGGAAAGAGAGTTCCCCTGTCAACCTGAGCCTAACCCAAAGGAACAGTTTGCGGTAGGAAATTCTTCAACTCCCATGCATTGGTAGGAACAAGTGCAATCAACTGTCCCATACTTTTCTGGGAGACAAGTGGACAATCAAGTAGAAGAAAACCCTGCTATGCACCAAGGGCAAGAGAGTGGCAACAATGAGAAGAGAGATGCTGAGCCATCTACAGCCACTCGTATTATTAAGGATCTCTCTAGGTCGTTTTTACCTAAAGCGCCTTACCCTGAGAGACTACAAGTGCCCAAGAAAGAAGGGAAGTCTGAGGACATTATTGAGGCATGCTTTGCTCAGTTTGAAGAGGATTTGGATTTAGATAAGTTGCTTGAGCAAGCAAATACTATCGTGGAGTCTACTCCTCGGGAGAGTAGTAGGACAGAGGAGACTATGGATGAATCCCGTATTGAGGATCCCTTGGAGGCATGCTTTGCTAACTTTGGAGAGGACTTGGGCTTAGATAAGTTACTCGATGAAGTAAATGTCATTTTGGAGTCTGATCCTCGAGAAATCAGTGAGACGGAGGAAACCACAACACCTGAACCTCACAAGAAGGAACTTAAGCCTTTACTGGATAATCTTGAGTATAACTTCCCAGGTCCAGCAAATTCTTTGCCTATAATTATAGCTTTAGATTTGGGTGATGCTCCAGAGGAGAAATTAGTTGACGCATAAGGAAGCTATAGGCTGGACTATTGAGGATGTCAAGGGGATCAGCCCCTCGTTGGTAATACACACGATACAGTTGGAGGAGAATGCCAAGCCATTGAAGGAGCCACAAAGAAGGCTCAACCCTGCTATGCAAGAGGTTGTGAGGGCAAAAGATATTAAGCTGTTAGAGGCAGGGATCATTTATCCCATCTCTGATAGCAAGTGAGTGAGCCAGATTCCAGTCGTGCCCAAACGTGCTGAATTTACGGTAGTAAATAAAGACAACGAGTTGGTTCCAACTCGAGCGCAGTCAAGATGGAGAAAGTGTCTAGACTACCGTAAATTGAATGCTGCCACTAGGCCTGATCATTTTCCATTCCTATTTATTGATCAGATGGTGGAGTGTTTAGTTGGGCATGTTTACTAATGTTGGGTCTGGCTGAAGACGTTAAACTTAGCGCTCATGGGAGGCACCCCACAGCTTATCTTTTCTTTTGTTTATTTATTATTTCGCATTTTTATGATTAATGTTTGTTTTCAGTATTTTTTTTGTTGTTTTCCAGTTTTTATTTTTCAGGGACAAAGCGTACTTCAGTTCAAGTTTGGGGGTATGCTATGAGCCATACCGGTCCAGATAGTTCTCCATATCTCAGGTCAGCTCTTTCCATATTAGTCACACATTGGGGTCAATGTGTAATTTAAGTTTGGGGGTATGGGAGACACATCACACACTTTGTCCTAATTTGTTGTCTTTTCGTAATAGAGATAAACGCATGCTCATGTTATCGTGAAATTTTAGTTGATCTAAACATTTTCTGTGATGTGATGTCATTGGTGAGCTTAACATTTTGAACACATGATCTGGTGATAAATTTTAAAATTTAGTTACTTACCTTAGGCATTTGAGAATTCACATGTTTGACATAATCTAACATGAGCACATTAGCACAAATTATGTGAGGTATGACATGTGATTTTAATGTGTATTTTTCCTTATCTTAACTGAAACTGGATAACTTGTTGGATGAACTCTTGGGCATAGGAAAATATAAAAAAAAAATTATTATCAATAAACTTTTCGCTGAGTAACTGGACCTCTTGCCTCAGTAAGCAGTGAGTGTTCACGTCAAAAGGTGGAATTTTGCTTGGTAATATTAAGGTCGGTTTAATTTCATAGCCTTTTTTACTCGAGTTAGTAAGTCCTTAGGGGTGTCTTTACACCTAATGCCCTAAAACCACCTGGTTTGGGAGTCATTGACTCAACACTCGCTACATGGGTCAATTAGAAAGCTTAAGGGAACTAAACATAGCCATGCCTTATTAAAAATAAAAAAAATAAAAAAATACTATGCCTTTTCGTTCATTTTGATGGGAAATTTGGTGAATCTTGAGACATGGAGACCTTACACATTGGAGTTATTTGGAAGCTTCATTTTTATATGCTAATTCACTTTACACAGTGTCAGACTTGTGATGCCTTAACCTGCCTTTTGTAAGTAATCAGATTTTAACATTTCTATTCATTGCGAAGATGGGTTGATCTTTTTAACCTTGCTCATGAATGAATATCATGGTGATGTGTGTTCCTTAAATTTTTGGATACCATGAATATTGAACTTATCTTTATAATCCTTGTTGTTCATTTAGTTTTTTATTTTGTTTTGCTAAAGGACTAGCAAAATGTAAGTTTGGGGGTATTTGATGAGAGAAAAATATTGCATATTTTGGGCACTTAATTTACATTTGTTAGCTTAGGAATTTGTTACTTTGAGTTGTTTTCGTTGTTTTTCAGGTTTACAAGCACTAGGAAAGGAGTTTCACTAAAATTGCCAAAATCGCCTTACAGATCAGTCATTTTTGTGGATTTTACTGTATTGATTCCAGAAGAACCAGGAGATGAGCCATATATGCTTGGAAAGATCCGGAAGTCTATTTTCTGAGGGATTTTATGACTTGCAAAAATGATTTTTCTAGAGAAAGTTATGGCCATTTTAGTAAACAAGGGTCAAGCTGAAGATGTCTAGTGCGCTCAATCGCACCAGACTTGCGATCGATCGCAAATGCGCACTCGCACATCCCACATCGGTTAAAAATGCTCTGTAGTGCGCCAATGTGCGCTCGAGCGCACCAGAGTGCGATCGATCGCACTCGGGCAGTATCCCACATCAATTTTGAAACCTATTGTGCTCCGGGACTCCCCCTATATAAACACCATCTGACCTCATCATTCAGTGTACAATTCCTAAGCCACTTTGGTGTTTACCGGTGGACTTCCGCCAGCATTTTGGTGGATCCCGAAGGCATTGCTACCACGAGGGAAAGCGCCGCCCGTCAGCGAGTGGAATTTCTCCCATGTAAAGTTTTTTATTTATTTCTTTATATTCAGTTGTTTTAGTTTAAATGTTTAGCACTTTTTATTATAGTTTTATATTTATGAGTGGCTAGACTCTTCAGCTAAGGTTGAAGATAAAGCCCCGCCGTTGTTTAGCGTAGTAGTTCAGATTTGCTTGTACAAATCTAAGAATTTTTAGTATAAATGTTCTGTCAAATATTTGAGTTAATCTTATAATTAATTGAGTTTAAATTGTCGATTGGATTTTCTTTGTGTTTCATCTGATGGATACATTGAATGCTTTTCGATTAAATTGGATTCCCTTTGTGATTTGTTAAGAGCGGATACATCGGGTGCTTTTGGTTTAGTTGGGATATTCTTTGTTTTTTGTCTTATAGTTGGATCCATTGAATGTTTTGATAGGCTATATTTTTAGAACATGTATGCTTAACTTCGGTGGGGTGGATTCAGAAACCTTAGTGCTTTTAATTATTAGTTATTAAATCAATTTAATTTAGTTTTAATTTATTTTGCAAATATCATTTAAAACTCGGATCCCTATGGATGGATATTCAAGGATGAACAATTCTTTGATTATCATCAAACCTTATATTATCAAAGACTTGTTATAGCCACTTTTCATATGGAGGGTCCTGCATTTTCTTTGTACCAATGGATGCACAACAATGGTTTAATCACAACTGGAAACAATTCCTAGAAGAACTGCAATTAAGGTTTGTTCCTTCTACCTTTAATGATTATCCTAGAGCCTTGTCCAAATTATCCCAAGAGTCGACTATGGCTAACTATCAATCAAAGTTTGAGATGTTTTCAACTAAAGTTTATGGTCTGCAAGAATCATTCTTGATTAGTTTTTACATATCATGTCCTAAACCTGAACTAAAAAGAGAGTTGTTAGTAGCCTAACCCTCTTCCTTAATCCAAGCAATGGATTTAGCTCATTTACAAGAGGATAAGTACAAGGATCTAAGACAGTCTTTCAGGAGCCAGTGGCTCTAGGACTATTAAAGACCCCTACCCTGGAAAATGATAAGCCAGTGCAACCTCCAGTTACCACCATCAAAAGAGTAAGCCATTTTAAGATGCAAGCTAGAAGGGAAAAATGGTTGTGTTATAATTGTGATGAAAGTTACTCCATAAATCATAAGTGTAAGAGACAATTCTTCTTGATGGTTGGAGAAGCAGAAGATGAAGATATGTCAGCAGTGCCTTACCCAGAAAATCAAGAAGATTATAAGGATACAGACTTACCAGAAGTGAGTATCAATGCTCTAGCAGGCCAGATGAGTCCAAGGACCATTAGACTTACTGGTAGTTATGGTGAACACCAGCTGTAAGTTCTCATTGACAGTGGTAGTACCCAAGAAAGGGTAGCCACCAAGTTATCCTTACCAATTATTCATGTTAAACCATTCAAGGTTTATGTGGTAAATGGTGATTATCTCAGTTGTTCTAAACAATGTTCTGGAATGGCTCTTAAGTTTTCAAGGACAGAAACTTTTAATAGATCTCTTTCTTCTCCGTATTCAAGGTGCTGAATTAGTCTTGGAAATTCAATGGTTAGAGTTGTTGGGACCTATTCTAACAAACCACAAGACTTTGAGTATGTAATTTCACTGGCAAGGCAAACTAATCCAATTACAAGGGGTGTCTCAGTTACATCAAGATCCATTACACATAAGGAACTTAAAGAAACTGGCTAAGGGACCAGGTATTGCCTTTTTCTTTTCTTTTTTTTCCATTTAATAGCCTATACTGTACCAACACAACTGCTAGGAACCAAAGAAGAATTACCCGACGAAGTGATAGGCTTACTATAGGAATTTGAGTCCATTTTCAAGAAACCAGAGCAACTACCTCCATCCAGAATCTTTGATCATCAGATCCACCAAATACTTGACTCCAGCCCTGTAAATGTCAGACCTTACATTTATCCCATTTTCAGAAAACAAAAATTGAAAAGTTAGTTACAGAAATACTGCAAACATGAAAGGCTCTTGGAGGTTTTGTAATAATTATTGGGCTCTTAATGCCATTACAATGGAAGACAAATTTTCAATACCTACTATTGATGGCCTTTTAGATGAACTACATGGTGTAAAGCTATTTTTCAAGCTGGATATCTTCAGATTAGGTTGGATCCTGCTGACATCCATAAGACAATATTCATAACTCATCAAGGCCATTATGAGTTCCTAGTAATGCCTTTTGGACTCACCAATGCTCTTTTTACATTTCATTCAACAATGAACCATGTTTTTCAACATTATCTAAGAGAATTTGTTGTTGTTTTCTTTGATGATATATTCATTTACAGCTCTTCTTTTACTGAACAGTTACATCATTTGAGAACTATTTTGCAATGTTTACTATCACATCAATTGTTTGTTGAGCTTAGTAAATTTATGTTCTGTCAATTATCCATTGAGTATCTAGGCCATATAGTAGCTGCAAATGGAATAAGACCACATAAATAAAAAATTGAGAACATGTTAGACTGACCAATTCCTCAGAATGTGAAACAGTTAAGAGGTTTCCTTGGCCTTACAAGCTAATATAGGAAATATGTACAAGGTTATGCCACCGTAGCTGCCCCCTTAACAGATTTGTTGAAGAAAGAGTCCTACCATTGGACTGCTAATTCCATGACTGCTTTCACCACCTTGAAATAGATGATGACTCAAGTGCTAGTTTTAGCCCTTCCTGATTTCATTAAACCTTTTGAGGTGGAAACTGATGCCTCCAATGTAGGTATTGGTGCAGTCTTACACCAGCATAGGCATCCTATTGCCTTCTGATTATGCTCAAACTAATACGCAGTTATTGTGTATAGTTGAGGTGTCGATCCCACGAGGAAAAGCGATCTACAAAGGAAAAGTGCAAACCTTAACACGAACGATAACAATCAAGTGAGAGAATATGAATTTTGACAATGAAGTAATTGTGGGAAAATTGTGTAAATAGATTGAAGAATATAATAAAGGAACAACAAGGTTCCGGGAATCCACCCTAGGTTCGTTGTCTTATTCCAATCTTGATTCAGTTGTTTTTATCTCGATTGCAAGTTTCACATCCCAAACAGGCAATCGACAAATATTCAATCAAAGCATATGTAAACCCTAATGTAATTAATATGAATTACTCTTTACTTTTTATTTAAGCACACATGACCTATCCTATAGATTTATCAAGAAACGACAATATATCTTAATGATAATATCGCAATAATGGACAAACCTAAAAAATAAATCTACCGAACTTATTCAGATCCAAACAATCTTGACATAAGAAAAGCATGACTAGACTTATATCAAGGAGAAAGATATAATCACCGGATTAAGAGAAAATCTTATAATTAAATTAAATAGTAAATCATAACAATTTTTTAACAATAAATCCCAACTACAACTGAATCAATAAAGGAAAATAAGAACAACTACACCTAGGGATTCATCCCTTCGCTTTGCTTGGAGATTAGTTGGCCATGGAGTTCATGCTTGAACACTTTGATGAAGAGTGTGGCAGCCTTCTTGTGTTTTCCAGCCTTAATGATGTTCTTCTATCCAACCCTAAGTGATCTATTTATAATACAAAGGTCCAAGGGCGGTTTGGGTCTAATCAATCAACAAAAACCCTAAATAGGAAAACAGAGGTTCATGTGCGCGCCGTGGCTCTCACTTATGTGGGCCGCGACTCTGTCTGGTCTCGGTTCTGAAGGGCTTCTAGGCACCAAGGCCCTGGCTGGTCCAGGCCGCGGCTCTGCCTGGTGCTGATGCTGGCACATGCTCTAGGCGCCGCGGCCCTGGCTAGTCCAGGCTGTGGCTCTGGCTGATGTTTTCCTTGCTCTTTTGGGCATGGTTCTGGAGGCTGAGTGATTATGCCCAAAACATAATGCGGTAGTTACAGCACAGCTTTGTGGTGTCGATTCCACAGGGAGACAAACTAACTACAAGAGAAAGTGCAAGCCTTAAAACGAACGATAAAAGTTAAACGAGAAAATCTGAGTTTGAAGTAGTGTGAAATAATTATGTTAATATAAAGGAGAACAACAAGGTTCCGGGAATCCTCTCTAGGTTCGTTGCCTTATTCTAATCTTGATTCAGTTGTTTTTATCTCGATTGCAAGTTTCACATCCCAAACAAGCAATCGACAAATATTCAATTAAAGCACATATATAAACCCTAATGTAATTGTTATGAAATACTCTTTGCTTTTAAGCACACATGACCTAACTTATAGATTATCAAGAAACAACAATATATCATAATGACAATACCGCAGTAATGGACGAATCTATAAGAGAAATCTACCGAACTCAATCACACCTCAACAACATCACATAAGAAGAGCATGACTAGACTTATATGGGGGAGAAAAATACAACCACCGGATTAAGGGGAAATCTTCTAATTAGATTAAAAAGTAAATCATAGCAATGTTTAATGATAATAAATCCAAACTAAAATGAATCAATACTAGAAAATAAGAATAACTACACCTAAGGATTCATCCTTTTGCCTTGCTTGGAGATTAGTTGGCCATGGGGAAGAGTGTGGCAGCCTTCATGATGTTTTCCCTGGCCTCTGGCCTCTCAAAAAGATGTTTTTCTCTTCAACCCTAAGTGATATATTTATAGTACAAAGGTCCAAAGGTGTTTTCGGGTTTAATCTATTGTTAAAACCCTAATTAAGTTCTAACTCGGAGATAAAACATCGTGTGTGCGCTGCGGTGCTCTTTTATGGACGCTGCGGTGCTGGCTTCAGCTTGGTTGGGTGTGCTTCTGGGCGCCACGGTGCTGGCTGGTGCTGTTCTGGAGGCCTGACCTTTGTCTACTAAAACTGTCATAACTTTCTCTAGAAAAATCATTTTTATGAGCCGTAAAATTCTCCAGAAAATAGACTTCCGGATCTTTCTAAGCATATATGACTCATCTCCTGGTTCTTCTTGTATCAATATAGTTTAATTGGCAAATATGATTGATTTGTACGGGCAATTCTGGTGATTTAGTGAAACTCCTTTCCAAGTGTTTGTGAACCTTCACTCCGGTGTTCATCGAGTTATTGTGCTTTAAGCAATGATAGCTTTTCCATCTCTTTTGAACCTAAAGTACCTGAAAATGCATCGAAATAGATCAATGATTCAAGAATGACACTTTAGAGTTGTTAAGGTATAAAAGTGCAATTCAAACCTAGATCAACCCTAAAATGCTAACAATTAAGTACTGTAAAGATGCATTTTATGACTCTCATCACTGAGGCTTCGACTTCTTCAGGCCGCAGCGCCAATACTTTAAGACTTGGTTTCTCTTCATTTTGTTCTTCCGCAACCATGCCCTCACTCGAATGTGAATCGAAGCATCGTGCTTTAAGATATGTTAGCTTTCTATCTCTTTTGAACTCAAAGTACCTGAAAAATGCACCGAAATAAGTTAATGATCCAATAATGTCACTTTAGAGTTATTAAGGTATAAAAATGTAATTCAAACATCGATCAACCCTAAAATGCTAACAAATAAGTACTGTTCCGATGCATTTTATGACTCTCATCATAACCCCCAACTAGCTTATTGCTAGTCCCTAGCAATTCAAGCGACAAAAAGACAAAAAGAAATGAATTCCATGGTAAGAATCAAAACAAAGTAAAGCAATGTTAGTGCTCAACCAAGAGTAATTCACTTTTCGTCTCAAAAATCGTATATAACACACAGGACATAGAATCATTAAATATCACTCAAGTCCAAAAGTAATCCAAACATCAATCTTAAAATTGTTATCGACTCTTAACATCCATCTTACCACAATCCATTAATCCGAATACTCAGACGATTTTATGCATAACATTCATGAATACAAGTCTTGGCCTCTAAAATATTTAATTTGTGTGACATCAATCACAAAAACAAGCTCCATAGGCTCACTTTCAAATCACTCTCCACTATTGTAGAAAAATCACACTACCTTGGATCAATAGGTCTTTAATAAACTTGTAACATTAGGCTAAGGTAAAGGTTAAAAAAGAACGGGAAAGTTTCAACAAATAAAAGAACTTAATCTCTTAGTTTTAAACACAACATTCTTTAAGCACTGGATAACCTTACTTCAACACCCAACTCTTTCAACAATTTTTCGAGCATTTTTCTCAATAAATCACCATTTTTTTTTCTTTTCTTCTTTCTTTGCCATAATTCACTTCTCTTTTTTTATTTTGGCATAAGACTATTCAACTTCTTTTTCATTCTTTTTTTTTCTTTTCTTTTCCACAACTCGCCACTTATCTCCTTTAATGTACTTGGGTCATGATAGTAATTTTTTTTTTATATTTCCATCATTACTCCTCTCAAGTGCTTCTCAACAAATGTGTATGACTAAGTTCTCTTAAAAGAAAGGTAAGGATAAAATATTTTTGGGCTCATAAAGGTGAGTAAATTGGTTCTCGAAAGAAACAAGGCTCAAATTCTTTTTAAGAAAAAGGCTCAAACAGATTACTAGCGATAAATATAGCAAAGGTAAGTTTGAAAGGCTCAAACGGTCCAAAAATGGCCTATATCATATCCTAGGTAATGTGCATTCTAGGAATTCGCCTCAAATGATTATCAAATAAGTTCTAGAGCTTGTCAAGACTGCAAAAGCATTCACAAAACAATCACACATAAAACTTCTCTAAATGTTTTATGTTGTGAGTTTTAAATTACTCGCAAGAGCACGAGTCGTTTGCAATATAGTGTTGTACAAATACGAGGTCGAATCCACAAGGAATTGCGTTGTGAAAATATTTTTTTTATCTAAACTAACCCTATTTTAACCTAGTTCCGAATTTTGGATTGTATCTTGCAAAGAAATATAAACTAAACTAAATTGATTTAAAAACAACTAATAAAAACACTAAGCTTTTCTGAATCCACCCCACCAAAGTAAAGCATATATCTTCATGTTCTATATAAAAGAGATTTATCAAATGATTCCATGAATCCAACTATAAACAAATCACAACAATTACTCTAATTAAACCAAAACCATCCAATGTATCCATTTAATTTACAAATCACAAAGGATATCCAATTTAATCAAAATGATTCGATGTATCCATCAGATGAAACACACAGAATATCTAACTTGAACAATTTAAAAACTATCAATCGTAAGAATTTACTCAAACAATTGAAATAGAACACTTAATACTAAAAATATCAGAATTGTACGAACATATCTGAAAATATAATGCTAAACAATGGAAAGGTTTCATCTTCAACCTTAGCTGAAGATTTTAGCCACTCATGATGATAAAACTAAATTTCACAATCAAAGTGCTAAGCATTAAAACTCAAAAAGAAATAAATTAAAACTAACTATACATTGAGAGAAATTCCACTCGCAGTTGTTGAGCAGTGCTTCCCCCTTTGTAGCGAAGCCCTTGAAGATCCACCAGAATGCTAGTAGAAGTCCTCCAAATTGCGCCAAAATGGCACCAGGATTGCTCAGTGAGGTGGGGCTTTTATAGGGAAACTCAAGAGCGCAATGTATTTCAAATTCAATGTGGCATACTGCCCGAGTGCGCTCGATCACAGTCTTGTGCGCTCGAGTGCAGCATGGTCCAATGCCTTACCTTTGTCTACTAAAACTGTCATAATTTTCTCAATAAAAATCATTTTTACGAGTTGTAAAATTCCTCAGAAAACAGACATCCGAATCTTTCAAACATATATGGCACATCTCCTGGTTCTTCCTGAATCAATATAGTAAAATCCTCAAAAATGAATGATCTGCCACGCTGAAATCATATACAGCCTGACCTTTGTCTACTAAAACTGTCATAACTTTCTCTAGAAAAATCATTTTTACAAGCCATAAAATTCCTCAGAAAATAGACATCCAGATCTTTTAAAGCATATATGGCTCATCTCCTGGTTCTTTTTGAATCAATACAGTAAAATCCACAAAAATGACTTATCTGTACAGGCAATTCTGGCAATTTTAGTGAAACTCCTTTCCAAGTGCTTGTAAACCTGTAAAACAACGAAAACAACTCAAAGTAACAAATTCCTAAGCTAAAAAATGTAAATTAAGGGGCCAAAATATGCAATATTTGGCACTCATCAATTACCCCCAAACTTACATTTTGCTAGTCCCTTAGCAAAACAAAATAAAAAAAACTAAATGAAAAACAAAGAACATAAAGATAAGTTCATCACTCATGGTATCCAAAAATTTAAGGAGCACTCAAAACCATAATATTCATTCATGAGCAAGCTTAAAAAAGATATAACCCATCTTCGCAATGAATAACAATTTTAAAACCTAATTATTACAAGAGGTAGGCTAAGACATCATAAGCTTGAATCAATGTAAAGTGAATTAGCATCTACAGATGAGGTTTCCAAATAACTTCAATGTACAATGTCTCCATGTCTCAAGATTCACAGAATTTCTCATCAGAATGAACAACGATGGTATAGTTTTATTTTATTTTTTTATAATTTTAATTTTTTTTAATTATAAGGCTCCGCTATGTTTAGTTCTCTTAAGCTTTCTAATTAACCCATGTATCGAGTGTTGAGTCAATGACTCCCAAACCAGATGGTTTTAGGGTATTAGGTGTAAAGACACCCCTAAGGACTTACTAACCCGAGTAAAAAAGGCTACTAAACTAAACTAGCCTTAATGCTAACAAGCAAAATTCCCACCTTTTGACGTGAACACTCACTGCTGCCTGAGGTAAGAGGTCTAGTTACTCAGCGAAAAATTTCGCAATGATCATTATAAATAAAATTCCCATCTTTTGACGTTAACACTCACTGCTTACTGACGCAAGAGGTCCAGTTACTCAGTGGAAAGTTTATTGATGATCATTATAATTTTTTTTTTTACTTTTCTATGCCAAAGTGTTTATCCTACAAGTCATCCGGTTTCTGTTAAGTTAAGGAAACATACACATTGAAATCGCATGTCATACCTCACACAATTTTGTGCTAATGTGCTCGTGTCAGATTAGATCAAACATGTGAATTCTTAAATGCCTAAAGTAAGTAAAAAAGTTTTAAAACTCTATCATCAAATCATGTGTTCACAATTTTAAGCTCACCAATGACATCACATCACAGTTTTTGTTTAGATCAACTAAAATTTCAAAATAACTTGAGCATGCATTTATCTTCTTTCTTTTTCCTTTTTTTCAATGAAGAAAAGCAACAAAAAATTAGGACAAAGTGTGTGTAATGTGTCTCCCATACCCCTAAACTTAAATTACACATTGACCCCAATGTGTGAATAATATGGAAAGAGCTGACCTGGGATATAGAGAACTATCTGGACTGGTATGGCTCATAGCATACCCCCAAACTTGATTTGAAGTATGCTTTGTCCTTGAAAAATAAAGACTAGAAAACAAAAAACACTAGAGAAAAACAGTAACAAGAAATAATAAACAAACAGAAAGGATATGCTGTGGGGTGCCTCCCATGAGCGCTAAGTTTAATGTTTTTAGCCAAACCCAGCATTAGTAATCGTTCCCAACTAAGCGCTCCACCATCTGATCAATAAATGGGAGTGGAAAATGATCATTCCTTATGGCAGTATTCAACTTACGGTAGTTTATACTCACTCTCCATCCTGACTGCACACAAGTTGGAACCAACTCATCGTCTTTATTTATCACTACCGCCAATCTAGCCCGCTTTGGTATGATATGAATTGGGCTCACCCATTCGCTATCAAAGATTGGATAAATGATCCCTACATCCAACAGCTTAATCACTTCAGTCCTCACAATCTCTTGCATATCTGGGTTGAGCCTTCTTTGTGGCTCCCTCAATGGCTTACCATTTTCCTCCAAATGTATCTTGTGCATCACCACCGAGGGGCTGATTCTTTTGATATCCTTAATAGTCCAGCTAATAGCTTCCTTATGTACTCTTAAAATGTCAAATAATTTCTCCTCTTGAGCCTCAACCAAATCTGAAGTTATAATCACAGGCAAAGAATCTGTTGGACCTAGGAACTCATACTTAAGATTGTCCGGTAAAGCCTTAAGTTCCTTCTTGAGAGGCTCAAGTGTTATGGTCTCCTCTATCTCACTGTTCTCCTGAGGAGCAGACTCCAAAATGGCATTCGCTTGCTCAAGTACTTTATCCAAATCCAAATCCTCTCCAAATTGAGCAAAGCATGCCTCTAGGGGGTCCTCAATGCGGGATTCATCCACAGTCTCCTCCGTTTCGCTGATCTCCCGAGGAGCAGACTCCAAAATGGAATTCACTTGCTAAAGTAACTTATCCAAATCCAAATCCTCTCTAAACTGAGCAAAGCATGCCTCCAAAATGTCCTCAGACTTCCCTTCTTTCTTGGGCACTTGTAATCTCTCAAAGTAAGGTGCTTTAGGTACAAACGACATAGGAAGATCGTTAATAGTAGGTATGGCTATAGATGGCTCAACATCTCTCTTCTCCTTGTTGTCACTTTCTTGCCCTTGCTGCAGAGCGGGTTCTCTTCCACTTGATTGTCCACTTGTCTTCCATACCTCAATGTGACAATCGATTGCACTTGTTCCTGCCCGTGCGTAGGAGTTGATGAATTTCCAACCGTAAACTATTCCTTCAGGTTGGGCACGGGTTGACTGGGAAACTTTCCCTTCTCTCCTTCACCCAAGTGACTTGTGATTTGACCCATTTAACTCTCTAGCTTGGTAATCGCTTAGGTGTTTACTATTGTTGCACTCCTTACTTCGCTTATGGATTGGCCGGTTGATAGGTGCTTAAATATTCATATTTAAGCTCCCTTATTTACATTTATTAGGTCCTTAATTACGTTAATTTTATCTCTTTTACTCCATTTGTGTGTTTTACATGTTTTTATGGGGTCTTGGAGAAAAAGAAGCAGTTTTGCCACTTAAAGGAAGAAGCCTGGAATCCCTGGAGAAGTCTCTGGACAAACTACGATTGATCGCAATATGCAATGCGATCGAGCGCACATTGCAATCGTGTGTGCACAAGAAGGATCGAGCGCAAGACACGTGCAATCGAGTGCACACGTATGGACGTGAATAGTAAACTACAGAACCCTATTTTGGAAATAAAAGAGTTTTGTTTTTAGGAAAGTTTTAGGAACTCATGGGCCTCTTATGACTTCTCAAAGACCTATAAATACACCTGTAAAGCACACACAATTGATAACAACTTAGAGAACACTTCTCTTAGCTCTTACTTGGAGTTGTAAGCTTTGGGAGAGAATTTACGCCTCTTCTCTCGGGTTTATTCTTCTCTTTATGTTTAGTTTATATATGATGTTTTTAGACAGCATGTGTAACTAACTTTCTTATAGGGCTCGATTGAAGCCATAGTTATGCTTTCTCATATATTTATTCATTGATAAATGTTGTGCGTTTATATACCTAAATAAATAGGTGAATAATCGTACTAGTTATACTTGCAAGTGCACAAGGTCATCAGTGTAGTCTAGTGTGCAAAAGCAAGGTCATCTCCACAGGGATTGGTAAAGTTGCTTTTAGAATCAGTTTCTCTAAAGTAAAAAGAGATAAATAACTGTTGGAAGGTGATTTGATAATAATAAAGATATAGGGCCTTGATATCCACCACTAGTAATACATTCCCAATTATAATAGGTCAATGCATTAGCCTTATCATGTATACCTAATGGTTGCCAACCTAGGGGCATGGTATCTACTCCTTAAGCTATTGATTTCCCTAAGCATCGAGTTAGGCATGATATCTATTCTAACTTTTTTCTTCATCAAGGGATTCAGCATGGTATTTGCTTGAGTTGTTCCTTAAGAAAGCATAAGTACTATGGAAATCGACAACCACATGAGACCTAGGGCATGGTATCTACTCTCGGTTTCCCATGTTGATTAACCCAAGAATCTGGATAAGATATCTTTTGTTACTAAGGTTAGACCCAGGACTTGGTCAACCAAATTGATCTAACTAACCTATCCATACCATATGCATACGCTGGCCTTACACATATATATGAGGAATTTAAATAAGCACAGACATTAATCAAGTTAAATAACATAATAAAAGCTATTGGCAAAGATTTTATCAATGAATATAAATATGGGAATGCATAACTAGGGCTTCAATCGAGCCCTATAAGAAAGTTAGTTACACATACTATCTGAAGTAAACATTATAAATAAACTAAACATTAAAGAAGAAGAATAAACCCGAGAGAAGAGGAGTCAATTCTCTCCCAAGCTCTCAACTCCAAGTAAAAGAAAAGAGAAAAGTGTTTCTATCTGAGATGTGTTATGTGTGTGAGTTACAAGTGTATTTATAGGTCTTTGAGAAGTCCTAAGAGACCCATGAGTTCCTAAACCTTCCTAAAATGAAAATTCTCTTATTTCCAAAATAGGGTTCTGTAGTTTACTGTTCAAGCCCATACATGTGCGCTCGATCACATATGTCTTGCACTCGATCGCAGTGTACACTCGATCCTTCATGTGTGCGCACGATCGCAATGTGCACTCGATCGCATTGCATGGCGCGATCGATCGCAATTTCTCCAGAGAACGCTCCAGGGATTCCAGATTTCTTCCTTTAAGTGCCAAAACTGCTTATTTTTCTCCAAAACCCTATAAAAACATGTAAAACACACAAATGGAGTAAAAGAGACCAAATTAACGTAATTAAGGACCTAACAAATGCAAATAAGGGGGCTTAAATATGAATATTTAAGCATCTATCATACCCCCAAACTTACATATTGCTAGTCCCTTAGCAATACTAAATTAAAAACTAAAACAAAAAACATAGATAAATCCAATGTTCATAGTGTCAATCAAAAGTCTAAATTTTACACAAAACTATGATGCGCATTCATTAGCAAGCTTAACAAGTGTAAACATATTTTTGCAATGAATAAGAGTTTTGAACGTAAATCATATTCATGAGGTAGTTTAAGATATCACAAGTTTGACTTTAGTGTGTGGTGACTAGCACACAAAAGATTGGGCTTCCAAGAAATTCAAACGTGTAGTGTTTCGATGACTCAAGATTCACCAAACTTCCTATTAGAGTCAACAAACATGGCATAGACTTTTATTTGCGAGATTTTTGCCACGTTAGTTCCCTTAAGCTTTCTTGTTGACTTGTGTAATGAGCGTTTAGCCAATGACTCCCAAACCAGATGGTTTTTGAGCATTAGGTGTAAAGATACCCTTAAGAACTTACTAGCTTGAGTCAACAAGGCTACGAAACTAACTGGTTTTAATGCTACTACTTAGAATTTTCCACCATTTGACGTGACACTCAATACTTACTGAGGCAAGAGGGCCAGTTACTCAGCGAAAGATTCTTTTTAATGATCACTTAGAATTTTTCACCTTTTGACGTGACACTCAATGCTTATTGAGGCAAGAGGGCCAGTTTCTCGGCGAAAGATTTTGTTTTTATTGATCATTAGAAGCATTTTTTTTTCTTTTGAGCACTAATCAATCTTTTCTATTTTTATATGCCAAAATGTCAATCTAATAGGTCATCTAGTTCACAGTCAAGCAAAAGAAACATACAAATCCAAATAACATGTCATACCCCACACAATCATGTGCTAATGTGCTCGTGATAGTTTAAGCTAAACTTGTGAATTCTTAAATGCCTAAAGGGCAGTGATCTAGGTTCAAAACTTGATTATTAGCCTATATGTTCAAAATGTTAAGCTTGCTGATGAATTCGAATCATACAGTTTTGTTTAGATCACAAAAATAAAAGTTTATTAGACAGAATGAACATGCATTTATCTATGAAAATAGCAACAAAACAAAAAAAAAAATGTAGGACATAATGAGTGTGTGAATGTGTCCCCATACCCCCAAACTTAAAATGCACATTGTCCCCAATGTGTGAGTAGCATGGAAGGATCTGACCTGGGAGATGGAGAGCTATATGGCTGGCATGGCTTGTAGCACACCCCCAAACTTCAGCTGGATGCACTGACACTGTCCTTGAAAAAGAAAGAAAAACAAATATAAAATGGAAAACAAGTAAGAAACAATAATAGAAAAGTAGACTATAAAATACTAAAAATAACATAAACTATAAAAAGGATATGCATTGGGGTGCCTCCCATGAGCGCTAAGTTTAATGTCTTCAGCCAGATGTGGTACTCTCTCACTGCTGATCATCAGGTGGTGCAGTCGGAGAGGTACCGGGTGTCGGAGGTAGGCGATCAAGAATGGCATGCAACATGGCCTCCTGTCGTGTGAAGCGTGCCTCCAAACTGTCGTTGCGCTGATGTACAAGTGTGGTGACGGTAGCGACCTCGCCTCGAAAGAATGATAGATTAGCTAGAAAGTGCTAGGACTCGATGGGTCCTATATCCGAATGGTCCTCCCCTCGTACCAGGCTAATGACTGGGGTCTCGATCTCCATGTGATCCTCCTCAACTCGCTCAGCTGCTGGAGCAGGTACTGGGGGTCCTCGTGGCATGTTCGAGATGCTGTGTGTCCACTGAGCCTTCTCGAAAAAGGGATGCTCTCGCACTGGCCCGTCGCTGTGGGTCCCCTTTATCCCCTTCTTCTTGAGGATAGAGGAGAGTAGGAACGGGAAAGGGAGGCCCCAAGCATTGGCCGTGGTAGTTTGACGGCCATGTACGTGATCCCAAAACTTATGCAGCTGGCTCCAAATGACAGCCGGGATAGAGTACCAGTGGCCTTTATGGAAGGCATTTAATGACTGGAGAAACTGGTCTCGTCGCTGTGTCTTATGCCCCAATGGACACACATTACACTACAGGATCGTGTCGACAAGCCACAGTCGTGGAGGCAGCTTAGACCAGTTGGCCGCATTGTTATGCCTATCGGCATACTGGCCAGCGCACATGTCCGTGATGATCTCAGCCAGGGCAAAGGACTCCGGTTGCTCCTCGATATCAGTGTCCTCAAGAGGGGACTCGTTGATGCAATAAAGAACAGCAACGATATCGGCACTAGTCACCTCGATGGGCGTGCCCCAGATTGAAGAAGTAAAAACTCTCAGTCTGCTGTAGTCAAATGAGTGGCTCGCATAAAACTAGACCACGAGTTGGGAGTAGGCAGTGGAAGACACCGATTTAAACAGCCTCTTCAACCCTCGATGTTGAAATTCTTGGATGGCCCATTGAGTGGCGTCCATGTGCCGAAATACATCATCGATGGCGAATGAGGTCTCCAATAAAAGCTCGCGCTGCTCGATGCTGGGCCGAGATGATGAAGCACGGCTACTGGATGCACCGGAGGTGGAAACTGATGGTCTTGACATGCTGTGTTCTAGGTTCTGCCTGATTTGTGATTGATCTCAATGATGTGCACTTGATCGCAAACTGGACTATGCGCTCGATCGCAGATACCGTGCGCTCGATCGTACATGGTCAGGCTTTTCGTTGAACAGCTTATGTGCACCAAAAAGACAAGCTATGGTTTGCAAGTGTGGAACTCGTTCCTAACCCTCTGCAAATGAACAATCACACAATCATACACAAAATAACATATATGTAGAATGCGTTGCACAGTTTCTTTTATTAAAATTTATGTGTGTGTAGAGTACCTTGTGGATTAATGGGGATGGGAATGGAGGTAATGATGGTTGACGGTGATGAAGGCAATGGATGGTGACAGAGGATGGTGGAGATGGAAATGGTGATGAATGATACTGTGTGGTAATGGTGAGAGGGAGTGGTGCGAGTGGAAACCAGAGTTTCTAAGGGCGAGTGTGCGAGTGATTAGTGACGAGGGAGTGAGTGAGTGTGAGTGAATTTTCAGACTTATAGCTAAACCACTGTCTGCCACGAGTGCACTCGATCGCACGCTGGGTGCCCTCGATCACATCTGTGCGCTCGAACACGTTTGAAGGACACGCTCAATCGCACACCTGGGCTCGATCGCACTGGGGGATGCGATCCATCGCAAGCAGGGCACATGGGCACAAATAAAAACTTACCCTAGCTGAAAAAATGATAAATTATTGAAACAATACAACCTTACCATTTGTTAGTGGCCTCAGTACCACTAACCTTACCAGAGGTGCTTGAGCTTAATAGGTGATCAAATTTTTACTTTGCTCAAGCACTCTTTTGCTACCGTGCTAGTTGTTTGGAAGGAGGCACTTAGAGTCCACCTCTTGGAGCTCTAGTGCTTGTGTTTCAGCTGTATACTGTACTGATTCAAGTGCCAAATCTTCATCTCTTGAAGGAATTTTAATGTCGAGGTAAGGCTTGGCTCTGTGTCCATTAATTGTAAAGGACTACAGACTTCTAATGCACCATGAGGGAAGACCTTGGTGACCATGTACGGACCGTACCATCTAGATCTGAGCTTGCCTGGGAAAAGCCTCAACCGTGAGTCATATAACAACACCTTTTATCCTATATAGAACTCCTTTCGGACTAGTTGTTTGTCATGATAAAATTTTGTCCATTACTTGTACAACTTTGCATTCTCA
This sequence comes from Bretschneidera sinensis, assembly GCA_023935145.1. Classification (NCBI taxonomy): domain Eukaryota; kingdom Viridiplantae; phylum Streptophyta; class Magnoliopsida; order Brassicales; family Akaniaceae; genus Bretschneidera; species Bretschneidera sinensis. Next base: position 124,750,406 of record CM043699.1, read on the forward strand.
TAGGCATCATATCTCAATTCTTCAAGCTCATTTAAATGTAGTTTCCTTTTCTCACCCGCTTGCTTCATGTCGAAGTTGAACTGCTTAATGGCTCAATATACTCAATGTTCTAATTTCACCGGGAGATGGCATGCTTTTCCAAAGACTAGGCGGTAGGGAGACATGCCAATTGGAGTCTTATAAGCTGTCCTATATGCCCATAGAGCATCATTTAAGCGTAGAGACCAATCCTTTCGATTCGGTTTTACTGTCCTTTCTAAGATTCCCTTGATTTCTCGGTTGCTTATCTCTACTTGGCCACTGGTTTGAGGATGATATGGAGTGCCAACTCTATGAGTAATCCCATATTTTTGGAGTAGTTCGGAAAAAGAATGATGATGAAAGTGGCTGCCCCCATCACTGATGATTGCTCTTGGAGTTCCAAACCTAGTAAAAATGTTAGCCTGCAAAAGCTTGATAACCACTTTGTGATCATTAGTCCTTGAGGGGATAGCCTCATCCCATTTAGACACATAATTCATGCCCACAAGAATATATAAATAGCCGAATGAGTTAGGAAAGGGTCCCATGAAATCAATGCCCCATACGTCAAAAAGTTCTACCACATGAATATTTTGTAAGGGCATCTGATTTCGGGAAGAGATGTTACCTGTTCGCTGGCATCTATCACATGAGCTAAAAAAGGAGAAAGTATCTTTAAATAGATTAGGCCAATAAAAACCAAATTGGAGTACCTTAAGAGCTGTTCGTTTTGCTCCAAAATGACCTCCACAAGCAAACTAGTGGCAATGTTGCAACAAGCTTGAGTGCTCCTCTTCAGGGATACATCGTCTGATGATTTGATTAGGACAGACCTTGAAAAGGTATGGATCATCCAAATGGTAGTATCTTGATAGAGATATTAACCGTTTCTTTTCTTGAGTAGTCATACTTGGAGGAAAAACTTTAACAGTTAGATAATTAACTATATCAGCATACTATGGAAGTTTTACCTCTAGTGTAAATAGTTGTTCATCGGGGAAGTTCTCATTCAAAGGTAACTCTTTATCATCACTCTCATATGGGAGTCTTGACAAATGATCCGCAACTACATTCTCACTGCCCTTTTTGTCTTTGATCTCTAACTCAAATTCTTGGAGTAGGAGTACCCATCTAATTAGCCTAGGCTTTGCATCTTTCTTAGAAAACAAATATCTCAAAGTAGCATGGTCAGTGAATACAATAACTTTAGAACCAATAAGATATGATCTAAACTTCTCTAAAGCAAAAATAATAGCTAACAATTCTTTTTAAGTAGTAGAATAGTTAAGCTGAGCATCATTTAACGTTCTAGAAGCATAGTAAATAGCATGAGGTACCTTATTGATTCTTTGACCTAAGACAGCTCCAAGGCGAAGTCACTGGCATCACACATTAATTTGAAAGGGAGATTCCAATCTGGTGCCATCATTATTGGGGCAGAGGTGAGAACATTCTTTAAGGTGTTGAAAGCTTGCATACAATCATCATTCCATTCAAACTTGGTATCTTTAGTCAATAGTGCACAAAGAGGTCTCGAGATTTTGGAAAAGTCTTTGATGAATCTTCTATAAAAACTGGCATGTCCAAGGAAACTTCTAATGCCCTTGACCGTGAGAGGGGGAGGTAGCTTTGAAATGATGTCAATCTTAGCTTTGTCTAACTCAATACCTTTGTTTGAGATGGAGTGACCCAACACAATACCTTGTTGAACCATGAAGTGACATTTCTCCCAATTCAGTACTAAATTACTCTCTTCACATCTCCTTAGGACATTTTCCAAATGATTCAGGCACTCATCGAAATTAGATCCAAAGACACTAAAATCATCCATGAACACCTCAATATATTTCTCTACCATATCGAAAAAAATGCTCATCATACATCTTTGAAAAGTGGCTAGTGCGTTGCATAAACCGAATGGCATTCTTCTATAAGCAAATGTACCGAAAAGACATGTGAATGTAGTCTTTTCTTGATCCTCAAGTGCTATGGCAATTTGATTGTATCCACTATACCCATCCAAGAAGCAATAATAACTATGACCGGCTAACCTCTCTAGCATTTGATCAATGAATGGCAGGAGAAAATGGTCTTTTATAGTTACTTTGTTTAATCTCCGGTAGTCAATGCATACTCTCCAACCCGTTGTTTTTCTTGTAGGTATGAGCTCCTCATTTTCATTCTTTACCACGGTAATCCCACTATTTTTAGGAACGACTTGGACCGGACTCGCCCATTTGCTATCCAATATAGGGTAAATGATGCCAACATCTAGTAGCTTCAATATCTCAACCTTTACTACCTCCTTCATGTATGGGTTAAGTCTTCTTTAAGCATCTCGAGTGGGCCTTGCTTCTTCTTCAAGGTAAATATTATGTATGCACTTTGCTGGACTTATCCCCTTAATGTCAGCAATGGTCCACCCAATGGCAGTTTTATGCTCTCTAAGAACTCTTAACAGCTTCCCTTCTTCCCCACTACTTAAGTTAGCAGCTACAATCACAGGTAAAGTCTCATTTTCTCCTAAGTAGGTGTATGTTAAATGCTCAGGTAGCTGCTTTAGTTCCAATGTTGGTACATGCAAAATGGATGGAAGAAGAGTAGTATTAGTGGGCATGAGAGATTTAAATGGAGGAGGATACATACTGGAGTATTTTGGAGAGGTTGCAAGAAGGTGCACAGCTGTGATGATGTCATCAGTAACATCTTCATATTCTTGCTTAATATCTATCTCCATGAAGCTATGAGTGAGAGTAGTCTCCAATGGATCAATGTGTTGGACCTGAAAAGCTTACTCAACAAAGTTTTGTATCATACAAACATTAAAGCATTCCAAGTCATCTTGAGGAAGTTTCATTGTATCAAATATTTTAAACTCTATTTTCTCACCATTGATTTTCACACTTACAATACCCTTTTTTTCACAGATCTTAGTGTCAGCGGTTCTCATAAATGGTCTCCCTAATATGATAGGCAAAGGTAATGGCATAGGGCATTCCTCCATGTCTAATATAATGAAATCAACAGGTAAAATGAACCCATCAACTTTCACTAAGACGTCCTCGAGAACACCCCTAGGTCTTTTTATACTCCTATCTGCCAACTGTAAGGTGATAGAAGTCGATTGTAGCTCTCCCAAACCTAGAGTTTTGAATACCGTGTAAGGTAGCAAGTTTACCCCCGCTCCTAAGTCTAGCAATGCCTTGTCAAATAGCTGATCACCTATTCTACAGGGAATAGTAAAACTACCCGGATCTTTCAGTTTTGGTGGGAGTTTTCTTAGCAGTACAACACTTACCTCCTCAGTTAATGCTATAGTCTCATGCTCTTGAAATTTTCTTTTATGAGTGCAACAATCTTTTAGGAATTTAGTATAGGCATGTATTTGGTGAATTGCATCTAATAATGGAATATTAATTTCAACTTTCCGCAAGGTCTCAAAAATATCAAGTAGTTTATTATCTTTCTTTTGTTTTACTAACCTTTGCAGGAAGGGTGGTGCACTCACCTTCTCCGTCTCACTTACCCTTGATGCCGATGGTGTTTCTTTGGATGTTGCTGTCGAATCCTCGGATCCAACCACTTTGCCATTTCTCAAGGTTGTGATAGCTTTTAGTTGTTGATGCCCTCCAGGGTTGGGTAGTGTTTGAGCTAGGAGCTCTCCTTGCTTTCTCTACTGAGCTCCTTAGCTAATTGTCCCACTTGTACCTCTAGTCTTTGAATTGCTTGCTCATATGCTGCATTGGATTGTTTTTACTGAGTCATGAATTATTCTTGTGACATCACCAATTGTCTTACTAGACTTTCAAGGTAGTTCTTCTTTGGTTCAGAATTAGCATGCTGCGGGTTTCGTTGCTGTCCTTGGTTATTCTGGTTATTGCTCCATGAGAAATTTAGGTGATTTCGCCATCCAGAGTTATAAGTGTTTGCATATGGGTTATTCTTTGGATAATTGTTTGGTCCCACATAATTTGCTTGTTCCGGATCTGTGGATAAAGGACAAGTATCAGTATTATGATCATATTGAGAGCATATTGCACATACCTGTAGTGGTGTAGCTGGTAGGTTAGATGAGGCAGTTTGAGCAGCCATGGCTTTTACCAATAGGTCTAGTTTCCTTTCCATCGTTGCCATTTGAGGGGAAGATCCTCCATTCAGATTTACCTCATACACACATTTACCTTTGGTTACATGTCTACCTCGAGAGGAGAATTGCTGGGTGTGCTCACTGAGGGTTTCGAATAGCTCTATTGCTTCTTCACTGCTTTTCTCCATCAGGACTCCTCCATAACCTGAATCAACAATACATTTATTAGTATCATTTAAACCTTCATAAAATGCTTGTACCAGTTCATCTTGAGGTAGGTTATAGTGTGGGCATTTGAGTAGTAATTCATTGAAGTGTCCTCATGCTTCGAAGAAGAGGTCTACATCCTTTTGTTAGAAGGACTGGATCTCCTTCCTTATTTGTCTCGTCTTTTGGGCTGGGAAGAACTTCCTCAAGAAGTTGCTTGCCAACTCTTCCCAAATGTGGATGGAAACTGCAGGCAAAGAATTATACCAAAGTTTAGCATTATCTTTAAAGGAAAAAGGGAACAGAATTAACCTTATTCCTTCTTGGTCTAGGCCTTGTATGTGCTGGAACTTGCAAAGATCGAAAAATTCTCGGAGGTGTAAGTGTGGATCTTCATTAGGAGTTCCCCTAAAATGAGTCAAAGCATTCAAGATTTGGGGAGATATGTAATAATTTCCCGCTGCCTCAGGTTGATATGCGATGCATGATGGTTGATCAATGTTCTGAGGGATGAAGGATTGCTTCATTGGTACTCGTGCAGGTGGTTGCTGGTTTTCGAGTTGTTCTGCCATTTGTGTTTCGTTCTCGACTTCTTCTTTGTTCTCCTCGAAATTGTTCCTTAGATTTTGTTGGATAGTTCATTCAAGCTCGAGATCGAGGGGAAAGAATTTTGGATGTCGGGATCGAAGTCCGTGCATAAATAAAAAAAATTGGCTTCAGTGTAACAGTGCAACTCTGTTGCTCGGGTAACTCTCTGCCCTAAATGCGCTCGATCGCACAGAAAGTTGCGATCGATCGCAAGTACAACAGAAACTGTGATTTAGGGTTTTATGTGCCTGAAACAGAAAACAACTTGATTAGGTTTTGATGGTAAAAATAAAATAATAGCAATGATAAAATGGAAGTAATCCTAAAAGGAACTTTTAGCGCAATCCCCGGCAACGGCGCCAAAAACTTGTTGTGCGCTTATATATCTAAATAAATAGGTGAATAATCGTACTAGTTATACTTGCAAGTGCACAAGGTCATCAGTGTAGTTTAGTGTGCAAAAGCAAGGTCATCTCTACAGGGATTGGTAAAGTTGCTTTTAGAATTAGTTTCTCTAAAATAAAAAGAGATAAATAACTGTTGGAAGGTGATTTGATAATAATAAAGACATAGGGCTTTGATATCCACCACTAGTCATACATTCCCAATTATAATAGGTCAATGAATTAGCCTTATCATGTATACCTAATGGTTGCCAACCTAAGGGCATGGTATCTACTCCTTAAGCTGTTGATTTCCCTAAGCATCGAGTTAGGCATGGTATCTACCAAGGGATTCAGCATGGTATCTGCTTGAGTTGATCCTTAAGAAAGCATAAGTACTGTGGAAATCGACAACCACATGAGACTTAGGGTATGGTATCTACTCCCGGTTTCCCATGTTGATTAACCCAAGAATCCGGATAAGATATCTTTTGTTACTAAGGTTAGACCCAGGACTCGGTCATCCAAATTGATCTAACTAACCTATCCATACCATGTTCATACGTTGGCCTTACACATACATATGAGAAATTTAAATAAGCACAGGCATTAATCAAGTTAAGTAACATAATAAAAGCTATTGGCAAAGATTTTATCAATGAATATAAATATGGGAATGCATAACTAGGGCTTCAATCGAGCCCTATAAGAAAGTTAGTTACACATACTATCTGAAGTAAACATTATAAATAAACTAAACATTAAAGGAGAAGAATAAACCCTAGAGAAGAGGCGTCCATTATCTCCCAAGCTCTCAACTCCAAGTAAAAGAAAAGAGAAAAGTGTTTTCTATCTGAGGTGTGTTATGTGTGTGAGTTATAAGTGTATTTATAAGTCTTTGAGAAGTCCTAAGAGACCTATGAGTTCCTAAACCTTCCTAAAACGAAAATTCTCTTATTTCCAAAATAAGGTTCTGCAGTTTACTGTTCATGCCCGTACATGTGCGCTCGATCGCATATGTCTTGTACTCGATCGCAGTGTGTGCTCGATCCTTCATGTGTGCGCACAATTGCAATGTGCGCTCGATCGCATTGCATGGCGCGATCGATCGCAATTTGTCCAGAGAACGCTCCATGGATTCTAGATTTCTTCCTTTAAGTGCCAAAACTGCTTATTTTTCTCCAAAACCCTATAAAAACATGTAAAACACACAAATAGAGTAAAAGAGACCAAAGTAACGTAATTAAGGACCTAACAAATGTAAATAAGGGGGCTTAAATATGAATATTTAAGCATCTATCAATAAATCTTTGCCAATAGCCTTTATTATGTTGCTTAACTTGATTAATGCTTGTGCTTATTTAAATTCCTCATATGTATGTGTATGGCCAGCGTATGCATGTGGTATGGACCTATTAGTTAGATCAATTTGGATGACCGAGTTCTGGGTCTAACATTAGTAACGAGGGATATCTTATCCGGATACCCGGGTTAATCAACATGGGAAATCGGGAATAGATACCATGCCCTAGGTCTCATGTGGTTGTCGATTTCCATAGTACTTATACTTTCTTAAGGAACAACTCAAGCAGATACCATGCTGAATCCCTTAAGGAAGAAAAGAGTTAGAGTAGATACCATACCTAACTCGTTGCTTAGGGAGATCAATAGCTTAAGGAGTAGATACCATGCCCATAGGTTGGAAACCAGTAGATATACAAGATAAGGCTAGTGCACTGATACATTATACAATTGGGAAAGTATGACTAGTGGTGAATATCAAAGCCTTATATCTTTATTATTATCACTCACATTCAACAGTTATTTTATTTCTCTTTACTTTAAAGAAACTAATTTTAAAAACTAAACTTTACCAATCTCTATGGAGATGATCTTGCTTTCGCACACTACATTACATTGTCGACCTTGTGCACTTGTAAGTAAAACGAGTGCGATTATTTTCTTAATTATTTAGGTGGATAATTACTCAACAAGTTTTTGGCGCCGTTGCCGGGGATTGCGCTAAAAGTTCATTTTAAGATTACTTTTGTTTAATCATTATTATTATTACTTTATTTTTACCATCTTTGTTTTATCAAAACCTAATCAAATTCATTTTCTGTTTCAGGCACGTAAAACCCTAAATCACACTTTCTGTGGTACTTGCGATCGATCGCAACCTCCTGTGCGATCGAGCGCATTTAGGGCAGAGAGTTACCCGAGCAGCAAAGTTGCACTGCTGCACTGAAGCCGGTTTTCCTGATTTATGTACGGACTGCGATCCCGACATCTAACATTCTTTCCCCTTGATCCCGAGCTTGAGCGAACTATCCGACAAAAGTTAAGGAACAACTTGGAGGAGAACGAAGAAGAAGTCGAGAACGAAACACAAATGGCGGAATAGCTCGAGAACCAGCAACCACCTGCACGAGTACCGATAAAGCACTCTTTCATCCCTTGGAACATTGATCAACCATCATGCATTGCATATCAACCTGAGGCGGCAGGAAATTATTAAATATCTCCGCAAATCTTGAATGCTTTGACTCATTTTAGAGGCACTCCTAACGAAGATCCACACTTGCACCTCAGAGAATTTTTCGATCTTTGTAAATTCCAGCACATACAAGGACTAGACTGTTGTGAGTTTTAAATTACTCACAAGTGCACGAGTCGTTTGCAATATAGCGTTGTGCAAGTGCAAGGTCGAATCCACAGGGAATTGCGTTGTGAAAATATAATTTAATCTAAACTAACTTTATCTTAACCTAGTTTCGAATTTTGAATGATATTTTGGGAAACTAATTAAAACTAAACTAAATTGATTTTAAAACTAATAATAAATGCACTAAGGTTTCTGAATCCACCCTGCCAAAGTTAAGCATATATCTCAATGTTCTAAAGATAACCTATCAAAAAATTCCATGAATCCAACTATAAGACAAAAAATAAAGAATATCCAAATTAAACCAAAAGCATCCAATGTATCCGCTCTTAACAAATCACAAAGGAAATCCAATTTAATCGAAAACAATTCGATGTATCCATCAGATGAGACACAAGGAATATCCAATAGAACAATTTAAACTCAATCAATCACAAGATTAACTTAAATAATTGACAGAACATTTATACTAAAAAATTTCAGATTTGTACAAGTAAATCTGAACTACTATGCCAAACAACAGCAGGGCTTCATCTTCAACTTTAGCTGAAGATTCTAGCCACTCATAATTATGAAACTACAATTCATAATAAAAGTGCTAAACATTAAACTAAAGCAACTAAATAAAAAGAAATAAATAACTTTACATGGGAGAAATTCCACTTGCTGATGGGCAGTGCTTCCCCTCGTGGTAGCAAAGCCTTCAGGATCCACCAGAATGATAGCAGATGTCCACCGGTTAACACCAAAGTGGCCCAAGAATTGCACATTGAATGATGAAGTGGAGTGGGTCTTATATAGGCAAATACCACGAGTGCAATGTGTTTCCAATCCGATGTGGGATGTGGGATATAGAAATATGTTTCCAACCAATGTGGGATGTGGGATTTAAATCTTCACATGCCCTTCAAAACTTCTGTTCACGCTGAAATCCCGCACAGTCTGACCTTTGTCTACTAAAACGGCCATAACTTTCTATAGAAAAATCATTTTTACGAGCCGCAAAATTCTCCAGAAAATAGACTTCTGGATCTTTCTAAGCATATATGGCTCATATCCTGGTTCTTCTTGAATCAATACAGTTTAATTTTCAAAGATGATTGATCTATACGGGCAATTCTGGCAATTTTAGTGAAACTCCTTTCCCAGTGCTTGTAAACCTGAAAAACAACAAAAACAACTAAAAGTAACAAAATCCTAAGCTAACAAATGTAAATTAAGTGGCCAAAATATGCAATATTTTTCTCTCATCAAATATCCTCAAACTTACATTTTGATAGTCCCTTAGCAAAACAAAATAAATAAAAAAAACTAAATGAAAAATAAAGAACATAAAGATAAGTTCAATATTCATGGTATCCAAAAATTTAAGGAGCATTCAAAATCATGAGATTCATTCATGAGCAAGCTTAAATAAGTCCAACCCATCTTCACAATGAATAAGAATTTAAAACCTAATTACTTACAAGAGGCATGGTAAGACATCACAAGCTTGGATCAGTGTAAAGTGATTTAGCATATACAGATGAGGTTTCCAAATAACTTCAATGTACAAGGTATTCAAATCTCAAGATCCACAGAATTTCTCGTTGGAAAGAACAATGAAGGCGTAGTTCTTTTTTTTTTTTTTTTAACATAAGGCTCTGCTATGTTTAGTTCCCTTAAGCTTTCTAATTGACCCATATAACGAGTGTTGAGTCAATGACTCCCAAACTAGATGGTTTTAGGGAATTAGGTGTAAAGACACCCCTAAGGACTTACTAACTCGAGTCAAAAAGGCTACGAAATTAAACCGGCCTTAATACTACCCAGCAAAATTCCACCTTTTGACGTGAACACTCACTGCTTACTGAGGCAAGAGGTCCAGTTACTCAGTGAAAAGTTTCGCAATGATCATTATGAATAAAATTCTCACCTTTTGACGTGAACACTCATTGCTTACTGAGGCAAGAGGTTCAGTTACTCAGTGGAAAGTTTATTGATGATGATCATTATAAATATTAGTTGTATTAGTTGTTGTTGTTGTTTTTTTTTTTTTTTTATATATGCCCAAGTGTTTATCCAACAAGTCATCCGGTTTCGATTAAGACAAGGAAACGTATACATTCAACTCACTTGTCATACCTCACACAAATATGTGCTGATGTGCTTGTGTTAGATTAGATCAAACATGTGAATTCTCGAAAATGAGCTTGAAGAATTGAGATATGATTCCTATGAGAATGCAAAGTTGTACAAGGAACGAACAAAAGCTTATCATAACAAACAACTAGTACGGAAAGAGTTCCATGTAGGACAAAAGGTGCTGCTATATGACTCATGATTGAGATTGTTCCCAGGCAAGCTCAAATCCAGATGGTACGGTCCGTACATGGTCACCAAGGTCTTCCCTCATGGTGTATTAGAAGTCTGTGGCCCAAGCAGGAATCAGCACTTTACAATAAATGGACACAGAGCCAAACCTTACCTCGACATTCAATTTCCTCCAAGAGATGAAGACTTGGCACTTGAAGAGGTTCAGTATACAGCTGACACACAAGCATTAGAGCCACAAGAGGTGGGCTCTAAGTGCCCCCCTCTAACCAACTAGCACAGAAACACGAGAGTGCTTGAGCAAAAATTCATTTCGCTTATTCATACCGCTCAAGCATCTCTACAGAGGTTAGTGGTACTGAGGCCACTAACAAATGGTAAGGTTGTACTGTTCCAAAATTATCATCATCAGCTGAGGTAAGTTGTTATTTTTGCCCAAACACACTGCTTGCGATCGATCGCATCATCCAGTGTGATCGAGCGCAAGTGCGCGATCGAGTGTGTCCTTACATATGCTCGAGCGGACAAATGTGATCGAGCGCACCCCGCATACGATCGAGCTCACTTGTGGCAGAAGGTTAGCTATAAGTCTGAAAATTCACTCCCACGCACTCACATTTTCCCCCTGTTGACTCGTACTCACAATCTCTCTCTCACTCGCCCTTTCCCGTCTACCCACATCTCTCTCCCTCGCACTCATCCACCACTCTCCATCACCACCTAAACCTATCCCCATCACCACCATCCTCTGCCATCACCATTGTGTACCCCCTCCCTATTCCATATTCCTCCCATACATAAGGTACCTATTTCATGCATACACACTCATTTTCATGCTCTATTTACACTTTCAGTAAATATAAATTATCATATGTGTGATGGGATACTTGTTTTGTTTGTAGGAGGTTAGGAACGCATTCAAACCTTACAAACCATAGCTTGGTTTTTTGGTGCACACCACCTGTTCGAGAAAAAGTCTGACCGTGTGCGATCGAGCGCATGACATTTGCGATCGAGCGCATAGCCAGTGTACGATCGAGCGCACCTCATTAAGATCGATCATAAATCAAGAAAAAACTAAAGAAAAGCATGTCTAAACCGTCTATTTCCATTTCTGGTGCATCCAGCAGTCGTGCCTCATCATCCCGGCCCAGCATAGAGCAAAGAGAGCTTTTATTCGAGACCACCTTCGCCATCGATGACGTATTCCGGCACATGGACGCCACTCAATGGGTCGTCCAAGCATTCTGACATCGAGGGTTGAAGAGGCTGTTTAAGCTGGTCTGTTCCACTACTTACTCCCAGCTCGGAGTCCAATTCTAGGCTAGCCTATCATTTGACTGCAGTAGACCAGGAGTTCTCACTTCTTCAGTCTGGGGCACACCTATCGAGATGACTAGTGCCGATATAACCGCTGCTCTTCATTGCATCGATGAGTCCCCTCATGAGGACACAGATATCGAGGAGTAACCGGAGTCCTTTGCCCTGGCTGAGATCATCACAGACATGTGCACTGGCCAGTATGCCGACAGGCATAACAATACGGCCAGCCGGTCCAAGCTACCTCCACGACTATGGCTTGTTGACACGATCCTGCAGCGTAATGTGTGTCCATTGGGGCACAAGACACAGTGGCGAGACCAGTTTCTCCAGTCCTTATATGCCTTCCATAGAGGCCCCTGGTACTCCATCCCGGCTGTCATTTGGAGCCAGCTGCACAAGTTTTGGGATCATGTACATGGGTGTCAGACCACCACGGCCAATGCTTGGGGCTTCCCTTTCCCGTTCCTACTCTCTTCCATCCTCAAGAAGAAGGGGATTAAGGGGACCCAAAGACGGGCCAGTACGAGAGCATCCCTTCTTCGGAAAGGCTCAGTGGACACACAGCATCTCGCATATGCAACGAGGACCCCCAGTGCCTGCTCCAGCAGCTGAACAAGTTGAGGAGGATCGTATGGACACCGAGACCCCGGTATTTAGCCCAGTACGAGAGGAGGACCATTCGGACATGGGACCCACCGAGTCCCAGCACTTCCTAGCTGAGCTATCCTCCTTCCGAGGTAAGGTCGCTGCCACTACCACACTTGTCCATCAGCGCATCGATAGTCTTGAGGCCCAATTTACACGACAGGAGGCTATACTACAGGCTATCCTTGATTGCTTACCTCCAGCACCCGGTCCCTCTTCGACTGCACCACCTGATGACCAGCAGTGAGAGGATACCACGTCTGGCTGAAGACGTTAAACTTAGCACTCATGGGAGGCACCCCAAAGCGTATCCTTTTTTATAGTTTATGTTATTATCAGTATTTCATAGTTTACTTTTCTTTTATTATTTATTACTTGTTTTCCGTTTTATGTTTGCTTTTTTTTTCTTTTTTAAGGACAGTGTCAGTGCATCCAGTTGAAGTTTGGGGGCATGCTCCAAGCCATGCCAGCCATATAGCTCTCTATCTCCCAAGTTAGATCCTTCCATGCTACTCACACATTGGGGACAATGTGCATTTTAAGTTTGGGGGTATAGGGACACATTCACACACTCACTATGTCCCACAGTTTTTTTTTTTTTTTTTTTGTTGCCATTTTCATAGATAAATGCATGTTCATTCTGTCCAATAAACTTTTTTTTTTGAGATCTAAACAAAACTTTATGATTTGACTTCATCAACGAGCTTAACACTTTGAATATATAGGCCAATAATCAAGTTTTGAACCTAGATCACTGCCTTTTAGGCATTTAAAGATTCACAAGTTTAACTTACACTATCACGAGCACATTAGCATATAATTGTGTGGGGTATGACATGTTATTTGGATTGGTATGTTTCTTTTTCTTGACTGTGAACTAGATGACCTATTAGATTGATATTTTAGCATATGAAAATAGAAAAGATTGATTAGTGCTCAAAAAGAAAAAAAAATGCTCCTAATTATCAATAAAAACAAATCTTCCACTGAGTAACCGGCCCTCTTGCCTCAGTAAGCATTGAGTGTCACGTTAAAAGGTGGAAAATTCTAAGTGATCATTAAAAAATAACTTTCCGCTGAGTAACTGGCCCTCTTGCTTCAGTAAGCATTGAGTGTCACGTCAAAAGGTGAAAAATTCTAAGTGGTAGCATTAAAACCAGTTAGTTTCATAGCCTTGTTGACTCGAGCTAGTATGTCCTTAGGGGTGTCTTTACACCTAATGCCCTAAAACCATCTGATTTGGGAGTCATTGGCTAAACACTCCGTACACGAGTCAATAAGAAAGCTTAAGGGAACTAACTTGGCAAAAATCTCACAAATAAAAGTCTATGCCATATTTGTTGACTCTAATAGGAAGTTTGGTGAATCTTGAGTCATCGAAACACTACACATTTGAATTTCTTGGAAACACAATATTTTGTGTGCTAGTCGCCACACACTAAAGTCAAACTTGTGATGTCTTAAACTACCTCATGAAAATGATTTACGTTCAAAACTCTTATACATTGCAAAAATATGTTCATACTTGTTAAGCTTTCTTATGAATGCGCATCATAGTTTTATGTAAAATCTAAACTTTTGATTGACAACATGAACATTGGATTTATCTGTGTTTTTTCGTTTTAGTTTTTAATTTAGTATTGCTAAGGGACTAGCAATATGTAAGTTTGAGGGTGTGATAGGGGCTTAAATATTTAAGCCCCCTTATTTACATTTGTTAGGTCCTTAATTACGTTAATTTTATCTCTTTTACTCCATTTGTGTGTTTTATATGTTTTTATAGGGTCTTGGAGAAAAAAAAGTAGTTTTGACACTTAAAGGAAGAAGCTTGGAATCCCTAGAGCAGTCTCTGGACAAATTGCGATCGATCGCAATATACAATGCGATCGAGCGCACATTGCGATCGTGCGCGCACAAGAGGGATTGAGCGCAGCACTGCGATCGAGTGCAAGACACATGCGATCGAGCGCACATGTACGGGCATGAACAGTAAAATGCATAACCTTATTTTGGAAATAAAAGAGTTTTTTTTTTAGGAAAGTTTTAGGAACTCATGGGCCTCTTAGGACTTCTCAAAGACCTATAAATACACTTGTAAAGCACACATAATTGATAACAACTTAGAGAACACTTCTCTTAGCTATTACTTAGAGTTGTAAGCTTTGGGAGAGAATTGACGCCTCTTCTCTCGGGTTTATTCTTCTCTTTATGTTTAGTTTATATATGATGTTTTTAGACAGTGTGTGTAACTAACTTTCTTATAGGGCTCGATTGAAGCCCTAGTTATGCTTTCTTATATATTTATTCATTGATAAATCTTTGCCAATAGCCTTTATTATGTTGCTTAACTTGATTAATGCCTGTACTTATTTAAATTCCTCATATATATGTGTATGGCCAGCGTATGTATGTGGTATAGACCTGTTAGTTAGAACAATTTGGATGACCGAGTCCTGGGTCTAACATTAGTAACGAGGGATATCTTATCCGGATACCCGGGTTAATCAACATGGGAAACCAGGAGTAGATACCATGCCCTAGGTCTCATGTGGTTGTCGATTTCCATAGTACTTATGCTTTCTTAAGGAATAACTCAAGCAGATACCATGCTGAATCCTTTAAGGAAGAAAAGAGTTAGAGTAGATACCATGCCTAACTCGTTGCTTAAGGAGATCAATAGCTTAAAGAGTAGATACCATGCCCTTAGGTTGGCAACCAGTAGGTATACATGATACGGCTAGTGCACCGATACATTATACAATTGGGAAAGTATGACTAGTGGTGGATATCAAAGCCCTATGTCTTTATTATTATCACTCACATTCAACAGTTATTTTATTTCTTTTTACTTTAAAGAAATTAATTCTAACTTTCGCACACTACACTACATTGTCGACCTTGTGCACTTGCAAGTAAAACGAGTGCGATTATTTGCTTAATTATTTAGGTGGATAATTGCTCAACATCGGTCATCTTCCTGAAATCATTGAGAGCGTCCTCTAATGACTATGAAACTGACGCTGGTGCTTTAGTGGGAGCTTGGTAAGCGGGTGATGGTGCTGGATGGGCTAAGCAACCATAACTTGGAACTAGTGGAGGAAATCCAGGAGGGTATTGATTATGAGCATGATGAGGGGCCCCTCCCTGATTCGTCAGTTGGTTCTGCTTCTATGAAAAATTAGGGTGGTTCTACCACTCTGGATTGTACATCTCGGAGTAAGATCCATTTGATTGCCACCGATAGTCATTGAAAGCGTTCATTTGTTCCATAGGATACTTGGCAAAAGCCGGCGTAGATGGAAAATTCTGTACTAAATACATAGGATTAGCACAAATGGAACAGCTATCAACATTGAATGTATTGGTTGTATTGATGGACTGGCCGGTCATTTTCATGAAATTCTTGAGGGCGTCCTCTAAAGACTGTGAACCGGCGTTGGATTCATCCACATATTTTATTTTATTTTATTTATTTTTTATAGGCAATTGCCAATAGAAACAAATAAACTAAAATAAAATTGCAAAAGAAAAATAAAACAAAAATGCTAACTAAACTAGTAGAAAAATAAAATCAATTTAGACAAAAATTTCACAAACCAAACAACTCCCCGGCAACAGCACCAAAAACTTGTTGTGAGTTTTAAATTACTCGCAAGCACACAAGTCGTTTTCAATATAGTGTTGTGCAAGTACGAGGTCGAATCCAGAGGGAATTGCGTTGTGAAAATATTTTTTTATCTAAACTAACCCTATTTTAACCTAATTTCGAATTTTGGATTGTATCTTGCAAAGAAATATAAACTAAACTAAATTGATTTAAAAACAACTAATAAAAACACTAAGGTTTTCTGAATCCACCCCACCAAAGTAAAATGTATATCTTCATATTCTATATAAAAGAGATTTATCAAATGATTCCATGAATCTAACTATAAACAAATCACAACAGATACCCTAATTAAACCAAAACCATCCAATGTATCAATTTAATTTACAAATCACAAAGGATATCCAATTTAA
Organism: Bretschneidera sinensis; assembly: GCA_023935145.1. NCBI lineage: Eukaryota > Viridiplantae > Streptophyta > Magnoliopsida > Brassicales > Akaniaceae > Bretschneidera > Bretschneidera sinensis. Next base: position 124,766,658 of record CM043699.1, read on the forward strand.
TCAAAATGATTCGATGTATCCATCAGATGAAACATATGGAATATCCGACTTGAACAATTTAAAAACTATCAATCGTAAGAATTTACTCAAACAATTAAAATAGAACATTTAATACTAAAAATATCAGAATTGTACGAATATATCTGAAAATATAATGCTAAACATTGGAAAGGCTTCATCTTCAACCTTAGCTGAAGATTTTAGTCACTCATGATTATGAAACTAAATTTCACAATTAAAGTACTAAGCATTAAAACTCAAAAAGAAATAAATTAAAACTGACTATACATTGAGAGAAATTCCACTTGCAGTTGTTGAGCAGCACTTCCCCCTTTGTAGCAAAACCCTTGGAGATCCAACAGAATGCTAGTAGAAGTCCTCCAAATTGCACCAAAATGGCACCAAGATTGCTCAATGAGGTGGGGCTTTTATAGGGAAACTCAAGAGTGCAATGTGTTTCAGCTTCGATGTAGGATATTGCCCGAGTGCGCTCGATCACAGTCTTGTGCGCTCGAGCACAGTATGGTGCACTGCGTGACCTTTGTCTACTAAAACTGCCATAACTTTCTCTAGAAAAATCATTTTTACGAGCAGTAAATTCCTTAGAAAATAGACATCTGGATGTTTCTAAACATATATGGCACATCTCCTGGTTCTTCCTGAATCAATACAGTAAAATCCACAAAAATGACTGATCTTCCACGCTGAAATCATACACAGCCTGACCTTTGTCTACTAAAACTATCATAATTTTCTCTAGAAAAATTATTTTTATAAGCCGCAAAATTCTTCAGAAAATAGACATCCGGATCTTTTAAAGCATATATGGCTCATCTCCTGGTTCTTTCTAAATCAATACAGTAAAATCCACAAAAATGACTGATCTGTACAGGTAATTCTGGCAATTTTAGTGAAACTCCTTTTCCGAGTGCTTGTAAACCTGTAAAACAAGGAGAACAACTCAAAGTAACAAATTCCTAAGCTAGCAAATGTAAATTAAGGGGCTAAAGTATGCAATCTTACCGTAAACTAGAGTCTCAAACCAAATGAAGATTGACATTTAAATTATTCTAAAACTGAAGCAAGATTTAACTTCTTCTAAATGCTGTATGCTATCTCAATTAAGCTCATATCATTGACATGTGAATTAACTCTAAGGCTTAACACAAAGCATGCTAAAAACAAACAAAAAAATGGAAAATGACACCAAGCAGTTCAATGGAAAAAAGAAATATGTTTCCTCCACCCCCAACTTAAAAATTGCATTGACTTCAATGTGAAAGAAAAGGTAAAGGAAACTCCCTTTGTAAGCAAAAGTGCACAAAAGCTGAAAATTGTGCACCACCATTTGAACTGCATGCCATGCTTCTTACTGAAATTTTAATCTATAACGTAGAATAAAATAAACAAAAAGGAAGCAACTACGGTATAACATTAAGATTCCCACCGTATGTTAGGTTAACACATGAAATGGAAATAAATAAAAACTAAAATAAAGTACAAAAAAAATAAAATAATGAAAAAAAGAAAAAATAAATGTTAGTACAATCATCTGATAATAAATAAAATAAAATAAAAGGAGACAAACAAGATAGGACCCAAAACTAATCCTTTAAGTCGTCATCCTGTTCTTCATTCTCTTCACCTTCCTCTAGAGTTGGATCAAAAGATAAACCCGGATAGGGTGGCAAAGTGGAAAAATGATCCATGTCACAACCAATAGTGAGGCAAAGGGTTGGAACATCTGACCAAAAGAAGAGTATACCCCTACCTGATAATCAGCTTGCCTAGCCAAGAATCGTTCTTGACGATCAAACCTATCACGTAAGAGTTTCTGATGTTCATCAAAACAAATCTCCAAATGCTAAAGGTGCTCTGCAACAGTGAAATTCCTAGGGGGAGGAGGGGCTGCAATCATTGCTCTCTCTCATGGAGCTGGTGGCCTTGAGGCTTTAATCAGAATGAGCATGCCATCATTGATGGACTTCTTTGGTTGCTGGGCGTCCTCATCAGGACTGTACTGGACTCCGGCTCGGATGAATAATTGGGTAGTTAAGGAAGGGAAGTATAATTCAAGCTTTTGTTGCACAATGTATATGATAGAATTAAATATGATCTGACCCACATCAATAGTCATACCCATCAAAATGGCATAAATCAAAATAGCTCTCTTAACAGTAAGGTCACTATAGTGCGTAGCAGACATCAATCTGTGACATACAAAATATTGCCAAGCTCGAGCATTGACAGTCAGAGAAGTACCGGGCAAGGTTATAGGGGTATCACCCGCCATTTTCTATCTAGTGCCCGGAATACAGAGAGTATTGCAAATCTCTTCATAATTAATATTAGACGCATATGCACTATACTCATTGTTTTCTATATCAGGTAGCCCATAGAATCTATTGATAGATGCGCTGCTAAAAGAAACTGTTTTTCCTCTCACCCTCATTTTACCATTCTTATGTTCGTCTGCATTAGTGTAGAATTCTCTAACCACATTTGTGAGAGAATGAGATGGTTGTCTAGCAAATGTACCTCAATGCCTATCAATAATCATTCTAAACAAGGTTGGGTTCCCCCTTTCTGTGATATTGAATCCTCTCTTAGGAATGGGTTTTCTAGTGTGCATCATCCTAGCATATCTCTCACTAGCCTCAAAACTAACAAATTTGCTCTCATCATACTCTTGAGGTTGCTTCCCCCTTGGTCTCTTGGTTTTAGGGGCCATTTGAATCAAATTTATAGAATAATGGAACTAATTCAAAATTAACCACCCAAATAGCACAAATGAACAACAAAGAAAAGAAATTGGTCTTACTTGATGCTCAAAGTTGGAGAGAAGAAGGAGTACCCACCAATTTGAAGTTTTCTTGATGAACCCAAAATCCTCTTAGTACCAAGCCTTTTGGAGAAATTTCCAACAAAATTTGCAATATTAGTGCTCAATCCTTCAAGAAATGATGTTAGAATCAAGAAATTTTGAGCAAAAGTGAGTGGATGAGTGAGGGTTTGGAGAGAGGATGAGAGAGAGATGAGTGTGCTATGTTTTTGCAAAAGAGAAATGAAGAAAATAGTTGCAAAAAAGGGTTTTAAAATTTACAGCTCGTGTGGGCAGGAACAGGTGGCGCCGCGGCTTGGCTGAGGACGCGCCGCAGCTTGAAGGATGGGCATGTGGTGTGCATTCTGTGCACTGCAGCGTGCAAGTTACTGGGCCGCGGCGTGCTGGTGTGCACCTGGGTCTGGTGCTGTGGGCCGGGCCTAGGCACACGGGCTGTTGGGCTGGTGAAAAAAACTTGTTTGTGTGCCAAAGAAAATTATAAAATTAGCAAAATAAAAGTAATAAAAATATATGTTAAACTTAAAAATTAGATTAAAACAAACTAAAAAAAGAACTAAAAATTAAAATTGAAAAAAATTAGATTAAAACAAACTAAAAAAAGAACTAAAAATTAAAATTGAAATGAACTTAATTAAAAACAAAATAAACAAACAAAAGAAAAGAAAAAGAAATAAAAACATACCTGTGTGGTGTGGTCAAGATGAATAGACCGGATCCATTAGTGGGATGTCTTCCACTTTCTAATCTTGCCTAGCAATTAAGATTTTAAGGCATTGACCATTTCCTTTAAAGATCCGACCATCTCTAGTATCCTCAATTTCTACCGCCCCATTTGCAAAAACATTTTTCACTACAAAAGGGCTGGTCCACTTCGACCGAAGTTTTTCTGGATGCTTATGGAGTCTAGAATCGTATAAGAACACCCGATCATTAGGTTTGAATGTTTTCTTCAAAATATTTTTATCATGAAACACTTTCATCTTCGCCTTATAAATTCTAGAGTTCTCATAAGCATCATTTCTTAACTCCTTTAACTCGGTCAACTGATATTTCCTAAGCTTACCCGCATTTCCTATGTCAAAATTAAAAGACTTGATGGCCCAATAAGCTCGATGCTCGAGCTCTACAGGTAAATGGCAAGGCTTTTCAAAAACAAGCCTATATGGTGACATACCTAAAGGGGTTTTGAAAGCTGTAATGTAAGCCCAAAGTGCATCAACAAGTCTCAAAGACCAATCCTTGTGATCCAGGTTGACCGTTTTTTCTAGAATTTGTTTAATTTTCGTATTTGCAAGTTCTACTTGTCCACTTATCTGTGAGTGATAGGAAGTAGAGATCTTATGTAACACCCCATATTTTCTCATCAAAGCTTCAAAAGAACGGTTGCAAAAATGTGTACCTCGATCACTAATTATAGCACGTGGTGTGCCAAATCGAGATAACACATTTTCTTTTAGGAATTTAGTTATCGTTCTATTATCATTGCTTCGGCAAGCTGCTTCCTCTACCCTTTTTGACACATAATCTATTTCCATAGTGATATATTAATATATGAAAAAAAGGAGGAAATGGTCCCATAAAATCAATGCCCCAACAATCAAAGATTTCAATTACTAAAAATGGGTTTAAGGGCATCATATTACGACAAGACACAGCTCCTAACTTCTGAAAACTTTCACATGAGTGACAACAGATGTTTACATCTTTAAACAAGGTAGACCAATAAAATCCACATTGCAAAATTTTTGCAGTGGTTTTTTTCATTGAAAAGTAAAGTGGCCTTCACAAGCTTGGGAGTGACAAAATTTCAAGACGCTGGCAATCTCTTCATTAGGGATGCATCACCTTAAAATTTGGTCAGGTTAGTACTTGAAAAGATAGGGGTCATCCCAATAAAAATTACATACCTCATTTAAGAACTTCCTCTTATTTTGAGCGCTCCAATCCATTGGTATCTCACCGGTAGCCAAATAATTCACGATATGAGCAAACAATAGTAGAGAAGTGATAGAGAATAAATGCTCATCGGGAAAATCATCCTTGATTGGCATGTCATCAGAGATGTCTTCAAATGTGAGCCTCAAGAGATGGTCTGCCACCACATTCTCTACTCCTTTCTTGTCCTTGATGGTGATGTCAAATTCTTGCAAGAGTAAAATCCACCGTATTAGTTGTGCCTTAGCATCCTTCTTTGTAAGAAGTTACTTGAGGGCTATATGATCTGTGAAGATAAGAATAGAAGAACCAATTAAATAAGCACGAAACTTGTCCAAAGCAAATACTACAGCTAGCAATTCTTTTTCAGTGGTGGAGTAGTTCATTTGAGCACTATTTAAGGTTTTACTAGCATAGTAGATGACAAAAGGTTTTCCCTCTCTTCGCTGTCCAAGAATAGCACCTACAACAAAGTCACTAGCATCACACATTATTTCAAAAGGTAAAGTCCAATCAGGTGATTGCATTATGGGTGTTGAAGTAAGCTTGCCAGTCAGCATTTTAAAGGCCTCTTGACAAGATTGTGTCCACTCAAATAGGGCATCTTTAACTAGGAGGGCACATAGTGGTCTAGATATGTTGGAAAAGTTTTGTATGAACCTCCTATAAAAACCATCATGACCAAGGAAAGATCTTAAATCCTTTACTGTCTTAGGTGTGGGAAATTTAGAGATTAATTCAATCTTAGATTGATCAACCTTTATCCCCTTAGAAGAAACAATATGCCCTACGACAATACCAGATGGTACCATGAAATGACATTTTTCTCAATTTAAGACTAATTCCTTCTCCTCACAACAAGTCAATACTCTTTCTAAATTCAATAAGCATGCATCAAATGAAGATCCAAAAATAGTTAAGTCATCCATAAAAACTTCCATGCAATTTTCAATCATATCACTAAAAATGCTCATCATGCAATGTTGAAAAGTGGCAGGTGCATTACACAATCCAAATGGCATTCTACGAAAAGTATAAGTGCCAAAAGGATAAGTGAAAGTGGTTTTATCCTGGTCTTCTAATGCAATTTCAATTTGATAATAACCAGAATAACCATCTAAGAAACAGTAAAAAGGATGACCAGCTACACGCTCAAGAATTTGATCGATAAAAGGGAGTGGGAAATGGTCTTTCCAGGTGGCAGCATTCAATTTTCTATAATCAATGCACATACGCCACCCAGTCGCAAGTTTTGTAGGGACTAACTCTCTTAAGTCATTCTTTACCACAGTGACATCGAACTTTTTAGGAACGATTTTGTAGAGCTTACCCATTTACTATCAGCTATGGGATATATAATTCTCGCATATAATAGTTTTAACACTTCATTCTTCACTACTTCTTTCATAGTGGGGTTAAGCCTACATTGAGGGTCTCTATGAGGACTAGTTCCTTCATCCAAATTCATTCTTCACTATTTCCTTTTAAATCAGCCACGCTCCAACCTAAGGCTGATTTATGTGCATTTAAGGTCCAAATTAATTTCTCACCTTGAGACTCAGACAACTCAGATGAGATAATAACAGGAAAAGTATCACCTAGACCGAGGAAAACATGCTTCAAACCCTTAGGTAGCAGCTTCAATTCAACTTTGGGTGTCTCCACACTTGAGAGAATTTGTTTCTCGCTTCTTTCAGGCAACTCCTTAAACTTCGGTTGCCATACTCGAGTGCCATAATCTTGAGATTTATCAAAAATAGCACAAATATCAATTATATCATATTTATCATTAATATAATCAATCTCATAATTAACAAGAAAATACTCAAGAGGATCAAAATCATGAGCTATAGAAACTCCCCTGTCGATGAGTGACTCGATCATGTATAACTAGTGGTTCTTATCCTAATCTTCAGGTTGTTTTATAACATTGAAAATGTTCACCTCGAGAGTCATATTTCCAAAGGATAGCTTCTTGAGTCCATTCCTGTAATTAATAAGAGCATTTGCAGTAGCAAGGAAAGGTCTACCCAAAATCAAAGGAATTTTAGAGTTAGTGTCAACAGCAGAGGTAGTATCAAGGATTAGGAAATCAACAGGATAATAAAATTTATCAATTTGAATGAGAACATCCTCTACCACACCCCGGGGTACTTTGACTGAACGGTCAACCAAATGTAATACCACAGCAGTTGGTTTTATTTCTCCCAATCCCTGCTGCAAATAAATAGAAAATGGCATTAGATTTACACTAGCTCCTAAATCTAACAAGGCTTATCCAACCTCATGATTTCCAATGCTATATGCAATGGTTGGATAGCCAGGATCCTTTTATTTTGGGGGAATTCTTTGCTCAATTAAAGCACTAACTTGCTCTGTTAGGAATGCTGTTTTCTTTACATGGTGCTTCCTCTTAATGGTACACAAATCCTTAAGAACTTTTGCATAGGTAGGAACTTATTTAATCACATGCAAAAGGGGAAGATTAAGTTTTACTTGCCTTAGGTTCTCTAGGATTTCATTGTTTAGGTCTATATTTTTCTTGTTCGATTTTAAGGCTTGAGGGAATGGTGCCTTAACAGGGCTCTTGGTAACTTCAGGGTCCTTGGGTAACTCGACATCACTACTACCTTGAACCTTTTCCACATCCTCGGATTTGTTCGTTGTTGGGATGTGTAATGTCTTACCACTTCTTGTCATAATGGCATTCACATTTTCCAAATTTGTTTGTGCCATATGTTAACTATAGGGTGTGGACTGAGCTTGAGAAAGGAACTTACCTCGCTCATTCACACTCAAGGAGCCCATCAATTTGGACACTTGGCTCCTTATTTCTTTGTTCTCTTCAACAACTTGTGTAATTAATTCTTCACACCTTTGGTTTATCTTACCCTGTACCTCAATGAAAGCATGTAAAGTGTCTTCTAAAGAACTCCTAGAGGATGAGTGTGCATAATATGGTGCAGGGTATGATCTAGGGGGTTGTCAAGCTGCTGATTTTCAGACTTCTAGCTGAAGTTGGGGTGATTTCGCCATCTCGAATTATAGGTGTTAGAGAAAGGTGCTAGAGGCTTCTTGTACATGCCTAAGGCATTACATTGTTCCTCCCACATCCCTCTCATATCTATGAATGTAGGGCACTCTTAAACGGGATGATCTACCCTGCCACACACAAAACATGGTTCCAAAGATTCGACATGATTAACCACGTGTGTTGGCTTTGAACCTTTAGTCTTTAACGTATCCAACTCCCTAGCGATCATTTCGACCTTAGTTTTTAGGTGATATTCCACCATTACTTGGGTTTCCTATAGGTCGTGACCTATTTGTGCTTTCAGTAGCACTAGGTCCAATCCAAGTATGAGCTTTTTCAGCAAGCTCATTGAGGTATTCTTTAGCCTCATCAGGATCTTTTTGCAGAAATTCACCATTACGCATCATCTCTACAAATTGATGCTCTCTATAGGTAAGTCCCTCATAAAAGTAGCTCACTAAACACCAACTCTCATACCCATGGTGAGGATACATACTTAATAGCTCCTTAAATTTCTCCCAAGACTAATACAAAGTCTCATTATCCTTTTGTGCAAAGGTGGAGATTTACCTTTTTAAAGCATTGGTCTTATGTTGAGGGAAGTATTTATTGAAGACGACCTAAGTAATCTCATTCCATGTCCCAATAGATCATGGTCTCAGCAAGTATAGCCAACTCTTAGCTTTATCCTTCAAAGAGAAAAGAAAAAACTTGAGTCTCACGATATCATCAATTGCATCTTGACTATGAAAAGTTGCAACTACTTCCTCAAACTCCCTAATGTGTACATATGGGTTTTCATTTTCCAAGCTATGAAATGTAAGGAGTAATTGTATCATCCCTGTTTTGAAATCTTGATGGTGAGTGTTGGCTGGAAACATGATGCATGATAGTGTGGCTGTTCGGTTAGGATGCAAGTAATCTTTAAGTGTCCTATCAACATTCTCATTAGGGTTTTCAGCCATGTTAACAAAGTCTTCTAAATTCTCGTCTAGGTGTACACTAGGGTTTGATCTAGGCGAGGTTTCACTAACGGACATGAAAGGAAAGGGTAGCTCTACTTCGGGTCCTTTAATGAATCTACCTCGTGAATCTCTTGGTCTAAGCATACACCAAATGAGTTAAAAAGAAAATAAATAAAACATAACAAATAAAGGAAATAAAAAAAACTTAAAGAAAGGAACAATAGTACCGTCTTGTCTTAGAGTTGACTATCTTCCTTGTATATAAACATGTTTTCCCTGGTAAAGGCGCCAAAAATTTGATTACGCTCAAACTAATATGCAGTTATTATGTATAGTTGAGGTGTCGATCCCACGAGGAAAAGCGATTTACAAAGGAAAAGTGCAAACCTTAACATGAACGATAACAATCAAGTGAGAATATGAATTTTGATAAGGAAGTAATTGTGGGAAAATTGTGTAAATAGATTGAAGAATATAATAATGGAACAACAAGGTTCTGGGAATCCACCCTAGGTTCGTTGCCTTATTCCAATCTTGATTTAGTTTTTTTTATCTCGATTGCAGGTTTAACATCCCAAATAGGCAATCGGCAAATATTCAATCAAAACATATGTAAACCCTAATGTAATTGATATGAATTACTCTTTACTTTTGATTTAAGCACACATGACCTATCCTATAGATTTATCAAGAAACAAAAATATATCTTAATGACAATATCACAGTAATAGACAAACCTAAAAGATAAATCTACCGGACTCAAGCACATCCAAACAATCTTAACATAAGAAGAGCATGACTAGACTTATATCGAGGAGAAAGATATAATCACTAGATTAAGAGAAAATCTTCTAATTAAATTAAAGAGTAAATCATAACAATGTTTTAACAATAAATCCCAACTACAACTGAATCAATAAATGAAAAAAAGAACAACTACACCTAGGGATTCATCCATTCTCCTTGCTTGAAGATAAGTTGGCCATGGAGTTCATGCTTGAACATTTTGATGAAGAGTGTGGCAGCTTTCTTGTATTTTCCAACCTTAATGATGTTCTTCTATCCAACCCTAAGTGATCTGTTTATAATACAAAGGTCCAAGGGCGGTTAGGGTCTAATCAATCAACAAAAATCCTAATTATGAAAACAAAGGTTCGCATGCGCACCGTGGGTCTCACATATGTGGGCCACGGCTCTGTCTGGTCTCGGTTATGGACGGCTTCTGGGCGCCAAGGCCCTACCTGGTCCAGGCCACGGCTCTGCTTGGTGCTGATGCTGGCACATCAGCTTTGGCTGATGCTTTCCTTACTTTTTTGGGCATGGTTCTGAAGGCTGAGGCTTCGACTTCTTCAGGCTGCAACACCCATACTTTAAGACTTGGTTTCTCTTCATTTTGTTCTTCTGTAACCATGCCCTCACTCAAATGTGCATTGAAGCATCGTGCTTTAAGCTATGTTAGCTTTCCATCTCTTTTGAACTCAAAGTACTTGAAAAATGCACTGACATAAGATAATGATCCAAGAATGTCACTTTAGAGTTATTAAGGTATAAAAGTGTAATTCAAACCTCGATCAACCCTAGAATGCTAACAAATAAGTACTGCTACAATACATTTTATGACTCTCATCACCTTCTACAGAAAAAAGCTCAGTTCTAGAATGTTTGCAACTTCCACTTATGTCAAGAAACTTTTTCCCATCACCCAAGCTGTACTGAAGTGGAGGCACTATCCATTGGGTAGAGAATTCATCATTAAAACTAATCACATAAGTCTTAAACATCTGATGGATCAAGTCATTCAAACTCCATAATAACATTACTACCTTAGCAAATTGTTAGGATACTAGTACATTATTGTCTACTAACTTGGCAAGGATAATACAGTAGTTGATGCCTTGTTTAGACAATTTGAAACAAGTATACCTAAAAACTTATGCCCTAAGAATTCTGACCTGCAAAATATGTCAACTCTGACATCTCCTACCTTTGGATTTCTACACCTGTTGTAACAAGAACACCTCATCAATCCTGAGTTGGTTACATTACAACAAGCCTTGCAAAATGGCACTTTAACTGACCTTGATTACAAATTATAGAATGGATTACTATATTACAAAGGGAGATTGAGGATTGACTTTAATTCCCTTCTCAAAACCATAATTATGGAGGAATTTTATTCTACTCCTACTAGAGGACATTCTGGCATCTTGATTTTTTTAATAATCTCGGCTAGTTTCTGTTGGCCTAACGTGAGAACAGATGTCAAGAATTACATCAAAGAGTGTGTGACCTACCGGTATAACAAGTTTCTTACCACTAAACTAGCTAGTTATTACAACAATTACCAATTCCCACCCAACTATGGGAGGATATCACAATGGATTTCATCACTAATTTACCAAGTGCTCAAGGGCACACAATTATCATGGTGGTTGTGGACAAATTATCTAAAGATGTTCATTTTGGTAGATTACCAACACATTTTACTGCTGAAAAAGTGGCAAAGTTATTTGCTGAAATAGTTGTTAAACATCATAGCATCCCTAGATCTATTGTATCAGACAGAGATTCAGTTTTCTTGAGTAACTTTTGGAAAAATGTCTTTCAGGTCAGTGGTATAAAGCTTAAAATGAGCTCAGCTTACCATCCTCAAATATATGGTTAATATGAAGTCATCAACATATGCTTGGAGCAATATCTTAGATAATTTTCTCATGAATAACATATTACATGGTCCAAGTTCTTGCTAAGGGAAGAATACTAGTACAATACCTCATTCGATACTGCAATCAAAATGATTCTCTTCCAAGCCATCTATGGCAGACCCCCTCATACACTCATTCATTACATAAGAGGTTCCTCTCAAATTGAAGCTTTGGATCAAGAACTATCTACCAATGAGGCAATTCTGGCTTAGTTACAAAAGAATTTGGAGATTGCTCAAAACATAATGAAGCACTTTATAGATAATAGAAGAATTGATGTTTCATTCTCTACAAGTGATTGGGTTCTTCTTAAGCTACAATCTTATAGAAAACATTTAGTAGCTTATAGGGTACATCATATGTTAAGCAAGAGATTCTATGGCCCTTTTCAAGTTCTTAAAAAATAGGGCAAGTTGCTAACAAACTAGCACTACCTTAACAAAATGCACCCTATATTCCATGTTTTACTCCTCAGGAAATTCCATGGAGATCCTACTCATATGGTTTCCCCATTACCCCCACTGTCTGTAGGCAATTAAACTGTTATCAGTCCTATGGATTTATTGATCAATGGACTATCCTCATCAACAATAACCTAGTCAAACAAGTTCTGGGGCAATGTCAAGGTTTAGCTCTTGAAGACACATCTTGGGAAAACCTCCAGGATCTCTCTCACCTTTATCCTCACATAAACCTTAAGGAGAATAAGAAAAGCTCCTAAATGGACTAGTGACAACGTCCTCTAAGGCTGATAAGAAAGACAACTAAGAAGTAGTTCATTCTGTTATAGGGTTGTTAGGAGTTAGTTTCTATTACAAGGTTGTTAGGAGTTAGTTACTATAGTTAGTTGATGTTCTTGAGTCTAGCTGTAAATGGATGCTAGATTAACCTCTTGAACTATAAAAAATTCAATGTAATCAATAGTTGAGGCATTAATGAATAAAACTAGTTCTTGTTCTATCTTCAATCTTCTTCTCACTCTCTATTCTTCCCCATTAAGAGTTATCCACTAGCTTACAATTAGTGGAAACCAGAGATTATAAACCATTGCTTTATCAGTCCCCTCTCTCTCTCTCTCACACACACACACATACTCACACACGATCAACTTGTTATCCACCATTATCATCAGCCACTCCCGTCGCCATCAACAATGTTAGTCTCCCTATCAACACCACCATCGTCTTTAGGTCAGCTTTGGGTATGTTTCGATTGTTGTAACTTTTATCTTTAGGTCAACAATTTTGTCCTTTGAAAAATGACAAATGTTTTGTGTTTTCTTCCTAGGAAAATTCATTCACATAAAGAGAGAAGTAAGTCAAGGGATTTTTCTAGTTTTATACCTTCTCAAGTATATCTTGATTTGTTAAGTAACACTTAAAAAATGTTTTAGTTTATTGAGATAAATTGATGTTATTTATACGAGATTGGTCTGACAAGTATTTATAAATATGTCTATGTATGTGTACATATACTTGGTTGTTATGTTAAAAATATATGATGGATCTTAAATAAATTGGATTGGGTTATGTTGAGTTTGCTTTAATTTAAAGTTATTTAAATTTAGGAAATATTAAAAAAAAAAAGAGGATACATGCCAAATTTTAAAGCAAAATTAATAATTACTTTGTTGTATTTTCAAAAAGAAAAAATGAATTTTGTTAATATGAGCAAACCTGTATAACTAAGATTTACTTATTTATTTAAAAAATAAAATTTTATCAATGATTTAGAATTTAAATGGAATAAAGGAAATCCTTAACCTTGTATATTTTTTTTTTATCTGTAAATAAAGCTTGTATAGAATGATAAAAAATGTACAAAAATATCACTGGGCATACCCAAGGGATTTACAATTGAGGCTATACAAAATCAAATGAGGGGAAGCTTATAAAGCAACCAAGATACAAGCTAGAAAGCATCTAAGACACTGGGTATACCCAGGCCAAGCAAAAGAGAAACAAAGTTATCAATGACAAGCACTTAATCAAAAATCATTATTACAAAAGGAGCCTAGTCTCTGGGCAAACAGCATAAACAGTTTTGTAAATAGCAAACTGGATCTTCTTTGTTAGGCTAGAGGGTGCGCAAGAGACTTCTCAAATAGTTTGGCATTTCTGGCCATCCATAGGCTGTAAACAGTACAAGGGAGAGCTAGTCTTTTTGCTATTGCTTGGGAGCCAGAACCTCTCACTTTCAGAGACCACTTTGCTGCACTCTCTATTGTTTTCATTTGCCTTCTGCAGCCTAGCCAGGCTTTGATTGAATCCCAAACTTCCTTGCTGAACTTGCATGAGAAGAACAGGTGCTCTCTACTTTCAGGTTGATCTTGACAAAGGGGACAAAGTTTCTCCACTCCCTCCAGGATGAGTCTGTTATTTGTTAGCAGTCTGTTTTGGATGGCTAGCCAAAGGATGAAGGAGAATTTGGGAGGGCAGTGACCATACCACACTAGAGGTGCCCAGCTGACCTTTCTGCCTTTCAGTCTAAGATTGTTGTATATCTTTTTAATGCTCAGCACATCTTTAATCTTGTATTTTAATCATATATTTAGGGTGACATTTATTTAATTGAGTATGAAGAATTTCTTGAATTAATTGGGTTTTGTTAAAATGTGTGTGTGTATATACATCACTAAGTTTCATTATCTTTATGGAATTAAATTTATTAGTTTTTAGTGAATAAAATAGACTATAAACATAAGTTGATGATTAAACTTTAAAGAGTGACGATTGGCTAATCATGGTGGTACTATGTAGTTTCTAGTTACCCATTATTTCTAAAATTTAAGTTGATGAGAAAATTGGCATATATGCATATACCCATTACCCAAAAAAAAAGGAAAATTATGAAAATGCTTCTTATATGTTATAATTTTTTTTTGATTGTGAGTGTTAATTCCAGAAGTTTCAGTACTAATAAAATTCAATTGACTAATACTTGATCTATTAAACATTTAAAAGTTTAAAATACCTTGATTTAGAACTTGGTGTCCAACTTGTTTTGTATTTAAAGCTATAGATATGTAATATACTGACCTTAGTTGATATTTAACATAGGAAAAAGGATTGAAAGCTTATGGATACCTTCTTAATAGTTTGATTCATTAAGTCTGCTAAAATTTGAGATTTGAACCATTGAGATTAATAGATTGTTTTGGCTTGAGTTAAAAAGCTGATTGGGTTGATTGTGGTTAAATACTAATAGTCAAGTATATGCTTGTTGTTGGTGTTTTTACAAGACCTCTTATTTCCCAATTTATATTTTTCTGCAATGAGAAAGAAATAGGATCCTATGCCCAATTACTTTATTGAATCCCATATTCCCATTTGACGAGTACTCTTATTTACAACTTTACATAGTTATACAATCTGCAATCCTATGCCCATTTTGGTCTCTAATCTATGCATGCTAGATGTTTATGTTTTTATGACTTAAATAGTTTCGCTATTGATCCCTCTTTTTGTTGATGATAGAAATGCTAAAATTAGTTAGTCTCTTTTTGTTGAATTCAATGTATGTAATTTGGTGGTTGAATTATATTTTATATATTGATTAGATTAGGTTGAATTACAATTTATTTACATGTTATTTTGGCATTGGAAAAATTTGGGAAGTTAAGTCCGAAAAATAGGGAAAACTCTGAGGGATTTCTTATAAAAAAAAAACCCTTAATTTTAACCTTAATAGTTTCTACTTCACTTATATATTCTTTGTAAAATTCACCAAGAGATCGAAAGTTTATATATACTCTTTTTAGATTGCTTGTACATGATTATTGAGGGATTTAAATGCTTTTATTTCTTATTTATACGTTTGTAATTAAAGTGCTTGTATTCAAATAATTTGTGGATTGTCCAAAGTGGATAGTTTAGGAAAATTTGATTCATAATGCAATTAGTAATAATATTGTTACTTGTATTTGTAGGAGAAATATGGTCAAGTGATGCGAGAAAAATATGAAGAGGATGAATTCTCACACCCTCTGATTGACCAAAAAGGCATGGTTGACAACATACGGTAGGGGTGAATAAGGGGTAAATCTATAAACCGGGCAATAACATGGACCATTGCAGTATGCTAGTCGACTCATCAAGATGCAGTTTGTACTCCACTACCACCTCCACACATGTTCTAGTGGTGTTAGAGTTGGACGAGGGAGGGTACGCAAAGATATGTACAACAATAGATAGTCAAGGTGTGAAACATGAGCTGGATCATGTGATGGAGCATGTGATGATTCAAATGTATATGTGGATGGGCCTACCATGTTCCTCTTTCGGATTGTCAATTAGTAAGGGGATTCACTAAATGAGAGCTCTTCCAGGTTAAGGTGCATTTCCTACATTTTGGACTTATATCCTTCAAGTATAGAGCAACGAGGATGGGTAATGGTGCCACCATTTGACCTTGAAGGAGGTTGTTGGAGCGATTATCTACCTAAATAAATATGCAAATAACCGTCGGAGTTTTACTTGCAAGTGCACAAGGTCTGTGGTAGCATAGTATGCAAATGCGAGATCATTTCCACAAGGATTGGTGAATTTTGTTTTAGAATTAGTTTCTTCAAGTTTAAAAAGAGAAATAGCAGTTTGATTGTGAGTAAATAACAATAATAGGAACATAGGACTACGATATCCACCCTAATTATACTTTTCCACTAAGTAAAGCTTCAATGCTCTAGCCTTATCATGAATATCTAATGGTTTCCAACCTAAGGGCTTGGTCCACACCTTAGGCTATTGATCTCCCTATGCAACGAGTTAGGCATGGTGTATACTCTAACTCTTTTCTCTCTTAAGGGATTCAGCATAGGTGTATACTGAGTTGTTCCTAAGAGAGCATGAGGGCTATGGAGATTGGCAACCACACGGGACCTAGGGCTTGGTCCGCACCCAGTTTCCCATGTTGATTAACTTGGGAATCTGATGTGGATATCTCTTGTTACTAATGTCGAACCTAGAACTTGGTCATCCAAATTGATTCGACCAACTTATCCATACCACATGCATACGTTGATCAGGCACATACATATGAGGAATGTAAATACAAACAGGTATTAATCAAGTTAAATATTCTAACAAGGCTATAGCAAAGATAATCAATGAATAAACATGTGGAAAAGCATAACTAGGGCTTCAATCGAGCCCTATAGGAGTTTAGTTACACATACTAAGTAAACTAAATATTCTAAACATAATGAAATAAAAATAGAAAACTAAAACCGAAGAAGACTCGGGAGACGAGTCGTCAATTCCTCTCCTAAGCTCTCTACTTAGAATCTAGAATCAAAAGTCTGGTTTATGTGTTTTACAGGGCTATTTATAGGGTCCTCTTGGTGTCCCGAAACCCTAATTCCTTTTTGGAGTCGGAAGGCTTCTTTCCATATCTGTCTCTGCCACCTCTTGAGTGATTGAGCTCGAGCGTATGTGGAATGCGCTCTAGCGGGTGTGCGCTTGAGCCTTCTTCAAGTGCGCTCGATCTCAATGGGGTGCGCTCAAGTGCACTTTGCTGGATGGTAGATCTTGACTTTTGCTTCTAAAAGCTCCAAATTATCATCTTTTTGTCCAAGTCCTATGAAAAACACATAAAACACGAAAATGAAATAGAAACTACAAAAACATATAAATAAAGAGTCTAACAAGTGTAAATTAAGGGGCTTAAATATGACTATTTAAGCACCTATCAGAGGTCAAATCCTTTTTCATTGGTTTAATACGAGATTAACTAGGCAAGGAGATTCAGGTATGAGAAAATGAGAATTTAGATCTCCCTCTCTCGTCTAGGCGTAAGCCTAGCCCTTTATGTTCATGGAAAAATGCCTAAGTTTTAATTTAAGCTACTCTACCACACACTAGCATTCAACACATGTAATTACAATTTATATCAAACAAGAATATAATTTAACAAACGTCACACCTAAGAGGAAAGTTTGCATACTTAGGAGATTTCTAGCCTAACATTCATTGGTTGGACAGTGTTGTCCTCCCAAGGAAAAGTGACATTAACCTAATTGGTTGCATTTCAAACAAAAATTAATGAATTAATTGAGTTTCAGCAAGCAAGAAAGTGAAGAAGGTTTGTCTATGATGAAAGAGGAGGGAGGTATTTATAGGTTTGATCGGGAGACAAAGAAATTAATGAGTAGTTAAATGGGTTGTTGGGGTAGTTACAAAATTGATTTTGCAACATTTTTGTCTTGTAACGTCTTTGTCTTTGTCATTAAGTTATTGTCGGTTGTTTCTATAATGGCTAAGGAACGATTTGTACAATCAATAGGCCGATCAACTCGTTGACTGAGCCAATCAGTCATGGCTTGGGCTGATCGACCCAACTTACCTAGACAAGTTACTTGGTATGGGATTTTCGGGTTTCGATGCAGATTTCATGCTTAGGTACGATTTAAGATATAGTTTGGTTGTTTTTTTTTTTTTTTTGGATTTTAGGCTTTAGTTTGGGTTTGTAATTGGTTCTTTCATAAAAACAAATTTTAGTTTTTTTTCCCAAAATTCAAGCATTTATAGATTGAATTATCATCATCGGGCTCCACATATGGCTCATTTTAAGATTTGGAACAAAGTTGGGTGTTGATTACGCCCAAAGAGTAACGCGGTAGTTGTAGCACGGCTTTGGGGTGTCGATTCCACATGGAGACAAACTAACTACAAGAGAAAGTGAAAACTTTAAAACGAATGATAAAAGTTAAATAAGAAAATCTGAGTTTGAAGTAGTGTGAAATAATTGTGTAAATATAATAGAGAACAACAAGGGTCCGGGAATCCTCCCTAGGTTCATTGCCTTATTCTAATCTTGATTCAGTTGTTTTTATCTCGATTGCAAGTTTCACATCCCAAACAAGCAATCGGCAAATATTCAATTAAAGCACATATATAAACCCTAATGTAATTGTTATGAAATACTCTTTGCTTTCAAGCACACATGATCTATCCTATAGGCTTATCAAGAAATGACAATATATCTTTTATGAAAGTATTACAGTAATAACCTAAAGAATAAGTCTGCCAGACTCAATCATACCCAAACAATCTTGACATAAGAAAAGCAAGACTAGATTTATATTAAGGAGAAAGATACAATCACCGGATTAGAGAAAATCTTATAATTAGATAGCAAAGTAAATCATAACAATGTTTTGACATTAAATCCCTACTACAACTAAATCAAAGAAAGGAAAATAGGAACAACTACACCTAGGGATTCATCTCTTCGCCTTGCTTGAAGATTAGTTGGCCATGGGGCTCGTACTTAATGGTGTTTTCCCCGGCCTCCGGCCTCTCAAAAAGATAATGTTTTTCACAAACCCTAAGTGGTCTATTTATAATCACAAAGTCCAAGGGTGTTTTAGGGTTTAAAAAGTCATTAAAAGCCCTAATTAAGTTGTAACTCAGAGACAGGGTATCGGGGTTGTGCCTAGGTTCAGATTGGGTCAGACCGTGGTTCAGATTGTGCTGATTTCCTCTCCTTCTGTGGGCTGCGACCCAGCTTGGTCCAGGCCACGGCCTGACCTGATGCTTCTTCCTTGCTTTTTTGATGCACTTTCTGGAGGCCGAGGCTTAGATAATTCTAGGCCATATTGCACACTTTATAAACTTGATTTCTCTTCATTTGCCCTTCCGCAACCATGTCTTTACTTCGGTGTGCCTTGAGTATTTGTGCTTCAAACAGCAATAGCTTTTTCTCCTCTTTTGAACTTAAATTACCTGAAAATACACCGAAATAAGTTAATGATCCAAGAATACCACTTTAGAGTTATTAACGTATAAAAGTGCAATTAAGATCTAGATCAACCCTAAAATGCTAACGATTAAGAACTGTTAAGATGCATTTTATGGCTCTCATCACAACCCCCAACTAGCTTATTGCTAGTCCCTAGCAATTCAAGCAAAAATAAGAGATGAATTCTACAGTGAGAATTACAACAAAGTAAAGCAATGTTAGTGTTAAACCAAGAGTAATTCATTTTTGTCTCAAAAATTGCACATAACACATGACACATAGAATCATTAAATTTCACCCAAGTCCAAAAGTAATCTAAACATCAATCTTAAAATTGTTATCGACTCTTAACATCCATCTTCCCATAATCCATTAATCCGAAAACCTGGATGATTTTATGCACAACATTCATGAATACAAGTTTTGGCCTCTAAAATATATTAAATTTCGTGACATCAATCACAAATCAAGCTCCATAGGTTTATTTTTCAAATCACTCTCCACTATTGTAGAAAAGTCGCATTATATTAGATCAATAGGTCTTTAATAAGCTTGTAACGTTAGGTTAAGATAAAGGTTAAGAAAGAATGGGAAGGATTCACAAGTAAAAGAACTCAATCTCTTAGCTTTAAACACAATCACTTTTAAGCACTTGATAACCTTACTTCAACACTCAACCTTTTCAACCTTTTTTGGAGCATTTTTCTCAAATCACCACTTTTCTTTTCTTTCCTTCTTTCTTTGCCATAATTCACTTCTCTTTTCTTTTCTTTTCTTTTCTTTTGTATTTTGGAATAAGACCATTCACCTCCTTTTTCATTTTTCTTTTCTTTTGTATTTTAGCATGTGACCATTCACCTGCTTTTTCATTTTTCTTTTCTTTTCCATAACCCCCAACTTATCTCCTTTAATGTACTTGGGTTATGGTAGTGATATTTTCTCATATTTTCATCCTTACTCCTTTTAAGTACTTCTCAACAAATGTGTATAGCTAAGTTCTTTTAAGAGAAAAGTAAGGATAAAATATTTTCTTAGGCTCATAAAGGTGAGTAAATGGGCTATTTAAAGAAATAAGACTCAAATTTTTTTCAAAAAAAGGGCTCAAATAGGTGACTAGTGGTAAATATATTAATGGTAGGTTTGACAGACTCAAACGGTCCAAAAATGGCCTATATCATATCCTAAGTAATGTGCATTCTAGGAATTCGCCTTAAGTGGTTATCAAGTAAGTTCTAGAGCTTGTTGAGACCGCAAAAATATTCACAAAATAATCACACATAAAGCTTCTCTAAATGTTTAAGACTAATCATACAATCTTACCACAAACTAGAGTCTCAAACCAAATGAAGATTGATACTTAAATTCATTTCAAACCAAAGGAAAATTTAACTTCTTCTAAATGCTATCTACTATCTCAATTAAGTTCATATCATTGATATGTGAATTAACTCTAATGCTAACACAAAACATGCTGAAAACAATAAAAATAAAAGAAAAAAAAAATGACACCAAGTAGTTCAATGAAAAACATGAAAAAATAGGAATATGTTTTCTCTACCCCTAACTTAAAAACTGCATTGACCTCAATGTAAAAGAAAGAGTAAAGGAAACTCCCTTTGTAGTCATAAGTGCACAGAAACTGAAAATTGTGCACCACCATTTGAATTGCTTTGTATATTTGTTCCTGAAAAAGAAAAAAGAAATACGAAGTTAATACTGGAAAATAACAAAATACTAATAATAAACAAGAAAAAGAAATACGAAAAAATAAAAGGATATGTTGTGGGTTGCCTCCCATGAGTGCTAAGTTTTACATCTTCAACCAGACACCCTTATTTCCTCCTAGACAAACATAGGTTGAATGCACCAGCCACTGCTTCACTGCCAAATTCGGTGCTTGTATGCTTTGGAGAGGCCTCGAGGATGTCATTAGTAACATCCACAAATTCTGGCTCGATATATGTTCTTGTGAAGCCATGGGTGAGGGTGGACTCCAATGGATTAAGGTGCTGGACCTTTTTCATGAATGAGTCAATCATGTATGCTTGGTGGCTTTCGTCCACATCCTCTGATTTTTTCGTTGTTGGGATGTGTAATAACTTACCACTTGGTGTCTCAGTGGCATTCACCTCTTTCAAATTCTGTTGCGCCAGGTGCTGACCATGGGATGTGGACTGAGCTTGAGAAGGGAATTTACCTCACTATTCACACTCAAGTAGCTCATTAACTTGCATACTTGGCTCTTTATCTCTTTATTTTCTTCAACAGCCTGCGTAATTAAAGATTTAAGTCTTTGATTAGTCTTACCTTGTGCCTTAATAAAAGCATGTAAAGTGTCTTCTAAAGGACTCCTAGAAGATACAGGTGCATGATATGGTTCAAGATATGGTGCAGGGGGTTGTGAAAGCTGCTGGTTTTCAGACTTCCAGCTGAAATTAGGGTGATTTCGCTATCCCGGATTATAGTTATCAGAGAAGGGTGCCAAAGGCTTCTTGTAAATGC
This sequence comes from Bretschneidera sinensis, assembly GCA_023935145.1. Lineage (NCBI taxonomy): Eukaryota > Viridiplantae > Streptophyta > Magnoliopsida > Brassicales > Akaniaceae > Bretschneidera > Bretschneidera sinensis. Next base: position 124,788,378 of record CM043699.1, read on the forward strand.
CTAAGGCATTACATTGTTCCTCATGCATCCCTCTCATCTCTGCAAATGTGAGACATTCTTGGGCGAGATGATCTATCCCGCCACATACAAAACATGGTTCAAAGGACTTTGCATGATTAGCTACGTGTGTTTACTGTAAGCCCTTAGTCTTTAACACATCTAATTCCCTAGTGAGCATCTCGACCTTAGCCTTTAGGTTATCCTCTTCCCTAAGATGGTAAATTACACCATTATTTGAGTTCCCTATAGGTCATGACCTATTTGTGCATTCATTAGCACTAGGCCCAGTCCAAGTGTGAGATTTTTCAGCAAGCTCATCGAGGTACTCTATGGCCTTATCAGGATCTTTTTCTAAAAATTCACCATTACACATCATCTCTACAAATTGGTGCTCCCTATATTTAAGTCCCTCATAAAAATAGCTCACTAAGCGCCAATTCTCATACCCATGGTGAGGGCACATACTCAACAACTCTTTAAATCTCTCCCAAGACTGATATAAAGTCTCACTATCCTTTTGTGCAAAGGTGGAGATTTGCTTTTTTAAAGCATTGGTCTTATATTGGGGGAAGTACTTATTAAAAAAAAATCGAGTCATCTCTGTCCACGACCCAATAGATTGTGGTCTCAGTGAGTATAGCCAACTCTTAGCTCTATCCTTCAAAGCAAAAGGAAAGAACTTAAGTCTCACAATGTCAGCAGTTGCATCTTGACTATAAAAAGTCGCAACTACTTCCTCAAACTCTCTAATGTGCACATATGGGTTTTCACTTTCCAAACCATGAAATGTAGGGAGTAATTGTATCATCCCTGTTTTAAAATCTAAATGGTGAGTATTGGCTGGAAATATGATGCATGATGGTGTGACTATACGTGTAGAGTGAAGATAATCCTAAAGGGTCCTAGGGTGTTGATCTTCGTGTTCACTCATCTCTTCGGGACTAGATGGGTTGTCAAATAAAGGATTTAGAAAAGAATATAATTATGACTCTAACACAGGCCTACAAGCAAATCTACCCAAAGTGTCTCTATATCGGAGCATGCAAGATCACAAAATAAAAAAAATAAAAAACTATAAAAAGAAAGAATAAAATAAAATAAAATTAATGCAGTAAGCTAAAAGAGATAACAAAGTTACCGCCTTTACAAACTACTGAAAAGAAAAATTATCTACAATTCTTCTACTGTCTTGTCTCAAAGTTGACAATCTTCCTTGTACTTAAGCGCATCTCCCCGGTAACGGCACCAAAATTTGATTACGCCCAAAGAAACACTGTAGTTGTAGCACGACTTTGGGGTGTCGATTCCACAAGGAGACAAATTAACTACAAGAGAAAGTGCAAACCTTAAAATGAACGACAAAAGTTAAATGAGAAAATCTAAGTTTGAAGTAGTGTGAAATAATTGTGTAAATATAATAGAGAACAACAAGGGTCCAGGAATCCTCCCTAGGTTCATTGCCTTATTCTAATCTTGATTCAGTTATTTTTATCTCGATTTCAAGTTTCACATCCCAAACAAGCAATCGGCAAATATTCAATTAAAGCACATATATTATGAAATACTCTTTGCTTTCAAGCACACATGATCTATCCTATAGGTTTATCAAGAAACGATAATATATCTTTTATGACAATATTGCAGTAATGGACAAACTTAAAGAATAAGTCTACTGGACTCAGTCATACCCAAACAATCATGACATAAGAAAAGCAAGACTAGATTTATATCAAGGAGAAAGATACAATCACCGGATTAGAGAAAATCTTATAATTATATAGCAAAGTAAATCATAACAATGTTTTGAAATTAAATCCCTACTACAACTAAATCAAAGAAAGGAAAATAAGAACAACTACACCTAAGGATTCATCCCTTCGCCTTGCTTGGAGATTAGTTAGCCATTGGGGTCGTGCTTGATGGTGTTTTCCCCAGCCTCCAGCCTCTAAAAAAGATGATGTTTTTCACAAACCCTAAATGGTCTATTTATAATCATAAAGCCCAAGGGTGTTTTAGGGTTTAAAAAGTCATTAAAAGCCTTAATTAAGTTGTAACTCAGAGACAGAGTATCGGGGTCACGCCTAGACTCAGATTGGGTCAGGTTGCGACTCAGATTATGCTGATTTCCTCTCCTTCTGTGGGCTGCGGCCCAGCTTGATCCAGGCCGTTGCCTGACCTGATGCTTCTTCCTTGCTCTTTTGATGCACTTTCTAGAGGCCGAGGCTTGGATAATTCTAGGCCGCAGTGCACACTCTATAAACTTGATTTCTCTTCATTTGCCCTTCCGCAACCATGTCTTTACTTCGGTGTGCCTCGAGTCTTTGTGCTTCAAACAACAATAGCTTTTTATATTCTTTTGAACTTAAATTACCTAAAAATGCACCGAAATAAGTTAATGATCCAAGAATACCACTTTAGAGTTATTAACGTATAAAAGTGAAATTAAGATCTAGATTAACCCTAAAATGCTAACGATTAAGAACTATTAAGATGCATTTTATGGCTCTCATCAGGTGTCTACAGTTTTTCCCTTTTGATTGGCTACTCTCTGAGTGAAACTCAAACACTATAAGCGACCACTATTTCACTTTAATTGTTAGAATGGTGGAGTGTTGAGTATGCAATGCAAGAATTAAAATATGATGTTGGGAAAAAATGTGCATCATGGGACCACTCTTGATAGTAGTGCGTACCTAGAGAGATGGAGTTGGCTTCCGTCCTTTGAACGATGCCTGCTTTGAGGGCTTAAACACCACTAGGGATTCTTAGTGTAACCTCCACTGGGGATGCGATACTTAGACTAGTAAAATGGTTTTAGCGTTTAACCTCCACTAGGGATACGATACTTGGACATTTTTTCAGGGATACTGGTTCAAGAATTCGCTGGAGATTTCTAACATATTCTTAGTCTAACCTTCATTAAGAATGCGATACTGAAACTAAGATAGAAAAACATAGTTCAACCTCCACTCAAGGATACCAATACTCAGACCAAATGAGTTTAACCTCCACTCGAGATACCGATACTTGAAGCAAGATTAGGAATTTGAAAGTTTTGTCTATCTTCCACTCAAGAATATTGATACTTGGATGAAATAAGAAATTATGGCCTAACCTCCACTTAAGGATACTGATAGTCGGAATGAACGAGTTCAACCTCTACAGGAGATACCGATACTTGAACCAAGATTAGGATTTTAAAAGTTTTGTCCAACCTTCACCAACGGGAGACCAATACTTGGAAAAAAAACTAAGGTCCAATCTTTACATGGGATACCGATACTCGGACTAGAATGGTTCAACCTCCACTCTAAGATACCAATAATTTAACCAAAATTGGTGTTTTGTCTAACATCCACTCAAGGGATACCAATATTTGGACAAAATGAGAAACTATATTCTGACCTCCACTTAGGATACCAATACTCGAACTTGACTGGTTCAACCTCCACTTAGGATTTTGCTTTTTAAACCAAAATTAGAAATTGAGGTGCTTTGTCCAAACTCCATTTAGGGATACCAAAACTTGGACAAAATGGGAAACTAAGGCTTGACCTCAACATGGGATACCGATACTCAAAATAGACTAGTTCAACCTCCACTCAGGATATCGATACTTGAACCAAAATTGGTGTTTTGTCTAACCTCCACTCTAGGGATACCGATACTTAGACAACACAAGAAATTATAGTTTAACCTCTATTCGGGATACTGAAACTTGAACCAAAATTAGTGTGTTGCCCAACCTTCACTCAAGAGATACCGATATGTGAACAAAATGAAAAATTACAGTCCAATTTCCATTTGAGATACCGATACTCAAACTACACTGGCTCAACCTCCACTCAAGAGATACTAATACTTGAACTAAAATTGGTATTTTGTCTAACCTCCACTCAAAGGATACAAATACTTGGACAAAATGATAAATTACAGTGTGACCTCCTCTCAAGATACTGATACTTAGACTTGACTGGTTTAACCTAACATCAAGGGATAGCAATACTTGAACCAAAATTGGTATTTTATCCAACCTCTACTAAAGGAATGCCAATACTTGTACAAAATAAGAAACTAAGATCTGATCTCTATAAGGGATACTGATACTCGGATTAAATGGGTTCAATATCCACTCGGGATACTAATACTTGAACTGATATTAGAAACTGAAGTGCTTTGTCCAACCTACACTTAAGGATAACAATACTTGGAGAAAACGGGAAACTAAGGTCCGACCTCCACATGAGAAACCTATACTCGGACTAAACTGGTTTAACCTCCACAGAGGATATCGATACTTGAACCAAGATTGGAATTGATGGTATGGTGGTTAGTTTGCCTGTATTATGGATGTGGGTATGAACTGTTTGAAGGTGACTTTTGACTCTTTATAGAGAGGGTCATATCCATTATTTTGAGACGTTGGGAGCCACATGGGGGCTAAATCTATTGTCCAAGGGCATCGATGGCTAAAATTGTATAATGAGGTCTATATCTATCATTATGAGACGTTGGGACCTACATGGGGGCTAAACATATTTATAACGTGTCTATGGTTATTACTGTATGTCGGAGGCAATATCTGTCATTTTGAGTCTTGGGGGTTGCACAGAGGTTAGATCAGTTTTCCCAAGGGATCTATTGCTATAGCTGATATGGGCTACATCCGTCATTTTGAGACTGGTGGGCTGTATAGAGGCTAGATCCATGTTCCCAAGGGATATATGGCTATAACTGCATGACATGGGCTATATCCATCATTTTTAGACTTTGGGTTTACATAGGGGCTAGATTCATTTTCCCAAATAATTTATGGCTATTTTAGGCTCTTATGTGGCTGTTATGCGACTGTTTATAGATTGGTCAAATGTGACAACAGAATTAATTAACTGGGGGGATTTTGTTTTGAATCGTGGTTGAATTTTGACAGAGTGTTGTCTTGATTGCTCCTTGGCTTAGTAAAAAAATAAGATCCCCAACCATTGGAAGCAAGATGCCCCAGAATGTTGCACGTGATTGCGAATTGTTTGTCTTACAATTGTCTGTCTTTACAAATTGCCTCTACAAGCAGTTTTTGGAACCCATTTCTCTTCTTAGACTACCTATCGCTAGCTAAGCTAATATCTAAGCTAACAGTATGATCCCAAATTGATCTTTCCTAGATGGGTAATCTAAAAAGATAACAAGAAAACAGCAAAGAAACAAACAAAAGCAAGTTAGCCTCACTTAAGAAGTCTAGGTAGCCTTAAGCATGGGTTTTAAGATCTTTTTCATTTCAATTTGTTTAAAAGAGTTTTGAAAACATTTGTTTTCTTGAAATGCATGCATGACTCATCTATAGATCAAAAGTCGATACAGTAAATCTACCGGTATAGATATGTAGTAAAAATTTTAAAATTTTCTATACCAATAAACTTAATCCTGTGAATTTCTCTATGACTATATTAGAATGATAATCCATCTCCATACAAGGTTAGAGATTTATACTTGTATGAAGATTTCAGTTGAAAATTCAGTGTAGAGTTTACGAGCCGTTCAAGCATCTAGCCTCTAAGGATACCCACACGACTAACCAAGATCAATGATCTCCTTCTTCGGAATGTTGAGCACCGCGCAAATAGAAGGATTAGGGCTGGCTGAAAATTCTTGGAGTGCTAGTTCTGAAAAGTTTGGCTCTTGAGGAAGAGGGAGAGAGAGTTTAAAATCTGATTTCAATTTCATAACAATTGTGTTAATAAAACCTTTATAAAGCCTTTACTCCAAAAAGCTCTAGGATTTCTAGAATTGCAATTAAACCTCTAGTTTAATTAATTCTTAAAAATCAATCCATTAGCTTATTAGTTTTCTTTAATCTTGCAATTTCTCAATTGTGTATAACATTTTAGGTTCAATATTAAGTTAGTAGTAGGTCGCAACTTTTACGTAACAATTGGATCTCATTCAATTAATTAAAACTCCTTCTAATTTTAATTTGAATAAAAACTTTAATTCTCACACTAATTAAGAATTATTTACTATTAATTCTTAAGGGGTTTTACTGTCATGATTGACACCTAGTAGTATGTCATGACTGCCAAGACAATATGAATAAATGTGAACCTTTCCGTTGTCACTTACCATACAATTCAATCATTTCAACATGCAATGTCTTTGATTAAACCTAAGGCATGAATTTACTATCAAGCATTAATTATGTAATCATATGCATCTAGATCTCAAATCGATAACTTAAATGGTGAAATTAGAATTTTTTTTCTAGTTTTCACCCCACATTGGCAAAGGAATTTCCAAGCTATGACGTAGTCAGATCAAATAAGACATTCTCTCTCTTTTACTGAGAGTGATGGATCCTTTACTGTACATTTACATAACTCTATGTATAAGTTGTCATACCCAATTACTACCTTTTTGTGACCCATGATGAGAATCACATTTAGGTAGTATCAAAGCATGATGATCTATACACAAGATATTTATGGTGCCTCAAGTCCATAGATTATTTGTAAAACTATAACATAAGAATTCCTATTGACTGCCAGTAAAATGTCCATTAGGAATTGTTTAGTCAAGTCATTTTGGTGTACCTGTTCTCTAACAAACACTTACATAACTTGTTTTAGTGTCTTATACACTAGTGACTGTGAGATCAATCACCCTCAACTCCTTGGGGGAACATAGTATGTACTAATCTATCAGGATTCAATAATGCATTTCTTAGTGATCCTATGATTAGGATCATTTAAGACTAAAGCTTGAGGAAATACATCTCACTAGCATAATCTCATCATGATGCTTATTTCCATTCCTCTTACTCTATAGGTTTTATCATGTAATATACATATAGTGATTTGTAATGAATATGATAAATAGAATAAATGCCATTAATAATTGTTTATTATCAATAAATGAATAAGATTAATTACAAGTAATGTGTCCATTACATCAAATGAAATTGGCTTATAGGGCATATTATTATCAATCACCTACTTTAACAAAAGCTAATCACCCATATATCTCATGCCTATCTTCTCAAAATGGCGATCCAACTGTTGCTGGGAAATCGCCATAGTTAGTGGATCCACTGTGTTGTCTATGAATGAAATTCTTTCTACCTTTGCATCGCCTCTTCCAATGATTTCTCTAATAAAATGGAATCATCGCAAAATTTGCTTGACTTCTGATTATATTTTTGTCCCTTTTCTTGCGCAATAACACCATTGTTATCACAATACAAATTAACTAGATTGACAATGTCTGAAACCACTCTTAGTTCAGTAATGAACTTCCTTATCCAAACAGCCTCCTTTGCAACTTCTGATGCAGTAATGTATTCGGCCTCTATGGTTGAATCCGTAGTAGTTTCTTTCTTGGAACTCTTCCATCTCACTAGTCCACCATTTAAGGTGAACACATATCCAAAGATTGATTTACCATCATCATTTTTAGATTGGAAACTAGAGTCTTAGAAGCCCTCAAGTTACAAATCTAATCCTCCATATATGAGAAATAAAATTTTGGTTCTTTTTAAGAACTTAAGAATGTTTTTCATAGCTATCAAATTACTCTCACCAGACTAGACTGAAACCTGCTTGTAACACTTAGAGTGTATGCGATATCAGGCCTCATTGATAACATAACATACATGATGGAACCAATTATCAATGCATGTATCCTATTCATGCACTACTTCTACTATGGAGTCTAGAACCACTCTTAGTTCAATAATGAACTTTCTTATCCAAAAAACCTCCATTGTAGCTTCTCATACAACAATTATTCAACCTTTGTAATCGAATCTGCATTTGTTTCTTGCTTAGAAATCTTCCAACTCATTGTTCCACCATTTAAGGTGAACACAAATCTAGAGAATGATTTACTGTCAGCTTTGTGAGATTGGAAACTAGAGTGTGATGCCTTCAAGTTTTAAATCTCCTGCTCCATATATACGAAAAAATATCTTTGGTTCGTCTTAAGAACTTAAGAATATTTTTTTATAGATATCTAGTGACTCTCACCCGGATTGGATTGAAATCTACTCATAACACTTATAGCATATGCAACATCATATCTCATACATAATATAGCATACATGATGGAACCAATGGCTGATGCATATGGTATCCTATTCATGAGTACCCTCTCCTTTGAAGTCTTTGGGGACATCTCCTTAGAGAGAGAAATTCCATGACATATTGACAAGAATCCATTTTTATAATTTCCCATGCTAAAATTTTTTAGCACTTTACCTATGTATGTGGATTGGGACAAACCTAGCATCATTCTAGATCTATTTCTATAGACATTTTTCCCAAAGAAAAAATGATTATTCTCTAAAATCCATCAATGAGAAGTTATTTGATAGCTAAATCTTGACTGATTGTAATATACCTACATCATTCCCAATGACAAGTATGTTATCACTGTACAACACAAAAAATGTTACAGCACTCCCACTGAACTTCTTATACACACATGGTTCATCTTTGTTTTTGATATAATCAAACGTTTTAATTGTCTCATTGAAATGAATGTTCTAACTTTTAGAAGCTTGCTTTAATCTATAAATGAATATTTGAAGCTTGCATATGATAAGTGCTTAAATATTCATATTTAAGCCCCTTAATTTACAGTTGTTAAGCTATTTATTTATGTATTTTAGTATATTCTACTTCATTTTTGTGTTTTATGTGCTTTTTATAGGTTTCTGAAGATAAGATAGCATTTTGGAGCTCTAAGGAAGAAAACTGAAGATCTAGAACTAACTAAGTGTGCTCGAGCGCAAGCCATCTGTGATCGAGTGCACAAGCACTCGTGCGCACACCTAGAAGGCTCGAGCGCACCCTTGCGCTCGAGCACAAGAGCATGTGATTGAGCGCACATACACAAAGAGGCGGCAAAGCCAGTTTTGGAAAGATGTCTCCGGGTCTTGTTTTGGAAATTAGGGTTTCGAGGTGTCCTTAGAACCCTATATATAGGCTTTTAAAACGCAGAAACGATACTTTTTTAATTTTGCTTTGAGTTGTAAGCTTTGGAGAGGAAGTGACGACCCTTCTCCACAGTATTCTTCAGGTTTTATCTTTCTACTTAGTTTAGTTTATAATGTTTGGCTTAAACAACATGCGTAACTAACTTCTTAATAGGGCTCGATTGAAGCCCTAGTTATGCCTTTCTATAGATAAGTATTGTTGCCTTTGCAAATAGCCATGTTATGATGCTTTAATTGATTAATGCTTGTTTTATTGAATTCCTCATATGTGTTTGTCTGATCAACGTATACATGTGGTATGGATTAGTTAGTTAGATCAATTTGGATAACCAATTCCTGGCTCTGACAATAGTAACAAAACAAATCCAATCCGGATTTTTGGGTAAATCAACGTGGGAAACCGGGAGTACACAACATGCCCTAGGTCTTATGTGGTTTTCGATTTCCATAGACCTTATGCTCTCTCTTAAGGAACAACTTTGTGTACACCATGTTGAATCCCTTAAGAGAGAAAAAAGTTAAAGTATACACCATGCCTAACTTGTTGCTTTGGGAGATCAATAGTTTAAAGAGCGGACCAAGCCCTTAGGTTGACAACCATTAGGTATTCATGGTAGGGCTAGAGCATTGGCACATTACTTGTTGGGAAAGTATGATTAGTGATGGATATCAAAGCCCTATGTTCTTATCATTATCAATCTAAACTCAATATTTATTTCTATCATTTTATATTGTGAAACTGATTCTAAAACGAAATTCACCAATCCCTGTGGAGATGATCTCGCATTTGCACACTATGCTGCTGTTGACCTTGTGCACTTGCAAGTAAAACTGTTCGATTATTTACTTATTAATTTAGGTATATTATCGCATAACAAGTTTTTGGTGCTGTTTTCGGGGACTGCACTAAATTTCTTTCTAGAATTATTTTCATTTAGTTTAGTCATTTTTAGTTTATTTTATTATGTTTTATTTTTATCAAAAATCTAAAAATTTTAAGTTTCTGTTTGTCACTTTTATTTTGTTTCATCAAAAATCTAATCTATCTTCTTTTCGTTTTCTATTTTAGGCATTGCAGCAGAAGCTCTCTGAGACACTGCGCTCAAGCGAGATACCTTGTGCAATCGAGCGCACTTGAGACAAAGGCTACCTGAGCAACAGTGCTAAACTGCTGCACTGAAGCGGTTTTTACTGATTCATACAAGGGCTTCGATCCAGGCATCCCACCTTCTTTCCCCTCGATACAAAGCTTGAACTGACCATTTGATGAAGGCTTAGAGACAACTCTGAAGAGGCAGAAAAAGAATTCGAGGAAGAAGCATCAATGATGGAACAGCTAGAAAACCAACAACCACTTGAGCGAAGATCGATGAAGAAATCCTTCATCCCAAGGAACATAGACCAGTAATCTTGCATTGCTTATCAACCAGAGGCAGACGACAATTATTACATCTCTACAGATACTCAGTGTATTGACTCACTTTAAGGGTACACCTACCGAAGATCCACACTTGCACCTTCGGGAATTCTTCGATCTCTGCAAGTTCCAGCACATCCAGGGCCTAGACCAAGAAGGAATTAGGTAAATTCTTTTCCCTTTTTCCTTAAAAGATAATGGTAAACTGTGGTACAATTCATTGCCTGAAGTTTCTATCCATACTTGGGAGGAGTTGGCTAGCAAGTTCCTAAGAAAGTTTTTCCCAGCCCAAAAGACGAGGCAAATGAGGAAAGAGATTCAGTCTTTCTAACAAAAGGATGGAGACCTGTTCTTTGAGGCATGGTGACATTTCAACGAGCTGCTATTAAAATGCCCACATCATAATCTACGTCAGGATGAACTAGTACAAGCTTTCTATGAAGGTTTAAGTGATACTAATAAAAGTATTGTGGATTCAGGTTGTGGAGGAGTGCTGATGGAGAAAAACAGCGAAGAAGCCATGGAGCTATTCGAGACCTTAAGTGAGCACACCCAGCAATTCTCCTCTAAAGGTAGACATGGATCCAAGAGCAAAGGTATGTATGAGGTAACCCTAAATGGAGGATCCTTTACCCAAATAGCTACTGTGGAGAGGAAACTAGATCTGCTTGTTAAAGCCATGACTGCTCAGAATGCCTCACCTAATCCACCAGCTACAGCACTCCAAATATGTGCTATATGTTCTCAATTTGATTATAATATTGAGATATGTCATTTATATTCATTTACAGATCCAGAGCAAGCAAATTATGTGGGACCAAACAACTATAAGCCAAAGAACAACCCATATGCAAACACTTACAATCCTGGATGGCGAAACCACCCCAACTTCTCTTGGAGCAACAATTAGAATGCCCTGAACCTTCAAGGGCAGCAAAGGAACTCCCAACAAGCAGCCCACTCAGTTCCTGAATCCAAGAAAAGTGACCTAGAAAGTCTTATGAGGCAATTGGCTATTCAACAACAACGGTTAATGACCTCAGAAGATCAGTTCATGACAGATGAAAGGCAATTTCAGATTGAGATGAGACAAACCACTGCAAAACATGAACAAGCCATTCAGAGACTTGATTACGCCCAAAACATAACACAGTTATTGTAGTATAGTTTTGGGGTGTCGATTCCACAGGGAAACAAGTTAATTACGAAAGAAGGTGTAAACTTTAACACTAATGATAATGATTAGATGAGAGAATATGAGTTTTGATAATGCAATATTGTGTAAAAGAATTGTGCGAATATAACGAAGAATATAAATAAGAAATAACAAGGTTCCGAGAATCCTCCTTAGGTTCGTTCCCTATTTTCACTCTTGATTCAAACCTTAAGCATATATTTATAGCCCACGAGGGAGAGATGTCTTTGCATAGCCTTAATTTGAGTCTGAATTAGAGTCCAGAAGCATGTGCGCGCTGCTGGCTTTGTTTGAGCGTGCGCCTGGGCACTGGAAAGTGATGGCTTGAACGTGCAGGTGGGTCTAGCAGCATGTGCCCGCTGCTGTCCAGGTGTGCGCCTAGGCGCTGGAAAGTGAAGGCTGCAGCACTGTTGGGTGAAGGGTGCAATGCTGGTTGGCGAGGGGCGCAGCACTGATGGGCCAGGGGCGCAGCGCTGGGCTTCGAGGGGTGAGGCGCTGGGCTTCGAGGGGTGAGGCGCTGGGCTTCCAGAGGTGAGGCGCTGGGCTTCCAAGGGTGAGGCGCTGGGCTTCCAGGGGTGAGGCGCTCGGTTTCCAGGGGTGAGGCACTGGGCTTCTAGGGGTGAGGCGCTGGGCTTTGAGGGGTGAGGCGCTGGGCTTCCAGAGGTGAGGCGCTGGGCTTCCAGGGGCAACGCGCTGGGCTTTGTTCTGGAGGCCTGAACTGTTTCCGCTAAAACTGCCATAACTTTCACTAGAAAAATTCTTTTTCCGAACCGTAAAATTCTCCAGAAAATAGACTTCCGGATATTTCTAAGAATATATGGCTCATCTCCTAGTTCTTCCTACATCAATACAGTTTAATCTGCAAAGATGATTGATCTGTACGGGAAATTCTGGCAATTTAGTGAAACTCCTTCAGCTTGTATGCAGAAGTGCACACACTAGTGTGCCTACCCTTAACTTGTTCCAAAGTGATGCACACACTTGTGTGCAGTCTTTTAACTCAATGTACTTTATTGCTCCAGCCTTGGTTTAGACTTTTAATCATCTTTAAATCATTTTTGGAAATGTCTAAACCTTGGACAAAAACGAGCACCGACACCCAAGATCTTTTGGCGCTTTAAACATGGATCGCTTTATCATCTCTTTTGTACTCAAAACACCTGAAAATGCATCGAATTAGGTCAATGATTTATGAATAACACTTTAGAGTTATCAACATGTAAAAGTGCGATTACGACCGAGATTAACCCTAAAGTGTTAACAATTAAGTATTGTTTAGATGCATTTTATGACTCTCATCACAACCCCCAACTAGCTATTACTAGTCCCTAGCAATTCAAGCGAAAGACATGAAATGAGTTCTTTATTTAGAAATTAATGCAAAATACAACAATGCTAGTGTTAACCAAGAGTGATTCAAAAATCTTTGTCTCAAAAATCATGCGTAACATATAGCATATAGAATCATTAAATTTCACTCAAATCCAAAAATAATTCAAACATCAATCTTAAAATCGTTATTGACTCTTAATATCCGTCTTACCACAATCCATTAATCTGAACATCCGGATGATTTTATGCACAATATTCATGAATACAAGTCTTGGCCTCTAAAAAAAATAAATCGCGTGACATCAATCACAAAAACAAGCTCCATAAGCCTACATTTCAAACCACTCTCCACTATTGTAGAAAAATCACATTACATTGGATCAATAGGTCTTTAATAAGCTTGTAACGTTCGGTTAAGGTAAAGGCTAAGAAAGAATGGGAAGAATTCACAAGTAAAAGAACTTAATCTCTTAGTGTTGTGAGTTTTAATTTACTCGCAAGCGCACGAGCCGTTTGCAATATAGTGTTGTGCAAGTGCGAGGTCGAATCCATAGGGAATTGCGTTGTGAAAATATAATTTAATCTAAACTAACTCTATTTTAACCTAGTTCCGTATTTTGAATGATAATTTGCAAAACAAATTAAAACTAAATTAAATTGATTTAAAAACTAATAATTAAAAACATTAAGGTTTCCGAATCCACCCCACCAAAGTTAAGCATATATGTTCTAAAAATATAGCCTATCAAAAGATTCCATGAATTCAACTATAAGACAAAAAACAAAGAATATCCCAATTAAACCAAAAGCGTCCAATGTATCCGCTCTCAACAAATCACAAAGGAAATCCAATTTAATCGAAAAGCATTCAATGTATCCATCAGATGAAACACAAGGAATATCCAACAGACAATTTAAACTCAATCAATTATAAGATTAACTCAAATAATTGACAGAACATTTATACTAAAAATTGTCAGATTTGTACAAGCAAATCTGAACTACTACACCAAACAACGGCGGAGCTTCATCTTCGACCTTAGCCGAAGAGTCTAGCCACTCATAACTATAAAACTATAATAAAAAGTGCTAAACATATAAACTAAAACAACTAAATATAAAGAAATAAATAAACAACTTTATATGGGAGAAATTCCACTTGCTGATGGGCGGCGCTTCCCCTCGTGGTAGCAATGCCTTCGGGATCCACCAGAATGCTAGCGGACGTCCACCGGTAAACACCAAAGTGGCTCAGGAATTGTACACTGAATGATGAAGCCAGATGGTGTTTATATAGGGGAAGACCCGGAGCAATATGGGTTGCAGATTCGATGTGGGATACTGCCCGTGTGCGCTCGATCGCAGTGTGGTGCGATCGATCGCAGGTACGATTGATCGCATGTCTTGTGCGCACGATCTCATGTGCGCTCGATTGCATGTCTGCTACGATCGATCACAGATGCACTGAACTTCAAATATTTTGATGTGAGATGTTGACCATGCGCTCGTTCGTAGGCAGGTGCGCTCGAGCGCAGGTGCGCTCGATCGCACATCTCGTGCGATCGATCACAATGTCTCCAGAAGCTTCACATCTCCTGAAATGCTTTATTTTCTCCACAAACCTGTAAAAATACACAAAACGCAAGAAAAACGTAAAATAAAGTGAAATACTACTAACTAAGAGCATAACAAATATAAGTTAAGGGTCTAAAATATGCAATATTTAAGACTCATCAAATACCCCCAAACTTATATTTTGCTAGTCCCTTAGCAAAACAAAATAAAAGACTCAATGAAAAACAAAGAACATAAAGATAAAGTCACCACTCATGGTATCCAAAAATTTAAGGAGCACACATCACCATGATATTCATTCATAAGCAAGCTTAAAAAGGTAAACCCATCTTCGCAATGAATAGAAATGTTAAAATTTAATTACTTACAAAAGGCAGGATAAGGCATCACAAGCTTGAATCAGTGTAAGGTGAATTAGCATATAAAAATGAAGCTTCCAAGTAACTCTAATGTGTAAGGTCTCCATGTCTCAAGATTCACCAAATTTCCCATCAAAATGAACGAAAAAGGTATAGTATTTTTTTTTTTTAATAAGGCACGGCTATGTTTAGTTCCCTTAAGCTTTCTAATTGACCCATGTAGCGAGTGTTGAGTCAATGACTCCCAAACCAGATGGTTTTAGGGCATTAGGTGTACAGACACCCCTAAGAACTTACTAACTCGAGTCAAAAAGGCTACGAAAATAAACCAGCCTTAATACTACCAAGCAAAATTCCACCTTTTGACTTGAACACTCACTGCTTACTGAGGCAAGAGGTCCAGTTACTCAGCAAAAAGTTTATTGATAATGAAATTTTTTTTTATGCTTTTCTATGCCCAAGAGTTCATCCAACAAGTCATCCAGTTTCAGTTAAGATAAGGAAAAATACACATTAAAATCACGTGTCATACCTCACATAATTTGTGCTAATGTGCTCGTGTTATATTGGATCAAACATGTGAATTCTCAAATGCCTAAGGTACGTAACTAAATTTTAAAATTTATCACCAGATCATGTGTTCAAAATGTTAAGCTCACCAATGACATCACATCACAGAAAATGTTTAGATCAACTAAAATTTCACGATAACATGAGCATGCATTTATCTCTATGATGAAAAGACAACAAATTAGGACAAAGTGTGTGATGTGTCTCCCATAACCCCAAACTTAAATTACACATTGACCCCAATGTGTGACTAATATGGAAAGAGCTGACCTGAGATATGGAGAACTATCTGGACTGGTATGGCTCATAGTATACCCCCAAACTTGAACTGAAGTATGCTTTGTCCCTGAAAAATAAAAACTGGAAAACAAAAAATACTGGAAACAAACATTAATCATAAAAATGTGAAATAATAAATAAACAAAAGAAAAGATAAGCTGTGGGGTGCCTCCCATGAACGCTAAGTTTAACGTCTTCAGCCAGACTCTCCCTATAATACTACACTCAATCTGAGTAACTAGGATCCTCCAACAGTATCGTCTCAATGTCCGGACTCCTCAACTCTAAGAATGGTTTTAACCTCTATCCATTTACCTTGAAAGTATTACCATTCTTAGGATCCTCAATCTTGATGGCCCCATGAGGAAAAACCGATCGAATAATGAATGGGCCAGACCATCGGGATTTGAGCTTGCCTGGAAAAAGATGCAGGCGCGAATTATAAAGAAGAACTTTCTGACCCGGCTCAAAAGCTCGTCTCAAAATGTTTTGGTCATGAGTCTTCTTCATTTGTGCTTTGTATGATCGGGCACATTCATATGCATCATTGCGCAGCTCCTCCAATTCATTGAGTTGGAGCTTTCGTTGTGAGCCAGCCTTGGAAAGATTGAAATTTAGTTGCTTGACAGCCCAATACGCACGATGCTCTAATTCAACCGGAAGGTGACATGCCTTTCCGTATACAATGCGATAGGGAGACATACCAATTGGCGTTTTAAAGGCTGTCCGATATGCCCACAGTGCATCCGTCAATCACAGAGACCAATCCTTTCTATTAGGGTTCACAGTCTTTTCCAAAATTTGTTTGATCTCGCGATTTGAAATTTCCACTTGACCACTCGTCTGTGGGTGATATGGGGTGGCAACTTTGTGCGTGATACAATACTTCTTCATCAACTGCTCAAAGATCTTGTTGCAAAAGTGCCTACCTCCATCACTTATGATTGCTCGAGGCATACCAAAACGAGCAAAAATAGTGTCTTTCAAGAACTGGACCACAACTCTGTGGTCATTGGTCTTGCACGCAACGGCCTCCACCCACTTGGACAGATAGTCCACAGCAACTAGAATGTATAAGTAGCCAAAGGAGTTTGGGAATGGTCCCATTAAATCAATGCCCCACACATCAAAAATCTCAACAATCAGAATAGGGTTGAGGGGCATTATATTTCTCCTAGAAAGACTCCCTAGCTTTTGGCAACGCTCACAAGATATACAGTAGGTGTGAGAGTCCCGGAACAGGGTAGGCCAATAAAATCCACACTGCAAAATCTTTGCACCGGTCTTTTTAGCACTAAAATGGCCTCCACATGCATGATCATGACAAAAGGCGATGACATTAGATTGGTCATGCTCAGGAATACACCGTCTAATGATCTGATCAAGACAATACTTGAACAGGTAAGGATCGTCCCAGAAAAAGTGTTTTACCATGGCAAAAAATTTTGATTTATCTTGCCTCCCCCAATGCAAGGGCATGTGTCCGGTGACAAGATAGTTCACTATGTCAGCAAACCATGGTGCGGGACTGTGAGCAATGTGCATCAATTGCTCATCAGGAAAGGTCTCAGAAATGGGAGTAGCAGCCTCACTGAATTCCACAATCAATCTAGACAAATGGTCTGCCACCACATTTTCCGAACCTTTCTTATCCCGAATCTCAATGTCGAACTCTTGAAGTAGCCAGATCCATCAGATAAGACGAGATTTAGCATCTTTTTTAGAGAAAAGATACTTCAATGCAGCATGGTCCAAGTAGATAATGACTTTAGATCCTAACAAGTAGGATCTGAACTTGTCTAATGCAAAAACGACTGCAAGCAACTCCTTCTCAGTGGTAGAGTAATTGAGTTGTGCGTCGTTTAGAGTTCAACTTGCATAATAGATAGCATGGGGAAGTTTATCAACACATTGCCCCAAAACAACTCCAACAGCATAGTCTGATGCATCACACATAATCTCAAAAGGCACATCCCAGTTAGGTGGCTGAATAATGGGTGTGGACGTCAGAATCTTCTTCAGATCCCCAAATGCTCTCTTACAATCCTCATCAAATAGAAATGGGGCATCTTTTAGCAACAACTTGCACAAGGGCCTGGTGATCTTGCTGAAATTCTGGATAAATTGCCTATAGAAACCTGCATGGCCCAGAAAAGATCGAACCTCTTTCATCATACGTGGGGGTGGAAGGCTGGAAATCAAATCCACCTTCGCTTTGTCAACCTCAATCCCTTGATGAGATACGATATGCCCCAGTACAATTCCTTGCTTTACCATAAAATGGCACTTCTCCCAATTAAGCACCAGGTTCTTCTCCTTGCACCGTACCAAAACAAAAGAGAGACGGTGCAGGCACTCCTCAAATGTTGAACCGAAGATGAAGAAGTCGTCCATGAAAATCTCCAAGAACCGCTCTACAATGTCAGAGAATATACTGACCATGCACCGTTGAAAAGTGGCAGGTGCATTGCATAACCCAAAGGGCATGCGACGGTAGGCGAAGGTCCCAAAAGGACAGGTAAATGTCGTCTTCTCCTGATCTTCGGGGTCCACAGGGACCTGGTTATATCCAGAATAACCATCCAAAAAGCAATAATACTCGTGCCCAGCCAAACGCTCCACCATCTGATCAATAAATGGAAGTGGAAAGTGATCCTTCCTTGTGGCAATGTTCAGCTTACGGTAGTCTATACACACTCTCCACCCAGACTGCACATGAGTTGGCACCAACTCGTCGTCCTTATTCTTTACTACCGTTAATCCAGCTCGCTTGGGCACGACATGAATGGGGCTCACCCATTTGCTATCAGAGATGGGATAAATGATCCCTGCATCTAACAGCTTAATAACCTCTGCCCTCACAACCTCTTGCATAGCAGAGTTGAGCCTTCTTTGCGGCTCCCTCGATGGCTTAGTATCTTCCTCCAAATGTATCCTGTGCATTACTACCGAGGGGCTGATTCCCTTAATATCCTCAATGGTCCAGCCGATAGCTTCCTTGTGCTCTCTTAAAACATCTAATAATTTCTCCTCTTGAGCCTCTCCCAAATCTGTAGCTATTATCATAGGCAAACAGTATGCTGGACCCAGGAACTTATACTTAAGATTATCTGGTAAAGGCTTAAGTTCCTTCTTTTGAGGTTCTGGTGACACCTTCTCCTCCTCCTCCTTGCTTTCTTGAGGATCAGACTCCAAAATGGCATTTACTTCCTCGAGTAACTTATCTAAACCCAAGTCCTCTCCAAAGTGAGCAAAGCATGCCTCCATGGGATCCTCAATGCTTGATTCATCCACAGTATCCTCAAGAATCTCCTCTATCAAGCATACATCTCTCACTTCCTCATATTCCAGTGGTTGCCTAGTGATATCAAAAATGTTCAACTCTACTGTCATATTTCCGAAGGAGATCTTCATCACCCTTGTCCTACAATTGATTAGGGCGTTAGCCGTGGCTGAGAATGATCGCCCTAGAATCACCAGTATTTGAATCCCTACATTTTGAACCGGCTCTGTGTCAAGCACAATAAAATCTACGGGGAAATAGAACTTATCCACTTTTATCAAAACGTCCTCAACTATCCCCCGTGGTCTTTTCACTAACCTGTCAGCCAATTGAAGCGTTGTGGATGTGGGCTTCAATTCTTCTAACCCCAACTGCACATAGACTGAGTAGGGTAGAAGATTTACACTTGCCCCTAGATCCAAAAGGGCCCTCTCAATATGGCTGACTCCTATCGTGCAAGAGATGGTAGGACACCCCGGGTCCTTATACTTGATGGGTAGCTTGCACTGAAGGATTGAACTGACCTGCTCGGTCAAAAATACCTTCTTTGGGACATTCATCCTCTTCTTGATAGTGACCAAGTCCTTTGAAAACTTGGCATATAATGGCACTTGATGGATGGCATCCAAAAATGGGATATTGATTTGGACTTGCTTGAATACCTCCAGAATTTCCTCATACTTCCATCCTTTCTTGGGCGCCTGTAATCTCTCGGCGTAGGGCGCTTTAGGTACAAATGACCTATGAGGGTCTTTCTCAATAGGTGTGGCTGTAGATGGCTCAGCATCTCTCTTCTCTGTGTTGCCACTCCCTTGCCCTTGCTGCATAGCAGGGCTCTCTTCCACTCGATTGTCCACTTGTCTCCCAGACCTCAGTGTGACAATCGACTGTACTTGTTTCTCCCCGTGCGTAGGAGTTGATGAACTCTCAACCATAAATTGTCCTTTCGGGTTGGGCATGGGTTGACTGGGGAACTTTCTCTTCTCTCTCTCACCCAAGTGACTTGCAATTTGCCCTATTTGACTCTCCAGCTTGGCAATTTCTTGAGTGTTTACCACTATTGCACTCCTCACATCACTCGTATTTTGGCTAGTCGCCTTCATGAACTCCTTAAGGGTGTCCTCTAGTGACTGTGAAACTGGTGCTGGTGTTTGAGTGGGTGTGTGGTAAGCAGGTGAAGGTGCTGGATGGGCAGAATGACCATGATTAGGAATTTGTGGGGCAAATCCGGGAGGATATTGATTTTGAGCATGATAAGGGGCTCCTCCCTGATTCAATGGTTGGTTCTGCCTCCATGAAAAATTTGGGTGGTTCTGCCACGCTGGATTGTACATCTCGGAGTACGATCCATTTGACTGCCTTCGAAAATCATTGAAAGCATTTACTTGTTCCATAGGATACTCGGCACAAGCCGGCATTGATGGGCAATTCTGTGCTAGATGCATGGGACTAGCACAGATGGAACAGCTTTCAACATTGAATGTGTTGGCCGCATTGATGGATTGGCTCACAGTGAGAGCGTCAATCTTCTTAGTGAGGGCATTTAACTTTATCCTCAAATCAGCATCCTCCCTGACCTCATAGATGCCTCCCCTCTTAGGAGCACGAATGGACTTATCTCGACAGCTTGAAAAATCCCACTACTGTGAGTTGTCGGACAACTTTTCCAATGCCATGTATGCTTCGTCTCCTGTCAGACTCAAGAATGCCCCCCTATTCATAGACTCGATCATGCTACGGTTGGGTTGAGTCAACCCTTGGTAAAAGAATTGAACGAGTCTCCACTTCTCATATCCATGTGGAGGGCATCTGATCAGTAACTCTTTAAAGCGCTCCTAGCTTTCAGAGAACTTTTCATCCTCGTCCTGAGTGAAAGAGCTAATCTCCTTTCGGCACTCATTCACTCTAGACATTGGGAAAAACTTATGATAAAATTTGCTAAGCAGGTTTTCCCAAGATGTAATAGACCCGGACGTGTTGGAGTCCAACCACGCCCTAGCTCTATCGTGAAGGGAGAAAGGGAAGAGTCAAAGATGGACTGACTCCTCAGAGAAGTTCTGGAATTTGAATGTAGCACAAATGTCTTTGAACTTTTTCACATGACTATAAGGATTTTCAAGATCTAAGCCATGGAATGAGGGTAAGAGTTGGATAACATGTGGCTTCAAATCAAAGTGTGTGGCATTGGTTGGTGGCAACACTATGCAGGAAGATGAGTTAGTCGCAACGGGTGCGAACAAATCCCTAAGGGATGTAGTGGAGTCCACGTTCCAAGCTCTAGGTTGCTCTACATGTTCAAGATGATTAAAATTTTCTCCCATCTCAACAGTCTCTCTCTCAACTAGTGCTCTTTTCTGCCTCCTAAGAGTTCTTTCTAAGTCGGGATCTAAATGTGTCAAATCTAAGTTCAAGGATCTCCGACCAAGCATACAGCAACAGAATAAAGCAAACACAAAACTCAAATTTTTTTTTTTTTTTTTAAAATTGATAACTAACTAGTAGAAAAATAAAATCAATTCAGACAAAAAATTTTCACAAACCAAACAATTCCCCGGCAACGGCGCCAAAAACTTGTTGTGAGTTTTAATTTACTCGCAAGTGCACGAGTTGTTTGCAATATAGTGTTGTGCAAGTGCGAGGTCGAATCCATAGGGAATTGCGTTGTGAAAATATAATTTAATCTAAACTAACTCTATTTTAACCTAGTTCTGTATTTTGAATGATAATTTACAAAACAAATTAAAACTAAATTAAATTGATTTAAAAACTAACAATTAAAAACACTAAGGTTTCCGAATTCACCCCACCAAAGTTAAGCATATATGTTCTAAAAATATAGCCTATCAAAAGATTCCATGAATCCAACTATAAGACAAAAAACAAAGAATATCCCAATTAAACCAAAAGCGTCCAATGTATCCGCTCTCAACAAATCACAAAGGAAATCCAATTTAATCAAAAAGCATTCAATGTATCCATTAGATGAAACACAAGGAATATCCAACAGACAATTTAAACTCAATCAATTATAAGATTAACTCAAATAATTGACATAACATTTATACTAAAAATTGTCAGATTTGTACAAGCAAATCTAAACTATTACGCCAAACAACGGCGGAGCTTCATCTTCGACCTTAGCCGAAGAGTCTAGCCACTCATAACTATAAAACTATAATAAAAAGTGCTAAACATTTAAACTAAAACAACTAAATATAAAGAAATAAATAAACAACTTTACATGGGAGAAATTCCACTCGCTGACAGGCGGCGCTTCCCCTCGTGGTAGTAATGCCTTCGGGATCCACTAGAATGCTGGCGGACGTCCACCGGTAAACACCAAAGTGGCTCAGGAATTGTACCTTGAATGATGAGGCCAGATGGTGTTTATATAGGGGAAGACCTGGAGCAATATGGGTTGTAGATTCGATGTGGGATACTGCCCGTGTGCGCTCGATCGCAGTGTGGTGTGATAGACGCTTAAATATACATATTTAAGCCCCCTTATTTACACTTGTTAGATCCTTTATTACGTTAATTTGGTATCTTTTACTCCATTTGTGTGTTTTACATGTTTTTATAGGGTCTTGGAGAAAAAGAAGCAGTTTTGGCACTTTAAGGAAGAAATCTAGAAGCCCTGAAGCACTTTCTGGACAAAGTGCGATCGAGCGCACATGCAATGCGATCGAGCGTACATACGATCATGCGCACACTTGTAGGATCGAGTGCACACTGCGATCGAGTGCAAGGACACATGCGATCGAGCGCAAATGTACAGGCATGAATAGTAAACTGTAGAACCCTATTTTGGAAATAACCTTATTTTGGAAATAACTTTATTTTGGAAATAAAGGAGTTTTGTGTTTTAAGAAAGTTTAGAAACTCATGAGTCTATTAGGACTTCTCAAGGACCTATAAATACACTTGTAAACTCACACACAAAAAGACACCCTTAGATAGAAAACACTTTTCTCTTTTTCTTTAGCTTGGAGAAGGAGACCGTGGAGCAGAATTGACGCCTCTTCTCTCGGGTTTCTTCTTTCCTTTTTATTTTATTATGTGTAATTAAATTCTTAGTAGGGCTTGGTTGAAGCCCTAATTATGTTTACTCAATAAATTTAGTATTGGCGCCTTTGCGATATTTATGTTGTGTTGCTTAAACTTGATTAATACCTGCTTTTACTTAAATTCCTCATATGTATATGTCTGATCAATATGTGCATGTGGTATGGACTTGTTAGTTAGATCAATTTGGATGACCGAGTCCTGGGTCTAACATTAGTAACAAGGGATATCTTATCCGGATACCCGGGTTAATCAACATGGGAAACTGGAAGTAGATACCATGCCCTAGGTCTCATGTGGTTGTCAATTTCCATAGTACTTATGTTTTCTTAAGGAACAACTCAAGCAGATACCATGCTGAATCCCTTAAGGAAGAAAAGAGTTAGAGTAGATACCATGCCTAACTCGTTGTTTAGGGAAATCAATAGCTTAAGGAGTAGATACCATGCCCTTAGGTTGGCAACCAGTAGGTATACATGGCATGAGTAAAGTATTGACATACTGTTATATTGTGGTAGCATAATTAGTGGTGGATATCAAGTCCCTACGCCTTTATCTTTAGTATTTTATCTTTATCAAAATCAACTCTTTTATTATTTTTATCTTTTTATTACTGCGAAACTAATTCTAAAGTTAAATTTACCAATCCCTGTGGAGATGATCTTGCATTCGCACACTATACTACATTGTTGACCTTGTGCACTTGCAAGTAAAACAAGTGCGATTATTTACTTATTTATTTAAGTGGATAAACGCACAACAAGTTTTTGGCGCCGTTGCCGAGGATTGTGCTAAATTTCTTTTTGGAATTATTTTCGTTAGTTTTTTTTTTATTATTATTTTAATTTATTCTATTTTATTCTGTTCTGTTTTATTTTTATTTTTATCAAAAATCAGATTTATTCCTTCTTTTTCTGTTTTTGTTTAGGTGTGCAGTGGAGGAGTTTCTGTCCTCATTGCGATTGAGCGCACTACTTGGTGCGATCGATCGCAAGCCCAGTGCGATCGAGCGCAGTTCAGAGTGCGCTCGAGCGCAAAAGGTCCAGAGAGTACCCGAGCAGCAGTACTAAAACTGCTGCACTAAAGCTTTTCAACTAATTCATTCAAAGGGAGAAGCACCAATGACAGAAGCTCAATATACTTGTCTAGATGCTATGGAGAGGAAGCTAGATATGCTCATATATGCCATGACTAGTCAAAACATATCACCTAGTCCGCAAGGCAAACCACTCCAGGTATGTGCTATATGTTCTCGTTTTGATCACACTACTAACACTTGCCCTTTGTATTCATATGCAGATCAAGAGCAAGCAAATTATGAGGGACCGCACAATGCATATACAAATACCTACAATCCTGGATGGAAGCACCACCCCAACCTCTCATGGAGCAATAATCACAATGCTTTAAATGTTCAAGGACAACACCAATACTTCCAACCAGCAGCCCAACCAGTGCCGGAATCAGAAAATAGTAACCTAGAGAGTCTTATGAGGCAACTGATGACTTCACAAGAACAGTTCATGATTGAGCAACGACAAATCAATACCAAACATGAGCAAGCTATTCATATATTGGAAGTACAAATGGGGGAATTGGCTAAGGAGCTAAGTGAACAAAAGCAAGGTGTTGTTAAACAAGTCTTTCATGACCATCATATTGATCCCTTGGAGACCACCTTCACCCATTATTTCAAAGGATCAGATATTGAGCCAAAATCAGAAGATGTTACTAAAGACCTCATTGAAACTATGCACCTTCTAGAAGCCTTTCCAAAACATCCAAGTAAGTACACCGATCAATTTGACCATCATGTGCCTACTAATATTATTTTCCCTTCTATTGTACAGGCACCTAACTTGGAATTCAAGCAGTTGTCAGAGCACTTACCATATGCTTATATGGGACAGAATAAGACATTTCCTATGCTAGCTGCTGCCACTCGTAGTTTTGGGGAAAAATAAGGCTTGGTCCAGCTGAAGACGTTAAACTTAGCGCTCATGGGAGGCACCCCACAGCTTATCCTTTTATTTTTATTATTTTACGTATTTATTATTATTTATTTATTTTAATTACTTCTTGTTTTCCCGTATTACGTTAGTTTTTCTTTTTTAGGGACAATGTGTGCATCCGTTCAAGTTTGGGGGTACACTATGAGCCATGCCGACCTAGCTAGTTCTCCATCTACCAGGTCAGCTCTTTCCTTGTTATTCACACATTGGGGACAATGTGTAATTTAAGTTTGGGGGTATGGGAGACACATTCACACATTGCACTATGTCCTACATTTTTAGTTCTGTTGCTATTTTCATAGATAAATGCATGATCATTCTGTCCAATAAACTTTTTTTTGTGATCTAAACAAAATGTTATGATTCGACTTCATCAGTGAGCTTAACACTTTGAACATATAGGCCAATAAACAAGTTCTGAACCTAGATCACTGCCCTTTTGGCATTTAAGAATTCACAAGTTTAACTTGAACTATCACAAGCACATTAACACATAGCTGTGTGGGGTATGACATGATATTTGGATTGGTATGTTTCTTTTGCTTGACTGTGAACTAGATGACCTATTAGATTGACATTTTGGCATATAAAAATAGAAAAGATTGATTCGTGCTCAAAAAGAAAAAAATGCTCCTAATGATCAATAAAAACAAATCTTCCGCTGAGTAACTGGCCCTCTTGCCTCAGTAAGCATTGAGTGTCACGTCAAAAGGTGGAAAATCTTAAGTGATCATTAAAAAGGAATTTTTTACTGAGTAACTGGCCCTCTTGCCTCAGTAAGCATTGAGTGTCACGTCAAAAGGTGGAAAATTCTAAATGGTAGCATAAAAATCAGTTAGCTTCGTAGCCTTGTTGACTCGAGCCAGTAAGTCCTTAGGGGTGTCTTTACACCTAATGCCCTAAAACCATCTGGTTTGGGAGTCATTGGCTAAACACTCGTTACACGAGTCAACAAGAAAGCTTAAGGGAACTAACCTGGCAAAAATCTCTCAAATAAAAGACTATGCCATATTTGTTGACTCTAATAGGAAGTTTGGTGAATCTTGAGTCATCGAAACACTACCTATTTGAATATCTTGGAAACTCAATCTTTTATGTGCTAATCACCACACACCGAAGTCAAACTCGTGATATCTTAGAATACCTAGTGAATATGATTTACGTTCAACACTCTTATTCATTGCAGATATATGTTTACACTTGTTAAGCTTGCTCATGAATGCGCATCATTGTTTTGTGTAAAATTTAGATTTTTTTATTGACACTATGAACATTGGATTTATCTATATTTCTGTTTTAGTTTTTAATTTAGTATTGCTAAGGGACTAGCAATATATAAGTTTGGGGGTGTGATAGACGCTTAAATATATATATTTAAGCCCCCTTATTTACACTTGTTAGATCCTTTATTACGTTAATTTGGTATCTTTTACTCAATTTGTGTGTTTTACATGTTTTTATAGGGTCTTGGAGAAAAAGAAGCAGTTTTGGCACTTTAAGGAAGAAATCTAGAAGCCCTGAAGCACTTTCTGGACAAAGTGCGATCGAGCGCACATGCAATGCGATCGAGCGCACATACGATCGTGCGCACACTTGTAGGATCGAGCGCACACTATGATCGAGAGCAAGGACACATGCGATCGAGTGCAAATGTACAGGCATGAATAGTAAACTGCAGAACCCTATTTTGGAAATAACCTTATTTTGGAAATAACTCTATTTTGGAAATAAAGGAGTTTTGTGTTTTAGGAAAGTTTAGAAACTCATGAGTCTATTAGGACTTCTCAAGGACCAAAAATACACTTGTAAACTCACACACAAAAAGACACCCTTAGGTAGAAAACACTTTTCTCTTTTTCTTTAGCTTGGAGAAGGAGACCGTGGAGCAGAATTGACGCCTCTTCTCTCGGGTTTCTTCTTTCCTTTTTATTTTATTATGTGTAATTAAATTCTTAGTAGGGCTTGGTTGAAGCCCTAATTATGTTTACTCAATAAATTTAGTATTGGCGCCTTTGCGATATTTATGTTGTGTTGCTTAAACTTGATTAATACCTGCTTTTATTTAAATTCCTCATATGTATATATCGGATCAATATGTGCATGTGGTATGGACTTGTTAGTTAGATCAATTTGGATGACCGAGTCCTGGGTCTAACATTAGTAACAAGGGATATCTTATTCGGATACCCGGGTTAATCAACATGGGAAACTGGGAGTAGATACCATGCCCTAGGTCTCATGTGGTTGTCGATTTCCATAGTACTTATGTTTTCTTAAGGAATAACTCAAGCAGATACCATGCTGAATCCCTTAAGGAAGAAAAGAGTTAGAGTAGATACCATGCCTAACTCGTTGCTTAGGGAAATCAATAGCTTAAGGAGTAGATACCATGCCCTTAGGTTGGCAACCAGTAGGTATACATGGCATGAGTAAAGTATTGGCATACTGTTATATTGTGGTAGCATAATTAGTGGTGGATATCAAGTCCCTACGCCTTTATCTTTAGTATTTTATCTTTATCAAAATCAACTCTTTTATTATTTTTATCTTTTTATTACTGCGAAACTAATTCTAAAGTTAAATTTACCAATCCCTGTGGAGATGATCTTGCATTCGCACACTATACTACATTGTTGACCTTGTGAACTTGCAAGTAAAACAAGTGCGATTATTTACTTATTTATTTAAGTGGATAAACGCACAACATGGTGCGATCGATCGCAGGTACGATCGATCGCATGTCTTGTGCGCACGATCTCATGTGCGTTCGATCGCATGTCTGCTACGATCGATCGCAGATGCACTGAACTTCAAATATTTCAATGTGGGATGTTGACCATGTGCTCGTTCGTAGGCAGGTGCGCTCGAACGCAGATGCGCTCGATCGCACATCTCGTGCGATCGATCGCAATGTCTCCAGAAGCTTCACATCTCCTGAAATGCTTTATTTTCTCCACAAACTTGTAAAAATACACAAAACGCAAGAAAAACGTAAAATAAAGTGAAATACTACTAACTAAGAGCATAACAAATATAAGTTAAGGGTCTAAAATATGTAATATTTAAGACTCATCACTTAGTTTTGAACATAGCTCTTTAAGCACTGGATAACCTTACTTCAATACCCAACTCTTCAAACCATTTTTATTTATTTTTTATTTTATATATTTTTTTCTTTTCGAGGATTTTTTTCTCAACAAATCACCATTTGTTTTTCTTTTCTTTTGTATTTTGGCATAAAAGACCATTCAGCTCCTTTTTCATTTCTTTCTTTTCCACAACCCCCAACTTATCTCCTTTAATGTACTTGGGTTGTGGTAGTGATATTTTTTCATATTTCCACCCTTACTCATTTTAAGTGCTTCTCACAACATGTGTATAGTAAAATTCTTTTTAAGAGAGAGGCAGGGATAAAATATTCTCTTTAGGCTTATAAGGGTAAGTGAATGAGTTTTTGAAAGAAACCAGGCTCAACTTCGTTTTCAAGAAAAAGGCTCAAATAGGTGACTAGTGATATATATCGCAAGGGTAGGTTTGAAAGGCTCAAACGGTTCAAAAATGGCCTATATCATATCCTAAGTAATGTGCATTCTAGGAATTCGTCTCAAGTGGTTATCAAGTAAGTTCTAGAGCTTGTCGAGACCGCAAAAATATTCACAAAATAATCACACATAAAACTTTTCTAAGTGCTTACGATTAATCATACAGTCTTACCACAAGCTAGAGTCTCTAACCAAATCAAGATTGATACTTAAATTAATTTCAAACCGAAGCAAGATTTAATTTCTTCTAAGTGCTATATGCTATCTCAATTAAGGTCATATCATTGACATGTGAATAACTCCAAGGCTAACACAAAGCATGCTAAAAAGAAACTTTTTTTTAAAAAAATTATCCTAACAAACAAAAAGTAGGAAAGTGACACCAAGCAGTTCAATGGAAAAAGGAAATAAATGTGTTTCCTCCACCCCCAACCTAAACATTGCATTGACCGCAATGTAAAAGAAAAAGGAAAAGAAACTCCCTTTGTTAGCCAAAAGTGCACAGAAGCTAAAAATTGTGCACCACCATTTGAATTGCTTCGCATATTTGTCCCTGAAAAAGAAACACGAAAGTAAAACTGGAAAACAACAAAATACTAATAATAAACACGAAAAGAATTATGAAAAGAAAAAAAAATAAATAAAAAGGATATGCTTTGGGGTGCCTCCCATGAGCGCTAAGTTTTACGTCTTCAGCCAGACGATGCACCACTCTCACTGATGGCCTCATTGTGGTGCTGAAAATGAGGCTCCAAACTCAATGGCCTCAGTGTTAATATTTTGGCAAGGAATACTTAAAGTCCACCACATATGGCTCAAGTGTTCTTGGTGTTGCCCATTTATAATCAACAGTAGGGTATTTGATTCCCGCATCCATGTGACTTCTCTCAAGCAACTTCTAAAAGCATGGTTGCCCAGATTTCTTAATAAATCCCTGTGACTTATCACAAATATCAATAACGTTAACAGCATGGGGATAAATTGAAGAATCATTGAACTCGAAATTATTAGGAAGGAATTCCAAAGAGTTAGAATTATCTTCAATGTTCTCATCCTCTAAATTAAGCTTATCAATCATATAAGTATTGAAACACTCATCCTCTTCAATTGGCTGCCTTGAGATTCGGAAAACATTTACCTCTAAAGTCCTATTTCCAAATGATAATGTCATTAGGCCATTCCTACAATTAATGAGGGCATTAGCAGTGGTAAGGAATGGTCTTCCAAGTATCAAAGGAATTTTGGACTCTGTATTTACCATAGAAACAGTATCTAAAACTAAGAAGTCAACAGGATAATATAAATTATCAATTTGTAACAAAATATCTTCTACAATACCTCTTGGTTTTCTTATCGATCTATCCGCTAGTTGAAGTACCACGGAGGTTGGTTTAATCTCACCTAAACCGAGTTGCAAGTACATGGAGTATGGCATGAGGTTCATGCTAGCTCCCAAATCTAGCAATGCTTGGCCACAAGATTTGTTTCCAATTTGGCAAGCCACTGTTGGACAGCCCAGATCTTTATATTTGGGCGGTGTCGTGCTATCAATTACCGCACTTGCTTGCTCCGTTAATAATGCAATCTTCTTAACATTGTGCCTCCTCTTGAGTGTGCATAAATCCTTGATGACTTTAGCATAATTGTGAATCTGTTTTATAACATGAAGAAGAGGGAGGTTAATCTTAACATGCTGAAGTTGTTCAAGAATCTCACATTTTAGTGTTGAATTTCTCTCCTTAGGTTTAAGGAGAGCTTGAGGGAAAGGCACCGGTGGAGAATAATCATCATAGGCCTCTTGTTCCTTGGGCGCTTTATAAGTGTTGTTCACAGTATTAGGAATCAAGTGTGGTGGTAGTGTGGGTCCATCAATTTTCTTACCGCTGCAGGTGATTATGGCGTTAACCTCTTTAATATTTTGATTTTTCGGATCAAAGGTTTGTGCCATTTGTTGTCCCCTTGGATTTTGTTACGATTGCGAAGGGAACCGACCTTGCTCTTGAATTGTCAAGAAACTAGTCAACTTGGTGAGTTGACTTTTTATCTCCTTTTGCTCATCTTTGATCCCTTTTTGCTCTTCTAGCACCCGTTGATTTATCTTGCCTTGTTCTTCCACACTCTTGGCATGTACTTGCAGAAATGACTTAAACATATCTTCCAAAGGTAAAGATTGTTGTGGTGCATTAGATGAGGTTGCTTCTGGTTGCCATTGGGTACTAGAGTGGGGATGAGGTTGTATATCGGATCTCCAACGGGTGCTAGTTTGGGCTGGGGGTTGTGTATCGGGTCTCCAATTAAAATTTGGGTGATTCTTCCAACCGGGATTATAGGTGTTAGAATAGGGTGAGTATGGTTTGCTAGAGGATATACCTAAAGCATTACACTCTCCTTTCATCTCAAAATAGGTTGGACAATCCCTAGGCACATGATCTAACCCATTACACATGAAACAAGGCTCACGGGACTCTACCCTAGCAACTGGTTCGGGGGCTCTAGCATCCTTGGCTCTTAAGACTTCAATTTCCTTAGTTAGGGCCTCTAAACGGGCTTTAAGGCTATCCTCTTCCTTAAGTTGGTAGATTCCAGCGGGTTGATTTCTCCTAGTACTTTCCATGGCACTCGGTCCTGTCTAAGTGTGGGCTTTTTTTGATAGGTCATCTAGGAAATCTATGGCTTGATCGGGATCTTTTTAAAGAAAATCCCTATTACACATCATTTCTATGAATTGTCTCTCCCTACTTAGGAGTCCATCATAGAAATAGCTGACTACCTGCCAACTTTCATACCCATGGTGTGGACAAGAATTTAAAAGGTCCTTGAAACGTTCCCAAACTTGATATAAGGTTTCACTCTCCTTTTGTGCAAAGTTTGAGATTTGTCTCTTAAGGTTGTTGGTCTTATGGGTTGGGAAGTGTTTTTGGAAGAAAACTTGGGTCATCTCATCCCAACTACCAATAGACCTAGGCCTTAATGAGTACAACCAAGTCTTGGCTTTTTCTTTAAGTGAAAAAGGGAAAAACCGGAGTCTGACAGTGTCCACCATATCAGCCCTATTTTGGAAGGTTGCTACTACTTCCTCGAATTCCCTAATATGGATGTAGGGGCTTTCATTCTCAAACCCATGGAAAGTTGGTAGCAATTGTATCATGCCCGGCTTAAACTCAGCTTATGGGGCATTAGGGGAGAACATGATACAAGAGGGTGTGGCCGTTTGGCTAGGGTGCAAATAGTCTTTAAGTGTCCTAGCAACATTTTCATTGTGATTGTCGGCCATGTTATCAAAATCCTCTAAATTCTCGGATGGGGGTGCACTATGGTATGATCTAGGCGAGGTTTCACTAACGGACGTGGAAGGAGAGGGTGACTCTAATTCGGGTCCTCTAATGAATCTGCCTCGCGAATCTCTCGGTTTAAGCATGCACCAATTAATTTAGAGGGGAAATAAAATATGTAAAACAGAATAATAAATAATTAAAAAATAAATAAATAAAATAGAATAATAAATAAATAAATAAAACAGAATAATAAACAAATAAATAAAACAGAATAATAAAAGAAAATTAAAAAAAATAAAAGTAAAGGAACAATATTACGGTATTTACAAAGTGCTGAAAGGAAAAATATTTACGATTTTTTTTAATATATATTTTTTTTACTTAAAGTTGACAAGCTTCCTTGTACTTAAGCGAGTTTCCCGGGCAACGGTGCCAAAATTTGATTACGCCCAAAACATAACGCAGTTATTGTAGTATAGTTTTGGGGTGTCGATTCCACAGGGAAACAAGTTAATTACGAAAGAGGGTGTAAACTTTAACACTAACGATAATGATTAGATGAGAGAATATGAGTTTTGATAATGCAATATTGTGTAAAAGAATTGTGCGAATATAATGAAGAATATAAATAAGAAATAACAAGGTTCCGGGAATCCTCCTTAGATTCGTTCCCTATTTCCACTCTTGATTCAAATTTTTATCTTGATTGCAAGTTTCACATCCTAAACAGGCAATCAGAAAGTATTCAATCAAGCACATTTATATCTCTAATATAATTGCTACAAATTACTCTTTGATTTCAATTCAAGCACACACGATTTATCTTTTAGATTAGCAAGAAATGACAATATATTGCAATAATGATATCACAGTAATGGCCGATCTATAAGATAAATATACCGAAATCAATTACATCCAAACAACTTGACATAAGAAGAGCTTGACTAGACTTATATGGAGTAGAAGGATGCAATCACCGGATTGAGAGAAACTAAAAGAAGAAGAATATAGAATACAGCTATCACATGAACTCAAATCCTTCTTAATTAATCAAAGAGTAAATCATAGACAAATTTTTAACAATAAGTCCATACAAATGAATCAAAAACAGGAAATAAGGAACAATAAAACCCTAACGATTCATCCCTTTCCCTTGTTTGATGATTAGTTAGCCATGAAACTCAAGGTGGAAAAACAATATAGATGTTCTCCCCTTGATTTCTTGGCCATGGAGCTCAAGGTAGAAGAACAATGTGGATGTTCTCTCCTTGATTTCCAACTAACGAAAACTTAAACAGAATGCTAAAAACTTCTCTAATTTGTATCTACCAAAAAACTGTCTTTTTTTCTCTTCGAGCTCGCCCCCGGCTGCAAACCTTAAGCATATATTTATAGCCCACGAGGGAGAGATGTCTTTGCACAGCCTTAATTTGAGTCTGAATTAGAGTCCAGAAGCATGTGCGCACTACTGACTTTGTCTGAGCGTGCGCCTGGGCACTGGAAAGTGATGGCTTGAACGTGCAGGTGGGTCCAGCAGCATGTGCATGCTGCTGGCTTTGTTTGAGCGTGCACCTAGGCGCTGGAAAGTGAAGGCTGCAGCGCTGTTGGGCGAGGGGCGCAGCGCTGGTTGGCGAGGGGCGCAACGCTGATGGGCTAGGGGCGCAGTGCTGGGCTTTGAGGGGTGAGGCGCTGGGCTTCCAGGGGTGAGACGTTGGGCTTCCAGGGGTAAGGCGCTGGGCTTCCAGGGGTGAGGCGCTGGGCTTTGAGGGGTGAGGCGCTGGGTTTCCAGGGGCGAGGCGCTGGGCTTCCAGGGGCGAGGCGCTGGGCTTTGTTCTGGAGGCCTGAACTATTTCTGCTAAAACTGCCATAACTTTCACTAGAAAAATCCTTTTTCTAAACCGTAAAATTCTCCAGAAAATAGACTTCCGTATCTTTCTAAACATATATGGCTCATCTCCTGGTTCTTCCTACATCAATACAGTTTAATCTACAAAGATGATTGATCTGTACGGGAAATTCTGGCAATTTAGTGAAACTCCTTCAACTTGTATGCAGAAGTGCGCACACTAGTGTGCCTACCCTTAACTTGTTCCAAAGTGATGCACACACTTGTGTACAGTCTTTTAACTCAATTTACTTTATTGCTCCAACCTTGGTTTAGACTTTTAATCATCTTTAAATTATTTTTGAAAATGTCTAAACCTTGGACAAAAACGAGCACCGACACCCAAGATCTTTTGGCGCTTTAAACATGGATCGCTTTATCATCTCTTTTGTACTCAAAGCGCCTGAAAATGCATCGAATTAAGTCAATGATTTATGAATAACACTTTAGAGTTATCAACATGTAAAAGTGCGATTACGACCGAGATTAACCCTAAAGTGTTAACAATTAAGTATTGTTTAGATGCATTTTATGACTCTCATCAAGACTAGAGGTACAAATGGGGCAATTAGCTAAGGAACTGACTGAAAGAAAGCAAGGTGAACTTCTAGCCCAACCATTACCTAATCCAAGAGGACATCAACAACTGAATACTATGACAACTCTTAGAAATTGTAAGATCATAGGAGTTGATGAGCCTGCACAAGCATCTCTAAATAAAGCGTCCACATCAAAGGTAAGTGAGCTGGAGAAGGTGAATGCACCACCCTTCCCTCAAAGGTTAGTAAAGCCAAAGAAAGAAAATAAAGTGCTTGATATCTTTGAAACTTTGAGAAAAGTAGAGATTAACATTCTTTTATTAGATGCA
The DNA here is from genome assembly GCA_023935145.1 of Bretschneidera sinensis. Taxonomy (NCBI): domain Eukaryota; kingdom Viridiplantae; phylum Streptophyta; class Magnoliopsida; order Brassicales; family Akaniaceae; genus Bretschneidera; species Bretschneidera sinensis. The sequence goes on from CM043699.1 coordinate 124,823,021, forward strand.
ATTAAACAAATTCCTGCATATGCTAAATTTTTGAAAGATCGTTGCACTAACAAAAGGAAGTTTTAGGAACATGAGTCAGTGGCTTTGGCTGAAGAGGTAAGTGTTGTGTTGTTAAGAAAACTACCATCAAAACTAAAAGATCCGGGTAGTTTTACCATTCCTTGCAGGATAGGTGACCAACTATTTGAGCATGCACTATTGGATCTAGGAGCGAGTGTAAATTTGCTACCATACACTGTGTTCATGACACTAGGTTTGGGGGAGCTTCAACCAACTTCCATCACTTTGCAACTGGCAGACAAAAGCATCAAACGACCAAGAGGTATTCTCGAGGATGTCTTGGTGAAGGAAGGTAAATTTATTTTACCTACTAATTTTATTGTATTAGACATGGAAGAATGTCTTATGCCATTACCTCTTCCCATCATCTTAGGAAGACCCTTTTTGATAACTGCTGATACGAATATTTGTGTGAAAAAGGGTATTGTCACGATGAAGGTAAATGATGAGGAAATAAAATTTAAAATATTTGATATATTGAATTCATCTAGAAATGATATGGAATGTTCTAATGTCTACTTGATGCAATGTGTTGTTAAGCAAGCTTTTCAGGTCCATTACATTGATCCATTAGAGACCACCCTCGCCCTTAGTGTCACAAGTTTGGATATTGAGCCAGAATATGAAGATGCTACTGATGACATCAATAAAGCTATGCACCTCCATAAGGCCTCTCCAATGCATTCTAGATTGGGTGACAAGAGGCAGTTAACTGTGCATGAGCTGACCGAAATGAGGCATGATAACTATGCAGCAGTACCAAGAGTACTTAAGCCACCTGAGGGGGACTTTAGGTACTCCCTACCAAAAGACTAAAGTTAAAGCAGCTATAGAGAGCACTTAAGCAAATCCAACCTTGATAACCATATAGCTCAAGGGCCTCTATTGAGGTTAGTGGTACTGAGGCCACTAAAGTACGGTATGGTTGTATTATTTCTAACTCATTCTTATTATTTAATCCTCTTAGTCCTTGTAGAGTTATTTTTCATACTTATTGCCTAGCGATCGAGTGCACCACATAGTGTGCTCGAGCGCACTCTCGCCCTACGTTCCATAATATACGAGCGCAACACACCCATGCACACACTTGCGCACAAGTACGATCGAGTGCACATCACTATGCACTCAAGCACACTCGGGGCAGAAGGTCACGTGTTAAGTTAAAAACACCTGATTTTGTTAACACTTTTTACACTTACTCTTCCTCACACACTCTGTCTCTCGCTCTCTCACCCTCTCCATCTCGCAACTCACTCTCATAGCACTCTCACCCTCACTCTATCTCATATCTCATCAAGCTAACCCTCCCCCATCCCACATTTCATTCACCTGTCATTATCATTCCCCCTTTACACAACCAATCACTTTCACGTGCACACAAGGTATGCCCGTACCCATTTTTCGTTTCTACTTAGTTACACACAATCACACACATTCTTAATTTATATTTTACTAATTATTTGCATATACCATGTGTTGTGTGGTTGTATCTCATGTTTACAGAAGGTAGAGATCATGTTTGTGTGCTTCCTATAGCTTCCAACATTTGTCGCCCACAAACTGTTTGACGGTTTGGCTAACCCAGTGCGCTCGAGCGCAAAGACCCTGTGATCGAGCGAAGGCCACCAAGTGCAATCAAGCGTACCTAAGCTGTGATCGAGTGCAAATTGGACAGAAGCTAGCTAAAATGCCTAAACAAGTTGCCTCCACTTCCCTAGCCTCCAGCAGCTACCCCCAGTCATCCTGACCCAGTTTCAAACAGAGAAAATCTTGTTCGAGACTACTTTCAACATCGATGCAGATTTCAAGAACTTGGACGCCACTCAATGGGCGGTTTAAGAATTCAAGACCCGAGGACTGAAGAGGCTGTTCAAGCCTGTTTACTCGACGATATACACTCGATTGGTGATCGGGTTCTATGAGATCTTATCCTACGACTACACCAGACCAGAGATCCTATCTTCCTCAGTCCAGGGCAAGTTCATCGAGGTGACCACTGCTGACATCACTACTGCGATGAGTCCCCTCCTAAGGATACCCAGATGGAGGAGCAGCCAGAGCCATTTTTCCTACCCCATATCATCGAGGATATGTGTGTGGGCCTGTATGCTGATCGGCACAACAATGCGAGGAGTCGGTCGAAGTTGCCTCCACGACTCTGGCTCGTGGACTCCATCCTCCAGTGCAATGTGTGCCCTTTGGGGCATAAGACTCAGAGGAGGGACCAGTTCCTACAGGCCCTATACGCATTTCACCAGGGACACTGGTATTCCATTCCGTCAATCATATGGAGCCAGATCCATAAGTTTTGGGACCCCATGCATGGCCATCAGACCATTACGGTGAATGCATGAGGGCTCACCTTCCTGTTCCTCCTCAGCCATATCTTTAAGAATAAGGGGATCAAGGGCTCTTCCATTGATGGGCCGGTGAGTGACCACCCATTCTTTAGGAGGAGCCAGTGGAGCTTGAGCCAGTCCCACATACCCCGAGGACCCTATGAGCATATTCTTGCTGATGAGCCTATGGAGGATGACTCCATGGACATAGAGCCCCACACAGAGAGCTCTACTTGGGGGGAGGACCAGCCAGCCATAGGATCCACCGAGTACCAGCACCTTCTAGAGAAGCTGTCCTCTTTTCGCTGTGAGCTCTCTGACATCCACTGAGAGGATAGGGAGGTGACTCTATTGGTACATCAGCGGATAGATGGTTTAGAGGCACGGTTTACGAGATAAGAGGCGATACTTTAGGCCATCCTCGATCGAGTACCTCCCACACCCGGTACCTCTTCGACTGCACCACCTGAAGACCAACAGTGAGAGGATACCCCGTCTGGCTGAAGACGTAAAACTTAGCGCTTATGGGAGGCACCCCACAGCATATCTTTTTCATTCTAGTATTTTATTTTATTATTAGTATTTACTTTTATTTAACTGTTTATTATTAGTATTTCTTGTTTTCTAGCACAAAATTTGTTTTTCTTTTTAAGGAACATAGTGCGTGCATCCTGATGAGTGCCAAATATTACATATTTTGGCCCCTTAATTTACATTTTTTAGCTTAGGAATTTTTTACTTTAAGTTATTTTTCGTTTTTTTATAGGTTTACAAGCACTTGGAAAGGAGTTTCACTAAATTGCCAAAATTTCTCGCATAAATCAGTCATTTTTGCGGATTAAACTGTATTGATTCAAGAAGAACCAGGAGATGAGCCATATATGCTTGGAAAGATCCGGATGTCTATTTTCTTATAATACAAAAGTCCAAGGGTGTTTTAGGGTTTAAAAAGTCCTAATTAGGTTATAACTCGGAGAAGAGGACCGTGTGCGCGCCGCGGCTCTCCTTTCCTTGCGCCGCGGCTCTTGCCTAGTCTTTGGTTTCTTCCCTTGCTGGAGGCTGTGGCCCTCCTTTCCTTGCACCGTGGCTTCACTTAGTGGAGATTTCTTCATGTTCTGGGTGCCGCAGCTCTGCCTTCTGGGCCTCGCGGCCCTGACTGGTGTTGTTCTGGAGGCTTGACGTTTGTCTACTAAAACTGCCATAACTTTCTCTAGAAAAATCATTTTTACGAGCCATAAAATTCTCCAGAAATAGACTTCCGGATCTTTCTAAGCATATATGGTTTATCTCCTGGTTCTTCTTGTATCAATACTGTTTAATTTGCAAAAATGATTTATCTGTACGGGTAATTCTGACAATTTAGTGAAACTCCTTTCCAAGTACTTGTGAACCTTCACTCTGGTGTTCATCAAGTCATTGTGTTTCAAGCAATGATATCTTTTCCATCTATTTTGAACTTAAAGTACTTGAAAATGCATCGAAATAGATCAATGATCCAAGAATGACACTTTAGAGTTGTTAAGGTATAAAAGTGCAATTCAAACCTAGATCAACCCTAAAAAGCTAACAATTAAGTACTGTAAAGATGCATTTTATGACTCTCATCAATGTTCTTGATCTATCAGTGATAAGAGCCATAAAATACATCTCAAAAATGTTTAATTGGTAGCATTTTATGATTCTTCTTGGTCTTTATTGCACTTTTATGTATTGATAACTCTTAAGTAATATTATTGGACCACTAACTTATTTCAGTGCATTTTTAGGTATTTTGAGCCCAAAGAGAAGAAGAAGTGATTGTTGTTTAAAAGCACCAAGGTTCCATGCACAACAAAGCATAGGAGTGGCTGCGAAGAGGCAAAACATGAAGAAAATCAAGCACAGCCCAGCACTGCGGTGCTCCTCAGTTAGCACCGCGGTGCCCAAAAACTCCCATATGGTGAACAATTAGCCAGCACCGCGGTGCCCAGAAGCTCGCCCAGCCAGATTATGCTTAGCACCGCGAGGCTAAGGCTTCGACTTCTTCAGGACATAGCGCCCATACTTTAAAACTTGGTTTCTCTTCATTTTGTTCTTCTGCAACCATGCCCTCACTCGAATGTTCATTTAAGTATCATGCTTTAAGCTATGTTAGCTTTCCATGTCTTTTGAACTCAAAGTACCTGAAAATGCACTGAAATAAGTCAATGATCCAAGAATTTCACTTTAGAGTTACTAAGGTATAAAAGTGTAATTCAAACCTCGATCAACCCTAAAATACTATCAAATAAGTACTGTTACGGTGCATTTTATGACTCTCATCAGTTATATGCGATTTTTTAGACAAAAAATTGAATTACTCTTGGATTAACGCTAACGTTGCTTTATTTTGATTTCTACTATAGAATTCATTTCATATTGTCTTGTTTGTTTTGCTGGAATTGCTAGGGATTAGTAATAAACTAGTTAGGGGTTATGATGAGAGTCATAAAATGCTTCTTAATTGTACTTATTTGTTAGTATTTTAGGGTTGATCTAGGGTTGAATTACACATTTATACCTTAACAATTCTAAAGTGTCATTCTTGGATCATTGACTTATTTTGGTGTTTTTTTAGGTACTTTGAGTCTAAAAGAGATGGAAAAGCTATCATTGCTTAAAGCACGAAGTTTCCATGCATAACGGAGTGTCGGAGTGGTTGCAGAAGGACAAAATGAAGAGAAGTCAATTCTTTAGTGTGTGCTACGGCCTGGATCAGTGTGCGCCGCGGCCACCAAAAACTTCAAAAGTTGAGACAACCAGTGTGAGCCACAGCCTGGACCAGGGGCGCTGTGGCCTCCAGCATCACAACTAACCAGACACAAGGCTGACCTGTGTGCGCCACAGCCTCCAGAAACTTGAAGAAAGCCCGTCAAAGGTGGCCCTGCGGCCTGATTTGTGTGCGCCGCAGCCTGCTAATGTGTGCCGCGGCCTAGACTAGGTTGAGCCGCAGCCCATAGAACCTCCACAAAGCCAGAATGCAAGGTTGAGCTGCGGCCTGGATTAGTGTGCGTCGTTGCGTAGGCGCGATGCCCTATTTCCTAATTAGGGTTTTAATGCTAGTTTAGACTCAAAAATACCCTGGAACCTTTTGTATTATAAATAGATCACTTAGGGTTTGATAAAAGGGGGCCAAAAAACTCAAGAAAGCTACTACATTCCTCTCCATTACGGTGTTCAAGCATGAGCCCCATGGCCAACTAATCTCCAAGCAAGGCGAAAGGATGAATTCTTAGGTGTAGTTGTTCTTATTTCTCTTCTTGATTCAGTTGTAGTTCGGATTTATTGTCAAACATTGTTATGATTTATTCTTTGATTTAATTAGAAGATTTTCTCTTAATCTGGTGATTGCATCTTTCTCCTCTATATAAGTCTAGTCATGCTTTTCTTATGTCAAGATTGTTGGATGTGATTGATTCCGATAGATTTATCTTTTAGGTTTTTCCATTACTGCGATATTGTCATTGAGATATGTTGTCGTTTCTTGACAAATCTATAAGATAGGTCATGTGTCCTTGAATCGAAAGTAAAGAGTACCTCATAGCAATTACATTAGGGTTTTTGTATGCTTTGATTGAATATTTGCCGATTGCTTGTTTAGGATGTGAAACTAGCAATCGAGATAAAAACAATTGAATAGAGATTGGAATAAGGCAACAAACCTAGGGAGGATTCCCGGAACCTTGTTATTTCTCCATTATATTCTTCATTATATTTACACAACTTTTTCCCATTACTTCATCATTAAAACTCAGATTCTTTCACTTGATCTTTATCATTCGTGTTAAGGTTTACACTTTTCTTTGTAGTTCGCTTTTCCTCGTGGGATCGACACCTCAACTATACACAATAACCGCGTATTAGTTTGAGCGTAATCAACATCTGAGAGAATTTGACCAGCCCTTTATTCTTGATTGCTCATGTGGATACACTTAGAGGCCAAACATTTGAAGGGTTGATGAATCCGTTTCAAATATCAACAAGAATATCTATTAAAGGTAAAAAAAAAAATCTTTAACTTTCTATGGAAATATTATTTGGATCATAATTCTAATAGATTCGTAGAGATTTATCTTGGGATTTACGTTTATGGACATAAATTTTTAATTTTCCGTTGTCTATACTATGCCTGTAGACTTACAGAAATATCTCACCATAGGATGTTTCGAGTCCTCACATGAGTGGACTGATGAAAGTCACTCACTGGAGCCCACTAAAGCCCTAAAGACCGAAGTGACTAGATTGACATGACTCACTCACCAAAAATGTTTAAGGCATTGAAAGACCAAAGTCAATACACCGACATCAGGATCAAAAACCAACGTTAGTGCATCGATGTTGTGAGTTTTAAATTACACGCAAGTGCACGAGTCGTTTGCAATATAGAGTTGTGCAAGTGCGAGGTCGAATCCACAGGGAATTGCGTTGTGAAAATATAATTTTTAATCTAAATTAACTCTATCTTAACCTAGTTCCGAATTTTGAATGATAATTTGCAAAACAAATTAAAACTAAATTAAATTGATTTAAAAACTAATAATAGAAAGCACTAAGGTTTCCGAATCCACCCCACCAAAGTTAAGCATACATGTTCTAAAAATATAGCCTATCAAAACATTCAATGAATCCAACTATAAGACAAAAAACAAAGAATATCCCAACTAAACCAAAAGCACCCGATGTATCCGCTCTTAACAAATCACAAAGGGAATCCAATTTAATCGAAAAGCATTCAATGTATCCATCAGATGAAACACAAAGAAAATCCAACAGACAATTTAAACTCAATCAATTATAAGATTAACTCAAATAATTGACAGAACATTTATACTAAAAATTGTCAAATTTGTACAAGCAAATCAGAACTACTACGCCAAACAACGGCGGCGCTTCATCTTCAACCTTAGCTGAAGAGTCTAGCCACTCATAACTATAAAACTATAATAAAAAGTGCTAAACATTTAAACTAAAACAACTGAATATAAAGAAATAAATAAAAAACTTTACATGGGAGAAATTCCACTCGCTGACGGGCGGCGCTTCCCCTCGTGGTAGCAATGCCTTCGGGATCCACCAGAATGCTAGCAGACGTCCATCGGTTAACACCAAAGTGGCCCAGGAATTGTACACTGAATGATGAAGCCAGATGGTGTTTATATAGGGGAAGACCCGAAGCAATATGGGTTGCAGATTCGATGATGAAGGCATAGTTTTTATTTTATTCTTTTATTCTTTTTTTTTTAATAAGGCACGGCTATGTTTAGTTCCCTTAAGCTTTCTAATTGACCCATGCAGCGAGTGTTGAGTCAATGACTCCCAAACCAGATAGTTTTAGGGCATTAGGTGTACAGATACCCCTAAGGACTTACTAACTCGAGTAAAAAAGGCTACGAAATTAAACCGACCTTAATATTACCAAGCAAAATTCCACCTTTTGACGTGAACACTCACTTCTTACTGAGGCAAGAGGTCCAGTTACTCAGCGAAAAGTTTATTGATAATTTTTTTATTTTATTTTCCTATGCCCAAGAGTTCATCCAACAAGTCATCCAGTTTCAGTTAAGATAAGGAAAAATACACATTAAAATCACATGTCATACCTCACATAATTTGTGCTAATGTGCTCGTGTTAGATTAGATCAAACATGTGAATTCTCAAAATGCCTAAAGTAAGTAACTAAATTTTAAAAATTTATCACCAGATCATGTGTTCAAAATGTTAAGCTCACCAATGACATCACATCACAGAAAATGTTTAGATCAACCAAAATTTCACGATAACATGAGCATGCATTTATCTCTATGACAAAAAGACAACAAATTAGGACAAAGTGTGTGATGTGTCTCCCATACCCCCAAAATTAAATTACACATTGACCCCAATGTGTGACTAATATAGAAAGAGCTGACCTGAGATATGGAGAACTATCTGGACTGGTGTGGCTCATAGCATACCCCCAAACTTGAACTGAAGTGCGCTTTGTCCCTGAAAAATAAAAACTGGAAAACAAAAAATACTGGAAACAAACATTAATCATAAAAGCGCGAAATAATAAATAAACAAAAGAAAAGATAAGCTGTGGGGTGCCTCCCATGAGCGCTAAGTTTAACGCCTTCAGCCAGACCCAACATTAGTAAACAGGCCCAACTAAGCGCTCCACCATCTGATCAATAAATGGGAATGGAAAATGATCAGGCCTAGTGGCAGCATTCAATTTATGGTAGTCTAGACACTTTCTCCATCTTGACTGCACTCTAGTTGGAACCAACTCGTCGTCTTTATTTACTACCATCAATTCAGCACGTTTGGGCACGACTTTATTCAGGCTCACCCCCTTGCTATCAGAGATGGGATAAATGATCCCTGCCTCTAACAGCTTAATATCTTTTGCCCTCACAACCTCTTGCATAGCAGGGTTGAGCCTTCTTTGTGGCTCACTCGATGGCTTGGTATCCTCCTCTAAATGTATCCTGTACGTCACCACCGAGGGGCTGATCCCCTTGACATCCTCAATAGTCCAGCCTATAGCTTCCTTATGCTCTCTTAAGACGTCAAATAATTTCTCCTCTAGAGCATCACCCAAATCGGAAGGTATAATCACAGGCAAACTATCGGCTGAACCTAGGAACTTATACTTAAGATTATCTGGTAAAGACTTAAGTTCCTTCTTGGGGGTTTCAGGTGCGGCGGTCTCCTCCGTCTTATTGCTCTTCCGAGGAGGAGACTCTAAAATGGCATTCGCTTACTCAAGTAATTTATCTAAATCCATATCCTCTCCAAATTGAGCAAATCATGCCTCTAGGGGGTCCTCAGTGCGTGATTCATCCATAGTCTCCTCCGTCTCACTGCTCTTCTGAGGATCAGACTCCAGAATGGTATTCACTTCCTCTAGTAACTTATCTAAGCCCAAGCCCTCTCCAAAGTGAGCAAAGCATGCCTCTAGGGGGTCCTCAGTGCGAGAGTCATCCACAATCTCCTCCGTCTTACTGCTCTCCCGAGAAAGAGACTCTAAAATGGCATTTGCTTGCTCAAGTAATTTATCTAAATCCAAATCCTCTCCAAATTGAGCAAAGCATGCCTCTAGGGGGTCCTCAGTGCTTGATTTATTCACAGTCTCCTCAAGAATCTCCTCTATCAAGCATACATTTCTCACTTCATCATATTCATGTGGTTGCCTAGTGAAATCAAAAATATTCAACTCTACTGTCATATTTCCGAAGGAGATCTTCATCACCCCTGTCCTACAATTTATCAGGGCATTAGCCGTGGCTAAGAATGGTCGCCCTAGAATAACCGGTATTTGAATCCCTACATTCTGAACCGGCTCTGTGTCAAGCACAATAAAATCAATGGGGAAATAGAACTTATCCATTTTTATCGAAACGTCCTCAACTATTCCCCGTGGCCTTTTCACTGACCTGTCAGCCAATTGAAGCATAGTGGATGTGGGCTTCAATTCTCCTAACCCCAACTGTAAATAGACTGAGTAGGGTAGAAGATTCACACTGACCCCTAGATCCAAGAGAGCCCTCTCAATATGGCTGACTCCTATCGTGTAAGAGATGGTAGGACACCCCGGGTCCTTATACTTGATGGGTAGCTTGCACTGAATTATTGAGCTGACCTGCTAGGTCAAAAATTCCTTTTTTGGGACATTCGTCCTCCTTTTGATAGTGACCAAGTCCTTTAGAAACTTGGCATATGATGGCATTTGATGGATGGCATCCAAAAATGGGATATTGATTTGGACTTGCTTGAATACCTCCAGAATTTCCTCATACTTCCCTCCTTTCTTGGGCGCCTGTAATCTCTCGAGGTAGGGTGCTCTAGGTACAAACGACCTAGGAGGGTCTTTCTTAGTAGGTGTGGCTGTAGATGGCTCAGCATATCTCTTCTCTGTGTTGCCACTCCCTTGCCCTTGCTGCATAGCAGGGCTCTCTTCTACTCGATTGTCCACTTGTCTTCTACACCTCAGTGTGACAATCGACTGTACTTGTTCTACCCCGTGCGTAGGAGTTGATGAACTCTCAACCATATATTGTCCTTTTGGGTTGGGCACGGGTTGACTGGGGAACTTCCCCTTCTCTCTCTCACCCAAGTGACTTGCAATTTGCCCTATTTGACTCTCCAGCTTGGCAATTGCTTGGGTGTTTACCACTGTTGCACTCCTCACATCACTCATATTTTGGCTAGTCTCCTTCATGAACTCCTTAAGGGTGTCCTCTAGAGACTGTGAAACTGGCGCTGGTGTTTGAGTGGGTGCATGGTAACCAGGTGAAGGTGCTGGATGGGCAGAACGACCATGATTAGGAATTTGTGGGGCAAATCCAGGAGGATATTGATTTTGAGCATGATAAGGGGCTCCACCCTGATTCATCGGATGGTTCTGCCTCCATGAAAAATTTGGGTGGTTCCGCCACCCTGGATTGTACATCTCGGAGTACAATCCATTTGACTACCTTCAAAAGTCATTGAAAGCATTTACTTGTTCCAGAGGATACTCGACACAAGTCGGCATTGATGGGCAATTTTGTGCTAGATGCGTGGGACTAGCATAGATGGAACAGCTTTCAACATTGAATGTGTTGGCAGCATTGATGGATTGGCTCACAGTGAGAGCATCAATCTTCTTAGTGAGGGCATCTAACTTTATCCTCAAATCAGCGTCCTCTCTGACCTCATAGATGCCTCCCTTCTTAGGAGCACGAATGGACTTATCTCGACAGCTTGAAAAATCCCACTGCTGTGAGTTGTCGGACAACTTGTCCAATGCCATATATGCTTCGTCTCCTGTCAGACTCAAGAATGCCCCCCCATTCATAGACTCGATCATGCTACGGTTGGGTTGAGTCAACCCTTGGTAGAAGAATTGAACGAGTCTCCACTTCTCATATCCATGTGGAGGGCATCTGATCAGTAACTCTTTAAAGCGCTCCCAACCCTCAGAAAATTTTTCATCCTCATCCTGAGTGAAAGAGCTGATCTCCTTTCGGCACTCATTCACTCTAGACATTGGGAAAAACTTATGGTAAAATTTGCTAAGCAGGTTTTCCCAAGATGTAATAGACCCGGGCATGTTGGAATCCAACCACGCCCTAGCTCTATCGTGAAGAGAAAAAGGGAAGAGTCGAAGATGGACTGACTCTTCAGAGAAGTTCTGGAATTTGAATGTGGCACAAATGTCTTTGAACTTCTTCACATGGCTATAAGGATTTTCAAGATCTAAGCCATAGAATGAGGGTAAGAGTTGGATGACATGTGGCTTCAAGTCAAAGTGGGTGGCATTGGTCGGTGGCAACACTATGCAAGAGGATGAGTTAGTCGCAACGGGTGCGAACAAGTCCCTAAGGGATGTAGTGGAGTCCACGTTCCAAGCTCTAGGTTGCTCTACATGTTCAGGATGATTTGCATTCCTATAATTCTCTGCCATCTCAACAGTCTCTCTCTCAACTAACGCTCTTTTCTGTCTCCTAAGAGTTCTTTCTAAGTCGGGATCTAAATGTATCAAATCTAAGTCCAAGGATCTCCGACCAAGCATACACCGACTAAAAAAAACACTAAAGTAAACTAGCCAGCAGAAACTTGCAGAATAAAACAAACACACAACTTAAATTTTTTTTTTTTTATAACAAAAAGATAACTAACTAGTAGAAAAATAAAATCAATTCAGACAAAAAATTTTCACAAACCAAACAATTCCCCGGCAGCGGCGCCAAAAACTTGTTATGAGTTTTAAATTACTCGCAAGTGCACGAGTCGTTTGCAATATAGCGTTGTGCAAATGCGAGGTCGAATCCACAGGGAATTGCGTTGTGAAAATATAATTTTTAATCTAAATTAACTCTATTTTAACCTAGTTCCGAATTTTGAATGATAATTTGCAAAACAAATTAAAACTAAATTAAATTGATTTAAAAACTAATAATAGAAAGCACTAAGGTTTCTGAATCCACCCCACCGAAGTTAAGCATACATGTTCTAAAAATATAGCCTATCAAAACATTCAATGAATCCAACTATAAGACAAAAAACAAAGAATATCCCAACTAAACCAAAAGCACCCAATGTATTCGCTATTAACAAATCACAAAGGGAATCTAATTTAATCAAAAAGCATTCAATGTATCCATCAGATGAAACACAAAGAAAATCCAATAGACAATTTAAACTCAATCAATTATAAGATTAACTCAAATAATTGACAGAAAATTTATACTAAAAATTATCAGATTTGTACAAGCAAATCTGAACTACTACGCCAAACAACGGCGGGGCTTCATCTTCAACCTTAGCTGAAGAGTCTAGCCACTCATAACTATAAAACTATAATAAAAAGTGCTAAACATTTAAACTAAAACAACTGAATATAACAAAATAAATAAACAACTTTACATGGAAGAAATTCCACTCGTTGACGGGCGGCGTTTCCCCTCGTGGTAGCAATGCCTTCGGGATCCACCAGAATGCTGGCGGACGTCCACCGATAAACACCAAAGTGGCTCAAGAATTGTACCTTGAATGATGAGGCCAGATGGTGTTTATATAAGGGAAGTCACGGAGCACTGCAGGTTTCAGATTCGATGTGGGATACTGGCCCGAGTGCGCTCGATCGCAGTGTGGTGCGATCGATCGCAACTGTGCTCGATCGCGTGTCTGGTGCGCTCGAGCGCAGGCGCGATGCACTGCAAACATTTTGATGTGGGATTGATGACCTTGCACTCGTTCGTAGGCATGTGTGCTCGAGCGCAGGTGCGCTCGATCGCATATCTCGTGCGATCGAGAGCAATGTCTCCAGAAGCTTCAAATCTCCTGAAATGCTTCATTTTCTCCACAAACCTGTAAAAATACACAAAACACAAGAAATACGTAAAATAAAGTGAAATACTACTAACTAAGAGCATAACAAATATAAGTTAAGGGTCTAAAATATGCAATATTTAAGACTCATCAATCGACAACAAGCCTAAAACCCAAAGTCAATGCATCAACGGAAGGCCTAAAGATCGAAGTCAATGCACTTATAGTAAGCCATAAGATTGACGTGAGTGCATCAACAATAGTCCTAAAGACCAAAGTTAGTGCACTGACAACAAACCTAAAGACTAACATCAGCGCACCGACAACAGACCTAAAGACTGAAAATAGTGCACCGACAACAAGCCTTAAGCCTACATTAGTCCACTGAAGAAAGGCCTAAAGATTGAACTTAGTGCACTGACAACAAACCCCAAGACCGACGTCAATGTACCGATAGTAGGCCTGAAGACCGATGTCAGTGCATCATTATCAGCTCACCGACACCAAGCCCTAAAATCGATCACTAATGCTTACCTGCAACAACAAATTCTAAAAAACACAATGTCTCTTGACTTTACTCCCTCAAAGCAAACTTCGCACTTAAGGGAGGGGGCATATGATGTGGGTAAAAATACACCATCTAATGTGAACCCGACACATGACATACCTTAAGGTTATGTTAGTAATTTCACATCACAAACTTTGTCTCCAAGACATAGGAGATTCTTGGCTTGCAAAGACATCATCCCACTCAAACAGTAAAATGACAAGAGAGATCCACCATCTTTTTCCCATTAGGGTAAGATTCCTTACACTATAAAAGGGCTCACATTTTCAGGTTTTTTATATTCTCCCTTAAATATTCTATTCTCTATCAATGCTCTCGCTTCATCCTTTTACATCATCCTTAATCATCAGCTAACTTAAGCATCGAAGGGTCCTCTCCGCATAACAAAACTCTTAGCGACTTTTCTTTTTCAGGTGACTTTGTGCTCTTCTGACGTGGATCTGACTCAAGCTTACAATCGAACTTAACGTGATTACCCTTATTTGCTTTTCGACATCAACATAGACCAACTTTATTGCTGATGGGCTTGCTTTCTAAACAAGGCTGCAAAGATAATAGTAGAGTGATTCTCTTTGAAAAACTCACCTCACTTTCTTTCAAGCTATGTATTTGAGATTATTACAACCCCAAACTTGTTGCCTAATCAACGATTGTGGATTGTTTTCTAAAGGAAACAAAAAGCACATATAAAGCGCACCCAAAAAAAATAACCAGAAGTGAGCGTGGATATAATTCTTTTTTATAATAGTTATGTTTCGTTAGTAGTTGTTTTAAGTGGTTTTAAACTAAGTATCAAACAATATATACTATAAGGGAAGTCCTAAATACACAAAACTTGCCCAAGCTGCACATTTGAAAAAGACCTGCCACCTAAAAAGGGTATCAACAATTCAACATCTTTAGTCAAAATGCCAACTTGAACTCATATGCATAAAAATAAAATTCGTATGCATAACTGGGTTAGGCGAACCTTGTCCAACTGAAACAGACAAGGTCCATTTACCCATGAACTTGCAGCTCTAGCAGAACATAAGTAACACGTGTGCTTTTCATGGAAACTTTTTCTAGTTAGATCCACCATCAAATCAGTAACACAATGATCAAAGAACATTGAGACCCATCATTGAATTCAACACATATCAAACATCACGATCGTCGACCTTGGGCGACCCTAACTCAGGAAGTTCACCTCCATTCGCCGTCTTGTCTACCATCGAAATGGTTTATTTCTATTTTTTTAAAAAAAAAATATGCTGCTAAGAAAAAGGAGGATTTAGAAAAAAGAAAAGAAAATGGAGGTCTTTGTTTTGCTGTCTTTTGGGGAAAAGGCAAAATAGTTTTTTAAAATGCTAAAAGACTATTTTTGTCTTGGATAAGGAGAAAAACCCCGTGTATTTAGCGTCTCCCTTATTCAAATCCCCATCCTTCATAATAAGAAAGCAAAAAAAAAACAAATTCATGAACTGAACATGCATATACTTTCGCTAATTTATTTCTATAAAAAAATAGTCACTTTATATAATAAGATTTATGTTACAATAGCAAAAACTCCAAGCTATGCATTAGATCGATGGATGGCTTTGTTGAGCGATTATATACCTAAATAAATAGGTGAATAATCGTACTAGTTATACTTGCAAGTGCACAAGGTCATCAGTGTAGTCTAGTGTGCGAAAGCAAGGTCATCTCCACAGGGATTGGTAAAGTTACTTTTAGAATTAGTTTCACTAAAGTAAAAAGAAATAAATAACTATTGGAAAGTGATTTGATGATAATAACGACATTGGGCCTTGATATCCACCACTAGTCACACATTCCCAATGTGTATAAGGTATCAGTGCACTAGTTTTATTATGTATACCTACTGGTTGCCAACCTAAGGGCATGGTATCTACTCCTTAAGCTATTGATTTCCCTAAGCAACGAGTTAGGCATGGTATCTACTCTAACTCTTTTCTTCCTTAAGGGATTCAGCATGGTATCTGCTCGAGTTTTTCCTTAAGAAAACATAAGTACTGTGGAAATCGACAACCACATGAGACCTAGGGCATGGTATCTACTCCCGGTTTCCCATGTTGATTAACCCGGGTATTCGGATAAGATATCCCTTATTACTAATGTTAGACCCAGGACTCGGTCATCCAAATTGATCTAACTAACCCATCCATACCACATGCATACGTTGGCCTTACACATACATATGAGGAATTTAAATAAGCACAGGTGTTAATCAAGTTAAGTAACATAATAAACTATTGGCAAAGATTTTATCAATGAATAAAAATATGGGAATGCATAACTAGGGCTTCAATCGAGCCCTATAAGAGAGTTAGTTACACATACTAACTGAAGTAAACATTATGAATAAACTAAACATAAAGGAGAAGAATAAACCCGAGAGAAGAGGTGTCAGTTCTCTCCCAAGCCCTCAACTCCAAGTAAAAGAAAAGAGAGAAGTGTTTTCTATCTAAGGTGTGTCTTAAATGTGTGATTTACAAGTGTGTTTATAGGTCTTTGAGAAGTCCTAAGAGAACCATGAGTTCCTAAACCTTCGTAAAACAACAATTCTCTTATTTCCAAAATAGGGTTCTGCAATTTACTGTTCATGCCCGTATATGTGCGCTCGATCTCAGTGTGCCTTGCACTCGATCACAGTGTGCGCTCGATCCTTTAAGTGCGTGTACGATCGCATGTGCGCTCGATCGCATTGCATGGCGTGATCGATCGCACTTTGTCCAGAGAATTCTCCAGGGCTTCCAGATTTCTTCCTTTAAGTTCCAAAACTGCTTCTTTTTCTCCAAGACCCTATAAAAACGTGTAAAACACACAGATGGGGTAAAAGATACCAAATTAACGTAATAAAGGACCTAACAATTGTAAATAAGGGGGCTTAAATATGAAAAATTTAAGCATCTATCACACCCCCAAACTTACATATTGCTAGTCCCTTAGCAATACTAAATTAAAAACTAAAATGAAAGACATAGATAAATCCAATATTCATGGTGTCAATCAAAAGTCTAGATTTAACACAAAAATATGATGTGCATTCATGAGCAAGCTTAACAAATGTAAACATATTTTTGTAATGAATAAAAGTTTTGAACGCAAAATCATATTCATGAGGTAGTTTAAGACATCACAAGTTTGACTTTGGTGTGTGGTGACTAGCACATAAAAGGTTGGGTTTCCAAGAAATTCAAACGTGTAGTGTTTCGATGACTCAAGATTCACCAAACTTCCTATTAGAGTCAACAAACATGGCGTAGACTTTTATTTTTAATGATCATTTAAGATTTTCCACTTTTTGACGTGACACTCAATGCTTACTAAGGCAAGAGGGCCAGTTACTCAGCGGAAGATTTGTTTTATTGATCATTAGGAGCATTTGTTTCTTTTGAGCACTAATCAATCTTTTCTATTTTCATATGCCAATATGTCAATCTAATAGGTAATCAAGTTCACAGTCAAGCAAAAGAAACATACAAATCCAAATAACATGTCATACCCCACATGATCATGTGCTAATGTGCTCGTGATAGTTAAGCTAAACTTGTGAATTCTTAAATGCCTAAAGGGCAGTGATCTAGGTTCAAAACTTGATTATTGGCTTATATGTTCAAAGTGTTAAGCTCGCTGATGAAGTTGAATCATACAGTTTTGTTTAGATCACAAAAAAAAAAAGTTTATTAGACAGAATGAACATGTATTTATCTATGAAAATAACAACAAAAATAAAAAAAATGTAGGATATAGTGTAGTGTGTGAATGTGTCCCCATACCCCCAAACTTAAAATGCACATTGTCCCCAATGTGTGAGTAGCATGGAAAGATCTGACCTAGGAGGTAGAGAACTGATTGCTGACATGGCTTGTAGCACGCCCCCAAACTTCAACTGGATGCACTGACACTATCCTTGAAAAAGAAAGAAAGCAAATATAAAATGGAAAACAAGTAATAAATAATAGACAAGTGAACTATAAAATACTAAAAAAAAAACTGTAAAAAGGATATGCAGTGGGGTGCCTCCCATGAGCGCTAAGTTTAACGTCTTCAGCCAAATGTGGTACTCTCTCACTGCTGATCATCAGGTGGTGCAGTCGGAGAGGTACTGGGTGCTGGAGGTAGGTGATCAAGAATGGTCTGCAGCATGACCTCCTTACCAGAGATGCTTGAGCTTAATAAGTGATCAAATTTTTACTTTGCTCAAGCACTCTCTTGCTACCGTGCTAGTTGTTTGGAAGAAGGCACTTAGATTCCACCTCTTGGAGCTCTAGTGCTTGTGTTTCAGCTCTATACTGTACTGATTCAAGTGCCAAGTCTTCATCTCTTGGAGGAAATTTGGTGTTGAGGTATGGCTTGGCTCTGTGTCCATTGATTGTAAAGGGCTAATTTCCGTTGGAGCCACAGACTTCTAATGCACCATAAGGAAAGATCTTGGTGACCATGTACAGACCATACCATCTGGATTTGAGCTTGCCTAGGAACAGCTGCAATCGGGAGTCATATAGCAGCACCTTTTGCCCTACATGGAACTCCTTTCAGACTAGTTGTTTGTCATGATAAGCTTTGGTCCGTTCCTTGTACAACTTTGCATTCTCATAGGCCTCATATCTCAATTTTTCAAGCTCATTTAGATGTAGCTTCCTTTTCTCACACGCTTGCTTCATGTCAAAGTTGAACTGCTTAATGGCCCAATATGCTCGATGCTCTAATTCCACAGGGAGATGGCATGCTTTTCCAAAGACTAGGCAGTAGGGAGACATGCCAATTGGGGTCTTATAAGCTGTCCTATATGCCCACAAAGCATCATTTAAGCGTAGAGACCAATCCTTCCGATTTGGCTTTACTGTCCTTTCTAAAATTTCTTTGATCTCTCGGTTTCTTATTTCTACTTGGCCACTGGTTTAAGGATGATATGGAGTGCCAACTCTATGAGTAATCCCATATTTTTAGAGTAGTTCAGAAAAAGAACGATGATGGAAGTGGCTGCCCCCATCACTGATGATTGCTCTTGGAGTTCCAAACCTAGTAAAAATGTTAGCCTGCAAAAACTTGATAACCACTTTGTGATCATTAGTCCTTGAGGAGACAGCCTCAACCCATTTAGACACATAATCCACGCCCACAAGAATATATAAATAGCCAAATGAGTTAGGAAAGGGTCCCATGAAATCAATGCCCCATACGTCAAAAAGTTCTACTACATCAATATTTTGTAAGGGCATTTGATTTCGGGAAGAGATGTTACATGTCCGCTGGCATCTATCGCATGAGTTGCAAAAGGAGAAAGCATCTTTAAATAGGTTAGGCCAATAGAAACTAGATTGGAGTACCTTAAGAGCTGTTTGTTTTGCTCCAAAATAACCTCCACAAGCAAACTGATGGCAATGTTGCAACAAGCTCGAATGCTCCTCTTCTGGGATACATCTTCTGAAGATTTGATCAGGGCAAACCTTGAAAAAGTATAGATCGTCCCAATGGTAGTGTCTTGATAGAGATATTAGCCATTTCTTTTTTTGAGTAGTCATACCTGGGGGAAAAATTTTAACAGTTAGATAATTAACTATATCAGCATACCATGAAAGTTTTACCTCGAGTGCAAATAGTTGTTCATCAGGGAAGTTCTCATTTAATGGTAACTCTTTATCATCACTCTCATATGGGAGTCTTGACAAATGATCCGCAACTACATTCTCACTCCCCTTTTTGTCTTTGATCTCTAAATAGAACTCTTGGAGTAGGAGTATCCATCTAATTAGCATAGGCTTTGCATCTTTCTTAGAAAACAAATATCTCAGAGCAGCATGGTCAGTGAATACAATAACTTTAGAACCAATAAGATATGATATAAACTTCTCTAAAACAAAAATAACAGCTAACAATTCTTTTTCGGTAGTAGAATAGTTAAGCTGAGCATCATTTAATGATCTAGAAGCATAGTAAATAGCATGAGGTACCTTATTGATTCTTTGACCTAAGACAGCTCCCAAGGCGAAGTCATTAGCATCACACATTAATTCGAAAGGGAGGTCCCAATCTGGTGCCATCATTATTGGGGCAGAGGTGAGAACATTCTTCAAGGTTTTGAAAGCTTGCATACAATCATCACTCCATTCAAACTTGGTATCTTTAGTCAATAGTGCACAAAGAGGTCTCGAGATTTTGGAGAAGTCCTTGATGAATCTTCTATAAAAACTGGCATGTCCAAGGAAACTTCTAATGCCATTGACCATGAGAGGGGGAGGTAGCTTTGAAATGATATCAACCTTAGCCTTGTCTACCTCAATACCTTTGTCTGAGATGGAATGACCCAACACAATACCTTGTTGAACCATGAAGTGATATTTTTCCCAATTCAGTACTAAATTACTTTTTCACATCTCCTTAGGACATTTTCCAAATGATTTAGACACTCATCGAAATTAGATCCAAAGACACTAAAATCATCCATAAATATCTCAATATATTTCTCTACCATATCGGAAAAAATACTCATCATACATCTTTGAAAAGTGGCTGGTGCATTGCATAAACCGAATGGCATTCTTCTATAAAAAAATATACCGAAACGACATGTGAATGTAGTCTTTTCTTGATCCTCAGGTGCTATGGCGATTTGATTATATCCACTATACCCATCCAAGAAGCAGTAATAATTGTGTCCGGCTAACCTCTCTAGCATTTGATCAATGAATGGCAAGGGAAAATGATCTTTTCTAGTTACTTTGTTTAATCTCTGGTAATCAATGCATACTCTCCAACCTGTTGTTTTTCTTGTAGGTATGAGCTCCTCATCTTCATTCTTTACCACGGTTATCCCACTCTTTTTAGGAACGACTTGGACCGGACTACCCATTTGCTATCCGATATAGGGTAAATGATGCCAACATCTAGTAGCTTTAATATCTCGGCCTTTACTACCTCCTTCATGTGTGGGTTAAGTCTTCTTTGAGCATCTCGAGTGGGCCTTGCTTCTTCTTCAAGGTAAATACTATGCATGCACTTTGATGGACTTATCCCCTTAATGTCAGCAATGGTCCACCCAATGGCAGTTTTATGCTCCTTAAGAACTCTTAACATCTTCCCTTCTTCTCCACTACTCAAGTTGGCAGCTATAATCATAGGTAAAGTCTTATTTTTTCCCAAGTAGGCGTATATTAAATGCTCGGGTAGCTGCTTGAGTTCCAATGTTGGTGCCTACATAATGGATGGGAGAAGAGTAGTATTAGTGGGTATGAGAGATTCAAATGGAGGAGGATACATACTGGAGTATTTTGGAGAGATTGCAAGATGGTGCACAGTTGTGATGATGTCATCAGTAACATCTTCATATTCTTACTCAATATCCATCTCCATGAAGCTATTAGTGAGAGTAGTCTCTAATGGATCAATGTGTTGGACCTGAAAAGCTTGCTCAACAAAGTTTTGTATCATACAAACATTAAAGCATTCAAAGTCATCTTGAGGAAGTTTCATTGCATCAAATATTTTAAATTCTATTTTCTCACCATTGATCTTCATACTTACTATGCCCTTTTTCTCAAAAATCTTAGTATCGGCAGTTCTCATGAAGGGTCTCCCTAATATGATGGGTAGGGGTAATGGCATAGGGCATTCCTCCATATCTAGCACAATGAAATCATCAGGCAAAATGAATTCTCCTACCTTAACTAGGACATCCTCAAGAATACCCCTAGGCCTTTTGATACTCCTATCTGCCAACTGTAAAGTAATGAAAGTTGGTTGTAACTCCTCCAAACCTAGGGTTTTGAATACCCTGTACGGTATCAAATTTACCCCCGCTCCCAAATCTAGTAATGCTCGTTCAAACAACTTATCACCTATCCTACAGGGAATAGTAAAACTACCTGGATCTTTCAGTTTTGGTGATAGTTTTCTTAACAATACCGCACTTACCTCTTCAGTTAGAGTCACTGTCTCATGTTCTTGAAACTTTCTTTTATTAGTGCAACAATCTTTTAAAAATTTAGCATAAGCAGGAATTTGTTTAATTGCATCTAATAAGGGAATGTTAATTTCTACTTTTCTCAAGGTTTCAAAAATATCAAGCAGTTTATCTTTCTTGGGCATTACTAACCTTTGAGGGAAAGGTGGTGCATTCTATTTCTCTATTTCACTCACCTTGGATGTGGATGGCTTAGTTGGAGATGCTTGAGCTGGCTCATTAACTCCTATGATCTTATATTTCGGAGAGTTGTAACGGCTTTCAGCTGCAGATGCCCTCTTAGATTTGGTAATGTTTGTGCGGGGAGTTCACCTTGCTTCCTTTCACTTAGCTCTTTAGCTAATTGTCCCATTTGTGCCTCTAACCTTTGAATTGCTTGCTCATGTGTTATCATTAGTTGCTGTTGTTGAAGGGCCAGTTGCTTTACAAGACTCTCTAGATCATCCTTCTTGGGTTCTGGAATAGGTTGGGTTGCTTTATGGATGTTCCTTTGTTGCCCTTGAGGGTTCAAGGTGTCTTGATTGTTGCTCCATGATAGGTTGGGGTGGTTCCGCCATCCAAGGTTGTATGCATATGCACTGTTTGGTCCCCCATAGTTCACTTGCTCGGGATCTGTAGATGAATACAAATGGCAGGTCTCAGTGGTGTGATTAAATTGGGAACATATAGCACATACCTGGGGTGATGTAGCTTGTGGACTCGGTGAGGTGTTTTGAGCAGTCATGGCTTTTACAATCATATCTAGCCTCATATCTAGCTTCCTCTCCAGAGCAGCTATTTGAGTAGAGGTTCCGCCATTTAGAGTAGCTTCATACATACTTTTGCTCTTGACTCTTTTTTTTATATCTTGAGGAGAATTGTTGGGTATGCTAACTTAATGCCTCAAACAATTCCATGGCTTCTTCACTGCTTTTCTCCATCAGCACCCCTCCACAACCAGAATCAGCAGTGCCTTTATTCATGTCATTCAGACCTTCATAAAAGGAAAATACCAGCTCATCTTGAGGTAGGTTGTGGTGTGGGCATTTGAGTATTAGCTCGTTGAAGTGTCCCCATGCCTCAAAGAATAGATCTCCATCCCTTTGTTGGAAAGATTAGATCTCCTTCCTCAATTGCCTTGTCTTTTGGGCTGGGAAGAATTTTCTTAGGAATTTGATAGCCAACTCGTCCCAAGTGTGGATTGAAACTGCAGGTAAAGAATTGTACCACAGTTTAGCATTATCTTTTAAGGAAAAAGGGAAATAGAATTAACCTTATTCCTTCTTGGTCTAGGCCTTGGATATGCTGGAATTTACAAAGATCGGAAAATTCCCGGAGGTGCAAGTGTGGATCTTCGTTGGGTGTACCCCGAAAGTGAGTTAGTGCGCTTAGTATTTGCGGAGATATGTAATAGTTGCTTTCCGCCTCAGGTTGATATGCAATGCATGATGGCTGACTAAGGTTTCATGGGATGAAGGATTGCTTCATCGGTATTCGTGTAGGTGGTTGCTGGTTTTCCAGCTGTTCCACCATTGGTGTTTCTTCAATGAATTCCTCTTCTTCCTCCTCAAAATTGTTTCTAAGATTGTGTTGGATGGTCCTCTCAAGCTTGGGATCAAGGGGAAAGACTGTTGGATGTTGGGATCGTAGTCCGTGCATGAATTGGGAACAATTTCCTAAGTGCAGCAGAAAAATACTACTGTCCGGGTAACTCTCTGCCTTAATTGTGCTCGATCACACAAGAAGGTGCGATCGATCGCAAGTGGCACAGAAAACTCCCTGGAGTACCTGCAACAGAAAAGAAATAGATTAGGGTTTTCAATGAAAATAAAAACATAAACTTTAAAATTTTTGAGATTTTTAGCATAATAAAAATAATGACGAAAATAATTCTAAAAGAAAATTTAGTGCATTTCCCGGAAACAGCGCCAAAAACTTGTTGAGCGATTATATACCTAAATAAATATGTGAATAATCGTACTAGTTATACTTGCAAGTGCACAAGGTCATCAGTGTAGTCTAGTGTGCGAAAGCAAGGTCATCTCCACAGGGATTGGTAAAGTTACGTTTAGAATTAGTTTCTCTAAAGTAAAAAGAGATAAATAACTGTTGGAAAGTGATTTGATGATAATAAAGACATAGGGCTTTGATATCCACCACTAGTCATACATTCCCAATGTGTATAAGGTATCAGTGCACTAGTTTTATTATGTATACTTATTGGTTGCCAACCTAAGGGCATGGTATCTACTCCTTAAGCTATTGATTTCCCTAAGCAATGAGTTAGGCATGGTATCTACTCTAACTCTTTTCTTCCTTAAAGGATTCAGCATGGTATCTACTCGAGTTGTTCCTTAAGAAAACATAAGTACTGTGGAAATCGACAACCACATGAGACCTAGGGCATGGTATCTACTCCTGGTTTTCCATGTTGATTAACCCGTGTATCCGGATAAGATATTCCTTGTTACTAATGTTAGACCTAGGACTCGGTCATCCAAATTGATCTAACTAACCCATCCATACCACATACATAAGTTGGCCTTACACATACATATGAGGAATTTAAATAAGCACAGGTGTTAATCAAGTTAAGTAACATAATAAACTATTGGCAAAGATTTTATCAATGAATAAAAATATTGGAATGCATAACTAGGGCTTCAATCGAGCCCTATAAGAGAGTTAGTTACACATACTAACTGAAGTAAACATTATAAATAAATTAAACATAAAGGAGAAGAATAAATCTGAGAGAAGAGGCGTCAATTCTCTCCCAAGCCCTCAACTCCAAGTAAAAGAAAAGAGAGAAGTGTTTTCTATCTAAGGTGTGTCTTAAGTGTGTGATTTACAAGTGTATTTATAGGTCTTTGAGAAGTCCTAAAAGAACCATGAGTTCCTAAACCTTCCTAAAACAACAATTCTTTTATTTCCAAAATAGGGTTATGCAGTTTACTATTCACGCTCGTACATGTGCGCTCGATTCTTCAAGTGTGCGTACGATCGCATGTGCGCTCGATCGCATTGCATGGCGCGATCGATCGCACTTTGTGTAGAGAATGCTCCAGGGCTTCCAGATTTCTTCCTTTAAGTTCCAAAACTGCTTCTTTTTCTCCAAGACCCTATAAAAACATGTAAAACACACAAATGGAGTAAAAGAGACCAAATTAACGTAATAAAGGACCTAACAACTGTAAATAAGGGGGCTTAAATATGAATATTTAAGCATCTATCACAGGGACTTCTCAAATCCCCATCCTTCATAATAAGAAAGCAAAAAAAAACAAATTCATGAACTGAACATGCATATACTTCCGCTAATTTATTTCTATAAAAAAATAATCACTCTATATAATAAGATTTATGTTACAATAGCAAAAACTCCAAGCTATGCATAAGATCGATCGATGGCTTAAAAATCAACCAACTAGAATATTAAAAGTTGACATATTTCAACTAAAATTTCTTAAATCCCACCGACATTAAACTTAAAACACCGCCTCACTTGATCAGATGAGTTCAAGTAGTACAATCAACATGAGAAGTACACCCAAGCCTCTTGACTTAGTGGTTATTTTGAGTCCTTCATATAGAAGACTCGAACTCAATCTCTTCAATGTACCAAAAAAAAGAAAAGAAAAAACTAAGAAACTACCTTGATCGCCTTAATTAGCATTTTTTTTATTGATCTATGTGATGAAAACCAAAATAAATATTAACTAACAATTGAGAAACAAAGTTTCGATGCCCAAAATCTGGAAACTCACAACTTGATCATTTGCTTTGCTGAGTCGTTTGTGTAAGTCTACCAGGATAGAGATTTACACCTTACTGAAGATTTTGATTGCAAATTCGTTGAAGAGCTAATAAACTGTTCAAGTGTCCGACCTCTAAGTATATCCACAAGAACAATCAAAAACGATGATCTCTTTCTCAAGGATATCGAACACCACGCAAGGAAGAAGACTGGGGCTAATTGAAACCTATGAGTGTTAGCTCTAGGATTTTTGGCTTTTACAGAGGGAGTGTGTCTAAAAATTTATCACAAAATCTGCATTATGGTTTCTATCAAATAGAACATATCCCTTACTCCTAAAAGCTTTAGGACATCTAGAATTACAATTAAACCTCTGATTTAATTAATTCTTAGAATTTTTTTTTCTATTAGTCCATTAGTTTTTCTTATTCTTACAATTGCTATATTGTGTGTTACCCCTTAGGTTCAATATCGCGCTAGCAGCAGGTCTTAACTTTTACATAGCCTTTGGATCTCATTCAATTAAATAAAACTCCTTTTAATTATAATTCGAATTAATTTTTTTTAATTCTCTCATTAATTAAGAATTAATTACAATTAATTCTTAAGGGCTTCTACAAGTCAAGGTTGATATCTAGAAATATATTATGTCTACTAAAACGATATGAATTAATGTGATCATTTTTATTGAAAATTACCGTACAATTCAATCCTTTAACTATGCAATATCCCTGATAAAACCTAAGGTATGAAATTACTATCAAACCTTATTTATTTAATTTTATGTATCTCGATCTCAAGTCCATAACTTAAATTGTGAATGTAGAAACTTCTTTCTAATTTTCACCCCACCTTGGTCAAGGAATTTCCAAGCTATGAATTAATCAGATCACCTCTTTTACTTAGTGTGATGGATACTTTATTGCATACTCATATAACTCCATGTATAAGTGTTCATACCCAATTACAACCATCTTGTGACCCATGATTAGAATCACATTTAGGTAGCATCAAAGCATGAAGACCTATACACAAGGTATCCATGGTGCCTTAAGTCTAAGGATAACTTGTACAAATGCAACGTAAAAACTCCTATTGACAGTTGGTAAAATGTCCAATAGAAATTTCTTAGTCGAGTCAGTTCAATGTAATTGTTCTCTAACAAGCACCTACATAACTTATTCTAGTGTCTCATACACTAGTGATCGTGAGATCAATCACTCCCAACTCTCTAAGGAAACACAGTGTGTACTAATCTATGCGAATTCACTAATGTCATTCTTAGTGGTCCTATGATTAGGAACATTTAAGAATAAAGCTTAACGAAATACATCCCACAAGCATGATCTCATCATGGTTCTTATTTCAATTGCTTTTATTCTATAAGCTTTATCATGTAATGCACATTCAATGATTCATAATAAACATGATATATAAGATCATTTGCACAAAAAATTATTTATTGTCAATAAATGAATAAGATTAATTAGAAGTAATATGTCCATAACATTAAATTCTATTGGCTTGCAGAGCATACTACTTTTAATCTCCCACTTGCATTAAAGCCAGTCGCCCATATATTTCACGTTCATCTTATCAAAATGGTGATCGAACTATTGCTGGAAAATCTCACTAGTTAATGGATCCACTATATTATCTATTGATGAAACTCTTTCTACCTTTACATCGCCTCTTCCTATAATCTCTCTAATAAAATGGAACCGCTGCAACATATGCTTTGAATTCTAATGAGACCTTAATTCCTGTGCTTGTGCAATAACACCATTGTTATCACAGTACAAAGTTACTGGATTGACAATGCTTGAAACTACTCCTATTTCAATGATGAACTTCCTCATCTAAGTAACTTCCTTTGTAGCTCTGATGCAGTAATGTATTTGGCTACTGTGGTCGAATTAGTAGTGGTTTCTTGTTTGGAACTCTTCTAGCTGACTACTCCACTATTCAAGGTGAACACATATGTAGAAACAAATGTACTATAATTTTTTTAGACTGAAAACTAGAGTATATAAAGCTCTCAAGTTTCAAATCTGCTCCTCTATATATGAGAAACATAATAACTAAGAATGTTTTACACAGCTTTCCAATGACTCTCACATGGATTGGATAGATATCTACTCGTAACACTTAGACTATTTGTAACATCAATCCTTGTACATAACATAAAATACATGGTGGAACCAATTGTCAATGTATATGGTATCCTATTTATGCGGGGTTTTTTTTTTTTTTTTTTTTATCTTTAGGATTCTTTGGGGGCATCTCCTTGAGGAAAGAAATTCCATGAATCATTGGCAAGAGTCCTCTTTTGAAATTTTTCATACTAAACCTCTTTAGCACTTTATCTATGTACATGAATTAGGAAAATCCTAGAATCCTTCTCAATCTATCTCTATAGCTCTTTTTCTCCAAAATATAGGATGTTTCACCCAAATCCTTCATGAAGAAGTTCTTTGATAACCAAATCTTTACTGACTGTAACATACCTATATCATTCTCAATGAGTAGTATGTCGTTAACATACAACACAAAAAATGTCATAGCGCTCTCACTGACCTTCTTATACACACATGTTTCATCCTTATTTTTGATAAAACTAAATGATTTGATTGTCTCATCAAAAAGGATGTTCTAACTTCTTGAAGTTTGCTTTAATCCATAAATGAATTTTTGAAATTTGGATACCTTGTGGTCACTACCACTAGATGTGAAACCCTTAGGATATGTTATATACACATCATCCTGAATGTTTCCATTTCGAAATGCAATATGCAACTATTGCAAGTAAAATCCTAATGGATTTAAGCATGACCACTTAAGAGAAGGTTTTGTCAAAGTCAATTCATTTCCTTTGCTTGAAACCCTTTGGTACTATCCTTGCTTTATTGGTCTGTACATTTTCATTCACTCCAATAATTCTCTTAATGACCCATTTGCAACCTATAGGTACTAAAATTTCAGATGCATCGACCAAAGTTTGTGCTTTGTTGGAGTACATGGAATCCATTTCAGATTTCATTGCTTTAAGCCACTTCTTAGAATCGATGTCTAATATTACTTTTTTGTATTTAGTTAATTCCTTATCATCTATAAGGTATACCTCTTAGTTACCAACTATGAGAAATCCATATCTCTCTAGAGCCTTGGGTATCTTGCTAGATCTAAAAATCGATTGTGTGTTTGGAAGATCTATTAGTCCAGATTCCTTAATTTGAACAGTACTAGGTTGTGGTTCTTGTGACACTTCATCAAGATTAATCTTCCTCCCATTACTCCCTTCTAGATAAACTCATTTTCTAAAAAGGTAGCATGCTTAGAAATAAACACCTTTTGTTCTTGAGAATGATAGAAATATATCCTAAACTTTCTTTGGAATATCCCAAAATAAAAAACCAAAAATGTCATAACACTCCAATTGAACTTCTTGTACACACATGGTTCATCCTCATTTTTTATAAAATCAAACAATTTGATTAACTCATCAAAACAAATGTTCCAAATTTGAGACGTTTACTTTAATTCATAAATGGATTTTTGAAGCTTGCATACCTTTTGGTCACTACCACTAGATGTAAAGCCTTTAGATTGTGTCATTGATAACGCTCAAACTAACACACGATTATTGTGTATAGTTGAGGTGTCGATCCCACGAGGAAAGCAAACTATAAGAGAAAGTGTAAACCTTAATCCTAAACGATAAAGTTCAAATAAGAAAATCTGAGTTCTACGGCTTATCTTGTGCACTCCATGTAGATGGAACTTGACGGGAAACCAAGTAATTTGCATTGTTGGCATACCATGGTGTGTGACAAAGGACAACAAATAAATTCTCATCCAGAAATGCTTCGTGAATGGGAAAAAGTCGGTATCATTCTTAAATTCCAAACAAGATAGATGGTCCGCCATAACATTTTCCACCCCTTCTTGTCTTTGATGGTCAAGTCAAATTCATGCAAAAGCAAAATCTAACGTATTAAACGGGCCTTAGCATCTATTTTTGAGAAAAGAAATTTAAGGGCGGAGTGATCCGTGAATATAGTGATAGGTGAACCAATTAAATAAGAGCAAAATTTATTCAATGCAAATACTACAACTAGTACTTTGTTGTGGTGTACATCATTTGAGAATAATTTAAGGTTCTACTAGCATAATAAACAACAAATGGTTTTC
The DNA here is from genome assembly GCA_023935145.1 of Bretschneidera sinensis. Classification (NCBI taxonomy): domain Eukaryota; kingdom Viridiplantae; phylum Streptophyta; class Magnoliopsida; order Brassicales; family Akaniaceae; genus Bretschneidera; species Bretschneidera sinensis. The sequence continues at coordinate 124,852,700 of CM043699.1, forward strand.
TCTCCCTTCTTTGTCCTAAAACAGCCCCTAAAGCATAGTCACTAGCATCACACATAATCTCAAACGACAAGGTAAAATCAGGTGATTGAATAATAGGGGTGGTTGTAAGTTTAGAGACAAGTGTCCTAAAGGCTTTCTCACATTCGGGGCTCCACTTGAACTCGGTATTCTTCAACAAAATGTTACATAAGGGTTTAGAGATAGCACTAAAATTTTGAATAGACCTTCTATAAAACCCAGCATGCCCTAGAAAATACCTAACGTCTTTAATATTCTTAGAAGTGGGTAGTTTAAAGATTAATTCAATTTTCAATTTATCCACTTCTATCCCCTTTTCGGACACTATGTGGCCCAAAAATATTCTGGAAGACACCATAAAATAACACTTCTCCAAATTAAGCACAAGCCCCTTCTCTTCACACCTACACAAAACGTTTTTCAAGTTAGATAAACATGAATCAAAAGAAGTTCCAAACACGGTTTAATCATCCATAAACACTTCTATACATTTTTCAACCATGTCACTAAAAATACTCATCATGCATCTTTGAAAAGTAGCCGGTGCATTACACAAACCAAAGGGCATTCTATGAAAAGAAAAAGTACCAAAAGAACAAGTAAAGGTGGTTTTCTCTTGATTTTTTAAAGCAATTCCTATTTGGTAGTATCCCGAATACCCATCTAAAAATCAATAAAAATGATGACCAGCCACACATTCAAAGATTTGATCTATGAATGGAAGGGAAAAATGGTTTTTCCGAGTAGCTGAATTAAGTTTCCTATAATCATTGCACATACGCCACCTAATCACTACCTTAGTTGGTACTAACACCCCCTTTTCATTTTCTACCATGGTCACCCCGGCTTTTTTAGGAACTACTTGAGTTGGACTAATCCACTTACTATCGGATATTGGGTATATAATTCCCGTATCTAATAGCTTTAAGACTTCTTTCTTAACTACCTCTTTCATAGTTGGATTTAACCTTCTTTGTGGGTCTCTACGAGGGTTAGCTCATTCTTCTAGATAAATCTTATGGGAACAAATTAAAGGGCTAATACCTTTTATGTCGGCTATAGTCCAACCTAATGCAGATTTATGCTCTCTTAACAAATTCAATAATTTATCACATTGCACATCACTAAGTTCGGAAGAAATAATAACCAGAAAGGTATCACTTGGGCTTAAGAAGGCATGTTTGAGCCCTTTGGGCAGCAGAGCTAAATTAAGTGTTGGTGTCTCCTCGGAAGATGGTTTGGGTGCCTCCCTCTCTTTAGGAAACTCCTCAAGGCATGGGTGCCACGATTTCTTAATAAATCCCTGCGACTTATCAAAAACATCAACGACATATAGATAAATTGAAGAATCATCAAAATCAAAATTATTAAGAAGGAATTCCAAAGAATTAGAATTATCTTTAATATACTTATCCTCCAAAATAAGGTCATCGATCATATAAGTGTCGAAACACTCATCATCTTCATGTGGTTACCTTTAGAGTCTGTTACGCGATTATCCACCTAAATTAATAAGCAAATAATCGCACTCGTTTTACTTGCAAGTGCACAAGGTTAACAGTAGTATAGTGTGCGAATACAAGATCATCTCCACAGGGATAGGTGAATTTTGGTTTTAGAATTAATTTCTTAGTAAAAGAAGTTTGAAAAAAGAGTTGAGTGTGATTTAATAATAATAAAGACATAGGGCTTTGATATCCACCACTAGTCATACTTTCCAAATGTGTAATGTATCAGTGCACTAACCTTATCATGTATACCTAATGGTCACCAACCTAAGGGCATGGTATCTACTCCTTAAGCTATTGATTTCCCTAAGAATGGTATCTACTCTAACTCTTTTCTTCCTTAAGGGATTCAGCATGGTATCTGCATGAGTTGTTCCTTAAGAAAGCATAAGATTTATGGAAATCGACAACCACATGAGACCTAGGGCATGGTATCTACTCCTGGTTTTCTATGTTGATTAATCCAAGAATCCGGTATGGATATCTTTTGTTACTAATGTTAGCCCCAGGACTCGGTCATCCAAATTGATCTAACTAACTAATCCATACCATATGCATACGTTGGCAATACACATACATATGAGGAATATAAATAAGCACAGACATTAATCAAGTTAAGCAACATAATAAAGGCTATTGGCAAAGATTTTATCAATAAATAAATATATGAGAAAGCATAACTAGGGCTTCAATCGAGCCCTATAAGAAAGTTACTTACACATGCTGTCTAAGATAAACATCATATATAAACTAAACATAAAGAGAAGAATAAACCCGAGAGAAGATGTGTCAATTCTCTCCCAAAGCTTACAACTCCAAGTAAAAGATAAAAGAAGTGTTCTCTCTAAGAAGTGCTTATTTGTGTGTGCTTTATAGGTGTATTTATAGGGCTTGAGTAGTCCTAGAAGGCTCATGAATTCCCAAACTTTCATAAAACACAAAACTCCTTTATTTCCAAAATAGGGTTCTGCAGTTTACTGTTCACGCATGTATATGTGCGCTCGATCGCATGCGTCTTGTGCTCGATCCTTCATATGTGCGAACGATTGCATGTGCGCTCGATCGTGTGCAGTAGTGCGATCGATCGTACTTTGACTAGAAGCTGCTCCAAGATTTCCAAGCTTCTTCCCTTAAGTGCCAAAACTACTTCTTTTTTCTCCAAGACCTATAAACACATGTGAAACACACAAATGAAGTAAAACGAATTAAATTAACATAACTAAGGACCTAACAAGTGTAAATAAGGGGGCTTAAATATGAATATTTAAGCACCTATCACACCCCCAAACTTACATATTGCTAGTCCCTTAGCAATACAAAACTAAAAACTAAAATGAAAAAAAGTAAAGCCACGTAGATAAAACAAATAATCATAATGTCCACAAAAAAATTTTGGGTTGTCACACAAAATAATGATGCGCATTCATGAGCAAGCTTAACACATATAAACATATCTTTGCAATGAATAAGAGTTTTGAACGCAAATCACTTTCATGAGGCAGTTTAAGACATCACAAGTTCAACTTTGGTGTGTGGTGAACTAGCACATAAAATATTAGGTTTCCAAATAATTCTAATGTGTAGTGTTTCGATGACTCAAAATTCACCAAATTTCCTATTAGAATCAACAAAGATGGCATAAGTTTTCTTCTTTTCTTTTATTTGTGAGATTTTTGCCAAGTTAGTTCCCTTAAGCTTTCTATTTGACTCATGTAATGAGCGTTTAGCCAATGACTCCCAAACCAGATGGTTTTAAGGCATTAGGTGTAAAGACACCCCTAAGGACTTACTAACTCGAGTCAAAAAGGCTACGAAACTAACTGGTCTCAATGCTACCAATCAGAATTTCCACCTTTTGACGTGACACTCACTACTTACTAGGGCAAGAGGGCCAGTTACTCAGCGGAAAGTTCTTTTTAATGATCTTTTGAGCAATAAATTTTTTTTTTCTATTTTCTTATGCCAAGATGTTAATCTAATAGGTCATTTGGTTCACAGTCCAGTAAAAGAAACATACAAATTAAAATTACATGTCATACCCCACACAATTATATGCTAATGTGCTTGTGATCGTTCAGGTCAAACTTGTGAATCCTTAAATTCCTAAAAGGAAGCGATCTAGGTTCAAAACTTAATTATTGGTCTATATGTTCAAGGTGTTAAGCTCACTAATGAAATCAAATCATATTGCTTTGTTTAGATCACCAAAAAAATTTTAGAACAGAATGAACATGCATTAATCTATGAGAACAACAACACAAAAAACTGGGACATAGTGAGTGTGTGAATGTGTCCCCATACCTCCAAACTTAAATTGCACATTGTCCCCAATGTGTGAGTAGCTTGGAAGGAGTTGACATGGGAGATAAAGAACTATATGGCTGGCATGGCTCGTAGCACGCCCCCAAACTTCAACTGGATGCACTCACTCTGTCCTTGAAAAAAAAAGAAAAAAATATATAAAATGGAAAACAAGTAATAATAAACAACTATAGAAAAAAAACTAGGAAATACAAAAACTAAAATAAACTAATAAAAAGGATATGCTTTGGGGTGCCTCTCATAAGCGCTAAGTTTAACGTCTTCAGCCAGACGGGGTATCCTCTCAACTTTAGTCTTTTGATAGGGAGTACTTAAAGCCTACTTCATATGGCTTAAATGCTCTTGATGGTGCCACGCATTCATCATGACTCAATCTATTCAGCTCATTCAAATGGGATTTCTTCTTACCACCCAGTCTTGGATGTATAGGATAGACTTTAGCGAGGTGCACAGCTTCAAAGATGTCATCAGGGATAGTTTCTAATGCAGGCTCAATATCCGATCTTTTGAAGCTATGGGTGAGGGCGGCCTCTAATGAATCAGTGTGATGGACCTGAAAAACTTGCTGGACAGCACTTTGCATCATACATTCATTAAAACATTCATCATCATTATCATCTTGGGGTAATTTCATTGTATCAAATATCTTAAATTCTATTGTTTCTCCATGTACCGTTATACTTACGATACCCTTTTTCACATTAATTATTGTATCAACAGTTCTCATAAAAGGTCTTCCTAAGATGATGGGCAGAAGTAATGGCATGGCATTATTCCATATCTAATACAATGAAGTCAGCAGGAAAAATAAACTCACCTGCCTTGACCAGGACATCTTCAAGTATACCTCTAGGTCTTTTGATGCTTTTATCTGCCAATTGTAAAGTAATGGAGGTTGGTTGAAGCTCTCCCAAACCTAGCTTTTCAACTGTTGTGTATGGTAGCAAATTGACACTTGCTCATAAATCTAGTAATGCTCGCTCAAACAACTGATCACCTATCCTACAGGGAATAGTAAAACTACTCGGATCTTTTAGTTTTGGTGGTAGTTTACTTAACAATACCGCACTTACCTCTTCAGTTAGAGCCACTGTTTCATGTTCTTGAAACTTTCTTTTATTAGTGCAACAATCTTTTAAAAATTTAGCATAAGAAAGAATTTGTTTAATTGCATCTAATAAGGGAATGTTAATTTCTACTTTTCTCAAAGTTTCAAAAATATCAAGCAATTTATCTTTCTTTGGCGTTACTAACCTTTGAGGGAAGGGTGGTGCATTCAACTTCTCTACTTCACTTACCTTGGATGTGGATGGCTTAGCTGGAGATGCTTGAGCTGGCTCATTAACTCCTATGATCTTACCATTTCGGAGAGTTGTAACGGCTTTCAGCTGCTGATGTCCTCTTGGATTTGGTAGTGTTTGTGCAGGAAGTTCACCTTGCTTTTTTTCACTTAGCTCCTTAGCCAATTGCTCCATTTGTACTTCTAGCCTTTGAATTGCTTGCTCATGTGTTGTAGTGGTTTGTTTTTACTGATCTAATGAAGTTATCAATGTTGTCATTAATTGCTGTTGTTGAGTGGCTAATTGCTTTACAAGACTTTCTAGATCATCCTTCTTGGGTTCTGGAACTGGTTGGGCTGCTTTATGGAAGTTCTTTTGTTGCCCTTGAAGGTTCAAGGTGTTTTGATTGTTACTCCATGAGAGGTTAGGGTGGTCTCACCATCCAGGGTTGTATGTATTTGCATATACATTGTTCGGTCCCACATAGTTTGCTTGCTCAGAATCTGTAGATGAATACAAATGGCAGGTCTCAGTAGTGTGATCAAATTGAGAACATAAAGCACATACTTGGCTTTGTGTAGCTTGTGGTCGATGAGAGATGTTTTGAGTAGACATAGCTTTTACAATCATATCTAGTCTCATATCTAGCTTCCTCTCCAAAGCAGCTATTTGGGCAGAGGGTCTACCATTCAGAGTAACCTCATATATACCTCTGCTCTTGACTCCTTGTCTACCTCTAGAGGAGAATTGTTGGGTATGCTCACTCAATGCCTCAAACAGCTCCATGGCTTCTTCACTGCTCTTTTCCATCAGCACACCTCCACAACCAAAATCAGCAGTACCTTTATTCATGTCATTTAGACCTTCATAAAAGGCTAGTACCAACTCATCTTGAGGTAGGTTGTGATGCGGACATTTGAGTAGTAACTCATTGAAATATCCCCATGCTTCAAAGAATAAGTCTTCATCCTTATGTTGGAAGGATTGGATCTCCTTCCTCATTTGCCTCGTCTTTTGGGTTGGGAAATATTTTTTGAGAAACTTACTGGCCAACTCCTCCCAAGTGTGGATAGAAACTGCAGGCAAAGAATTATACCATAATTTAGCATTATCTTTTAAGGAAAAAGGGAAAAGAATTAACCTTATTCCTTCTTGGTCTAAGCCTTGGATGTGCTGGAACTTGCAGAGATAAAAGAATTCTCGAAGGTGCAAGTGTGGATCCTTATTAGGAGTACCCCTAAAGTGGGTCAAAGTATTCAATATTTACGGAGATATGTAATAGTTTCCTGCCACCTCAGGTTGATAAGTGATACATGATGGCTGATCAAGGTTCCGTGGGATGAAGGACTGTTTCATTGGTACTCGTGCAGGTGGTTGTTGGTTTTCGAGTTATTCTACCATTGGCGCTTCGTTCTCAAATCCTTCTTTGTTCTCCTCGAAGTTGTTCCTAAGCCTTTGTCGGATGGTCCGCTCAAGCTCGGAATCGAAGGGAAAAAATGTTGGATGTCGGGATCGAAGTTCGTGCATAAATCAAGTAAACCAGCTTCAGTGCAGCAACTTAACTCAACTGCTCGGGTAACTCTCTGTCCTATTTACGCTCGATCGCACAAAAGGTTGCGATCGATCATAAGTATTACAAAAAGTGTGATTTGGGGTTTGATGTGCCTAAAACAGAAAACAAATCGATTAGGGTTTGATGAAAAGTAAAAATAAAGATGGTAAATAGAAAATAAAATAATAACGATGATTAAACTAAACAAAAGTAATCCTAAAATGAAATTTAGTGCAATTCCCGGCAACGGTGCCAAAAACTTGTTGCGCTATTATCCACCTAAATTAATAAGAAAATAATCGCACTCGTTTCACTTGCAATTGCACAAGGTCAACAGTAGTATAGTGTGCGAATGCAAGATCATCTCCACAGGGATTGGGGAATTTCGGTTTTAGAATTAGTTTCTTAGTAAAAGAAGTTTGAAAAAACAATTGAGTGTGATTTAATAATAATAAAGACATAAGGCTTTGTTATCCACTGATGAGAGAAAAATATTGCATATTTTGGCCACTTAATTTACATTTGTTAGCTTAGGATTTTGTTACTTTGAGTTGTTTTCGTTGTTTTTCAGGTTTACAAGCATTGGGAAAGGAGTTTCACTAAAATTGCCAGAATTGCCCGTACAGATCAATCATCTTTGAAAATTAAACTGAATTGATTCAAAAAGAACCAGGATATGAGCCATATATTCTTAGAAAGATCAAGAAGTCTATTTTTTGGAGAATTTTACGGCTCGTAAAAATGATTTTTCTACAGAACGTTATGGCCGTTTTAGTAGACAAAGGTCAGGTCGTGCGGGTTGTGCGGGATTTCAGCGTGAATAGAATTTTTGAAGGGCATGTGAAGACTTAAATCCCACATCCCACATCTGTTGGAAACACATTTCTATATCCCACATCGGATTGGAAACACATTGCACTCGTGGTATTTGCTGATGAGTCTTAAATATTGCATATTTTAGACCCTTAACTTATATTTGTTATGCTCTTAGTTAGTAGTATTTTACTTTATTTTACGTCTTTCTTGTGTTTTGTGTATTTTTACAGGTTTGTGGAGAAAATGAAGCATTTCAGGAGATTTGAAGCTTCTGGAGACATTGCGCTCGATCGCATGAGATATGCGATCGAGCGCACCTGCCTATGAACGAGCGCATGGTCAACATCCCACATCGAAATAGTTGTTGTTCAGTGCATCTGCGATCAATCGCAACAGACATGCGATCGAGCACACATGCGATCGTGCGCACGAGACATGCGATCTAGCGCATATGCGATCGATCGCACCATTCTGCGATCGAGCGCACTCGGGCCAGTATCCCACATCAAATCTGAAACCGGCAGTGCTCCGTGACTTCCCCTATATAAACACCACCTGACTTCATAATTCAGTGTACAATTCCTGAGCCACTTTGGTGTTTACCGGTGGACGTCCACCAACATTCTGGTGGATCCCGAAGGCATTGCTACCACGAGGGGAAGCACTGCTCGTCAGCGAGTGGAATTTCTCCCATGTAAAGTTGTTTATTTATTTCTTTATATTCAGTTGTTTTAGTTTAAATGTTTAGCACTTTTTATTATAGTTTTATAGTTATGAGTGGCTAGACTCTTCAGCTAAGGTTGAAGATGAAGCCCCGCCGTTGTTTTGCGTAGTAGTTCAGATTTGCTTGTACAAATCTGACAATTTTTAGTATAAATGTTCTGTCAATTATTTGAGTTAATCTTATAATTGATTGAGTTTAAATTGTCTGTTGGATTTTCTTTGTGTTTCATCTGATGGATACATTGAATGCTTTTCGATTAAATTGGATTCCCTTTGTGATTTGTTAAGAGCGGATACATTGGGTGCTTTTGGTTTAGTTGGGATATTCTTTGTTTTTTGTCTTATAGTTGGATTCATTGAATGTTTTGATAGGCTATATTTTTAGAACATGTATGCTTAACTTCGGTGGGGTGGATTCGGAAACCTTAGTGTTTTAATTATTAGTTTTTAAATCAATTTAATTTAGTTTTAATTTATTTTGCACTATCATTCTGAAATTTGGAGCTAGGTTAAGATAGAGTTAGTTTAGATTAAAAATATATTTTCACAACGCAATTTCCTGTGGATTCGACCTCGCACTTGCACAAAGCTATATTGCAAACGACTCGTGCGCTTGCGAGTAATTTAAAACTCACAACAAGTTTTTGGCGCCGTTGCCGGGGAATTGTTTGATTTGTGAAAATTTTTGGTCTAAAATGATTTTATTTTTCTACTAGTTAATTTAATTTAAAAAAAAAAATTTAAGTTGTGTGTTTGTTTTATTCTGCAAGTTTCTGCTGGTTAGTTTACTTTAGTGTTTTTTTTTAGTTGGTATATGCTTGGTCGGAGATCCTTGGACTTAGATTTGATACATTTAGATCCCGACTTAGAAAGAACTCTTAGGAGACAGAAAAGAGCGCTAGTTGAGAGAGAGATTGTTGAGATGGCAGAGAATTATAGGAATGCAAATCATCCTGAACATGTAGAGCAACCTAAAGCTTGGAACGTGGACTCCACTACATCCCTTAGGGACTTGTTCGCACCCGTTGTGACTAACTCATCCTCTTGCATAGTGTTGCCACCGACCAATGCCACCCACTTTGACTTGAAGCCACATGTCATCCAACTCTTACCCTCATTCTATGGCTTAGATCTTGAAAATCCTTATAGCCATATGAAGAAGTTCAAAGACATTTGTGCCACATTCAAATTTCAGAACTTCTCTGAAGAGTCAGTCCATCTTCGACTCTTCCCTTTTTCTCTTCACGATAGAGCTAGGGCGTGGTTGGATTCCAACACGCCCGGGTCTATTACATCTTGGGAAAACCTGCTTAGCAAATTTTATCATAAGTTTTTCCCAATGTCTAGAGTGAATGAGTGCCGAAAGGAGATCAGCTCTTTCACTCAGGATGAGGATGAAAAATTTTATGAGGGTTGGGAGCGCTTTAAAGAGTTACTGATTAGATGCCCTCCACATGGATATGAGAAGTGGAGACTCGTTCAATTCTTCTACCAAGGGTTGACTCAACCCAACCGTAGCATGATCGAGTCTATGAATGGGGGGAATTCTTGAGTCTGACAGGAGACGAAGCATACATGGCATTGGACAAGTTGTCCAACAACTCACAGTAGTGGGATTTTTCAAGCTGTCGAGATAAGTCCATTCGTGCTCGTAAGATGGGAGGCATCTATGAGGTCAGAGAGGACGCTGATTTGAGGATAAAGTTAGATGCCCTCACTAAGAAGATTGACGCTCTCACTGTGAGCCAATCCATCAATGCTGCCAACACATTCAATGTTGAAAGCTGTTCCATCTGTGCTAGTCCCATGCATCTAGCACAAAATTGCCCATCAATGCCGGCTTGTGCCGAGTATCCTCTGGAACAAGTAAATGCTTTCAATGACTTTCGAAGGCAGTCAAATGGATCGTACTCTGAGATGTACAATCCAGGGTGGCGGAACCACCCAAATTTTTCATGGAGGCAGAACCAACCAATGAATCAGGGAGGAGCCCCTTATCATGCTCAAAATCAATATCCTCCCGGATTTGCCCCACAAATTCCTAATCATGGTCGTTCTGCCCATCCAGCACCTTCACCTGCTTACCATGCACCCACTCAAACACCAGCGCCAGTTTCACAGTCGCTAGAGGACACCCTTAAGGAGTTCATGAAGGCGACTAGCCAAAATATAAGTGATGTGAGGAGTGCAACAGTGGTAAACACCCAAGCAATTGTCAAGCTGGAGAGTCAAATAGGGCAAATTGCAAGTCACCTGGGTGAGGGAGAGAAGGGGAAGTTCCCTAGTCAGCCCATGCCCAACCCAAAAGGACAATATATGGTTGAGAGTTCATCAACTCCTACGCACGGGGCGGAACAAGTACAGTCGATTGTCGCACCGAGGTCTGGGAGACAGGTGGACAATCGAGTGGAAGAGAGCCCTGCTATGCAGCAAGGGCAAGGGAGTGGCAACATAGAGAAGAGAGATGCTGAGCCATCTACAGCCACACCTACTGAGAAAGACCCTCCTAGGTCGTTTGTACCTAGAGTGCCCTACCCCGAGAGATTACAGGCGCCCAAGAAAGGAGGGAAGTATGAGGAAATTCTGGAGGTATTCAAGCAAGTCCAAATCAATATCCCATTTTTGGATGCCATCCATCAAATGCCATCATATGCCAAGTTTCTAAAGGACTTGGTCACTATCAAAAGAAGGATGAATGTCCCAAAAAAGGCATTTTTGACCGAGCAGGTCAGCTCAATCCTTCAGTGCAAGCTACCCATCAAGTATAAGGACCCGGGGTGTCCTACCATCTCTTGCACGATAGGAGTCAGCCACATTGAGAGGGCTCTCTTGGATCTAGGGGCGAGTGTGAATCTTCTACCCTACTCAGTCTATTTACAGTTGGGGTTAGGAGAATTGAAGCCCACATCCACTACGCTTCAATTGGCTGACAGGTCAGTGAAAAGACCACGGGGAATAGTTGAGGACGTTTTGATAAAAGTGGATAAGTTCTATTTCCCCGTGGATTTTATTGTGCTTGACACAGAGCCGGTTCAGAATGTAGGGATTCAAATACCGGTTATTCTAGGGCGACCATTCTTAGCCACCGCTAACGCCCTGATAAATTATAGGACAGGGGTGATGAAGATCTCCTTCGGAAATATGACAGTGGAGTTGAATATTTTTGATATCACTAGGCAACCACATGAATATGATGAAGTGAGAAATGTATGCTTGATAGAGGAGATTCTTGAGGAGACTGTGAATGAATCAAGCACTGAGGACCCCCTAGAGGCATGCTTTGCTCAATTTGGAGAGGATTTGGATTTAGATAAATTACTTGAGCAAGCAAATGCCATTTTGGAGTCTCCTCCTCGGGAGAACAGTAAGACGGAGGAGATTGTGGATGACTCCCGCACTGAGGACCCCCTAGAGGCATGCTTTGCTCAATTTGGAGAGGATATAGATTTAGATAAATTACTTGAGCAAGCGAATTCCATTTTGTAGTCTCCTCCTCGGAAGAGCAATAAGACGGAGGAGACCGCCGCACCTGAAACCCCCAAGAAGGAACTTAAGCCTTTACCAGATAATCTTAAGTATAAGTTCCTAGGTTCAGCCGATACTTTGCCTGTGATTATACCTTCCGATTTGGGTGATGCTCTAGAGGAGAAATTATTGGACGTCTTAAGAGAGCATAAGGAAGCTATAGGCTGGACAATTGAGGATGTCAAGGGGATCAGCCCCTCGGTGGTGACGTATAGGATACATTTAGAGGAGGATGCTGAGCCATCGAGGGAGCCACAAAGAAGGCTCAACCCTGCTTTGCAAGAGGTTGTGAGGGCGAAAGATAATAAGCTGTTAGAGGCAGGGATCATTTATCCCATTTCTAATAGCAAGTGGGTGAGCTAGATTCCAGTCATGCCCAAACGTGCTGAATTGACGGTAGTAAATAAAGACGATGAGTTGGTCCCAACTCGAGTGCAGTCAAGATGGAGAAAGTGTCTAGACTACCGTAAATTGAATGCTACCACTAGGCCTGATCATTTTCCATTCCCATTTATTAATCAGATAGTGGAGCACTTAGTTGGGCCTGTTTACTAATGTTGGGTCTGGCTGAAGACGTTAAACTTAGCGCTCATGGGAGGCACCCCACAGCTTATCTTTTCTTTGGTTTATATATTATTTCGCATTTTATGATTAATGTTTGTTTCCAGTATTTTTTTTTTGTTTTCCAGTTTTTATTTTTCAGGGACAAAGCGTACTTCAGTTCAAGTTTGGGGGTATGCTATGAGCCATACCAGTCCAGATAGTTCTCCATATCTCAGGTCAGCGCTTTCTATATTAGTCGCACATTGGGGTCAATGTGTAATTTAAGTTTGGGGGTATGGGAGACACATCACACACTTTGTCCTAATTTGTTGTCTTTTTGTCGTAGAGATAAATGCATGCTCATGTTATCGTGAAATTTTGGTTGATCTAAACATTTTCTGTGATGTGATGTCATTGGTGAGCTTAACATTTTGAACACATGATCTGGTGATAAATTTTAAAATTTAGTTACTTACCTTAGGCATTTGAGAATTCACATGTTTGACATAATCTAACACGAGCACATTAGCACAAATTATGTGAGGTATGACATGTGATTTTAATGTGTATTTTTCCTTATCTTAACTGAAATTGGATGACTTATTGGATGAACTCTTGGGCATAAGAAAATATTAAAAAAAAAAATTATCAATAAACTTTTCGCTGAGTAACTAGACCTCTTGCCTCAGTAAGCAGTGAGTGTTCACGTCAAAAGGTGGAATTTTGCTTGGTAATATTAAGGTCGGTTTAATTTCGTAGCCTTTTTTACTCGAGTTAGTAAGTCCTTAGGGGTGTCTTTACACCTAATGCCCTAAAACCACCTGGTTTGGGAGTCATTGACTCAACACTCGCTACATGGGTCAATTAGAAAGCTTAAGGGAACTAAACGTAGCCGTGCCTTGTTAAAAAAATAAAATAAAATACTATGCCTTTTTCGTTCATTTTTTATGGGAAATTCGGTGAATCTTGAGACATGGAGACCTTACACATTAGAGTTACTTGGAAGCTTCATTTTTATATGCTAATTCACCTTACACTGATTCAAGCTTGTGATGCCTTATCCTGCCTTTTGTAAGTAATTAGATTTTAACATTTCTATTCATTGCGAAGATGGGTTTACCTTTTTAAGCTTGCTTATGAATGAATATCATGGTGATGTGTGCTCCTTAAATTTTTGGATACCATGAGTGATGACTTTATCTTTATGTTCTTTGTTTTTCATTGAGTCTTTTATTTTGTTTTGCTAAGGGACTAGCAAAATATAAGTTTGGGGGTATTTGATGAGTCTTAAATATTGCATATTTTAGACCCTTAACTTATATTTGTTATGCTCTTAGTTAGTAGTATTTTACTTTATTTTACGTCTTTTTTGTGTTTTGTGTATTTTTACAGGTTTGTGGAGAAAATGAAGCATTTCAGGAGATTTGAAGCTTCTGGAGACATTGCGCTCGATCGCATGAGATATGCGATCGAGCGCACCTACGCTCGAGCGCACCTGCCTATGAACGAGCGCATGGTCAACATCCCACATCGAAATAATTGCTGTTCAGTGTGTCTGCGATCGATCGTAACAGACATGCGATCGAGCGCACATGCAATCGTGCGCACGAGACATGCGATCGAGCGCACATGCGATCAATCGCACCATTCTGCGATCGAGCGCACTCGAGCCAGTATCCCACATCGAATCTGAAACCTGCAGTGCTCCGTGACTTCCCCTATATAAACACCACCTGACTTCATAATTCAGTGTACAATTCCTGAGCCACTTTGGTGTTTACCGGTGGACGTCCACCAACATTCTGGTGGATCCCGAAGGCATTGCTACCACGAGGGGAAGCGCCGCCCGTCAGCGAGTGGAATTTCTCCCATGTAAAGTTGTTTATTTATTTCTTTATATTCAGTTGTTTTAGTTTAAATGTTTAGCACTTTTTATTATAGTTTTATAGTTATGAATGGCTAGACTCTTCAGCTAAGGTTGAAGATGAAGCCCTGCCGTTGTTTGGCGTAGTAGTTCAGATTTGCTTGTTCAAATCTGACAATTTTTAGTATAAATGTTCTGTCAATTATTTGAGTTAATCTTATAATTGATTGAGTTTAAATTGTCTGTTGGATTTTCTTTGTGCTTCATCTTATGGATACATTGAATGCTTTTTGATTAAATTGGATTCCCTTTGTGATTTGTTAAGAGCGGATACATTGGGTGCTTTTGGTTTAGTTGGGATATTCTTTGTTTTTTGTCGTATAGTTGGATTCATTGAATGTTTTGATAGGCTATATTTTTAGAACATGTATGCTTAACTTCGGTGGGGTGGATTCGGAAACCTTAGTGTTTTAATTATTAGTTTTTAAACCAATTTAGTTTAGTTTTAATTTATTTTGCACTATCATTCTGAAATTTGGAGCTAGGTTAAGATAGAGTTAGTTTAGATTAAAAATATATTTTCACAACGCAATTCCCTGTGGATTCGACCTCGCACTTGCACAACGCTATATTGCAAATGACTCGTGCGCTTGCGAGTAATTTAAAAATCACAACATTTGCCTATATAAGACCCACTCCACTTCATCATTCAGTGTACAATTCCTGGGCCACTTTGCTGTTAACCGGTGGACATCTGCTAGCATTCTGGTGGATCCCGAAGGCTTTGCTACCACGAGAAGAAGTGCCGCCCGTCAGCGAGTGGAATTTCTCCCATGTAAAGTTATTTATTTCTTTTTATTTAGCTTTTTTAGTTTAAATGTTTAGCACTTTTATTATGAATTATAGTTTTATAGTTATGAGTGGCTAGAATCTTCAGCTAAGGTTGAAGATGAAGCCTCGCCGTTGTTTGGCATAGTAGTTCAGATTTGCATGTACAAATCTGACATTTTTTAGTATAAATGTTCCGTCAATTATTTGAGTTAATCTTATGATTGATTGAGTTTAAATTGTTCTGTTGGATATTCCTTGTGTTTCATCTGATGGATACATCGAATCGTTTTCAGTTAAATTGGATTTCCTTTTTGATTTGTTAAGAGCAGATTCATTGGATGCTTTTGGTTTAATTGGGATATTCTTTGTTTTTTGTCATATAGATGGATTCATGGATTGTTTTGATAGGCTATCTTTATAACATTGAGTTATATGCTTAACTTTGGCGGGATGGATTCAGAAACCTTAGTCTTTTTATTAGTTTTTAAAAATCAACTTAGTTCAGCTTTTATTTCTTTTGCAACATATAATACAAAATTCGGAACTAGGTTAAGATAAGATTAGTTTAGATAAAATTATATTTTCACAACATAATTCCTGTGGATTCGACCTCGCACTTGCATAATGCTATACTGCAAACGACTCGTGCGCTTGCAAGTAAATTAAAACTCACAGCAAGTTTTTGGCGCCATTGCCGGGGAATTGTTTGGTTTATGAAAATTTTTTGTCTGAATCCAGCGCCGGTTTCACAGTCTTTAGAGGACACCATTAAGGAGTACATGAAAATGACCGGTCCGTCCATCAATGTTGCCAACACATTCAATGTTGATAGCTGTTCCATCTGTGCTAGTCCTATGCATCTAGCACAGAATTGTCCATCAATGCCGACTTGTGCCGAGTATCCCATGGAACAAATGAATGCTTTCAATGACTGTTGTTGGCAATCAAATGGATCTTACTCCGAAATATACAATCCAAGGTGGTGGGACCACTCTAATTTTTCATGGACGCAGAACCAACTGAGGAATCAGGGAGGAGCCCCCTATCAAGCTCACAATCAATACCCTCCCGAATTTCCTCGCCAGTTCCAAGTTATAGTCACTCAGCCTATCCAGCACCATTACCTGCTTACCAAGCTCCCATTCAAACACCAGCGCCAGTTTCACTGTCACTTGAGGACACCCTTAAGGAGTACATGAAAATGACTAGCCAATCCATGAGCGAAGTGATGAGTGCAACAATAGAAAACATCTAAGCGATTGCCAAGCTAGAAAGTCAAATTGATCAAATCGCAAGTTACGTGGGTGAATGAGAGGAATGAGAGTTCCCCAGTCAACCTGAGCCTAACCCAAAGGAACAATTTGCGGTGGGAAATTCATCAACTCCTATGCGTTGGCAGGAACAAGTGCAATCAACTGTCCCATACTTGTCTGGGAGACAAGTGGACAATCAAGTGGAGGAGAACCCTGCTATGCAACAAGGGCAAGAAAGTGGCAACAAGGAAAAGAGATATGCTGAGCCATCTACAGCCACACCTATTATTAAGGATCTCTCTAGGTCGTTTTTACCTAAAGCACCTTACCCTGAGAGACTACAAGTGCCCAAGAAAGAAGGGAAGTCTAAGGACATTATGGAGGTAGGCTTTGCTCAGTTTGGAGAGGATTTAGATTTAGATAAGTTACTTGAGCAAGCAAATACTATCTTGGAGTCTGCTCCTCGGGAGAGTAGTAAGATAGAGGAGACTATGGATGAATCCCACATTGAGGTCCCCCTGGAGGCATGCTTTGCTCACTTTGGAGAGGACTTGGGCTTAGATAAGTTACTCGAGGAAGTGAATGCCATTTTGGAGTCTAATCCTCGAGAAAGCAATGAGACGGAGGAAACCACAACACTTGAATCCCCCAAAAAGGAACTTAAACCTTTACCGGATAATCTTAAGTATAAGTTCCTAGGTCTAGTAGATTGTTTGCCTATAATTATAGCTTTAGATTTGGGTGATGCTCCAGAGGAGAAATTATCGGATGTCTTAAGAGAGCATAAGGAAGCTATAAGCTGGACTATTGAGGATGTCAAGGGAATCAACCCCTTATTGGTAATACACACGATACATTTGGAGGAGAATGCCAAGCCATCGAGGGAGCCACAAAGAAGGCTCAACCCTGCTATGTAAGAGGTTGTGAGGGTAGAAGATATTAAGCTGTTAGAGGCAGGGATCATTTATCCCATCTCTGATGGCAAGTGGGTGAGCCTGATTCAAGTCGTGCCCAAACATGCTGAATTAACGGTAGTGAAGAATGAGGACGACGAGTTGGTGCCAACTCGTGTTCAGTCAGGAGGGAGAGTGAGCATAGACTACTATAAGTTGAATGCTGCCACTAAGCCTGATCATTTTCCATTCCTATTTATTGATCAGATGGTGGAGCTCTTAGTTGGGCATGTTTACTAATGTTGGGTCTGGTTGAAGATGTTAAACTTAGCGCTCATGGGAGGCACCCCACAGTTTATCTTTTCTCTTTATTTATTATTTTGCATTTTTATGATTAATGTTTGTTTCCAGTATTTTTTGTTTTCCAGTTTTTTTTATTTTTCAGGGACAATGCGTACTTCAGTTCAAGTTTGGGGGTATGCTATGAGCCATACCAGTCCAGATAGTTCTCCATATCTCAGGTCAGCTCTTTCCATATTAGTCACACATTGGGGTCAATGTGTAATTTAAGTTTGGGGGTATGGGAGACACATCACACACTTTGTCTTAATTTGTTATCTTTTTATCGTAAAGATAAATGCATGTTCATTTTCGTCTAAAAATTTTGGTTGTTCTGAAAAATTGTGATGTGATTTCATTGGTGAGTTTAAAACTTTGAACACATGATCCGATGATAGAGTTTAAACTTTAGTTACTTACTTTAGGCATTTTTGAGAATTCACATGTTTGATCTAATCTAACATGAGCACATCAGCACGTATTTGTGTGAGGTATGACAAGTGAGTTGAATGTATACGTTTCCTTGTCTTAACTGAAACTGGATGACTTGTTGGATAAACACTTGGGCATATATATATAAAAAAAAAACAACTAATACTACTAATATTTATAATGATCATCATCAATAAACTTTCCACTGAGTAACTGGACCTCTTGCCTTAGTAAGCAGTGAGTGTTCACGTCAAAAGGTGGAAATTTTATTCATAATGATCATTGCGAAACTTTTCGCTGAGTAACTGGACCTCTTGCCTTAGTAAGCAGTGAGTGTTCACATCAAAAGGTGGAATTTTGCTTGGTAGTATTAAGGCCAGTTTAATTTAGTAGCATTTTTGACTCGAGTTAGTAAGTCCTTAGGGGTGTCTTTACACCTAATGCCCTAAAACCATCTGGTTTGGGAGTCATTGACTCAACACTCGCTACACGGGTCGCTTAGAAAGCTTAAGGGAACTAAACATAGCAGAGCCTTATATATATATATATATATATAAATAAATTAAAAAAAACTATGCCATCATTGTTCTTTCCGATGAGAAATTCTGTGGATCTTGAGACTTGATTACCTTGTACATTGAATTTATTTGGAAACCTCATCTGTATATGCTAAATCACTTTACACTGATTCAAGCTTGTGATGTCTTACCATGCCTCTTGTAAGTAATTAGGTTTTAAATTCTTATTCATTGTGAAGATGGGTTGGACTTATTTAAGCTTGCTCATGAATGAATCTCATGATTTTGAATGCTCCTTAAATTTTTGGATACCATGAATACTGAACTTATCTTTATATTCTTTGTTTTTCATTTAGTTTTTTTTTATTTATTTTGTTTTGCTAAGGGACTAGCAAAATATAAGTTTGGGGGTATTTGATGCGAGAAAAATATTGCATATTTTGGCTACTTAATTTACATTTTTTAGCTTAGGATTTTGTTACTTTGAGTTGTTTTCGTTGTTTTTCAGGTTTACAAGCACTGAGAAAGAAGTTTCACTAAAATTGCCAGAATTGCCCGTACAGATCAATCATCTTTGAAAATTAAACTGTATTGATTCAAGAAGAATCAGGATATGAGCCATATATGCTTAGAAAGATCCAGAAGTCTATTTTTTGAAGAATTTTACGGCTTGTAAAAATGATTTTTCTACAGAAAGTTATGGCCGTTTTAGTAGACAAAGGTCAGGTCGTGCGGGCTGTGCGGGATTTCAGCGTGAACAGAAGTTTTGAAGGGCATGTGAAGACTTAAATCCCACATCCCACATCGGTTGGAAACACATTTCTATATCCCACATCCCACATCGGATTGGAAACACATTGCACTCGTGGTATTTGCCTATATAAGACCCACTCCACTTCATCATTCAGTGTACAATTCCTGGGCCACTTTGGTGTTAACTGGTGGACATCTGCTAGCATTCTGGTGGATCCCGAAGGCTTTGCTACCACGAGGGGAAGCGTCACCCATCAGCGAGTGGAATTTCTCCCATGTAAAGTTATTTATTTCTTTTTATTTAGTTGTTTTAGTTTAAATGTTTAGCACTTTTATTACGAATTATAGTTTTATAGTTATGAGTGGCTAGAATCTTCAGCTAATGTTGAAGATGAAGCCTCACCGTTGTTTGGCATAGTAGTTCAGATTTGCTTGTACAAATCTGACATTTTTTAGTATAAATGTTTCGTCAATTATTTGAGTTAATCTTGTAATTGATTGAGTTTAAATTGTTCTGTTGGATATTCTTTGTGTTTCATCTGATGGATACATCGAATCGTTTTCAGTTAAATTAGATTTCCTTTGTGATTTGTTAAGAGCGGATACATTGGATGCTTTTGGTTTAATTGGGATATTCTTTGTTTTTTGTCATATAGATGGATTCATGGAATTTTTTGATAGGTTATCTTTAGAACATTGAGTTATATGCTTAACTTTGGCGGGGTGGATTCAGAAACCTTAGTCTTTTTATTAGTTTTTAAAAAATCAACTCAGTTCAGCTTTTATTTCTTTTGCAGCATATAATACAAAATTCGAAACTAGGTTAAGATAAGATTAGTTTAGATAAAATTATATTTTCACAACACAATTCCCTGTGGATTCGACCTCGCACTTGCACAACGCTATACTGCAAACGACTCGTGCGCGTGCGAGTAAATTAAAACTCACAACATCCACCACTAGTCATACTTTCCAAATGTGTAATGTATCAGTGCACTTGCCTTATCATGTATACCTAATGGTTGCCAACCTAAGGGCATGGTATCTACTCCTTAAGCTATTGATTTCCCTAAGCAACGAGTTAGGCATGGTATCTACTCTAACTCTTTTCTTCCTTAAGGGATTCAGCATGGTATTTGCATGAGTTGTTCCTTAAGAAAGCATAAGATTTATGGAAATCAACAACCATATGAGACCTAGGGCATGGTATCTACTCCTGGTTTCCCATATTGATTAATCCAAGAATTCGGTGTGGATATCTTTTGTTACTAATGTTAGACCTAAGACTCGGTCATCCAAATTGATCTAACTAACCAATCCTTACCACATGCATACGTTGGCCATACACATACATATAAGGAATTTAAATAAGAACAGGCATTAATCAAGTTAAGCAACATAATAAAGGCTATTGGCAAAGATTTTATCAATGAATAAATATATGAGAAAGCATAACTAGGGCTTCAATCGAGCCCTATAAGAAAGTTACTTACACTTGCTGTCTAAGATAAATATTATATATAAACTAAACATAAAGAGAAGAATAAACCTGAGAGAAGAGGTGTTAATTCTCTCCCAAAGCTTACAACTCCAAGTAAAAGATAAAAGAAGTGTTCTCTCTAAGAAGTCCCTATTTGTGTGTGCTTTACAGGTGTATTTATAGGGCTTGAGTAGTCCTAGAAGGCTCATGAATTCCCAAACTTTCCTAAAACACAAAAATCCTTTATTTTCAAAATAGAGTTCTGCAGTTTACTGTTCACGCCAGTACATGTGCGCTCGATCGCATGCGTCTTGCGCTCGATCGTAGTGCTGTGCTCGATCCTTCATGTGTGCGAATGATCGCATGTGCACTCGATCATGTGCAGTAGTGCGATCGATCACACTTTGGCCAGAGGCTACTCCAGGATTTCCAGGCTTCTTCCCTTAAGTGCCAAAACTGCTTTTTTTTTCTTCAAGACCTATAAACACATGTGAAACACACAAATGAAGTAAAATGAACTAAATTAACATAACTAAGGACCTAACAAGTGTAAATAAAGGGGTTTAAATTTGAATATTTAAGCACCTATCAGAGTTATATTTCCAAATAATAATGTCATTAGACCATTCCTATAATTAATGAGGGCATTGACAATGGCAAGGAATGGTATTCTAAGTATCAAAGGAATTTTTGACTCCGTGTTCACAATAGAAATGATATCTAACAACAAAATGTCAACGGGATACTAGAATTTGTCAATTTGCACTAAAAAATCTTCCACAATACCTCTTGGTTTTCTTACCGATCGATCTGCTAGTTGAAGTACCATGGAAGTTGGTTTGATCTCACCTAGACCGAGTTGCAAGTAAACGGAGTAGAGCATAAGATTCACACTAGCCCCCAAATCTAGCAATGCTTGGCCACAAGCTTTGTTTCCAATTTGGTATGCCACCATGGGACAACCCAGATCTTTATACTTGGGTGGTGTCTTACTATCAATTATCACACTTGCTTACTCCATTAAGATTGTTGTCTTCTTCACATTGTGCCTGCTCTTGAGTGTGCATAGATATTTAAAGACTTTAGCATAGTTGGAAACCTGTTTTATGACACGAAAAAAAGGAAGGTTAATTTTAACTTGCTTAAATTGTTCAAGAATCTCACCTTTTAATGTAAAATACCTGAAAATGCATCGAAATAAATCAATATACTAAGAATGACACTTAAGAATTATTAAGGCATAAATGTGTAATCCAATCCTAAATACTAACAAATAAACACTATTAAGATGCATTTCTGACTCTCATCAGTCATGTGCACATCCTTCTCTATGTTCCTGAGGAATGTAGTCTTTACATCTATTTGCCAGATCTCATGGTCATGGTATATAGCTATTGTAAGTAAAATCCTAATGGATTTAAGTATGGTCACTAGAGAGAAAGTTTTGTCAAAGAAAATTTGTTGTCTTTGCTTGAAACTCTCTGCCACAAGCCTTGTCTTATAGCTCTCTATGTTTAGTCTGCTCCAATCTTTCTCTTAAAGACCCATTTGCAAACTATAGGTACTATACCTTCAGGTTCATCAACCAGAGTCCATATTTGTTGGAGTACATGGAATCCATTTCAGAATTCATGGCTTCTAGCCACTTCTCTGAATCGATGTCTAACATCTCTTCTTTTTAGTTAGTTAGTTCATTTTCATCTTTAAGGTGTACCTCATAGTCACCATTTATGAGAAATCTATATCTCTTTAGAGCCTTACGTATTCTACTAGATCAAGGAATTAGTTATGTGTCAAGAAGATCTATTGGTTCATGTTGCTCAATATGAACAGTACTCAGGTGTGATTCTTGTGATACTCCAGGAAGATCTACCTTCCTCCCAATGCTTCATTCTAGCATTAACTCTTTTTTTATTCTAGAAAAGTTGCATATTTGGAAAGAAACACCTTTTGTTACTAAGGATGATAGAAATAATATCTTAAACTTTCTTTTGGATAACCCACAAACCTGCATTTTTCAGACCTAGTTTGTAACTTGTCTATATGTAACTTCTTTACATTAACAGGATAACTTCAAATCTTAATGTACTTAAAAATAGGTTTTGTCTTTCTCCACATCTCATATGGAGTTTTGGGTACTACTTTGAGGGAACTCTGTTCAATAGGTATGCGACAGTGAGGAGGGTATATCTCTAAAAGGATATAAGAATATCAGTGTAACTCATCATGGATCGTACCATATCTAATAGAGTACAATTCCTCCTTTTGGACACACCATTTAATTGTAGTGCTTTAGGAAATTTCAACTAAGGGAGAATCTCATTCTCTTCGAGATAATCTAGAAAGTCATCAGCCAACTATTATACTCATCATTCTGATCAAAGGGCTTTAATACCTTTTTCGGTTTGTTTTTTCAACTTCTTTTCTAAATTCTTTGAACTTTTCAAATGATTCAAACTTATATTTCATTGAGTAAACATACTCATACCTAGAATGATCACTGGTAAAGGTTATTAAGTAGAAGTAACCTCCTCTAGAATTAACTATGAGGAGTCTACACACATCATTGTGTATTAACCCTAATAAATCCATGACTCTTTCTCCATGTCCACTAAATGGAGATCTAGTCATTTTTCCCATGAGACAGACTTCACAAGTTGGATAAGATTCAAAATCAGATAGATCTAAATATCCACCATTAACTAACTTGTTTACCCTATCTTCATTGATATGACTTAGTCTTAAGTGCTACATGTAGGAATGTTTCATTTCATTATATTTTTCTCTTATTTTGTTCGCTATTGAAAACATTACCATCTATTTCAAGAATATAAATATCATTATTTAATATACTAGTACCATAATATTTATTTCCAAAATAAATAGAACAACAATTATCCTTAAGAGAAAATTTATAACCTTCATTATCTAGCTTAGAAATTAAAACAATATTTCTAATTAAAACTGGTACAAAATAACAATCCTTAAGTTCTAAAGTTTCTCCAAATGGAAACTTTAAGCAATATGTCCCCACAGCTAATGTAGAAACTTTTTCTCCATTTCCAAGGCACAGGCCCACCTCACCCTTGCTTAGGTTTCTACTTCTTCGAAATGCTTACAAATTATTACAGATATGTGAGCCATAACCGGTATCTAATACCCATGAAGAAGTATTGTTAACATTTAGTTTAACTTCAATAACAAACAATTCGGACATTCCTTCCAAAAGCTTGTCCTTCAAGGTTGTAAGGTAATTGTTGCAATTCCTCTTCTAGTGCCCATGCTTGCCATAATAGAAGTATTATCCCTTGTATTTTTTGGCTCTCGAAGAACTAGCTTTGCCAACACCTCCCTTCGCTTTCAAGACTTTCTTCTTCTTCTTCAAGACTTTCTTTTAGAAGAAGAAGCTCTATCAACAAGTATAACAAGCGCATTGCCTTTCTATATCGTGCTCTCAGTAGTCTTTAACATGTTCCTTACACAAGATGCATGAAGCTTCAAGCACCACATTCCTATGCCAAACATTCTCTTTGGTAGGTAGGCTACTACAAGCCAACCTCTAATGAAAATGTTTAATTTTGTTAGGCACTTCTAACTTCCAGATAATCTCATGAAAAAAGGGAGGCATAGTAGAAGATCATCATTCATTAGGAGTGGACTCCATTCTCACCTCACATATCAACATATATGTGGTAGGCATTTTTCACTTGGTAGTGATCAGATCTCATGTGATTCCAATCAAAACAATCGGCCTAACAATTACAAGGAGTTGTAAAATCATTTTCTCTCATGGGATAGAAAGCTCACCTTAACAAAAAGACTTAAGTAAGATCTTTCCAGACGATCAATAAGATCACTCACCTTAGTTTCACTATGCGAAAATATAGAGAGAGACACCACCTTATAGGTTGTGGGTGTAGAAAGCCATATCTTTCCAAAACGAAATGGACATTCCATTCTTTACTCGTCATCTAGATCCCTACTCAACCACCCTTATCTTTCCTCAAATACTATGCTAAGTAAACGATGGGTTATAACCAAGATGAGATTATGATTGAAGTATTGGGAAAATACTTAGTCTTAAAGACTTTGTACACTAGAGAATCAGCATTAGAAACTAACCTCCATACGTGCTCACCTAGCATGACAAAAGTTATGGATCCTTAAAACCCAAACCACCTTGATTCTTTGCCAAACATAGCTCATTCAAACTATTCCAAACCACTTTTATTTCATTACCTTTCCCACCACACCAAAACCTATGAACTATGGATATGATCTCATCATAAAGAGACTGTTGAAGTTTAAAATAGCTTAACCATAGGTCAGAATATCTTGTGCTACGACCTTAATGAGCACTTCTCGACCAGCTTTGGAAAAAAAAACTCTTTATTCTACCCATGTATTTTCTTCTAAACTTTGTCTTTGAGTGATTGAAAATTTTGCTTCTTGGAATGCCCAATCATAGCTAAGAGTTGCAAGGACTTATCATGCGTATGAGAGTTTTGAATAACCAAAATATTTCGTATTGACATTTGATTTTCAACGCTAATGTTGGAACTGAAAAAAAAAAAACTGAGGATTTGGCCACACTAAACTTCTATCCTGAATGAGATGATTACCTTTGGTTGTGTAACTTATATAAACAATGCTTCGCATATGAATAAGAAATGGTAAAATTCATTAACCTCCCTAAGATTAGGGGTAATTATCGTTACTTATTTGTGGTTTTGAAAATTACTGTTGTATTCTTTGATTATGTTTGGCTTCAGATATTGTGTTATCTTTTAAAAGAGTTTGCAAAAGATAACAATACTTTAGAATAAACACAAGTTTTTGATACACTGACATGGGAAGAAGATCAAACTCAAATATCTTATAAAGAGAACTCAAAGGTAATTGCTAGGCCAAGAGATTCGAGTCTAAACATCTTTTTCTCTTTCGTAATGTTATGTTAAATATTAATTTTTGACCAAAATCCTAATGGTTAACAAACATATTTTTTAAAAACTATCCCCAAAAATACATACTTCATGTGTCTCAATTTATGTGTCACCGTACATTATTCATCTTGTTAAATTATTAATTTTAATGTTTAATTTTAAATTAGTAAAACAATTGAAATTATAAAAATATAGTTTTGTAAAATTCACAAGTATTCAAAAATTATTCTTTTTATAATTTTAAATCAATGAAATATTAAAATCAAAATTACTTTAAAAAGTTAAATATGGCACACAAAGTGGAACCAAAAAAGGATTTTCTTTTAAACAAAATTATCAACAATTCAAGGAGATTACAGTAATTTTTAAAATCACAAAGAGGTAATAATAATTATTCCTAACTTTAAAGAGGTTAATTAGTATAATTTAGCCTAAAACATGTTTTAGAGATTATTCAGAAGATTGCTTAGGCTTACATTAGAAAAAGGGACAATTTCGTCTTGAAAGTACAACCTCAAATCCGAAGAATTATTGCTAATTGATTTCAGAAATAGCTTATAATAAAAAAAATATTCAGAAATAGCTTGAAAGCATGACCCATTGAACAAAAGAGCTCCAAATCAAAGCCTCACACACAACACTCAATGCTTAAGTAGCCCCAGTCGCAAGCTCACCCAATAGAAAAGAACAGAGAGATGGGTTTCACAGCAAAGACAACAAATAGCAGCAGCAGCGCAAACAAGAGCATGGGTTTACTCTTAGTTTTCTTCCCTGAAGGCCACAACGCCACCAAAAACAATTCTGTTAATGTTAATAGAAACAACTACACCCACACCCTCTCGTCAGCACAATCTTCATCTTCATCTTCATCTTCATCTTCTTGTTTTAGCCCCAATTCCATTACAAAACTCATAAATAAGACAACCAACAGCAATTCCTCCTCCACTTCTAGTCTCCTCCTTACCAAAGCCCAATCCACAATCTCAATATGTGCCTTCTTTGTTTTCTTAACTCTCCTCGTCTTCACTCTCTCCACCTTTGAACCCACCATCCCCATCCCAACCACCACTAAAGCCCCTCCCAGATTCTTATCAAATACAAATAATTTTAACACTGTGCCTTTCTCTAATTCCTCTAATTTCTTCATAAAATTGTGGAACCCAAAAATACATGAGCCCCAAAATAAACTCATGCCCTCTTTTGCTCTACAAGGAATGGGCACTTTGTACATGCGTGGTACTAAAGCCATGAACGATCTCCTTGTAACCCATGTTGTTGAAGATGTCACTGAGAATGAGCTACACTTGTTCTTGAGACTCTTGCACAAGTCTGGTATAACTTCAAAAGCTGATACCCTTTTAGTTTTTGCTTCCTCTGTATTGGTTTTCAGATTCGAAAGCGTGATTCAGGAAGAGAACGACTCATTCTTCAAACTCGTTCATGCCTATAATCAGGAATTGAGTCTGACGAGTCGAGACCCGATTTTGAGTCGCTTCGATGTGACTCAGTTCGCCAAGCATGGAAAGAAGGAAATGAAAGAGCCCTTGTGGGGAAAGAGGAAACGAGGGAATTACAGTGATATAAACTTGGTGGAAGAAGATGAGAGTGAGTTGACTCACTTGTGTTACGGCTCAGTGTTGGGTTTTGAAGCGAACGAGTTGAACCCAGAGAACTCGCTTTCCGGGTTTTTGGATCATGTGCCAATGAGTTTGAGGAGATGGGCTTGTTACCTAATGTTACTCGGCCGAGTCAGGTGCAATTTCAAGCATATATTGTTAGCCGACATGAAGAACTCGTTGCTACTCAGTGACCCACTTGTTCGAGTGAGAAACCGGAGTCCCGAGTTGGTTTATGTATGGTTTAAGCAAGATAGTAGTTCCTCAAACAAGCATAGCAGGAAAAACTCAGACAAAACCCAGTCGAGTTTCCTTGTTAACTTAGTGATTTTGATGGGTGGAGCTAGGGGCATTAGGAGATTGTCAAATGAAATATTAACTGAAATTGTAAGAACCGCAATGCAACACAAGAAGAACTCTATATCCGAGTCAGTGATTTTTGCTCAACTCGTTGGCACTGGGTACATAGCAAAGAACCTATATTTGATCAAATCCAGTGAGTCAATCCCCGACACAAGTTCACTCGCTGGGTTAAGCTCGAACTCGGCCTCTGTGTCTTCTTTGATGGATTATGCTATAATCCCAAGTGGTAATGGTAATCATGATCTTATTAATTCTATAATTATGAAGCAAATATGTTCTTGTGAAGTAGATTCTTTTGTTTATAGGGATTGTTAATTAGTAAATTCCACAATTAGCAAAGGAAAAAAAGAAAAAGAAAAAAGAGATGTACTAGTTTTTGTTCCTTTTATTTCATTTTTTTACTCATTTGTTTTGTGCTTAATTACATGATGCATAAAATATTTAGAGGGTGACTTTGGTTAAAATATTTACACCAATGAGATAAATTGGTAATTCCATCCATTCTATGTTTTATAAATAGGAGTATTATTTTTGATAACTCATTCTTAACATACTTCTCTTTCTTGTGGTTGTACTTTAACTGAAGTATCGAAGCACTTTCCTAAAAAAAAAAATATTTTGTGAGCTTTTTTTTAGGTACCTCTAACCATACCAAATTAGACCTGACTTCCAAGGACGACTTGAATTGACCTAAGTGATGACTTATTTTCGGTATCAACAGAATTGACGTCGTTTGTAGGAATAAATAATCTTCATCTGTTAAAAGATGTCGCCAAAGAAGAATCCACCTCCCCCACACTAAGAAATATTGTCCATCTGACCTCCGAGGTCAACGTTACTAATCAGCCTGAACTACCTCTACCACTATCTCTGATGTTAGGGTAGAACCCTCATTGCATTTCGGGAGGCCGCCCTTAAATCGAGACAAACAATGAGCGAGCCTTATCCCATCGCCAAGCCGGACTACAGATGGACCATGAGACCAGACGAGAAGTTCCTGATGAAGACCTGGCCGCCCTAGTTAACCGAGCTGAATAGATCTCTCTTTAGTGTTGCTTCGACGAACTTGTCCCTCAGTTTGGTCGATCAGTCCTTTAGTCGAGCAAGAGTCAGTGCTGCCAATCACCATTCCTAGTTTCCAACACGACCCAAAGAATGGTCGAGGCTGCCCCTCAAGACCTAAGTACCTTAGCAGAAGAAGTAAGCTCCAATAGTAGGTATGACAGACCTGCACAGGACAAAATCCGTAGATGTCTGATCGAAAGAGGAAAATCCAATCAGCGAAGTCCTAGTCGCAGAAACTTAATCCGAGACTATATATTGAAATCCCATCCATCTAAGAAGCAATAGGAGCAATACAATTTCGTAGTCAGTAAGTAATTGAAAGAGATGAATGAGTGCATTAGGCTCGCTATAAAAGTCAGTCGGTTTAACATTCTCGACGAAATCAGACCTATGGGTAACCTTTTTTCTAAAGATCTCCTGGACGAGAAAATGCCACCCAACTTCAAGATGCCCCACATAGAACCTTACAAGGGAATAAATACTCTATAGACCACTTGAAGGCCTTTAAGTCCCTGATGTTTACAAATGGCTAGTCTGAGGTGAGTATGTGCCAAGCCTTTCCGATACGTTGCTTGAGACAGTGAGGACATGTTTTTTCTTGTCTCCCATCCAGTTTTATAAGGTCATTGGATGAGCTCAACAAACAATTCACAATACACTTCTTTAACAGCTATGGTTCCAAGAGGACTCTCAAAAGCTTGCTGAGCATAACTCAACTTGTTGAGGAGACCTTTCGCGACTAAATGTCTCGATTCACCAAGGAAATGGTACAAGTCTAGGATGTGGACCAAAGAGTGGCAGTCATGGCCTTTGTTAATGACCTTTGAGCCTCCAACTTCAGCCACTAAATATCACAAAACCTGTTACATACCATGCCAGCCCTATTAGCCAAAGCCGATGAGTTTGTCATTGCAGAAGAGAATCAAGCCCTCCGCAAACAAAGAGAGGAAGCGTTGACAGATAAAAAAGATACAGTAGTTGGAAGAGCCCAAGCCTAGAATTGATTAAAGGAAAGGAAGCTGAAAGGATGGTCGCAAGAATGAAAAATCAAGAGTTCTTTGAGGATTTGAAACTTTTACTCCCTTCAATACCTCAAGGACAGACCTCCTGATGGAAATCGCAAACCATGACATCATTAAGTGGCCTCTTAAGATCAAGTCTTTATCCAACAAGAGGGATGTGAGTGGTTTTTGTCTATTCCTTAAAGATTATGACTACAAAACATATGAAGGTAGACATATGAAAGACATTATTGAAAGCTTGATTCAAAGAGGGTACTTGAGGAATTTTTTCAAGATTGACTCAAGGTGGATCCAAAAATGTTAAAAAAAGTCCCGACTGCAGAGATAAGAATAAGCCGAGGCGAAGTCCCCACAGAAGGGATAACAATTGGATACGTTAAAGTCTAGAGAAGTCGTTGGATAACGCTTTCATAGTGGGCGTCATTTGAACTATCTTTTGGGGGTCAGCCTCCAACGAAGAATCCTCAAATTCCCACAAAGTCTATATTCATTTTGTGGGTTCGGTAAGGACCGATAAACAAAAATTTGAATTGATCAAACTACCAGTTTTACAGATGAAGACTTGGAGGGAGTAAGGTTCCCTCATGATGATAAAGTGATTGTAACCCTAATAATGTCAAAGGGATTGATAAGCGATACAGTCATTGGCCTACTAGTTTATCTATGTGTTGGAAGACTGTATAGGAGATCATTTGATAGGATCTAACTACTCTGCGTGGAGGAAAACACTAATGAGAAAATCATGATAGAATTACATGAAGGTATCGAAGGTCCGTACATGAATGGAAGAATACTGGCAAAAAAGATCCTCTGTTTGGGTTATTACTAGATTAACATGCAGACTGATTGCTGTAATTATGTGAAGAAGTACTATAAGTGTCAGTTGCATGGTAATTTACAATATTTTCCATCTCGAGACCTCTTCAGCAAGACCACACCCTAGCCTTTCGCTACTTGAGGCATAGATGTGATTGTCAAAATATCTCTTAAGGCTTCTAATGGTAATAAATACATGGTGGAAACTAACTATTTCACCAAATGGGTAGAAACTGCATCATTTTCTACCTTGAAGGCTAAGCTTGTGGCACAGTTAATTAACCATAGCATCTTTTGTCATTATAGAGTACTTTTTGAACTGATATCAGAAAACAACACGCATTTCCAAAGCGAGATCGTGGATTTACTCTATAAGTACAAGATTGAGTGCCATAAGCCCTCTCCTTACTAACCTTAGACCAATAGGGCAGTTGAAGCAACCAATAAGAATGTCAAGAGCATTTTGGCTAAAATGGTGGAAACTTTTCGTGATTGGCATGAAAAGCTACCTTTTGCACTGTGGGGATATCAAACTTCAATAAGGTCTTCTACAAGCGCCACTCTCTATTTTTTAATCTATGATATAGAAGTGGTTCTCCTAAATCGAGGTGAAAATTCTTTCACTAAGGATAGCCATGGAAAGCCAGTTAAAAGAAGTAGATTGGATTCGAGGGTGATATGATGAGTTAGTGTTGATCGACGAGAAACGGTTGAAGGAACTCCATCATACCCAAAGATATCAAAAAAGGTTTGCACAAGCTTTCAACAAAAAAAAAAAAATTTATGTCTTTCCCTCGTTGTGACCGGTCACATGGTTGAGAAATGATGAATTTTTTCCTCTCTTTTGCCTAGTTAATTCCCATTTCCCCTTTTAGTTTCCACATTTTTTTATGCACTAAAGTCATATGTTGCACTCTAAAAATCTGAACTTCTTCCCCCCTTGTGACTGCCTTTTTGAAGAAGAAAAGAGGAATTTTCTTCTATCTTCTGCTGATGAGTCTTAAATATTGCATATTTTAGACCCTTAACTTATATTTGTTATGCTCTTAGTTAGTAGTATTTCACTTTATTTTACGTCTTTCTTGTGTTTTGTGTATTTTTAGAGGTTTGTGGAGAAAATGAAGCATTTCAGGAGATTTGAAGCTTCTGGAGACATTGCGATCGATCGCGCGAGATATGCGATTGAGCGCACCTGCCTATGAACGAGCTCATGGTCAACATCCCATATCGAAATATTTGAAGTTCAGTGCATCTACGATCGATCGTAGCAGACATGCGATCGAGTGCAAATGAGATCGTGCGCACAAGACATGCGGTCAATCGTATCTGCGATCGATCGCACTACATTGCGATCGAGCGCACACGGGCAGTATCCCACATCGAATCTGCAACCCATATTGCTCCGGGTCTTCCCCTATATAAACACCATCTGGCTTCATCATTCAGTGTACAATTCCTGGGCCACTTTGGTGTTAACCGATGGACGTCCGCTAGCATTCTGGTGGATCCCGAAGGCATTGCTACCACGAGGGGAAGCGCCGCCCGTCAGCGAGTGGAATTTCTCCCATGTAAAGTTTTTATTTATTTCTTTATATTCAGTTGTTTTAGTTTAAATGTTTAGCACTTTTTATTATAGTTTTATAGTTATGAGTGGCTAGACTCTTCAGCTAAGGTTGAAGATGAAGCCCCGCCGTTGTTTGGCGTAGTAGTTCAGATTTTCTTGTACAAATCTGACAATTTTTAGTATAAAATGTTATGTCAATTATTTGAGTTAATCTTATAATTGATTTAGTTTAAATTTTCTGTTGGATATTCTTTGTGTTTCATCTGATGGATACATTGAATGCTTTTCGATTAAATTGGATTTCCTTTGTGATTTGTTAAGAGCGGATACATTGGATGCTTTTGGTTTAGTTGGGATATTCTTTGTTTTTTGTCTTATAGTTGGATTCATTGAATGTTTTGATAGGCTATATTTTTAGAACATAAATACTTAACTTTGGTGGGGTGGATTTGGAAACCTTAGTGCTTTTTATTATTAGTTTTAAAATCAACTTAGTTAAGTTTTAATTTATTTTGCAAATATCATTCTGAAATTTGGAACTAGGTTAAGATAGAGTTAGTTTAGATTAAAAATATATTTTCACAACGCAATTCTCTGTGGATTCGACCTCGCACTTGCGCAACACTATATTGCAAACGACTCGTGCGCTTGCGAGTAATTTAAAACTCACAACAAGTTTTTGGCGCCGTTGCCGGGGAACTGTTTGGTTTATGAAAATTTTTGGTCTAAAATGATTTTATTTTTCTACTAGTTAGTTATTTTTTTTTGTTTAAAATAAAAATTATGTGGATGAATCCAGCATCGGTTTCACAGTCTTTAGAGGACACCATTAAGGAGTACATGAAAATGACCGGCCCGTCCCTCAATGCTGCCAACACATTCAATGTTGATAGTTGTTCCATCTATGCTAGTCCCATGCATCTAGCACAGAATTGTCCATCAATGTCGGCTTGTGTCGAGTACCCCCTGGAACAAATGAATGCTTTCAATGACCGTTGTTGGGAATCAAATAGATCTTACTCCGAAACATACAATCCAAGGTGGTGGAACCACTCTAATTTTTCATGAGAGCAGAACCAACTGATGAATCAGGGAGGAGCCCCTTATCATGCTCACAATCAATACCCTCCCGAATTTCCTCCACCAATACCAAGTTATGCCTATCTAGCACCATCACCCACTTACCAAGCTCCCATTCAAGCGCCAGCGTCGGTTTCACAGTCATTAGAGGACGCTCTCAATGATTTCATGAAAACGACTAGCCAATCTATGAGTGAAGTGATGAGTGCAACCATAGAAAACACCCAAGCGATTGCCAAGCTAGAGAGTCAAATTGATCAAATCGCAAGTTAAGTAGGTGAAGGAGAGGAAAGAAAGTTCCCCAGTCAACCTGATCCTAACCCAAAGGAATAGTTTGCGGTGGGAAATTTATCAACTCCTATACAAGGGCAAGAAAGTGGCAACAAAGAAAAGAGAGATGCTGAGCCATCTACAACCACACCTATCATTAAGGATCTCTCTAGGTCATTTTTACCTAAAGCACCTTACCTTGAGAGATTACAAGTGCCCAAGAAAGGAGAGGAGTTTGAGGATCCCCTGGAAGCATGCTTTGCTCACTTTGGAGAGGACTTGGGCTTAGATAAGTTACTAGAGGAAGTGAATGCCATTTTGGAGTCTGATCCTCAGAAGAGCAGTGAGACGGAGGAGACTATGGATGAATCACGTATTGAGGACCCCCTGAAGGTATGCTTTGCTCAACTTGAAGAGGATTTGGGCTTAGATAAGTTGTTTGAGCAAGCAAATGCTACTTTGGACTTTGCTCCTCTAAAGATCAGTGAGACGGAGGAAACCACAACACCTGAACCCCCCAAGAAGAAACTTAAGCCTTTATCGGACAATCTTAAGTATAAGTTCCTAGGTCCAGCAGATTCTTTGCTTATAATTATAGCTTTAGATTTGGGTGATGCTCCAGAGGAGAAATTATTGAATGTCTTAAGAGAGCATAAGGAAGCTATAGGCTGGACTATTGAGGATGTTAAGGGAATCAACCCCTCATTGGTAATACACACGATACAGTTGGAGGAGAATGCCATGCCATCGAGGGAGCCACAAAGAAGGCTCAACCCTGCTATGCAAGAGATTGTGAGGGCAAAAGATATTAAGCTGTTAGAGGCAGGGATCATTTTTCCTATCTCTGACAGCAAGGGGGTGAGCCTGATTAAAGTCGTGCCCAAACGTGCTGAATTGACGGTAGTAAATAAAGACGACGAGTTGGTTCCAACTCGAGTGCAGTCAAGATGGAGAAAGTGTCTAGACTACCGTAAATTGAATGCTGCCACTAGGCCTGATCATTTTCAATTCCCATTTATTGATCAGATGGTGGAGCGCTTAGTTGGGCCTGTTTACTAATGTTGAGTCTGGCTGAAGACGTTAAACTTAGCGCTCATGGGAGACACCCCACAGCTTATCTTTTCTGTTTATTTATTATTTTGCATTTTTATGATTAATGCTTGTTTCCAGTATTCTTTGTTTTTCAGTATTTATTTTTCAGGGACAATGCGTACTTCAGTTCAAGTTTGGGGGTATGCTATGGGCCATACTAGTCCAGATAGTTCTCCATATCTCAGGTCAGCTCTTTCCATATTAGTCACACATTGGGGTCAATGTGTAATTTAAGTTTGGGGGTATGGGAGACACATCACACACTTTGTCCTAATTTGTTGTCTTTTCGTCGTAGAGATAAATGCATGCTCATGTTATCGTGAAATTTTGGTTGATCTAAACATTTTCTGTGATGTGATGTCATTTGTGAGCTTAACATTTTGAACACATGATCTAGTGATAAATTTTAAAATTTAGTTACTTACCTTAGGCATTTGAGAATTCACATGTTTGATCCAATCTAACACGAGCACATTAGCACAAATTATGTGAGGTATGACACGTGATTTTAATGTGTATTTTTCCTTATCTTAATTGAAACTGGATGACTTGTTGATTGAACTCTTGGGCATAGAAAAGCATAATAAAAACTCAAAAAAAAAAATTTCGTTATCAATAAACTTTCTGCTGAGTAACTGGACCTCTTGCCTCAGTAAGCAGTGAGTGTTCACGTCAAAAGGTGGAATTTTGCTTGGTAGTATTAAGGCCGGTTTATTTTCGTAGCCTTTTTGACTCGAGTTAGTAAGTCCTTAGGGGTGTCTGTACACCTAATGCCCTCAAACCATCTGGTTTGGGAGTCATTGACTCAACACTCGCTACATGGGTCAATTAGAAAGCTTAAAGGAACTAAACATAGCCGTGCCTTATTAAAAAAAAAAATTACTATGCCTTTTTCGTTCATTTTGATGGGAAATTTGGTGAATCTTGAGACATGGAGACCTTACACATTGGAGTTATTTGGAAGCTTCATTTTTATATGCTAATTCACTTTACACAGTGTCAGACTTGTGATGCCTTATCCTGCCTTTTGTAAGTAATTAGATTTTAACATTTCTATTCATTGTGAAGATTGGTTTATATTTTTAAGCTTGCTCATGAATGAATATCATGGTAATGTGTGCTCCATAAATTTTTGGATACCATGAGTGATGATTTTATCTTTATGTTCTTTGTTTTTCATTGAGTCTTTTATTTTGTTTTGCTAAGGGACTAGCAAAATATAAGTTTGGGGGTATTTGATGAGTCTTAAATATTGCATATTTTAGACCCTTAACTTATATTTGTTATGCTTTTAGTTAGTAGTATTTCACTTTATTTTACGTCTTTCTTGTGTTTTGTGTATTTTTACAGGTTTGTGGAGAAAATGAAGCATTTAAGGAGATTTGAAGCTTCTGGAGACATTGCGATCGATCGCACGAGATATGCGATCGAGCGCACCTGCCTATGAACGAGCGCATGGTCAACATCCCACATCGAAATATTTGAAGTTCAGTGCATCTACGATCGATTGTAGCAGACATGCGATCGAGCGCAAATGAGATCATACGCACAAGACATGAGATCGATCGTATCTGTGATCGATCGCACCACATTGCTATCGAGCGCACACGGGCAGTATCCCACATCGAATCTGCAACCTATATTGCTCCGGGTCTTCCCCTATATAAACACCATCTGGCTTCATCATTCAGTGTACAATTCCTGGGCCACTTTGGTGTTAACCGGTGGACGTGCACTAGCATTCTGGTGGATCCCGAAGGCATTGCTACCACGAGGGAAAGCGCCGCCCGTCAGCGAGTGGAATTTCTCCCATGTAAAGTTGTTTATTTATTTCTTTATATTCAGTTGTTTTAGTTTAAATGTTTAGCACTTTTTATTATAGTTTTATAGTTATGAGTGGCTAGACTCTTCAGCTAAGGTTGAAGATGAAGCCCCGCCGTTGTTTGGCGTAGTAGTTTAGATTTGCTTGTACAAATCTGACAATTTTTAGTATAAAATGTTTTGTCAATTATTTGAGTTAATCTTATAATTGATTGATTTTAAATTGTCTGTTGGATATTCTTTGTGTTTCATCTGATGGATACATTGAATGCTTTTCGATTAAATTGGATTTCCTTTGTGATTTGTTAAGAGCGGATACATTGGATGCTTTTGGTTTAGTTGGGATATTCTTTGTTTTTTGTCTTATAGTTGGATTCATGGAATGTTTTGATAGGCTATATTTTTAGAACATAAATGCTTAACTTTGGTGAGGTGGATTCGGAAACCTTAGTGCTTTTTATTATTAGTTTTAAAATCAACTTAGTTAAGTTTTAATTTATTTTGCAAATATCATTCTGAAATTTGGAACTAGGTTAAGATAGAGTTAGTTTAGATTAAAAATATATTTTCACAACGCAATTCTCTGTGGATTGGACCTCGCACTTGCACAACACTATATTGCAAACGACTCGTGTGCTTGCGAGTAATTTAAAACTCACAACATCTGCCTAGTTAATTCTCAATTTCCTCTTTTAGTTACCACGCTTTTTCACACACCAAAGTCACATGTTGCACTTAAAAATCTGCACTATTTTTCTCCTATATGAAGAAATATTTTTCTTCTCTTTTTTCCTTGACACTTACACATTTCCCCTTTTAGTTTTCACACTTTTTCATGAACCAAAGTTACACTTAAAAAATTTTGCACTTCTCCTCCCTTTGTGGATGGGCTATGTAAGGAAGAAAATCTTCCCTTTTTCGTTTCTATTTTTCCAAAACACTTCATCCATTTCAAGCTTTCTTCACTTCAAAAATTGTTCCACCAAAGAGGAAATCTCTCTCTTCCTTTTGTACTTTGTTAACTCAATTTCCTTTCCTAGCTTTCACTTTGTTAGACATCAAATTTGCACTTTGTTTTTTTCCCATTACCACCCACTAAAAGAAGAAGTCTTCCTCCACCTTTCTTGCTTTGTTTACCATCCACACTACTTCTAGCTTTCACCTAAAAAATTTCCCTTTATGTTCCTCATGTGTGCCACCACAGAGGAAGCCTTTCTGTGTCACTTTTATTTTGTTTCCCACGCAACTCCATTTCAAGCTCTCACCTTATCAACTTAAAACTTACATCCATCACCTCTCCCTTTTAAGTGGCTAACCACTCCTCTCTCTATTTATTTATTTTTGTTTTTTATTTCACTTAAGCTCTCATCTTCCCGTTATAAATGCCCCTCCCCTCCCCATTTCAACTCAAAAGCACATCAAGAAGATGAAAGACTTTGTGAGTTCCATTTCATACGGAAAGAGTGAACTATAAAGAGAAGAAAAAAATAGAGTAAAGAGAGAAGAAAATAGAGAAGAATATAAAGAGTAAGGATAGAAACATAACAAAGAGAGAAAAAAACAAAGGAAAAGAACTAGAGTAAAGTTCTTCACTAGTTTCGGCATTGGTTTTCTAATCTTCAATTAAACCAAGCCTCCATGTTCACTAAGTAAAAAAGAGCACGCAGATCTCTGAGGGTTATCCCCGCACATGGAAACTTTCCTTTGATAAAAAGGTTGGTTAATCCTCTTTTTGTTTGTGAAAAAAAAAAAAATTGCTAGTAAGATTTACATGTTTAAAGCCCTTTGAAAATGGATTAAATAGTTTAGTTTAACTCTTACTTGCTAGAATCTATCTTAGTTCTAAACATCTAGTTCCTTTATAATCTTAGTATTTACCCTTTTTCTAACTAGATGTATGTTATTCTTTTCTTAGCTTGTGAATAGTTTCTTTTTTTTTATTTTTTAAATGCAATGTTAAAACTATGGTACTTTTAATGTTCCTTTTCTTAGCTTAGTGTTGTGAGTTTTAAATTACTCGCAAGCGCACGAGTCGTTTGCAATATAGCGTTGTGCAAGTGTGAGGTCGAATCCACAGGGAATTGCGTTGTGAAAATATAATTTTTAATCTAAATTAACTCTATCTTAACCTAGTTCCGAATTTTGAATGATAATTTGCAAAATAAATTAAAACTAAATTTAATTGATTTAAAATCTAATAATAAAAAGCACTAAGGTTTCCGAATCCACCCCACCGAAGTTAAGCATACATGTTCTAAAAATATAGCCTATCAAAACATTCAATGAATCCAACTATAAGACAAAAAACAAAGAATATCCCAACTAAACCAAAAGCACCCAATGTATCCGCTCTTAACAAATCACAAAGGGAATCCAATTTAATCGAAAAGCATTCAATGTATCCATCAGATGAAACACAAAGAAAATCCAACAGACAATTTAAACTCAATCAATTATAAGATTAACTCAAATAATTGACAGAACATTTATACTAAAAATTGTCAGATTTGTACAAGCAAATCTGAACTACTACGCCAAACAACGGCGGGGCTTCATCTTCAACCTTAGCTGAAGAGTCTAGCCACTCATAACTATAAAACTATAATAACAAGTGCTAAACATTTAAACTAAAACAACTGAATATAAAGAAATAAATAAAAAAACTTTACATGGGAGAAATTCCACTCGCTGACGGGCGGCGCTTCCCCTCGTGGTAGCAATGCCTTCGGGATCCACCAAAATGCTGGCAGAAGTCCACCGGTAAACACCAAAGTGGCTCAGGAATTGTACATTGGATTATGAAGCCAAATGGTGTTTATATAGGGGGAGACCCGGAGTAAAACAGGTTGCAGAAACGATGTGGGATACAGGCCCGTGTGCGCTCGATCGCAGTGTGGTGCGATCGATCGCAGGTACGATCGATCGCATGTCTTGTGCGCACGATCTCATGTGCGCTCGATCGCATGTCTGCTGCGATCGATCGCAAATGCACTGAACTTCAATTATTTCGATGTGGGATGTTGACCTTGCGCTCGTTCAAAGGCAGGTGCGCTCGAGCGCTGGTGCGCTCGATCGCATATCTGTTGCGATCGAGCGCAATGTCTCTAGAAGCTTCAAATCAACCTGAAATGCTGCACTTTCTCCACAAACATGTAAAAACACACAAAACACAAGAAAAACATAAAATGAAGTAAAATACTACTAACTAAGAGCATAACAAATGTAAGTTAAGGGTCTAAAATATGCAATATTTAAGACTCATCAAATACCCCCAAACTTATATTTTGCTAGTCCCGTAGCAAAACAAAATAAAAGACTCAATGAAAAACAAAGAACATAAAAATAAAGTCATCACTCATGGTATCCAAAAATTTAAGGAGCACACATCATCATGATATTCATTCATTAGCAAGCTTAAAAAGGTAAACCCATCTTCGCAATGAATAGAAATGTTAAAATCTAATTACTTACAAAAGGCAGGATAAGGCATCACAAGCTTGAATCAGTGTAAGGTGAATTAGTACATAAAAATGAAGCTTCCAAGTAATTCTAATGTGTAAGGTCTCCATGTCTCAAGATTCACCGAATTTCCCATCAAAAATGAACGAAAAGGCATAGTTTTTATTTTATTCACTCTTTTTTTTTTATTATTATTATTAAGGCACGGCTATGCTTAGTTCCCTTGAGCTTTCTAATTGACCCATGTAGCGAGTGTTAAGTCAATGACTCCCAAACCAGATGGTTTTAGGGCATTAGGTGTAAAGACACCCCTAAGGACTTACTAACTCGAGTAAAAAAGGCTACGAAATTAAACCGACCTTAATATTACCAAGCAAAATTTCACATTTTGACGTGAACACTCACTGCTTACTGAGGCAAGAGGTCCAGTTACTCAGCGAAAAGTTTATTGATAAATTTTTTTATTTTTTATTTTCCTATGCCCAAGAGTTCATCCAACAAGTCATCCAGTTTCAGTTAAGATAAGGAAAAATACACATTAAAATCACGTGTCATACCTCACATAATTTGTGCTAATATGCTCGTGTGAGATTAGATCAAACATGTGAATTCTCAAAATGCCTAAAGTAAGTAACTAAATTTTAAAAATTTATCACCAGATCATGTGTTCAAAATGTTAAGCTCACCAATGACATCACATCACAGAAAATGTTTAGATCAACTAAAATTTCATGATAACATGAGCATGCATTTATCTCTATGACGAAAAGACAACAAATTAGGACAAAGTGTGTGATGTGTCTCCCATACCCCCAAACTTAAATTACACATTGACCCCAATGTGTGACTAATATGGAAAGAGCTGACATGAGATATAGAGAACTATCTGGACTGGTATGGCTCATAGCATACCCCCAAACTTGAACTGAAGTACGCTTTGTCCCTGAAAAATAAAAACTGGAAAACAAAAAATACTGGAAACAAACATTAAACATAAAAATGCGAAATAATAAATAAACAAAAGAAAAGATAAGCTGTGGGGTGCCTCCCATGAGCGCTAAGTTTAACGTCTTCAGCCAGACCCAACATTAGTAAACAGGCCCAACTAAGCTCTCCACCATCTGATCAATAAATGGGAATGGAAAATGATCAGGCCTAGTGGCAGCATTCAATTTACGGTAGTCTAGACACTTTCTCCATCTTGACTGCACTCGAGTTGGAACCAACTCGTTGTCTTTATTTACTACCGTAAATTCAGCACGTTTGGGCACGATTGGAATCTGGCTCACCCACTTGCTATCAGAGATGGGATAAATGATCCCTGCCTCTAACAGCTTAATATCTTCTGCCCTCACAACCTCTTGCATAGCAGGGTTGAGCCTTCTTTGTGGCTCCCTCGATGGCTTGGCATTCTCCGCTAACTGTATCGTGTGTATTACCAATGAGGGGTTGATTCCCTTGACATCCTCAATAGTCCAGCCTATAGCTTCCTTATGCTCTCTTAAGACGTCCAATAATTTCTCCTCTGGAGCATCATCCAAATCTAAAGCTATGATTATAGGCAAAGAATCTGCTGGACCTGGGAATTTATACTTAAGATTATCTGGTAAAGGCTTAAGTTCCTTCTTGGGGGTGTCAGGTGCGGCGGTATCCTCCGTCTTATTGCTTTCTCTAGGATCAGACTCCAAAATGACATTTACTTCATTAAGTAACTTATCTAAGCCCAAGTCCTCTCCAAAGTGAGCAAAGCATGCCTCCGAGGGATCCTCAATACGGGATTCATCCATAGTCTCCTCTGTCCTACTACTCTCTCGAGGAGCAGACTCCACGATAGTATTTGCTTGCTCAAGTAACTTATCTAAATCCAAATCCTCTTCAAACTGAGCAAAGCATGCCTCCATAATGTCCTCAGACTTCCCTTCTTTCTTGGGCACTTGTAGTCTCTCAGGGTAAGGCGCTTTAGGTAAAAACGACCTAGAGAGATCCTTAATAATACGAGTGGCTGTAGATGGCTCAACATCTCTCTTCTCATTGTTGCCACTCTCTTGCCCTTGGTGCATAGCAGGGTTCTCTTCCACTTGATTGTCCACTTGTCTCCCAGACAAGTATGGGACAGTTGATTGCACTTGTTCCTGCCAATGCATTGGAGTTGAAGAATTTCCCACCGCAAACTGTTCCTTTGGGTTAGGCTCAGATTGACTGGGGAACTCTCCTTCCTCGCCTTCACCCACGTAACTTGCGATCTGATCAATTTGACTCTCTAGTGTGGCAATCGCTTGGGTGTTTTCTATTGTTGCACTCATCACTTCACTCATAGATTGGCTAGTCGCTTTCATGAAGTCATTGAGAGCGTCCTCCAATGACTGTGAAACCGACACTGGCGCTTGAATGGGAGCTTGGTGAGCGGGTGATGGTGTTGGATAAGCTGAGTGACCATAATTTGGAATTGGTGGAGGAAATTCGGGAGTGTATTGATTGTGAGCATGGTAAGGGGCTCCTCCCTGATTCATTGGTTGGTTCTGCTCCCATGAAAAATTAGAGTGGTCCCACCACCTTGGATTGTATGTTTCGGAGCAAGATCCATTTGATTGCCAACAACAGTCATTGAAAGCATTCATTTGTTCCATAGGATACTCGGCACAAGCCGGCATTGATGGGCAAATCTGTGCTAGATGCATGGGACTAGCACAGATGGAACAGCTTTCAACATTGAAAGTGTTGGCAGCATTGAGGGACGGGCCGGTCATTTTAATGAAATCCTTGAGGGCGTCCTCTAAAGACTGTGAAACCGGCGCTGGATTCATCCACATGATTTTTTTTTTTTTTTTAATAAAAAGATAACTAACTAGTAGAAAAATAAAATCATTTTAGACCAAAAATTTTCACAAACCAAACAACTCCCCGGCAACGGCGCCAAAAACTTGTTGTGAGTTTTAAATTACTCGCAAGCGCACGAGTCGTTTGCAATATAGCGTTGTGCAAGTGCGAGGTCGAATCCACAGGGAATTGCGTTGTGAAAATATAATTTTTAATCTAAATTAACTCTATCTTAACCTAGTTCCGAATTTTGAATGATAATTTGCAAAATAAATTAAAACTAAATTTAATTGATTTAAAATCTAATAATAAAAAGCACTAAGGTTTCCGAATCCACCCCACCGAAGTTAAGCATACATGTTCTAAAAATATAGCCTATCAAAACATTCAATGAATCCAACTATAAGACAAAAAACAAAGAATATCCCAACTAAACCAAAAGCACCCAATGTATCCGCTCTTAACAAATCACAAAGGGAATCCAATTTAATCGAAAAGCATTCAATGTATCCATCAGATGAAACACAAAGAAAATCCAACAGACAATTTAAACTCAATCAATTATAAGATTAACTCAAATAATTGACAGAACATTTATACTAAAAATTGTCAGATTTGTACAAGCAAATCTGAACTACTACGCCAAACAACGGCGGGGCTTCATCTTCAACCTTAGCTGAAGAGTCTAGCCACTCATAACTATAAAACTATAATAACAAGTGCTAAACATTTAAACTAAAACAACTGAATATAAAGAAATAAATAAAAAAACTTTACATGGGAGAAATTCCACTCGCTGACGGGCGGCGCTTCCCCTCGTGGTAGCAATGCCTTCGGGATCCACCAAAATGCTGGCAGAAGTCCACCGGTAAACACCAAAGTGGCTCAGGAATTGTACATTGGATTATGAAGCCAAATGGTGTTTATATAGGGGGAGACCCGGAGTAAAACAGGTTGCAGAAACGATGTGGGATACAGGCCCGTGTGCGCTCGATCGCAGTGTGGTGCGATCGATCGCAGGTACGATCGATCGCATGTCTTGTGCGCACGATCTCATGTGCGCTCGATCGCATGTCTGCTACGATCGATCGCAAATGCA
Source organism: Bretschneidera sinensis (assembly GCA_023935145.1). Classification (NCBI taxonomy): domain Eukaryota; kingdom Viridiplantae; phylum Streptophyta; class Magnoliopsida; order Brassicales; family Akaniaceae; genus Bretschneidera; species Bretschneidera sinensis. The sequence continues at coordinate 124,896,377 of CM043699.1, forward strand.
CTGAACTTCAATTATTTCGATGTGGGATGTTGACCTTGCGCTCGTTCAAAGGCAGGTGCGCTCGAGCGCTGGTGCGCTCGATCGCATATCTGTTGCGATCGAGCGCAATGTCTCCAGAAGCTTCAAATCAACCTGAAATGCTGCACTTTCTCCACAAACATGTAAAAACACACAAAACACAAGAAAAACATAAAATGAAGTAAAATACTACTAACTAAGAGCATAACAAATGTAAGTTAAGGGTCTAAAATATGCAATATTTAAGACTCATCACTTAGTTTCTTTAAGTTGTTCATTTTTTAAGTTAGATACTTTCTTTAAGTTTGTTTTTTTTTTTTTGGTATTTTAAGATTAAATAAATTAGGACCCCTTTTTGGTCCATTTCACTGCAAACCCGCACACACCCAAATGCACCCATACACACCCGCACTCACGTTTTCACGCACTTGTGCATGCCTGCCTATACCTGCACCCACTTAGCATGAACATGAACGCATTCACACACACATGCACCCATCTGTACACACTTGGCACACATCTCACATACCCACACTCACATGCACACTCCTGCATGCACGTGCACGCATGCCACACATATTTAGTTTAATCTATACATTTAATCCACCTAGTTTAAACTATCTTAGTCCATTTCCTTAGCTTTAATCTATGCCTTACAAGTAGTTTTGATAATTTCTTTAAAGTATTTACCTTCATGTATTTACTTTCGTATATTTACTTTTATGTACTTACTTTTACCACATCATTTCTTTTATGTATTTACTTTAAAGTGTTTACTTTTACCAGGTCATTTCAATTACAATGTTTTGATGTCATCCTGTGCAAATACAAATTGTAAAATGTATGCTTGACTTTATTATTAATGTATGTTAATAATACTTAAAATTAAAGTTTAGAATAATTTTCCTTAAAACATAAAGGGCTAGACTTTGGTCTAGACAAGAGAGGGAGCTTTAATTCCTCACTCTCTTGTAACAAAATATCCCGAGCCTCATAATCTCTCACTCAGACCAATGACAAAAGATTTGACCCTCTTCAAGGTCAAATGGCAACTCCTTACCCATTATCCTTGCTTTGTGTTCGTATGACAACAATCACTTATCTGATACATTAAAAGTACACTCATAATGGGAGCCTCCTTACTACTTATAAAGGGTTTGTATTAGACTTTGTATATTTAACTCATTTCCATATGCCGACTCATCACAATCCGCACCCTCACTATATATTTCCTTCTCTAAAGGGAGTGACCTTGGGTAATGAGCTGAATGCATGGGTAACAAGCAGAAAATAACAGTACCTATAGTTGTATCCACAGTCCCTCACTCATTCTTACCTCAAGTGTCTTAAACCTCGGGAATTAGACTATGCCTTAAGAGAAGTTCACGAAAGGATCTGCGGAAACCACCTAGGCGGACAAGCCCTGGCCCATAAGATCCTAAGGCAAGGGTACTACTGACCAAGCCTCCAAAAGAAGGCTTAGAATTTGTCAGAAAATGCATCAAATACTAGAGGTTCACCCTCATTCCTCGTTTCTCCACAAATCGCTTAACGGTTATCACTAGCCTAGTATTATTCGCAATGTAGGGCTTCGACATACTCGGCCCTTTGACAGTTCAAATCTTCATCATGGCAACTAAAAATTTCATGAAATGGGAAGAGTTAGAGCCCCTTTCTAAGATTACAAAAGAGAAGGTGAAGGATTTTTCTTGGAAGCCAGTTGTGTACCCATACAGAATTCCAAAGATATTAGTGACTGACAATGGAAAGCAATTTGAAGGCGCACAATTTAAGAAGTCCTGTCATAACCTCTGGATCGACTAATAATTCACTTCGATTGGACAAACCATAGGCTAACAGGCAAGTCAAAATAACAAATAGGACCATATTGTAGACTTTAAAGAAGCGACTGGAAGATGCTCAAGGACTTTGGGTCAAAGAGCTGCCGCACGCACTCTGGGATTAGAAGACCACACCTCCAATAGGTGAAACACCATTCTTCTTAGCCTTTGGGTATGAAGTTATGGTCCCTATCGAGATGGAAGAACCTTCCCTATGAGTATAGTTCTTTGATGCAAACACGAATGATGACGGTCTAAAGGAAAATTTGGACCTAATATAAGGAATCTAGAATGAAGCACTCTTGAACCTGGCAACATTCTAATAAAGGACGACCAGATATTATAACTCCAAGGTCAAATAGGGAATATTCGAACTTAGAGACCCGATCCTTCGCAAGAAGAAAGTCTTGGATCCTCGGGATATAGGGAAGCTCTCTGCCAATTAGGAAGGCCTGTACCACGTCAAAAAATGATCAAGGCAGGAACTTTTTAGATGGAGATAATGGACGATACATCTATACCTCGGAGGTGGAACTCTGATACCCTAAAGAAGTTCCACCAATGATTCATCAATTTAAGTCGACTCAATGTGAACCATTACGATAAAGATATTCTTTTACCACTCTGATCTAAATTTACTTTTAAAAACAAAACGAGTTTCACTAAGTCTAAAAGTGCATCTGTATAAGGGAAGCCCACCACAGACTTTAATAAAGAATCTAAAAAATAGTCTCGACTTATTAGGGACATACATAAAGACCCAAGACTTGAGAAAACGTGAGTTAACTCCACCTTAAAAATCCTCCACAACCGAGGACCGAAGTGAAGCGTGTAAAATAGCCTTCACCTTGGACATCCTCCATAATCGAGGATTGATGAGAAGTGTCTAAATTAGCCTTCAACTTTGACATCCTTAACAGATGAGGATTGATGTGAAACACTAAAAAATTCAATGCGCCAAGGGAGTTGTGACCCAAAAACTGAGCTGAGGGCCTACAAGAGCACCAAACCTCAGTGGAATCACAACCCTAGCACTGTACTTAGTGCCTCAAGGGTTATCAATCACTTCATTCCTGCACAACGAGACCAAGGAATAAAGTGGAAGCCTCAAAATTGAGCACACCTAAGATAACCTATGATCCGAGAAAAAATTTAGGCTCTAGAAAAAGAAGCCTCAACTCAAGCATAGGCACTAACAACACTTAGTGGGATTCTCATCTAAACACTAAGAGTTGACACCAAAAGATTTGAATCCATAACTCATACTTAGATGACCTAGGAGGTCGGACTCTGAAAAACTCGTGGATAACTAGAGATCTAAGTCTACAGCTCATACTCAGACGACCCAAGAGGTCATACTCTGAAAAGCTCGCGGATAACCAAAAGTCTAAATCTGCATCTCGTACTTGAGCAACCCAAAAGGTTAGAATTTTTAAATAGCTCACAGAGGACCATGGTCCAAATCTATGGTCGACACTTAAATAACCTATTAGATCAAAATCCAGGTAGCTTGTGAATGCATGCGAAAGAAATAAAATAAAATAAAAAAGTATATACATAAGGTAAAAAAAAAAGAAACTTCATTGATATTAAAAATATTACAAGTGGAGGGCTACAAGACCGATTAGCTACCTCGACCCTTTCTTTGTCATTAACAGCTTCAGCTCACAGACTTCGGAGCTCAGTTCTCAGCTCATTTTGAACCCCCTTTAACTTGTTGAGGTGCGTGAGACGAGAGTGTAGCTCAGCCTTAAGGTCATCCTTCTTATTCATAAGGCAAACATTGTCCTCCACTGCTTGGAGGGTAGAGCTTAGCCACTATAGAGGTGAACATCCTAACCTGATGCAAGAATAAGAAGTCAAAGAAGAATTACAAAAAGGAAAACAGAAACACTAAGTGTGAGAAGGATGGCATACCTTCTGGGCGATCTGGCTCAGAAACCCAAAGAGCATCTTTGGTGGAACCCCAAACTAGCTGGTGCATGATCTTTAGATCTGCAAAGGCTACGTTTATGGGAAGCACAAACCACTTTCCTCAGAAAACCCGATGAGCAAGAACTACTGTTGTTGGCTCCATGGCCCCTCAAAGGGGGCCCTCAACCTCGAGGTCGATGATGACCTCCATAGTGGAGGCCTGCGGCTGAATCCTGTGGTCTAAGGATCTTTCTTATCGGACCCTCTTTTTTTGTCTAGTTAGAGAGGGAGGAGGAGGAGCTGCAGTTATTTGAGGACGATTAGCCGACATAGATGCCTTATTCTCAACCACAATTCTCATAAGGAAATTCTTGTCATCAATCATTTTTGCACAAAGAAAGTAAATATAATTAGAGGGGAAATAAAAGATAGCAACCAACAAGAATAATCTAACGAGACAAGGCAAAAAAAAAAAATACTCAGTGTTAATGAACGACTATTAGGAGTTGATAAACTCAGAACAAACTTAATAAGTGCATTCTCCTCAATCAGCTCCACGAAGTCCACAAGACTATAGGACATCGTGTCAATTAACTCATCTTCCTACTCGATCGTGAAAGGACTTTCCTTCCAATCTTGTTGCACTAGGAAGGAATTTTTGTGGTGGATGTAGAAAAACCCTGTATTTCATCCATGAATGGAAGACGACATATTAATTACAATCTTCCTCTCTTTCCTTAGAGAAAATGTGTACCACCTTGTATTCTAAAGCTTTTTCATGATGTAGAAGCTTCGAAAGAGATTCATTGAGAAAGAGACATTTCGGCCATTTCTCCAGTGGCACACAAAGAAGTTAATGAGCATCCTCATCGAGTTCGGAGGAAGCTAATGATGAATGATGCGAAAGAAATTCAGCACCTCAACGACCTCTTTGCCCACTGGAAGATGAAGGCCCCCTTTGTCTGCATCCTCATAAAAGCACATCTCGTAAGGGAATCCTCCTCGAATCGGGCTATATGTCCTTTCGTAAGTCGTTGGCAACCAAAGCTCATATTCCTTTAAGATGTAGTACTTCTGACGAAACGACTCTAATGTCATCCCCATTAGAGTACACGACTTTGAAGAAAATCAATCTAGAAAACACAACGAAATTTTAAAATTCTTCGTCGATTCCTTTAAACCCTAATCACCTTACGATTTGTACAGAACATTTCATAATCGTGAACATTCAATGTTTAGAATCGTTACCTTTGATTCGCTTTATTCTTGACACCTTGAATTGATGTAGGCGAATTCTCCATTAAGCTTGAATCCAAATTCCCTTTCATTTTTGAATTCACAGCAATCACAAACATATGTGATCCCCAATGTTGATCCACACAAAGAAAATCTTGAATTAGGATTTCTCTATAAATTCCCTCTCTTTTTTGGGAAGAAGAAGAAATCAATCTCTTGGAGAAACTTGTGTGTAGATTTTCTACTAGCAAAATTTTGCATACTAATAAACTATTCATAGTGTTAGGGTTAAGTGCAACTAACTATTGATTTCAAACTAAACCCCTATAGTTCGTAATTACACATTTTCTCTTTTGTATGTGACCCTTTAAGTTCAAATTAATTTGATTGTAGGCCATAACTTTTATGTAATTGCAATTGGAATCATTTCCAATTAAGTAAAACTCCTCTTAATTTATTTTAAATCAAAACCCCTTTTCATTCTCACTTTTATAAAAATTAGTTAATTGTCCACTAAATAAATTTTTAGGGCTTCTATAATCATGAGTGACATCTAGCAACATATCATGACTACCAAGACAGTGTGAATTTGACTGTGAAACTTTGAACCTTTCTGTTATTAGTTATCGTGCAATTCAATCATTTTATCATGCAATGTCCAATTTAAGCTAATTAGGGTATATAATTACCATCAAATCCTTAACATTAAATATGTGTCTAGATCTTAAAAATATAATTCTAATGGTGAAATTAAAAACTCCTTTCTAATTTTCACATTTACTTGGCCAAGGAATTTCCTGAATTATATCTTAATAGACCACATAAGACATTTTTTCCTTTTACTTAGTAGTGATAAGTTCCTTATTGTACACTCACATGCCTCTATATGAAATCAATATACCAAATTACTACTAATTAATTATTCATGAATAGAATATACTAAATAGCATCAAAGTATAATAAGTCCCATACAAGATAACCATGGTGCTTCAGGTCTAAGGATCATATGCACAATTGTAACGTAAGAACTACCTATTGATAGGTAAGTAAAATTACATGTAGGTGTTTTTAAGTTTAGTCACGTTCAGCGAACTCATTCTCCAATGAGCACCCACATATTTTTTTTAGTATTTACCACACAAGTGACATTGAGATCAGTCATCCTCCCAATTGAGCAAACATAACATGTGTTAATCTAACTAGATTACTAACATCCAATTAGTACTCTACAATTAGGAACATTTAAGAGAAAAGCTTTTGATAAGACCAGGTCTCAAAATTATGGTCTAATTATAGTTCTATCTCCATTGCTATTACTCTATGAACTTAATCATGACAATGTAACGTAATTAATCGTGACAATGTAATTAATTTGAATAAGATCGTTTTACAAAAAAATACACCTAGACATCAAATGTCGTTGGCTTTTAGGGCATACTATTAACAGGTGTCAATGCCTAAGTTAGTGGATCAGTTATATTCTCTGCTGATACAACCTTTTGTATCCTTACGTCATTTCCTCCAATGATTTCTCTAATCAAGTGGAAACGATTCTCAATGTTCTTGGATTTTTTTATGAGACCTTGGTTCCTTAGCTTAAGCTATCACCCCATTGTTGTTATAGCACAATGGTACTTAGAGTTCAATGTTATGAACCACTTTTAGCTCGATGATTAACTTCTTCATCTAAACTGCCTCCTTTGAAGATTCAAACGTAATAATGTATTCAATCTCAGTGGTGGAGTCTAAAGTTTTATCTTACTTAAAACTTTTCCTGCTTACTGCTCCACCATTTAAGGTGAACACAAATACAGAAGTGGACTTTCTATCATCCACATCAGACTGGAAGCTTGAATTAATATATCCTTCCAATTTCAAGTCACTTCCTACCTATGTGATGAACAATCTTTAGTCATTCTTAAGTACTTAAGAATTTTCTTCACAGCAACCCAGTATTCCAAACTAGGGTTAGACTAATATATGGTAGTAACACATATATCATGATTGATATTAGGTCTAGTACATAATATATCATACATGAGATTTTCTATCGTCGAAACATAAGGCATTTGACTCATTAAAATAAAAATGAAAGGCATTTTTCCACTTATCTAAGGAATCTATTTCTTGGCATTTATATTTGAGGGAGAGCTATAGTTAGGGTTAGTTCCTTCAGTAAACTTATTTGGAAAGTTAGAAGTGAACTTTAGGTGAGTAAGTAGTCTCGTATGAAATTTAGAAAATATTCATATCTGGCACTTGAGGAGATCAATCTTAAGTGTTGTTCTATCTTTCTTTAGGTGTCTTTGGGGAAATCTGCTTAGAGAGATATACTTCATGCCGGAAAGGTAAAAATCATCTCTTGGAGTTTTTCGTGTTAAAGCTCTTCAATATTTATCTATGTAAGTAAATTGGGACAAGTCAAGCATTTTTTTAGATCTATTTCTATAGATCATTATTCCCAAAATATAGGATGATTCACCCAAATATTTCATGGAGAAGTTTCTTGAAAGTCGAACTTTGACTGATTGTAACATACCTATGTCATCCTAGTGAGTAGTATGTCATCAATGTATAATATCAAAAATGTAATTATGCTCCCATTAGTCTTCTTATACACACACAATTCATCCACAATTTTTAGAAAACCAAACTTTTTGATTGCTTCATCAAGTCAGATGTTCTAGCTTTGTGAAGCTTATTTTAATCCATGAATTGATCTTTGTAGCTTGTATACTTTGTGGTTGCTACCACTGGATGAAAAACGTTATGGTTGCTCCATGTATATATCTCCCTCTATGTTGCCATTGAGGAAGGTGATTTTAACATTCATTTCTTATATCTCATAATCATAATGTGCAGTTATTGCAAGCAAGATCCTGATGGACTTAAGCATAAAAGGTTTCATCAAAGTTATCTCTTTGTCTTTGTTTGTCACCTTTTGCTACTAGTATTACTTTAAAGGTCTTTAACTTTCCATTAGCATCCATATTTCTTTTATATACCCTTTTGTAACTGACGAGTGCCAAATATTGTGTATTTTGGCCACTTAATTTACATTTGTTAGCTTAGGAATTTGTTACTTTGAGTTGATTTTCGTTGTTTTACAGGTTTACAAGATTGGAAATAATTTCACTAAATTACCAGAATTGCTCGTACAAATCAGCCATTTTGGAGGATTAAACTGTATTGATTCAGGAATAACCAGGAGATGAGCCATATATGTTTGGAAAGATCGGGATGTCTATTTTCTGGGGAATTTTACGGATCAATAAAATAATTTTTCTAGAGAAAATTATGGCAGTTTTAGTAGACAAAGGTCAAAGAGCAAAAGCTGGAATCTGCAATATCCCACATCGGATTGGAAACACATTGCACTTGTGATGTTTCCCTATATAAGCCCCTCTTCACTTCATCTTTGGTGTGCAATTCCTGAGCCATTTTGGTACAAACCAGTGGACCGTCTGCTAGCATTCTGGTGGATCCCGAAGACTTTGCTACCACGAGGGGAAGTGCCGCCCAAGAGCAAGTGGAATTTCTCCCTTGTATAGTAAATATTTCTTTTCATTTTGTTTTTCTTTAGTTTAAATGTTTAGCACTTTTATTATGAACTATAGTTTCATAATTATGAGAGGCTAAAATCTTCAAACTAAGGTTGAAGATGAAGCCTCGCCGTTGTTTGGCATAATAGTTTCAGATTTGTTTATACAATTCTGATTTTTTTAGTATAAATGTTCTGTCAATTATTTGATTAAAATCTTATGATTGACTGCGTTTAAATTGTTCTGTTGGATATTCCTTGTGTTTCATTTGATGGATACATCAAAATGTTTTTCATTAAATTGGATTTCCTTTGTGATTTGTTAAAAGCGGATACATTGGATGCTTTTGGTTTAATTGAGATATTTGTTGTTTTTTTGTTTTAAGTTGGATTCATGGAATGTTTTGATAGGCTATTTTTACATGAAGATATATGCTTAGCTTTGGCGGGGTGGATTCAGAAACCTTAGTGTTTTTATCATTAGTTTTTAAATCAATTTAATTTAAGTTTATATTTCTTTTGCAACATATAATTACAAATTTGGAACTAGGTTAAAATAGACTTAGTTTAGATAAAAATATATTTTCACAACGCAATTCCCTGTGAATTCGACCTCGCACTTGCACACACTATATTGCAGACGACTTGTGCGCTTGCGAGTAATTTAAAACTCACAACAAGTTTTTGGCGTCGTTGCCGAGGAGTTGTTTGGTTTGTAAAAATTAAATTTTTAGTCTGAATTGATTTTATTTTTCTACTAGTTAGTTAGCAATTTTTGTTGATTTTTCTTTTCGTAATTTTATTTTATTTTATTTGTTTCTGTTTGCATTGGCCTATAAAAAAATTTTAAAAAAATTTGGATGAATCCAGTGCCGGTTTCACAGTCTTTAAAGGATGCCCTCAAGGATTTCATGAAGATGATCGGCCAGTCCATCAATACAACCAATAAATTCAATGTTGATAGTTGTTCCATCTGTGCTAGTCCTATGCATTTAGCACAGAATTGTCCATCTACGACGGCTTTTGTTGAGCATCCTATGGAACAAATAAACGCTTTCAATGACTATTGGTGACAATTAAATGGATCTTACTCCGAGATATACAATCCAGGGTGGCAGAACCACCCTGATTTTTCATGGACGCATAACCAATTAATGCATCAGGGAGGAGCCCCTTATCATGCTCACAATCAATACCCTCCTGAATTTCCTCCACCAGTTCCAAGTTATGGTCACTCAGCCTATCCAGCACCATCACCCGCTTACCAAGCTCCCATTCAAGCACCAGCGTCGGTTTCACAGTCATTGGAGGATGCCTTCAATGATTTCAAGAAGATGACCGGCCAATCCATAAGCGAAGTGAAGAGTGCAACAATAGTAAACACCCAAGCGATTGCCAAGCTAGAGAGTCAAATGGGTCAAATCGCAAGTCACTTGGGCGAAGGAGAGAAGGGAAGGTTCCCCAATCAACCTGAGCCTAACCCGAAGGAACAGTTTGCGGTGGGAAATTCATCAACTCCTTTGCACGGGCAGGAACAAGTGCAATCGATTGTCCCATTAAGGTCTGGGAGACAAGTGGACAATCGAGTGGAAGAGAACCCTGCTATGCAGCAAGGGCAAGGAAGTGGCAACAAGGAGAAAAAAGATGTTGAGCCATCTACAACAACACCTACTGTTAAAAACCCGCCTAAGTCGTTTGTACCTAAAGCAACTTACCATGAGAGACTACAAGCGCCCAAAAAATAAGGGCTGTCTGGGGACATTATGGAGGCATACTTTGCTCAGTTTGGAGAAGATTTGAATTTGGATAAGTTGCTTGAGCAAGAAAATGCTACTTTGGAGTCTGCTCCTCAGAATAGCAGTAAGATGGAGGAGACCACAGCACCTGAACCACCCAAGAAGAAACATAAGCCTTTACTGAACAATCTTAAGTATAAGTTCATAGGTCCAGCAATTCCTTTGCCTGTGATTATAGCTTCAGATTTGGTTGAGGCTCAAGAGGATAAATTAGTGGACATTTTAAAAAAGCACAAAGAAGCTATCGGCTGGACTATTGAGGATGTCAAGGGAATCAGCCCCTCGATGGTGATGCCCAAGTTACGTGTGGAAAAGAATGTCAAGCCATCGAGGGAGCCACAAAGAAGGCTCAACCCAGCTATGCAAGAGGTTGTGAGGATTGAAGTGATAAAGCTGTTTGATGCAGTGATCAATTATCCAATCTCTATTAGCAAGTGGGTGAGCCCGATTCATGTCATGCCCAAGCGAGTTGGAGTGACAGTAGTGAAAAATAAAGATGACATGTTGGTGCCAATTCCTGTTCAGTCAGGACGGAAAGTATGTATAGACTACCGTAAGTTGAATGGTACCACAAGGAAGGATCATTTTCCACTCCCATTTATTGATCGATGGTGGAGTGCTTAGTTGGGCATGATTACTAATGTTGGGTCTGGCTGAAGATGTTAAACTTAGCGCTCATGGGAGGCACCCCACAGCTTATCCTTTCTGTTTATTTATTATTTTATATATTTACGATTAATGTTTGTTTCCAGTATTTTTGTTTTTCAGTCATTATTTTTCAGGGACAACGTGTACTTCAGTTCAAGCTTGGGGGTATGCTATGAGCCATACCCGTCCAGCTAGTTCTCCATCTCCCAGGTTAGCTCTTTCCATATTATTCACACATTGGGGTCAATATGTAATTTAAGTTTAGGGGTATGGGAGACACATTGCACAAACTTTGTCCTAATTTGTTGTTGTTTTTCTTCAATTAAAAAAAGTAATAATAATAAGAAGGTAAATCCATGCCCATGTTATTTTGAAATTTAAGTTGATCTAAACAAATATTGTGATGTGATTTCATTAGTGAGCTTAAAATTTTGAATACATGATTTGATGATAAAGTTTTAAAACTTTGTTACTTACTTTGGGCAGAATTCACATGTTTGAGCCAATCTAACACGAGTACATTAGCACATATTTGTGTGAGGTATGACACGCGATTTCAATGTGTATGTTTCCTTGACTTAACTGAAACTGGATGACTTGTGGGATTAACACTTGGGCATAGAAAAGCAAAAAAAAAAAATGATCATCATCAATAAACTTTCTGCTGAGTAACTGGACCTCTCGCCTCAGTAAGCAGTGAGTGTTCACGTCAAAAGGTGAGAATTTTATTCATAATGATCATTGCGAAACTTTCCACTGAGTAACTGGACCTTTTGCCTCAGTAAGCAGTGAGTGTTCACGTCAAAAGGTGGAAATTTTGCTTGGTAGCAATAAGGCCAGTTTAGTTTTGTAGCCTTTTTGACTCGAGTTAGTAAGTCCTTAGGGGTGTCTTTACACCTAATGCTCTAAAACCATCTGGTTTGGGAGTCATTGACTCAACACTCGCTACATGGGTCAATTAGAAAGCTTAAGGGAACTAATCATAGCAGAGCCTTATATAAAAAAAAAGGTAAAATAAAACTATGCCATCGTTGTTCATTCTGATGAGAAATCCTGTGAATATTGAGACATGAAGACATTGTACATTGAAGTTATTTGGAAACCTCATATGTTTATGCTAATTCACTTTACACTGATTCAAGCTTGTGATGTCTTAGCCTGCCTTTTGTAAGTAATTAAGTTTTAAAATTCTTATTCATTACGAAGATGAGTTATATTTTTTTAAGCTTGCTCATGAATGAATATCATGGTTTCGAGTGCTTCTTAAATTTTGGATACCATAAGTGATGAACTTATCTTGATGTTCTTGGTTTTTCATTTAGTTTTTTATTTTGTTTTGCTAAGGGACTAGCAAAATGTAAGTTTGGGGGTATTTGATGAGTGCCAAATATTGTGTATTTTGGCCACTTAATTTACATTTGTTAGCTTAGGAGTTTGTTACTTTGAGTTGTTTTTCGTTGTTTTACAGGTTTACAAGCTTGGAAAGGAATTTCACTAAATTGCTAGAATTGCTCGTACAAATCAGCCATTTTGGAGGATTAAACTGTATTGATTCAGGAAGAACTAGGAGATGAGCCATATATGCTTGGAAAGATCCGGATGTCTATTTTCTGAGGAATTTTATGGATCAATAAAATGATTTTTCTAGAGAAAGTTATGGCAGTTTTAGTAGACAAAGGTCAGGCTGTGCATGATTTCAGCGTGACAGATCAGCCATTTTTGAGGATTTAACTGTATTGATTTAGGAAGAAGCAGGAGATGAACCATATACATTTGGAAATATCCATATGTCTATTTTTTGGGGAATTTTACGGATCAATAAAATGATTTTTCTAGAGAAAGTTATGACAGTTTTAGTAGACAAAGGTCAAAGAGCAAAAGCTAGAATCTGCGGTATCCCACATCGGATTGGAAACACATTACACTTGTGATGTTTCCCTATATAAGCTCCTCTTCACTTCATCTTTGGTGTGCAATTCTTGAGCCACTTTAGTACAAACCGGTGGACCGTCTGCTAGCATTCTGGTGGATCCCGAAGGCTTTGCTACCACAAGGGGAAACGCCGCCCAACAGCAAGTGGAATTTCTCCCTTGTATAGTAAATATTTCTTTTCATTTTGTTTTTGTTTAGTTTAAATGTTTAGCACTTTTATTATGAACTGTAGTTTCATAATTATGAGAGGCTGAAATCTTCAAACTAAGGTTGAAGATGAAGCCTCGCCGTTGTTTGGCATAATAGTTTCAGATTTGTTTATACAATTCTGATGTTTTTTAGTATAAATGTTTTGTCAATTATTTGAGTAAAATCTTATGATTGATTGCATTTAAATTGTTCTGTTGGATATTCTTTGTGTTTCATCTGATGGATACATCAAATGTTTTTTGATTAAATTGGATTTCCTTTGTGATTTGTTAAAAGTGGACACATTGGATGCTTTTAGTTTAATTGGGATATTTGTTGTTGGTTTAATTGGGATATTTGTTGTTTTTTTGTTTTAAGTTGGATTCATTGAATGTTTTGATAGACTATTTTTACATGAAGATATATGCTTAGCTTTGGTGGGGTGGATTCAGAAACCTTAATGTTTTTATCATTAGTTTTTAAATCAATTTAATTTAAGTTTATATTTCTTTTGCAACATTTAATTACAAATTTGGAACTAGATTAAAATAGACTTAGTTTAGATAAAAATATTTTTTCACAATGCAATTCCCTGTGAATTCGACCTCGCACTTGCACACACTATATTGCAGACGACTCGTACGCTTGCGAGTAATTTAAAACTCACAACAGCAACCAATAAGTGCAATACCTTTAGGAAGGTCAACTAAAGTCCATACTTGGTTATAATGCATGGATCCCATTTCAGATTTCATGGCTTCAAGCCATCTTCCTGGATTGATGTCTAACATCGCTTCCTTATAGTTTATAGGATCCTTATTCCCAATAAGGTGTACCTCTACATCATCCTTGATGAGATACCCATATATGTTTGGTGCTCTAGGTATCGTAGCTGATCTACAAGTACGTTGTGTGATAAGATACTCTACGATAATAGGTTCCTCGGGTTTATTATTGTTTATTTGTGGTTCCTGTGACACTTCTTCAAGTTCTACTTTACTCCCATTGCTCCCTTCTAGTACAAACTCTTTCTATAGAAAGGTAATGAATTTAGAAACAACACATTTTGCTCATTAGGGAGATAAAAGTAATATCCCAAACTTTCTTTGGGATATTCTACAAATGTACACTTATCAAACCTTGCTTCTAACTTGTCTGCAACTAATCTCTTGACATATTCAGGAAAATCCCTGATCTTAACATGCTTAAAACTTTCTACCATTCCATATCTTATATGGTATCTTAGGTACAAACTTAGAAGGAACTCTATTTAACAAATATGCGGCTGTTTTCAAGGCATAGCCCATGAACAAATTTAAAAGATCAATACAACTCATCATTGGTCACACTATATCCAATAAAGTAAGATTTCTCATTTCGGATACATCATTCTGCCAAGGTGTTCCAATAGGAGTCCACTGTGAGAGAATCTCATTCTCTTTGAGATGATACAAAAATTCATTCGTCAAATATTCACCTCGTCGATCAGATCGAAGGACTTTGATACTTTTGCTAGTTTGTTTTATTACTTCATATCTAAATTCTTTGAACTTTTCAAACGATTCATATTTTTACTTCATATGATACACATACCTTAACCTCGAATGGTCATCGATGAAGATAATGAAGTAAGAATAACCACCACTAGTAATTAAGATTAATGCACCACAAACATCAATGTGGATTAATCCTAATATGTTAGCAGCTCTTTTTCCTTGTCTACTAAATGGAGTTTATTGATATGACCAATTTTAAGATGCCATACATAAGAAGAATTAATTTCATCTATTTTTCTTTTATTACTTTGTTGATCAATATGCAATATATTACCATTTAATTCAAGAATATAAAGACCATTTAAAGAGTGCTAGTTTCAAATAACTCATTATTTAAAGAAAATGAACATAAACTATTTTTAAAAGATAGTTTATAATCCTCTTTATCCAAAACAAAACCAAAATAATATTCCTAATCAAAACTAGCACATAAAAACAATAATTTAATTATATTCTTTTAGATAGTATTGTGAGTTTTAAATTTCTTGCAAGCGCACAAGTCGTTCGCAATTTAGTGTTGTGCAAGTGCGATGTCGAATCCATAGGGAATTGCGTTGTGAAAATATATTTTTATCTAAACTAACCATATTTTAACGTAGTTCCGAATTTTGGATTGTATCTTACAAAGAAATATAAACTAAACTAAATTGATTTAAAAACAACCGATAAAAACACTAAGTTTTCTGAATCCACCCCACCAAAGTAAAGCATATATCTTCATGTTCTATAAAAGTAATCTATCAAATCATTCCATGAATCCACCATTATACAAATCACGGCGAATACTCAAACTAAGCCAAAACCATCTAATATATCCGTTTAATTTACAAATCACAATGAATATCCAATCTAATTTGAATGATCCGCTATATTCGGTAGATGAAATACAAAGAATATCCAATTTAACAATTTAAAAACAATCAATCATAAGAGTTCACTCAAACAATTGAAATAGAACATTAATACTAAAAATATCAGAATTGTATGAACATATCTGAAAATATAATGCTAAAAAATGGCGAGGCTTCATCTTCAACTTTAGATGAAGGTTTTAGCCTCGCAAAATTATGAAACTAAATTTCACAAAAGTGCTAAACATAAAACTTTAAAACTCAAAGAAATAAATTAAAACTCATTATACATGGAGAAATTCCACTTGCAGCTATTGTGCGGCGCTTCCCCTCGTGGTAGCAAAGCTGTGGAGATCCCCCAGAATGCTAGTAGACGTCCTCCGGATTGCACACCGATTCCTTCAGTGAGGTGGGGCTCTTATAGGGAAGCTCCATGAGTACAATGTATTTTCAATTCGATGTGGGATACTGCCCAAGTGTGCTCGATCGCAGCCTGGTGTGCTCGAGCACAGAATGGTGCACTACAAAGTATTTCTAACTGATGTGGGATGTCGCAAGTGTGCACTTGCGCTTGATTGCAGGTCTGGTGCGCTCGAGCACACTAGGTATCTTCCAGCTTGACCATTGTCTACTAAAACTGCCATAACTTTCTCTAGAAAAATCATTTTTATAAGCCGTAAAATTCCTCAGAAAATAGACATTCGGATATTTCCAAGAATATATGTCTCATCTCTTGGTTCTTCCTAAATCAATACAGTTTAATCCATAAAAATAACTGATCTGTACAGGCAATTCTGACAATTTTAGTGAAACTCATTTTCAAGTGCTTGTAAACCTATAAAACAACGAAAACAACTCAAAGTAACAAATTCCTAAGCTAACAAATGTAAATTAAGGGGCCAAAATGTGCAATATTTAGCACTCATCAAAGACCTCCAAACTTATATTTTGCTAATCCATTAGCAAAACAAAATAAAAAAACTAAATGAAAAACAAAGAACATAAAGATAAGTTCATCACTCATGGTATCCAAAAATTTAAAGAGCACTCAAAATCATGATATTCATTCATAAGCAAGCTTAAAAAGATAAACTCATCTTCACAATGAATAGAAATGTTAAAATCTAATTACTTACAAAAGGCGGGCTAAGGCATCACAAGTTTGACTCAGTGTAAAGTGAATTAGCATATAAAAATGAAACTTCCAAATAACTCCAATGTGTAATGTCTCCGTATCTCAAGATTCACCGAATTTCTCATCAGAATGAACAAAAATGGCATAGTTTATTTTCTTATCTCTTTTTTTTTTTTATTATAAGGTTCTGTTATGTTTAATTCCCTTAAGCTTTCTAATTGACCTATGTAGCGTAGTGTTGAGTTAATGACTCCTAAACCAGATGGTTTTAGGGCATTAGGTGTAAAGACGTCCCTAAAGACTTACTAACTCGAGTAAAAAATGCTACGAAACTAAACTGGCCTTACTACTACCAAGCAAACTTCTCACCTTTTGACGTGAACACTCACTGCTTACTGAGGCAAGAGGTCCAGTTACTTAGCGAAAAGTTTCTCAATGATCATTATGAATAAAATTCCCGCCTTTTGACATGAACGCTCACTGCTTACTGAGGCAAGAAGTCCAGTTACTCAGCGAAAAGTTTATTGATAATCATTATAAATATATTTTTTATACTTTTCTATGCCAAAGTGTTTATCCAAAAAGTTATCCAGTTAGCTAAGTCATGGACACATACACATTAAAATCACATGTCGTACCTTACATAATTATGTGCTCGTGTTAGATTAGATCAAACATGTGAATTCTCAAATGCCTAAAGTAAGTAACTAAATTTTAAAACTTTATTATTATATCCTGTGTTCAAAATTTTAAGCTCACCAATGACATCACATCACAGAAATTGTTTAGATCAACCAAAATTTCAAAATAACAGGAGATGCATTTATCTTTTCTTTAAAACGAAGAAAAAACAACAACAAATTAAGACAAAGTGTGTGTAATGTGTCTCCCATATCCCCAAACTTAAATTACATATTGTCCCCAATGTGGGAATAATATGGAAAGAGTTGACATGGGAGATGGAGAACTAGTTGGAATGGCATGGCTCATAGCAGTCCCCCAAACTTGAACTGAAGTACACGTTGTCCCTAAAAAATAAAGACTGGAAAACAAAAGAAACACTAGAAATAAATAGTAACCATAAATATGTAAAATAATAAATAAACAGAAAGGATGTGTTGTGGGGTGCCTCCCATGAGCGCTAAGTTTAAAGTTTTCAGCCAGACTCTCCATAGTAGACGACACTCAATCTGAGTAACTAGGATCCTCCAACAATATCGTCTCAATGTCTGGACTCCTCAGCTCCAAGAATGGTTTTAGCCTTTGTCCATTCACCTTGAAAGTGTTACCATTCTTTGGATCCTTAATCTCGATGGCCCAATGAGGAAAAATCGACCGAATAATAAATGGGCATATCCATCGAGATTTGAGCTTGCCTAGAAAAAGGTGCAGGCATGAATTGTAAAGAAGAACTTTTTGACCAGGCTCAAAAGCTCGTCTCAAAATGTTCTGGTCATGAATCTTCTTCATTTGTGCCTTGAACGACCGTGCATAATCATATGCATCATTCCGCAGCTCCTCTAATTCATTCAGTTGGAGCTTCCTTCATGAGTCAGCCTTTGAAAGATTGAAGTTCAGCTGCTTGATAGCCCAATACGCTCGATGCTCTAATTCTACTTGAAGGTAACATGCTTTTCCGTACACAACACGATAGGGAGATATGCCAATTGGTGTCTTGAAGGCTGTTCGATATGCCCACAGTGCATCAGTCAATCGTAGAGACTAATCCTTTCTACTAGGGTTCACAGTTTTCTCCAAAATGTGCTTTATCTCGCAATTAGAAATTTTCACTTGTCCGCTCGTCTACGGGTGATATGGGGTGGTAACCTTATGTGTGATGAAATACTTCTTCATCAACTACTCAAAAATCCAGTTGCAAAAGTTCTTACCTCCATCACTTATAATTGCTCAAGGCATACCAAAACGAGCAAAGATAGTGTCCTTCAAAAACTGGACCACAACTCTGTGGTCATTGGTCTTGCATGCAACGGCTTCCACTCATTTGAACAGATGATCTACAGCAACCAGAATGTACAGGTAGCCAAAGAATTTTGGGAAAAGTCCCATAAAATCAATGCCCCACACGTCAAAAATCTCAACAATCAAAATGGGGTTGAGGGGCATCATATTCCTCCTAGAAAGACTCCCTAGCTTTTGGCAACGTTCACAAGATACATAGTAGGTGTGAGAGTCTCGGAATAGGGTAGGCTAATAAAATCCACATTGCAAAATCTTTGCAACGGTCTTCTTAGCACTAAAATGGCCTCCGCAAGCATGATCATGACAAAAGGCGGTGATATTAGATTGGTCATGCTCAGGAATACACCTTCTAATGATCTGATCGGGACAATACTTGAACAGGTAAGGATCATCCTAGAAAATATGTTTTATTATGGCCAAAAATTTTGATTTGTCTTGTCACTCCCAGTGTAAAGGCATTTGACTGGTGACAAAATAGTTCACTATATCGGCAAATCATGGTGCGGGATTGTGAGCAATATGCATCAATTGCTCATTAGGAAAAGTTTCAGAAATGGGAATGACGACCTAAGTGAAATCCACTATTAACCTAGACAAATGGTCCACCACCACATTTTTGGAATCTTTCTTATCCTTTTTGGAGAAAATATACTTCAATGCTGCATGATTCGAATAGATAATGACTTTCGATCCTAACAAGTAGGATCTGAACTTGTCCAATGCAAAAATGACTGCTAGCAACTCCTTCTCAATGGTAGAGTAATTGAGTTATGCGTCGTTTAGAGTTCGGCTTTCATAATAGAGTACATGGGAAAGTTTATCAACACACTGCCCCAAAACAACTCCAACAGCATAATCTGATGCGTCACACATAATCTCAAAAGGCATATCCCAGTTGGGCGGCTGAATAATGGGTGTGGACGTCAGAATCTTCTTCAGATCCCCAAATGCTTCTTTACAGTTCTCATCAAATATAAATGGGGCATCTTTCAATAACAACTTGCACAAAGGCCAGGCGATCTTGCTAAAATCCTGGATAAATCGCCTGTAGAAGCCTGCATGGCCTAGAAAAGAATGAACCTCCTTCACCGTACGTGGGGGTGGAAGGTTGGAAATCAGGTCCAACTTCGCTTTGTCGACCTCAATCCCCCGATGAGATATGACGTGCCCAAGTACAATACCTTGCTTGACCATAAAATGACACTTCTCCCAATTAAGCACCAGCTTCTTCTCCTTGCACCGCCCTAAAACCAAAGTGAGACGGTGCAGACACTCCTCAAATGATGAACCGAAGACGAAGAAGTCATCCATGAAAATCTCTAAGAAACGCTCTACCATGTCAAAGAATATGCTGACCATGCACCGCTGAAAAGTAACGAGTGCATTTCATATCCCAAAGAGCATGCGATGGTAAGCGAATGTCCCAAAATGACAGGTAAACGTCGTCTTCTCCTGATCTTTGAGGTCCACGGGGACCTGGTTATATCCAAAATAACCATCCTAGAAGCAATAGTAATTGTGCCTAGCCAAGCGCTCCACCATCTGATCAATAAATTGGAGTGGAAAATGATCTTTCCTTGTGGCAGCATTCAACTTACGGTAGTCTATACACACTCTCCATCCTGACTGAACATGAGTTGGAACCAACCTGTCATCCTTATTCTTCACTACCATCAATGCAGCTCACTTGGGCACGACATGAATCGGGCTCACCCACTTGCTATCAGAGATTGGATAAATGATCCCTGCATCCAACAACTTAATCACTTCAGTCCTCATAACCTCTTGCATAGCTGGGTTGAGCCTTCTCTATGTCTCCCTTGATGGCTTGGCATTCTCTTCCAAATGTATCTTGTGCATCACCACCGAGGGGTTGATTCCTCTGATATCCTCAATAGTCCAGCCGATAGCTTCCTTGTGCTAAAACGTCCAATAATTTCTCCTCTTGAGCCTCAACCAAATCTGAAGCTATAATCATAGGCAACAAATTTGCTGGACCTAGGAACTTATACTTAAGATTGTTTAGTAGAGGCTTAATTTCCTTCTTGGGGGGCCCAAGTGCTGCAGTCTCTTCCGTCTCATTGCTTTCTCGAGGAGCAGACTCCAAAATGGCATTTGCTTGCTCAAGTAACTTATCGAAATCCAAATCCTCTCCAAACTGAGCAAGGCATGCCTCTAGGGGATCTGCAATGCTTGATTCATCCACAGTCTCCTCAAGAATCTCCTCTATCAAGCATACATTTCTCACTTCATCATATTCCAGTGGTTGCTTACTGATGTCAAAGATATTCAGCTCCCCTGTCATATTTTTGAAGGAAATCTTCATCACCCCTGTCTTACTATTTATCAGGGCATTAGCCATGGCTAAGAATGGTCGCCTGAGAATAACCGGTATCCGAATCCCTACATTCTGAACCGGCTCTGTGTCAAGCACAATAGAATCCACGAGGAAATAAAATTTATCCACCTTTATCAAAACATCCTCAACTACTCCCTGTGGTATTTTTGCTGACCTGTTAGTCAATTGAAGCGTCGTGGATATGGGCTTCAGTTCTCCTAACCTTAACTGCAAATAGACTGAGTAGGGCAGAAGATTCACACTTGCTCTTAGATCTAAAAGAGCCCTCTCTATCTGGCTGACTCCTATCGTGCAAGAGATGGTAGGACATCCCGGGTCCTTATACTTGATGGGCAGCTTGCACTGAAGGATTGAGCTAACTTGCTTGGTCAAAAATGACTTATTCGAGACATTTGTCCTCCTCTTGATAGTGATCAAATCCTTTAAGAACTTGGCATATGACAGCACCTAATGGATGGCGTCCAAAAATGGGATATTGATTTAGACCTGCCTGAACACCTCCAGAATGTCCTCATACTTCCATCCTTTCTTGAGCGCTTGTAATCTCTCAGGGTAAGGCACTTTAGGTACAAACGACCTAGGAGGATCTATAACAGTAGGTGTGGCTGTAGATGGCTTAGCATCTCTTTTCTCCTTCCTGCCACTTTCTTGCCCTTGCTGCACAGCAGAGTTCTCTTCCACTTGATTGTCCACTTGTCTCCCATACTATAATGTGACAATCGATTGCACTTGTTCCTCCCTGTGCGTAGGAGTTGATGAATTTTCAACCATAAACTGTCCCTTCGGGTAGGCATGGGTTGACTGGGGAACTTTTCCTTCTCTCTTTCACCCAAGTGACTTGCAATTTGACCTATTTGACTCTCTAGCTTGGCAATCGCTTGGGTGTTTACTATTGTTGTGCTCCTCACTTCGTTGATGGATTGGCCAGTCATCTTCATGAACTCCTTGAGGGTGTCTTCTAGAGACCATGAAACCGGCGCTGGCACTTGAATGGGAGCTTGGTAAGCAGGTGATGGTGCTGGACGGGCTAAGCAGCCATGACTTAGGATTGGTGGAGGAAATCCGAGAAGGTATTGATTGTGAGCATGATGAGGGGCTCCTCCCTGATTCATCGATTAGTTCTGCTTCCATGAAAAATTAGGGCCATTCCGCCACCCTGGATTGTAAGTCTCGGAGTAAGATCCATTTAACTGCCTCCGATAGTCATTGAAATTGTTCACTCGTTCCATGTGATACTTGGCAAAAGCTGGCGTAGATAGACAATTCTGTGCTAAATGCATAGGACTAGCACAGATGGAACAGCTATCAATATTGAATGTGTTGGCAGCATTGATGGAATGGCCCACAGCGAGAGCGTTAATCTTCTTGGTGAGAGCATCTATCTTTATCCTCAAATCAGTGTCCTCTTTAATCTTATAGATACCTCCTTTTTTAGGACCATGAATGGACTTGTCCCGACAGCTCGAAAAATCCCACTGTTACAAGTTGTCGAAAAACTTGTCCAATGCCTTGTATGCTTCCTCCCCTCAAACTTAAGAATGCTCCCCCATTCATAGACTTGATCATGCTACGGTTGATTTGAGTCAACCCTTGGTAGAAGAACTGAATGAATCTCCACTTCTCATATCTATGTGGAGGGCATTTGATCAGTAGCTCTTTGAAGCATTCCCAACTCTCAAAAAACTTCTCATCATCATCATGAGTGAAAGAACTAATCTCCTTTCGGCACTCATTCACTCTAGATATTGGGACAAAACATGTTATAAAATTTACTTAGCAGATTTTCCCAAGATGTAATAGACCCGGGCGTGTTAGAATCCAACCATTCCCTAACTCTATCATGAAGAGAAAAAGGGAACAGTCGAAGATGGACAGACTCCTCAGAGAAGTTCTGGAACTTAAATGTGGCACAAATATCTTTGAACTTTTTCATATGGCTGTAAGGATTTTCAAGATCTAAGCCAGGAAATGAGGGTAGGAGTTGGATAACATGTGGCTTTAAATCAAAATGGGTGGCATTGGTTGGTGGCAACATTATGCAAGAAGATGAGTTAGTCACAACGGGTGCGAACAAATCCCTAAGGGATGTAGTGGAGTCCACATTCCAAGCTCTAGGTTGCTCTACATGCTCCGGTTGATTTGCATTCCTAAAATTTTTTCCTATCTCAATTATCTCTCTTTCAACAAGTGCTCTCTTCTATCTCCTAAGAGTTCTTTCTAAGTCGGGATCTAAAGGTGTTAATTCTAAATTCAGGGATCTTCGACCAAGCATACACCAAACAGAAAACAATAAAATAAACTAACTAGCAGAAACAACAGAATAAAATAAAATAAATGCAAAAACATAAAACACAATACTCACAAAATGGACCATAAAAAATTACTCTGATTATTTTATTTTTATTTTTTTATATTTATATTTATATTTATATTTTTTATAGGCAATTGCAAATAAAAACAAATAAACAAAAAGAAAATTGCAAAAAGAAAAATAAAACAAAAATGCTAACTGAACTAGTAGAAAAATAAAATCAATTCAGACAAAAAATTTAATTTTCACAAACCAAACAATTCCCCGGCAACGACACCAAAAACTTGTTGTGTGTTTTAAATTACTTGCAAGTGCACGAGTCGTTTGCAATATAGTCTTGTGCAAGTGCGAGGTCGAATCCACAAAGAATTGCGTTGTGAAAATATATTTTTATCTAAACTAACCATATTTTAACCTAGTTCCGAATTTTGGATTGTATCTTGCAAAGAAATATAAACTAAACTAAATTAATTTAAAAACAACTGATAAAAACACTAAGGTTTTCTGAATCTACCCCACTAAAGTAAAGCATATATCTTCATGTTCTATATAAAAGTAATCTGTCAAATCATTTCATGAATCCACCATTATACAAATCACAGTGAATACCCAAACTAAACCAAAACCATCCAATGTATCCGTTTAATTTACAAATCATAATGGATATCCAATCTAATTTGAATGATCCACCGTATTCGGCAGATAAAACACAAGAAATATCTAATTTAACTATTTAAAAACAATCAATCATAAGAGTTCACTCAAACAATTGAAATAGAACATTGATACTAAAAATATTAGAATTGTACGAACATATATGAAAATATAATGCTAAACAATGGCGATGCTTCATCTTCAACCTTAGATGAAGGTTTTAGCTTCGCATAATTATGAAACTAAATTTCACAAAAGTGTTAAACATAAAACTTTAAAACTCAAAGAAATAAATTAAAACTGACTATACATGGAGAAATTCCACTCGCAACTATTGTATGGCACTTTCCCTCGTGGTAGTAAAGCTTTGGAGATCCCCCAAAATACTAGCAGGTGTCCTCCGCATTACACACCGATTCCTTCAGTGAGGTGGGGCTTTTACAAGGAAGCTCCATGAGTGTAATGCGTTTCCAATTCGATGTGGGATATTTCCCAAGTGCGCTCGATCGTAGCCTAGTGTGCTTGAGTGCAGAATGGTGCACTGCAAAGTATTTCTAACCGATGTGGGATGTCGAGAGTGCGCACCTGCGCTTGATCGCAGGTCTGGTGCGCTAGATCGTAGGTCTGGTGCGCTCGAGCGCACTAGGCATCTTTCAGCTTGACCTTTGTCTACTAAAACTGCCATAACTTTCTCTAGAAAAATCATTTTTAAGAGTAGTAAAGTTCCTCAGAAAATAGACATCTGGATCTTTCCAAGCATATATGGTTCATATCCTGGTTCTTCCTGAATCAATATAGTTTAATCCACAAAAATGACTAATCTGTACAGGCAATTCTGGAAATTTTAGTGAAACTTCTTTCCAAGTGCTTGTAAACCTGTAAAACAACGAAAACAACTCAAAGTAACAAATTCCTAAGCTAAAAAATGTAAATTAAGGGGCCAAAATATGTAATATTTGACACTCATCAGATAGTAAAGCTAAGTAATAAGTCCCTACGACTAAGGATTTTGGTGTTCCAATTCCAAATAAACTAATTTCTTAAAAATTTAATCTAAAATTAAGAAAAATTCTTAAATAACTAAAACATAATTTTTTTACTACTAAAAATATTTTATTTAGTTGAGTAAAAGTTATATTTCTAATTTCAAGTCAAACTAAATTTGAAATCTCAAAAGCAAGTAAAAGCAATGAATTTTCGGAAGAAAAAAAAAACTGTTTTTGTTGATTTTGCATGTGGTAGTCAACTATCCTTGAGGGCCAAAAATCTATGCCCAAATTATTATTTAGTTCTGATAGGGGGTAGTCGACTACTTCCAAGTGGTAGTCGACTACCACTTGATACTATAGCAATTTTGATGCTTTTTCTTGCCTTTTTTGCTTCCCAAAATTTATTCAATTCGATTTGAAGTCATATTTTAACAATCCAAATTGAATCTAATTAATCTATATCGATTTTATATTGTTTCTAAAACAATCTACAACAACTTTATCATCATCACATGATAATAATCCATTCATAAACTGTTTCTTGAATTTCTTGACCTAGGATTTCATAAACCCTAATCTAACTTTTTGATTCATATTTAGAATTATAAGATCAAATATACTATAGCCATAACAATAAATTACCATGTTTTACATAAATCATAGTGATGGCTCTGATACCACTTTAAGGAAATCAATTTGGAAAACGTAGCGGAATTTTAAATTTTTTTATCGATTCCTTTAAACCCTAATCACCTTATGATTTGTGTAGTTAATCTCATAATCAATAACATTTAAGGTTTAGAATTGTTATATTTGATTAGTTGTGTTCTTAACTTCTTGAGTTGATGTAACCAAATTCTCCACCGCGCTTGAATCCAAATTCTCTCACGTTCTTGAATTTATAATAATGGTTGATCCAAACAAGGCAAATCCCGAATTAGGATTTCTCTCTAAATCCACTTTCTCTTTTGGGAAGAAGAACTTTATCTCTAGGAGAAACTTGTGTGTAGATTATGTCCTAGAAAAATTTTGTACACTAATAAACTATTTATAGTGTTAGGGTTAAGTACAACTAACTATTAATTATAAATTAAACCTCTGTAGTTATTTCTTAATTACACATTGCTCCTTTTGTGTGCACTGTAACCCATTAGGTTCAAACTAATATGGTTGTAGGCCATAACTTTTATGTAATTGTAATTGGAACCATTTCCAATTTATTAGAACTTCTTTTAATTTATTTTGAATAAAAACCTCTTCTGATTCTCACTTTTATAAGAATTAGTTAATTGTCCATTAAATTAGTTTTTAGGGCTTCTACAATCACGAGTGACACCTAGCAGTATATTATGACTACCTAGACACTGTAAATTTGGTTGTGAAACTTTAAACCTTTATGTTATCAATTATTGTACAATTCAATCATTCCATCATGCAATGTCCTAATTAAGCTAATTCGAGTGTAATTACTATCAAATCCTTAACATTAAATATGTGTCTAGATCTTAAGAATATTATTATAATGGTAAAATTAGAAACTCCTTTCTAATTTTCACCCTTGCTTGGCCAAGAAACTTTCCAAATTATATCTTAGTAGACCACATATGACATTTTCTCCTTTTACTTAGGAATGATAGGTCCTTATTGTACAACAACTCACGTACCTCTATATGAAACCCACATACCAAATTACTACTAATTAATGATTCATGAATAGAACGTACTAAATAGCATCAAAGTATAATAAGTTTCATACAAGATAACCATGGTGCTTCAGCTCTAAGGATCACATACACAACTGTAGCATAAGAACTACCGATTGATAGGCAAGTAAAACTCTATGTAAGTGTTCTTAAGTCGAGTCATGTTTGGTGAACTCATTCTCCAATGAGAACCCACGCATTTGTTTTAGTATCTACCACACAAGTGACATTAAGATCAGTCAGCCTCCCAATTGAGCAAACACAGTATGTGCGAGTCTAACCGGATCACTAATGTCCAATTAGTATCTTATGACTAGAAACATTTAAGAGAAAGGCTTTCGAGAAGATTAGGTCTCAAAATTATGATCTCATCATAATCCTATCTCCATTGCTATAATTTTATGGAATTAATTATTACAATGTAATTAAATAGATATTCATGATAAATAAAACTTATTATTAATTGTGATAATAATTTGAATAAATTTATTTTTACAAATTGTATGCCTAGACATCAAATGTCCTTAGCTTGTATGGCATACAACTAATAAGCTTAGCCTTGCCACGTAATAGAACTGGTCATGGTCACACAACACTTCAAAGCAAACTTCTTCCACCAATGGGTTGACTTCTCCAATTTCTATAGCCTCGGAGCGGGGACCTTCGACAACCTCCTTTTAGGGGACCCCAACCTCGAGAAATCATTAAGCATAGTGTCCTCCAAGCCCTCGGGGAGGATACCTCTAAGGTAGAAGTACAACTAACCCCCGAAGACTATCAAGTTTTATTAAACTATCGCTACCAAACACAATGAAAAGAAATTAGAAAAGAAAGATGGGAACAAATCTTACAGAAGAGAAAAAGATGAGCAGATGAGAAATAGAAGACAAGGAAAGAATAACGAGAAGATGAAGATTGGCAGACGAGAATTTGAAGTAGGGATGAGCAAACAAGAGCTCTCAGGAAGATCTTTGAAGCAAATGAGGAAAAGTGAAGAAATGCCCCCATTCTTCGCGTATATAGAGTGTGAGGCCAGCTTTCGTGCTGACGAGTCATTCCTCAAGAAGCATGTCTCGAGGAGCATAAAAGTCACACTGCAATTAATACGTCCACCTAGCAAGAACCCTAAATTTTGGAAGAAAAAAAAAACACCTAAGTAATGAAGGAAGTCGTACCACCCTAGACATCCTCTACAGCCTAGGATGTGAAGCACCAAAAATGACATTCACCTTGGACATCATCCACAATCTTGGACTGACTTGAAGCACCAAAAATAGCCTTCATCTAGGGCATCCTTAACCTCCGAGGACCGACATGAAGCACCAAAAATTTCCTTCACCTTGGGCATCCTCTACAGCCGAGGACCGATGTGAAGTACCAAAAATGTCCTCCACCTCAGGCATCCTCCACAGCCGAGGACCGGTGAGAAACCCTAAAAATGACCTTTACCTTGGACTTTCTCCACAACTGAGGAATGACGTGAAACACCAAAAATGATCTTTACCTGGGGCATCTTCAGCCTCCGATGACCGACATGAAGCACCAAAAATGTTCTTCACAGTAACCATCCTCAACCTCTAAGGACTGACATGAAGCACCAAAAATGTCCTTCACCTCGGATATCCTCCACAGTTGAGGATCGACATGAAGCATAAAAAATTTCCTTCATGTTGAACATCCCCCACAACTGAGGACCGACAAGGATCACTAGAAATGACTTTCGTGTTGGACCTATCTTAAGACCGAGTTTATCCCCAACTAGGGTCATCATGCCTAACAAGTGGTATCCGAGCCGATGATTAGGCTGGACGTGACTTGATCATGTAGTTAACTCTGGGATGCTTGCAGAACAACAGGGGGAGCTCGAGGGACTCGTGTAGTGTGAACAAGGTGACTTATATAGCGAGTGGGTGATGTTCGCACGATGAAGTCTGTGTGGTTCGCAAGGTGGAGTCTATGGAGCTCGTTGTTGAAAGTCAGTGTGTGGTTCTCTGACTCTGACAGGAGAACGGGTGACTTTCTAAATGTGTCTGTTGCACTATGGTGAAAGTTTGGAGTTGGTATAAGCATAATGGTGATGGGGAGCAATGGACTCACAAGTGAAAGGGGAGATTGTTCGGAATATTCACATGTGAGTAAAGAGATATGGAAAATCAATCTCACATAAAGAAAAAACTAGATAAGTGAATGGTATATATATGGTGGGGGAACCATAACCCATTAGCTTAAGCTTTTGGGTTCATATGGTCTCCTACATCATTTATTGGGCCTTTGCTTGGCGGACTCTCTAAAATCAAGTTTCTCCAAAAAACTTAGCTCATCATGCCTAATAATCATGGTCTCAATTATAAGTTCTAAACAGCTTTTTATCATATATAACATATTCGGTTTCAATCTTTTATATACTACGGAGCAATCTTTGAGAAAATGCGATTTGAATCGTTAATGTGGTATTGGTAAAACATTTATTTTTTATATCAATTTTGTTTTTGAAATGATGATAAAAATAAATGATTGAAACCGAATCAACCTTGCATATGTACATTTCTTAAATAATCCATCTTTACCATTTTTAAAACGAAGCTTTTGAGGAGTGCGAAATTGTGAAAGTAAAGGCTAAGAACTTGATGTGGTACTTCTTTCGAGAGAAGGAAAGTGA
The DNA here is from genome assembly GCA_023935145.1 of Bretschneidera sinensis. NCBI lineage: Eukaryota > Viridiplantae > Streptophyta > Magnoliopsida > Brassicales > Akaniaceae > Bretschneidera > Bretschneidera sinensis. The sequence goes on from CM043699.1 coordinate 124,925,689, forward strand.
GAGAAAACAATTGAGAAAATTTACTGCTCCCACTAGTATGTAGAAATAGCTACAAGAGAAAAGGAAAGATTTGAAACAAAAGAGAGAAAGGAAAGGGAAGTCATGGAGAGAATGTGAAGCAACTACGCGGAGGGAGTTGTGTAAACATTGAATGAACCCATGTGATCGTGATCTTCCTCTCCGCGTACTCTTTTTTTTCGCTGTTTATAGCTTTTAAAGCGTTAAACACAACCAAAATGTGTCACATATAACACACTTCCTTTACTTTCACTTTTGCCAGCTCTGTCCAGCCAAAGAAATCAATTAAAACCTCTAATAAATCTATTTATATGGAAATAGAGTAACAAAATTAACCAAAGGAAAACATAATTAATTTAATAAAAAAAATCTGATAATAGTAAATTTTAATTAGCATTCAACCAAAATGTATTGAATGTTTGTTTCTCCAAGTAGAGATCTCCTTTTGCCAATTCAAGGGCTAACATATTAAAGAACCCCATTGACTTACTTTTATTAGTCTTACTAGCATTCTAGCTTGTAATTTATTTTAGTATAAAAATAGAAAATGGGTTTGCTCCGGAATGGAAAAACAAATAATTAAATTAAGTGGAGGTTTATGTTGTTTTGGGTGTTGGTACAAATAATAAAAGTGCATATTCAAGTAATTATACTCTTTTGATAACAAATTTTCAAGTAATATTATAATCCAAATTTTCATGTATCATGATGATACATTATGTGAAATGGTTTTAGGATACAATTTGTGATTTTTTTTATTTATTTAAAGAAACATCACTTAAACAAAACGGGTACGTTAGTGATAACAATTCACAGCAGAAACTAAAATACGTGTTTCACGTCAAAATTTCTCATCTTCAGCTTTCTTTGTCATATAACTTTGATGAACAAAGTATCAATCTACAAATCCTTAAAAATATATAGAATAATATTTCAATTAAGGGTGAACATGGAAACCGATGGACCCGAGTTCCATACCAGTATAATTGGTTAAGTTGGGTTGGGTCATGGGTTAAAAAGTTTCAACCCAACCCAAACATGTAACCCAGTCATTATATAATTATATTTTATATATATTTAAAATATACTTACTTTAAGGATTACTGGACTACATTCATGTTTTGCTGAGTTATTTTGGATTGCAATATATATTTTGTGTGTGTTTGTGTATATGTATATCTTCTTTTTTTCTTTCTTTTTTCTTCTTAGAAACACTCAAACAAAAAAAGTTAGTTTCCATAAAAAAAAGGTCAATTAGAATTTAAATATGTGAGGAACATGTTTCTTCTTAATACTTTTTAGTTGAAGAAGACCGTTTGTTCTCATGAAATTATTTATTTTGGACTTTCAATATACTTTTCAAAAGCTTGTTGAATTGATTTGTTTATCCTAGTTTTGATTATGGAGATTTTATAACTAAGTCTATACTAGTGTTGATGTTTTGAAAATTTTGATTGATTAAATTCCTTTAAAATCTAGTTTATATTTACTTTTACATGGTTTAGATTAAATTAAGATTGTTTGAACTTTGTGTGCAGTGATTTAAGGTACTTAATTTGTAAATGATGGTTTGTAAGATTTAATAAATTATTGTATGATTTGATTTTGAGATAACGAATGATGAATAATTATAGTAAAATATATTTTCTTAGGTTATATGTTTGCATTACTTTTAAAGTGGAAAAAAAATACTAAACTGGTGACACAAACCGATTTGAATTGGCTGGGTTGGGTTGGAGTTAGATGGGTTCATGGGTTCGGTTGGGTTGAGATTTTCTTAACCTGGTATAATTGAGTTGGGTTGATTTTTTAGGCCAACTCTACCCAAATCGACCCATGCTCCCCCTTAATTTCAACTTTTAACTAAGGAAGAAAGGTCCCGACCTAAGCGCTACTGTAATTGGGTCCTCCCTTCCACAAGACCAATAAATACTTAATAAGCCATTACATCATATAAAACGATCACACTGAGATGCATTATAAACCAAATAACATTATTAGAAGTTTCAAGAGTTTTCCATTTTGAAGAACACATTTACATTGGTATATAAAGTGTGGGTCCAACTTAGGTATTTTGCCTTTAAACAGGGTAAAAAAAATATGTTTCATGTTTGGTAATATTTTGGTCATATTTGATGGTAAATAGTCACATTTAGTGGTAATACCATTTGGTACCACCATTATTATCAAATATGAGTGTTTTACTAGCAAAGATGATAATTTTTTTAGTTCCTTGTTTTAAGACAAAGCACCTTAAGAATCCTTCATAAAGTGCGCATAAAAGTAGTTTAAAATTTTCACTCCATTGTTTTTAATAAAAATCACAAAAAATCAAAGAAAAATGATAAAGAGAAAACTTAAAACAATCATACCTCTTCTAAAATATAGAAATAATGTTTTAATTTCAATTTGGATTGTCATCGTTTCAATGCAAATTAAGAAAGAAAAAAAAATAGTCAGTGCCCTTATATAGAGATGGTATTTTGACCCTAAAAGTTAGATTATATTCTTGCTTTACTTCAACTAGAGCAAAATTCCTCACCCTTTTAGGAAATGAGGACGAGGAGGGGGGGATTTCTTTCTAAAGTTTGTTTTCAGCTGGGATAGCAAAATTCCTCACCCTTTTAGGAAATGAGGGCGAGGGGGGGATTTCTTTCGAAAGTTGGTTTTCAGCAGGGATAAAGATATTATCTCCCACCAAAACTCCGTTTCGATTGTGAAATTAAATTTTTATTCTTGTTGATGATGAATTCATGATAGGCGATGTCATTGTACCTGTACACATAAGAACAAAGAAAACCTAAAAAGTCCATTGAGAGCAGGAGAGGGTGTGTGCCTCTGAAGAGATTCTCTGATATCTAAGGTAGTAATCTGAAGAGAATGAAAAAGGCAAGAGAGTTGTTGGTGGCATACCTGTGTGATATTGAAAACCCTCTTTATATAATCTTCGGAGTAGAGTCCGTTTAGGAACGTAACTCAAATGTGAGTGTTGTGATAGAATTAGGGATTCTAAGAGTTTGTTTTGGAAGGTATCTCAGAGATGAGTGTCCTTGTAGGATTAGTGTTTCTGCTGTCTAGAGTTTAAAGGTAAAATTACCATTTTACCCTTGGTTACATTTAACCTGCTCATTGGTTGTTCCTTTTGGTTTATGAAATCATCCTTTTATCCTTTAAGTGGTGATGAGAGTCATAAAATGTATCTTACAGTACTTATTTGTTACCATTTTAGGGTTGATCGAGGTTTGAATTACACTTTATACCTTACTAACTCTAAAGTAATATTCTTGGATCATTGACTTATTTTGGTACATTTTCAGGTACTTCGAGTTCAAAAGAGATGGAAAGCTATCATAGCTTAAAGTGCGATGCTTCGATGTACATTCGAGTGAGGGCATGGTTGGGAAAGGACAAAATGAAGAGAAACCAAGTCTTAAGTGTGGGCGCTGCAACCTGAAGAAGTCTAAGCCTCAGCCTCCAGAACCAAGCCCAAAAGAGCAAGGAAGCCATCAGTGTGTGCCGCGGTGCCCAGAGTCTCCACAAGTCAGCACCAGTGTGCACCATGGCCCGGACTAGGCTGGGCCGTGGTGCCCAGAAGCTCACCTAACTAAAGACCAGACAGAGCCGTGGCATGAGTAAGTGAGAGCCACAGCGCTCACACGAACCCCTGTTTCCTAACTAGGGTTTTAATGATAGTTTGGACCCAAAAATACCCTAGAACCTTTTGTATTGTAAATAGATCTCTTAGGGTTTGATAAAGGGACATCCATGAAGGCTGGAAATGGAGGAGAGAGCTCAACATTACAGTGTTCAAGCATGAGCCCTATGGCCAACTAATCTCAAAGTAAGGTAAAGGAATGAATCCCTAGATGTAGTTGTTCTTATTTTCATTCTTGATTCAGTTGTAAGGATTTATTGTTAAAACATTGCTTATGAGTTATTCTTTGATTAAACAAGAAGAATTTAGGTTCATGTGACAGCTGCACTTTATGTTCTTCTTATCTTAGATTTTCTTAATCCGGTGATTGCATGCTTCTTCTCCATATAAGTCTAGTTAAGCTCTTCTTCTATCAAGTTGTTTGGATGTGATTGAGTCCAGTAGACTTATCTTTTTTGGTTTGTCCATTGCTGCGATATTGTCATTAAGATATATTGTCATTTCTTGATAAATCTATAGGATAGGTCACGTGTGCTTGAATCGAAATCAAAGAGTACTTCATAGCAATTACATTAGGGTTTATATGTGCTTTGATTGAATATACATTGATTGCTTGTTTGGGATGTGAAACTTGCAATCAAGATAAAAACAATTGAATCGAGATTGGAATAAGGCAACGAACCTAGGGAGGATTCTCAGAACCTTGTTATTTCTTAATTATATTCTTCATATTATTTACACAATTTTCTCACATTACTTTATTATCAAAACTCAGATTCTTTCACTTGATCTTTATCATTCGTGTTAAGGTTTGCATTTTTCCTTGTAGTTCGCTTTTCCTCACAGGATCGACACCTCAACTATACACAATAACCGCGTATTAGTTTGAGTGTAATCAAATTTTGGCGTTGTTGCCAACGAAACGCGCTTAAAGTACAAGGAAGATTGTCAACGTTGAGACAAGACGGTAATATTGTTCTTTGCTCTTTGTTCTGATTTTTTAATTTTTATTTGTTTCCCTCTAATCCCTTTGGTGTATGCATAGACTGAGAGATTCGTGAGGTAGATTCATTAAAAGACCCGAATTAGAGTTACCCTCTCATTCCATGTCTGTTAGTGAAACCTCGCCTAGATTAAACCATAGTACACACCCAAGTGAGAATTTAGAGGATTTTCTTAACATGGCCAAAAATCACAATGAAAATGTTGCTAGGACACTTAAGACTACTTGCACCCTAGCCGAACGGCCACACCATCTTGTATCATGTTCCCCCCTAATGTTCAACAACCTGATTTCAAGCCGGGCATGATCCAGTTGCTACCAACCTTCCATGGGTTTGAGCATGAAAACCCATATATCCATATTAGGGAATTTGAGGAAGTAGTAGCAACCTTTCAAGGTAGGGATGATATGGTAGACACCGTCAAACTTAGGTTTTTCCCTTTTTCACTTAAGGAAAAGGTCAAGGTTTGGCTGTACTCGTTAAGGCCTAGGCCATAGGTAGTTGGGATAAGATGACAGGAGTTTTCTTCCAAAAGCACTTCCTAACCCATAAGACCAATAACCTCAAGAGACAAATCTTAAACTTTGCACAAAAGGAGAGTGAAACCTTATATCAAGTTTCAGAACGTTTCAAGGACCTTTTGAATTCTTGTCCACACCATGGGTATGAGAGTTGACGGGTAGTTAGCTATTTCTATGATGGACTTCTAAGTAGGGAGAGGTAGTTCATAGAAATGATGTGCAATGGGGATTTTCTTCATAAAGATCCTGACCAAGCCATAGATTTCCTAGATGACCTATAAAAAAAATCCAACACTTGGACAAGACTAAATACCATAGAAAGCACTAGGAGAAATCAACCCGCTGGGATTTATCAACTTAAGGAAGAGGACAGCCTTAAAGCTAGTTTAGAGGCCCTAACTAAGGAAATTGAAGCCTTAAAAACCAAGGATGCTAGAGCCTCCGAACTAATTGCTAGGTGTTGTGAGTTTTAATTTACTCGCAAGCGCACGAGTCGTTTGCAATATAGCGTTGTGCAAGTGCGAGGTCGAATCCACAGGGAATTGCGTTGTGAAAATATAATTTTTGATCTAAATTAACTCTATCTTAACCTAGTTCCGAATTTTGAATGATAATTTGCAAAATAAATTAAAACTAAATTTAATTGATTTAAAATCTAATAATAAAAAGCACTAAGGTTTCCGAATCCACCCCACCGAAGTTAAGCATACATGTTCTAAAAATATAGCCTATCAAAACATTCAATGAATCCAACTATAAGACAAAAAACAAAGAATATCCCAACTAAACCAAAAGCACCCAATGTATCCGCTCTTAACAAATCACAAAGGGAATCCAATTTAATCGAAAAGCATTCAATGTATCCATCAGATGAAACACAAAGAAAATCCAACAGACAATTTAAACTCAATCAATTATAAGATTAACTCAAATAATTGACAGAACATTTATACTAAAATTGTCAGATTTGTACAAGCAAATCTGAACTACTACGCCAAACAACAGCGGGGCTTCATCTTCAACCTTAGCTGAAGAGTCTAGCCACTCATAACTATAAAACTATAATAACAAGTGCTAAACATTTAAGCTAAAACAACTGAATATAAAGAAATAAATAAAAAACTTTACATGGGAGAAATTCCACTCGCTGACGGGCGGCGCTTCCCCTCGTGGTAGCAATGCCTTCGGGATCCACCAGAATGCTAGCGGACATCCACCGGTAAACACCAAAGTGGCTCAGGAATTGTACGTTGAATGATGAGGTCAGATGGTGTTTATATAGGGGGAGTCCCGGAGCACAATGGGTTTCAAAATCGATGTGGGATACTGCCCGAGTGCGATCGATCGCACTCTGGTGCGCTCGAGCGCACATTGGCGCACTACAGAGCATTTTTAACCGATGTGGGATGTGCAACAGCGCATTTGCGATCGATCGCAAGTCTGGTGCGATCGAGCGCACTAGACTTCTTCAGCTTGACCCTTGTTTACTAAAATGGCCATAACTTTCTCTAGAAAAATCGTTTTTGCAAGCCGTAAAATCTCTCAGAAAATAGACTTCCGGATCTTTCCAAGCATATATGGCTCATCTCCTGGTTCTTCCGGAATCAATACAGTAAAATCCACAAAAATGACTGATCTGTAAGGCGATTTTGGCAATTTTAGTGAAACTCCTTTCCCAGTGCTTGTAAACCTGAAAAACAATGAAAACAACTCAAAGTAACAAATTACTAAGCTAACAAATGTAAATTAAAGGGCCAAAATATGCAATATTTGGCACTCATCAAATACCCCCAAACTTACAATTTGCTAGTCCCTTAGCAAAACAAAATAAAAGACTCAATGAAAAACAAAGAACATAAAGATAAAGTCATCACTCATGGTATCCAAAAATTTAAGGAGCACACATCACCATGATATTCATTCATAAGCAAGCTTAAAAAAGGTAAACCCATCTTCACAATGAATAGAAATGTTAAAATCTAATTACTTACAAAAGGCAGGATAAGGCATCACAAGCTTGAATCAGTGTAAGGTGAATTAGTACATAAAAATGAAGCTTCCAAGTAACTCTAATGTGTAAGGTCTCCATGTCTCAAGATTCACTGAATTTCCCATCAAAAATGAACGAAAAGGCATAGTTTTTGTTTTATTCTTTTTTTTTTTTTTTTTAATAATGCACGGCTATTGGTTAGTTCCCTTAAGCTTTCTAATTGACCCATGTAGCGAGTGTTAAGTCAATGACTCCCAAACCAGGTGGTTTTAGGGCATTAGGTGTAAAGACACCCCTAAGGACTTACTAACTCGAGTCAAAAAAGCTACGAAATTAAACCGACCTTAATATTACCAAGCAAAATTCCACCTTTTGACGTGAACACTCACTGCTTACTGAGGCAAGAGGTCCAGTTACTCAGCGAAAAGTTTGTTGATAATTTTTTTTTTTTTTTTTTATATTTTCCTATGCCCAAGAGTTTATCCAACAAGTCATCCAGTTTCAGTTAAGATAAGGAAAAATACACATTAAAATCACATGTCATACCTCACATAATTTGTGCTAATGTGCTCGTGTTAGATTAGATCAAACATGTGAATTCTCAAAATGCCTAAAGTAAGTAACTAAATTTTAAAAATTTATCACTAGATCATGTGTTCAAAATGTTAAGCTCACCAATGACATCACATCACAGAAAATGTTTAGATCAACTAAAATTTCACGATAACATGAGCATGCATTTATCTCTATGACGAAAAGACAACAAATTAGGACAAAGTGTGTGATGTGTCTCCCATACCCCCAAACTTAAATTACACATTGACCCCAATGTGTGACTAATATGGAAAGAGCTGACCTGAGATATGGTGAACTATCTGGACTGGTATGGCTCATAGCATACCCCCAAACTTGAACTGAAGTACGCTTTGTCCCTGAAAAATAAAAACTGGAAAACAAAAAATACTAGAAACAAACATTAATCATAAAAAATGCGAAATAATAAATAAACAAAAGAAAAGAAAAGATAAGCTGTGGGGTGCCTCCCATGAGCGCTAAGTTTAACGTCTTCAGCCAGACCCAACATTAGTAAACAGGCCCAACTAAGCTCTCCACCATCTGATCAATAAATGGGAATGGAAAATGATCAGGCCTAGTGGCAGCATTCAATTTACGGTAGTCTAGACACTTTCTCCATCTTGACTGCACTCGAGTTGGAACCAACTCGTTGTCTTTATTTACTACCGTAAATTCAGCATGTTTGGGCACGATTGGAATCTGGCTCACCCACTTGCTATCAGAGATGGGATAAATGATCCCTGCCTCTAACAGCTTAATATCTTCTGCCCTCACAACCTCTTGCATAGCAGGGTTGAGCCTTCTTTGTGGCTCCCTCGATGGCTTGGCATTCTCCTCCAACTGTATCGTGTGTATCACCAACGAGGGGTTGATTCCTTTGACATCCTCAATAGTCCAGCCTATAGCTTCCTGATGCTCTCTTAAGATGTCCAATAATTTCTCCTCTGGAGCATCACCCAAATCTAAAGCTATAATTATAGGCAAAGAATCTGCTGGACCTGGGAACTTATACTCAAGATTATCCAGTAAAGGCTTAAGTTCCTTCTTGTGAGGTTCAGGTGTTGTGGTTTCCTCGGTCTCACTGCTTTCTCGAGGATCAGACTCCAAAATGACATTTACTTCATCGAGTAACTTATCTAAACCCAAGTCCTCTCCAAAGTGAGCAAAGCATGCCTCCAAGGGATCCTCAATACGGGATTCATCCATAGTCTCCTCTGTCCTACTACTCTCCCGAGGAGCAGGCTCCACGATAGTATTTGCTTGCTCAAGTAACTTGTCTAAGTCCAAATCCTCTTCAAACTGAGCAAAGCATGCCTCCATAATGTCCTCACACTTCCCTTCTTTCTTGGGCGCTTGTAGTCTCTCAGGGTAATGCGCTTTAGGTAAAAACGACCCCGAGAGATCCTTAATAATACGAGTGGCTATAGATGGCTCAGCATCTCTCTTCTCATTGTTGCCACTTTCTTGCCCTTGGTGCATAGCAGGGTTCTCTTCCACTTGATTGTCCACTTGTCTCCCAGACAAGTATGAGACAGTTGATTGCACTTGTTCCTGCCAACGCATGGGAGTTGAAGAATTTTCCACCGCAAACTGTTCCTTTGGGTAAGGATCAGTTTGACTGGGGAACGTTCCTTCCTCTCCTTCACCCACATAACTTGCGATTTGATCAATTTGACTCTCTAGTGTGGCAATCGCTTGGGTGTTTTCTATTGTTGCAGTCATCACTTCACTCACAGATTGGCTAGTCATTTTCATGAAATCATTGAGAGCGTCCTCCAATGACTGTGAAACCGACACTGGCGCTTGAATGGGAGCTTGGTAAGCGGGTGATGGTGCTGGATAAGCTGAGTGACCATAATTTGGAATTGGTGGAGGAAATTCGGGAGTGTATTGATTGTGAGCATGGTAAGGGGCTCCTCCCTGATTCATTGGTTGGTTCTGCTCCCATGAAAAATTAGAGTGGTCCCACCACCCTGGATTGTATGTTTCGGAGCAAGATCCATTTGATTGCCAACAACAGTCATTGAAAGCATTCATTTGTTCCATAGGATACTCGGCACAAGCCGGCATTGATGGGCAATTCTGTGCTAGATGCATGGGACTAGCACAGATGGAACAACTTTCAACATTGAAAGTGTTGGCAGCATTGAGGGACGAGCTGGTCATTTTAATGAAATCCTTGAGGGCGTCCTCTAAAGACTGTGAAACCGGCGCTGGATTCATCCACATTTTTTTTAAATTAAATTAAATTAATTTTTTTTTTTAAATTGATAACTAACTAGTAGAAAAATAAAATCAATTTAGACAAAAAAATTTCACAAACCAAACAATTCCCCGGCAACGGCACCAAAAACTTGTTGTGAGTTTTAATTTACTCGCAAGCGCACGAGTCGTTTGCAATATAGCGTTGTGCAAGTGCGAGGTCGAATCCACAGGGAATTGCGTTGTGAAAATATAATTTTTGATCTAAATTAACTCTATCTTAACCTAGTTCCGAATTTTGAATGATAATTTGCAAAATAAATTAAAACTAAATTTAATTGATTTAAAATCTAATAATAAAAAGCACTAAGGTTTCCGAATCCACCCCACCGAAGTTAAGCATACATGTTCTAAAAATATAGCCTATCAAAACATTCAATGAATCCAACTATAAGACAAAAAACAAAGAATATCCCAACTAAACCAAAAGCACCCAATGTATCCGCTCTTAACAAATCACAAAGGGAATCCAATTTAATCGAAAAGTATTCAATGTATCCATCAGATGAAACACAAAGAAAATCCAACAGACAATTTAAACTCAATCAATTATAAGATTAACTCAAATAATTGACAGAACATTTATACTAAAATTGTCAGATTTGTACAAGCAAATCTGAACTACTACGCCAAACAACGGTGGGGCTTCATCTTCAACCTTAGCTGAAGAGTCTAGCCACTCATAACTATAAAACTATAATAACAAGTGCTAAACATTTAAGCTAAAACAACTGAATATAAAGAAATAAATAAAAAACTTTACATGGGAGAAATTCCACTCGCTGACGGGCGGCGCTTCCCCTCGTGGTAGCAATGCCTTCGGGATCCACCAGAATGCTAGCGGACATCCACCGGTAAACACCAAAGTGGCTCAGGAATTGTACGTTGAATGATGAGGTCAGATGGTGTTTATATAGGGGGAGTCCCGGAGCACAATGGGTTTCAAAATCGATGTGGGATACTGCCCGAGTGCGATCGATCGCACTCTGGTGCGCTCGAGCGCACATTGGCGCACTACAGAGCATTTTTAACCGATGTGGGATGTGCAACAGCGCATTTGCGATCGATCGCAAGTCTGGTGCGATCGAGCGCACTAGACTTCTTCAGCTTGACCCTTGTTTACTAAAATGGCCATAACTTTCTCTAGAAAAATCGTTTTTGCAAGCCGTAAAATCTCTCAGAAAATAGACTTCCGGATCTTTCCAAGCATATATGGCTCATCTCCTGGTTCTTCCGGAATCAATACAGTAAAATCCACAAAAATGACTGATCTGTAAGGCGATTTTGGCAATTTTAGTGAAACTCCTTTCCCAGTGCTTGTAAACCTGAAAAACAATGAAAACAACTCAAAGTAACAAATTACTAAGCTAACAAATGTAAATTAAAGGGCCAAAATATGCAATATTTGGCACTCATCACTAGGGTAGAGTCCCACGAGCCTTGTTTCATGTGTAATAGGGTAGAACATTTACCTAGGGATTGTCCAGCTTATTTTGAGATGAAGGGAGAGTGTAATGCTTTAGGTATACCTTTTAGGAAACCAGACTCACCCTACTCTAACACCTACAATCCCGGTTGGAAGAATCACCCTAATTTTAGTTGGAGATCCGATATACAACCTCATCACCACTCTAGTACCCAACGACAACCGGAAGCAAACTCATCTAATGCACCTCAACAATCTTTACCTTTGGAAGATATGTTTAAGTCATTTATGCAGGTACATGCTAAGAGTGTGGAAGAGCAAGGCAAGATAAATCAACGGTAGCTAGAGGAGCAACAAGCGATCAAAGAGGAACAAAAGGTGATAAAAAGTCAACTCACTAAGTTGACTAGTTTCTTGATGGTTCAAGAACAAGGTCATTTTCCTTCACAGCCACAACCTAATCCAAGGGGACAACATATGGCACAAACCTCGGAACCTGAAAATCAAAATATTAGAGAGGTTAATGCCATAATCACCCGCAGCGATAAGAAAATTGATGGACCCACTCTACCATCACACTTGATTCCTAATACCGTGAGTAACAAGGATGAAGCCCTCAAGGAACAAGAGGCCCATGATGATCGTTCTCCATCAATGCCTTTCTCTCAAGCACTCCTTAAGCCTAAGGAGAGAAATTCAGCATTAAAAAGTGAGATTCTTGAACAACTTCAGCATGTTAAAATTAACCTTCATCTTCTTCATGTTATAAAACAGGCTCCCAACTATGCTAAAGTCATCAAGGATCTATGCACACTCAAGAGGAAGCACAATATGAAGAAGACAGCATTCTTAATAGAGCAAGCAAGTGCAGTAATTAATAGCAAGACACCGCCCAAATATAAAGATCCGGACTATCCAACGGTGGCTTGCCAAAATAGGAACAAATCTTATGGCCAAGCATTGCTAGATTTGGGTACTAGTGTGAACCTCATGCCATACTCCATGTACTTGCAGCTCGGTCTAGGTTAGATTAAACTAACCTTTGTGGTATTTCTTTTAGCAGATAGATCGGTAAAAAAACCAAGAGGTATTGTGGAAGATGTTTTGTTGCAAATTGATAATTTCTATTATCCTGTTGACTTTTTGGTTTTAGATACCGTTTCCATTGTGAACACGGAGTCAAAAATTCCGTTGATACTTGGAAGACCATTCTTTGCCACCACTAATGCCCTCATTAATTGTAGGAATGGCCTAATGACATTATCATTTGGAAATATGACTCTAGAGGTAAATGTTTTTCGAGTCTCAAGGCAGCCACATGAAGAGGATGAGTACATTAAAGATGATTCTAACTCTTTGGAATTCACTCCTAATAATTTTGAGTTTGATGATTCTTCAATTTATCCCCATATCATTAATGTTGTTGATGTTTTTGATAAGTTACAAGGATTTATTAAGAAATCATGGCAACCATGCTTTGAAGAGTTACTTGAGAGAAGTCACATGGATGCGGGAATCAAATACCCTACTGCTGATAGTAAATGGGCAACACCAATAACACTTGAGCCATATGTGGTGTACTTTAAGTATTCCTTGCCAAAAGACTGGCACTGAGTATGGAGCCTCATCTTCAACACCACAATGAGGCTAGCAGTGAGAGTGGTGCAGCGTCTAGTTGAAGACGTAAAACTTAGCGCTCTTAGGAGGCACCCCACAATATATCCTTTTATTTTTATTGTCTTTTTATTTCTTTTTCTTGTTTATTATTAGTATTTTGTTGTTTTCCAGTATTACCTTCGTATTTTTTTTTCAGGGACAAATATGCGCAGCATTTCAATTGGTCGTGCACAACTTTCGGCTCCACGCACATTTGGTTAAAAAGAGAGTTTCCTTAACTTTTGCTTTTACATTAAGGACAATGCCTATCTTAAGTTGGGGGTGGAGGAAACACATTTCTTATTGCATACCATTGAATTGTTGTGTGTAACCTTCCCTTTTTCGTTTTAATTTGTTTGTTTTGTTTTAATACACCTATTTCTTAGGATAAATTATAGAAAAAACTTAAGTATGCTATGCTTTGTGTTAGCTTGGAGTTAATTTACATGTCAATGATATGAGCCTAATTGAGATAGCATATAACATCTAGAAGAAGTTAAATCTTGCTTCGGCTTGAGAATAATTTAAGTTTCAATCTTCATTCGGTTTGTGACTCTGGACTGTGGTAAGATTGCATGATTAGTCTAAAAACATTTATAGAAATTTTATGTGTGATTGTTTGTGAATACTTTTGCGGTCTCAACAAGTTCTAGAACTAATTTGATAATCACTTGAGGCGAAATCCTAGAATGCACACTACTTAGGATATGATATAGGCCATTTTTGGACCATTTAAGCCTTTCAAACTTACCCTCACTATATCTATCGCTAGTCACCTGATAAGAGCCATAAAATGCATCTCAACGATGTTTAATTGTTAGCATTTTATGATTCTTCTCAGTCTTTATTGCACTTTTATATATTGATAACTCTTAAGTAATATTATTGGACCACTAACTTATTTCAATGCATTTTTAGGTATTTTGAGCCCAAAGAGAAGAAGAAGCGATCGTTGTTTAAAAGCACCAAGGTTCCATGCACGACGAAGAATAGGAGTGGCTACGGAGAGGGAGAGCATGAAGAAAATCAAGCACAGCCCAGCACCGCGGTGCCCAGAAACTCCCATATGGTGAATAATCAGCGAGCACCGCGGTGCCCATAAACTCCCATATGGTGAACAATCAGCCAGCACCGCTGGTTATGCCCAAAACATATGCAGTTGTTGTAGCACAACTTTCAGGTGTTGATTCTACAGAGAAACAAGTTTAACTATAAAGAGAGATGTAAACTTTAATATGAGACGATATAATAAGTAAAGAATCTGAAATTGATGATGAAGTAATTGTGTAGGTTTGTGAAACATAATAGAGAAGCAACAAGGATCCGGGAATCCTCCCTGGGTTCGTTGTCCTAATCCTAACTTGATTCAGTTGCTTTTATCTCGATTGCACGTTTCACATCCCAAACATACAATCGGCAAATATTCAATGAGAACATGTGTAAACCCTAATATGGTTGTAATAAAATACTTCTTATTTCCGATTCATGCATGTATGATCTATCCTATAGATTTATCAAGAAATGACAATATATCTTTGTTGACAATATTGCAGTAATGAACAAACCTAAAGGCTAGACTTACCGGACTCAGTTATACCCAATAATCTTGACATAAGAGAAGCATGACTAAAGTTATATCAAGGAAAAGATACAATCACCGAAATAGATAAAATCTTATAATTAGATAAAGAAGTAAATCATGACAATGTTTGACAATAAATTCTTATTACAACTGAACCCAATAAGGATAGATAGGAACAACTATACCTAGGGATTCATCATTTCGCCTTGCTTAGAAGTTAGTTAGCCATGGTGTTCATGGCTATACTCTTTTGTGGATGAGAGTTGCTGTCTTCAACTTCTAGGTCTTTGTTCACAGCCAAGATGTCCCCTCTTAAACCCTAAATGTCTTATTTATAGTACAAAATATCAAAGGTATTCTTGGGTTTAATCTAGTGTTTAAAAACCCTAATTAAAGTCTAAATCGGAGATGTAAATACGTGTGCGCTCTACGGTACTGCTGGGGAGCGCTGCGGCGCTAGGCATAAGCTGGAATGGGCGACCTTCTGGGCGTCGCGGTGCTATTAAGGAGCACCGCGGTGCTGGCTGGTGGTTCATAGTATGTATGTTTCTGGGCACCGCGGTGCTGGCCTTTTTGCTGATAATCTTCATGCTTTGCCTCTCCGTAGCCATTCTTCTGCTTCGTCGTGCATGGACCCTTGGTGCTTTTTAAACAACGATTGTTTCTTCTCTTTTTTGGACTCAAAACATCTGAAAATGTACTTGAATAAGTGAGTAGTCCAACGATATTACTTAAGAGTTATCAACACGCAAGAGTGCAATAAAGACCGAGAAGAATCATAAAATGCTAACAATTAAACATCTTTGAGGTGCATTTTATGGCTCTTATCACAACCCCCAACTAGCTTATTGCTAGTCTCTAGCAATTCAAGTGGAAACAAGAAATGAGTTCCATGGTGGGAATCATAAACCAAGTAAAGCACTACTAGTATTAACCAAGAGTAATTCAGTTTTGTCTCAAATATTGCACACAACATACAGCACAAAGAATCATTAAATTTCACCCAAATCCAAAAGTAACCAAACATCAATCTTAAAAATATTATTGACTCTTAACATCCATCTTACCACAATCCATTAATCCGAACACCCGGATGATTTTATGCACAACATTCATGAATACAAGTTTTGGTCTCTAAAATATCTTAAATTGCGTGACATCAATCACAAATCAAGCTCAATAGGCTTATTTTTCAAATCACTCTCCACTATTGTAGAAAAGTCACACTATATTGGATCAATAGGTCTTTACTAAGCTTGTAATGTTAGGCTAAGGTAAAGGTTAAGAAAAAACGGGAAGGATTCAACAAGTAAAAGAACTTAATCTCTTAGTTTTGAACACAACTCTTTAAGCACTGGATAACCTTACTTCAATACCCAATTCTTCCAATCATTTTTCGATCATTTCTTTTAACAAATCACCATTTTTTTTTCTTTCTTTCTTCTTTCTTTGCCATAATTCACTTCTTTTTTATTTTGGCACATAAGACCATTCACCTCCTTTTTCATCAATTTTTTTTTTCTTTTCCACAACCCCCAACTTATCTCTTTTCATGTATTTGGGCTATGGTAGTAATATTTTTTTTTCTCATACTTTCATCTTTACTCCTCATGAGTGCTTCTCAACAAATGTGTATAACTAAGTTCTTTTAAAAGGAAGGTATGGATAAAATATTTTAGGCTCATAAAGGTGAGTGAATGGCTATTGAAAGAAACAAGGCTCAAATTCTTTTTCAAGAAAAAGGCTCAAATGGGTGACTAGTGATAAATATAGCAATGGTAAGTTTAGAAGGCTTCAAATGGTTCAAAAATGGCCTATATCATATCCTAAGTAGTGTGCATCCTAGGAATTCGCCTGAAGTGATTATCAAATAAGTTCTAGAGCTTGTCGAGACCGCAAAAGTATTCACAAAGCAATCACACATAAAACTTTTCTAAATGTTTTAGATTAATCATACATTCTTACCACAAACTAGAGTATCAAACCAAGTGAAAATTGATACTTAAATTAATTTCAAACCGAAGCAAGATTTAACTTCTTCTAGATGCTATATGTTATCTCAATTAAGCTTATATCATTGACATGTGAATTACATCCAAGGCAAACGCAAATCATGCTTAAAACAAAGGGTAAGGGAAGGTAACACCGAACAATTTAAAGAAATACATTTCCTCCACCCCCAACATAAAACTAGCATTGTCCTCAATGTTTAAAGAGAAAGTAAAGAAAACTCCCTTTTTGTAAACATGAGTGTATAGGTGCTGGAAAATGTGTACTACTGGGTGAAGTGCTTGCCATCCCTCTTGCTAAAATTCCAATCTACAACATAGAACAAGACAACAAAGAGAAAACAACTTTGGTGTGCCCTTGAGATTCCCACCATATGTTAGGTTAGTACAGGAAATAAATGAAAAATAAACAAAATAAACAAACAATAAAAAAATAAACAAACAAAGAGAAACAAACAAAACAAACAAACAAAACAAAAGGACCTAAAATTAATCCTCTAAATTCTCATTATCCTCTTCATTCTCATCATTTTCTTCACTCTCATCATTTTCTTCATTCTCCTCGCCTTCTTCAGGAGTGGGATCAAAAAAAGAACCCGGATAGGGTGGCATAGTAGGGAAGTGATCCATATTACAACCAGAAGCGGAGGCAAGGTGGTGGCATATCTGACCAAGAGAAGAGTAGACCTCGGCTTGATAATCGGCTTGTCGAGCCAAGAATTTGTTTTACCGAGCCAATATTTTTTCTGGACGATCTAACCTATCGAGCAACAATTTCTGATGCTCGTCAAAACGACTCTCTAGATGCTTAAAGTGCTCGACAATAGTGAGAGGCCTAGAGGAAGAAGGACGGCCAGTAGAGGCTGCTCCCTCTCCCGGAATGGGAGGCTTTGAGGCTTGAATCTGTGCTAGCAAGCTATCATCAATGGGTCTTTTGGGTTCCTAGGCCTCTTCATCAGGGCTGTATTGGACTCTGGCTCGGATGCACAATTGGGTTATAAAAGAAGGAAAATATAATCCGAGCTTTTGTCTAATAGTGTGGTTGATTGAATCATGTATGACTTAGCCGACATAAATAATCATTCCCATTAAAATTGTGTAGACTAACACAGCTCACTTAACAGTTAAGGCACTATAATGTATAACAAGCATCATCCACTGACATATAAAATATTGCTAAGCCCTAGCAGTGACAGTGAGAGAAGTACCGGGCAAAGTGACAAGGAGATCACCCGTTATTTTCCATGTAGTACCCGGAATATAAAGGGTATGACAAATCTCGTCATAATTGATGGTAGACACATATAAGCTATACTCACTATGCCTAATGTCAGGTAATCCATAGAAGTTATTAATGGATGTGCTACTAAAAGAGACTAGTTGTCCTCTCACTCTTACTTCACCATTCCTATGCTCGGGTGCATTGGCATAAAATTCTCTAACCAAATTTTGGAGGGAGTGAGAGGGTTGTTGTGTAAATGTGCCCCAATTCCTATCTAGAATCATTCTAAATAAGGTCGGATTTCCCCTCTCGGTGATGTTGAATCCTCTTTCGGGAATGGGTTTTTGACTTTGCAACATACTAATATATCTCTAACTCGCTGCAAAACTCACAAATTTGGTCTCATCATATTCTTGCTTTGGTCTCCCCCTAGGTCTCTAAGTCTTAGGTTCCATGAAAAAAAATATTTTAAAATAATAGATTTAAGGCAAAGTATAATCACTAATTAGCACAAAGGCACAATAAAATGGAAGAAAGTGGTCTTACTTGATGTCCATGGTGGAGAGAAGAAAGACTATCTACCTCTTGGAGTGTTCTTGATGATCCCAATGGTCTTTTTATAACCAAGCTTCTGAAGGAGAATGCTAGCAAAATTAGCAACAAAAGTGAGCAATTGAGTAAGAAATGATGGTGCAACAAGAAATTTTGAGTTCAAGTGAGTGTGCAAGTGGAAAGAGGAGGGAGTGTGCTGCTGGTTTTGTGAAAGAAGAAATGAGGAAGAAGGGGGTAAAATGGCTTTTATAGTGCATAATTTAGGGTTAGGTTGTGCTGGGCTCGGGCTAGCACCGTGCAGTGTGCTGCGGTGCTGGGCCTGGTGCTTGCTGTGATTGGTACTGGGTACCACGGTGCTGGGTCTGGCGCTGTGGTGTTGGGCCTGGCGCTTGCTGGGCTTGGTACTGGGCACTGCGGTGCTGGGTCTGACACTGCGGTGCTAGGCATGGCGCTCGCTGGGCTCGGTACTGGGCACTACGGTGCTATTGAAGAGCACCGCGGTGCACACTAGGGCCCAAAAATTCTGGTTGTCCAAAAGAGAAGAGAAATAAAATAAAGTTAAAAATAAATCTTAGAAATTAAATTAAAATTAACTAAAAAAAAGAAAAACTAACAATTAAGATTGAATAAAATGTAGTTAAAAACAAAATAAACAA
The DNA here is from genome assembly GCA_023935145.1 of Bretschneidera sinensis. NCBI lineage: Eukaryota > Viridiplantae > Streptophyta > Magnoliopsida > Brassicales > Akaniaceae > Bretschneidera > Bretschneidera sinensis. The sequence continues at coordinate 124,944,818 of CM043699.1, forward strand.
ATCAAAAGAAAAATAAATGAAAATGTACCTGGGTGGTAAAGTCTAAGGGAAATAGACCGGATCCATAAGTGGAATGTCTTCCACCTCCGAATTTGACCTATTGATTAAGATCTTAAAGCGCTGACCATTCACTTTAAAAATTTGACCGTCCTTAATGTCTTCAATTTCCACCACTCCATTTTCAAAAACATGTTTTACTATGAAAGGACCGGTCCATCTTGACCGAAGTTTCCCTGGATGCTTATGGAGTCTAGAATCGTATAAGAGTACTTGATCATTAGGTCTAAATGTTTTCCTCAAAATGTTTTTATCATAGAATGCTTTCATCTTGGTCTTATAGATTCTAGAATTCTCATACGCATCGTTTCGTAATTCCTCTAACTCTGTCAGTTGATACTTCCTAAGTTTACCCGCCTCTCCTATGTCAAAGTTAAAAGACTTGATGGCCCAATAAGCTCCACAGGCGGGTGGTAAGGCTTTCCAAAAACAAGCCTATAAGGTGACATGCCTAAGGGTGTTTTAAAAGCAGTATAGTAGGCCCAAAGTGCATCAATAAGTCTTAAAGACCAATCCTTACGATCTGGGTTAACCATTTTTTCTAAAATTTGTTTAATTTCCCTATTAGCAAGCTCTACTTGTCCACTAGTTTAAGGATGATAGGCAGTAGAAATTTTATGTAACACCCCATATTTTCGCATTAAAGCTTCAAAAGAACGGTTGCAAAAATGTGTACCTCGATCACTAATTATAGCATGTAGTGTACCAAATCGAGATAACACATTTTTTTAAGAAATTTGATTACCGTTCTATTATCATTGCTTCGGCAAGCTGCTGCCTCTACCCACTTAGATACATAATCTATTGCCATAATAATATATTGGTGTCCAAAGGAAGGAGGAAAGGGTCCCGTAAAATCGATGCCCCAACAATCAAAAATTTCAATTACTAAAATAGGGTTTAAGGGCATCATATTTCGACGGGACACAGCTCCTAACTTTTAACACCTTTCACATGAGCGACAGTAGGTGTTTGCATCTTTAAACAAGGAAGGCCAATAAAATCCACACTACAAAATTTTTGCAGCGGTCTTTTTCATTGAAAAGTGGCCTCCACAAGCTTGGGAGTGACAAAAGTCTAAGACACTTGCAATCTCTTCATTAGGGATGCAACGCCTTAGAATTTGATCAGGGAAATATTGAAAAAATAGGGGTCATCCCAATAGCAATTCCTCGTATAAGAATTTCCTCTTGTCTTGAGCACTCCAATCCATTGGTATCTCACCTGTAGCCAAATAATTTAAGATGTGAGCAAACCATGGTAGAGAAGAAATGGATAATAATTACTCATCGAGAAAATCATCCTTGATTGGCATTTCATCACAAGTGTCCTCAAAAGTAAGTCTCGAAAGATGATCAACCACTACATTCTCCACTCATTTTTTGTCTTTAATGGTGATGTTGAATTCTTGTAGAAAGAGGATCCATCGGATCAGTCATGCTTTAGCATCTTTCTTTATGGGAAGGTACTTGAGTGCTGCATGATCTATAAAAATAAGAATAGGAGAACCAATTAAATAAACATGAAATTTGTCTAAAGCAAATACTACAGCTAGTAATTCTTTTTCAGTTGTGGAGTAATTCATTTGAGCACTATTTAAAGTTTTACTAGCATAGTAAATGACAAATGGCTTTCTCTCTCTTCGCTGTCCAAGAACAGCACCTACAGCGTAGTCACTAGCATCACACATGATTTCAAAAGGCAAGGTCTAATCCAATGACTGCATTATAGGTGCGGAAGTAAGCTTGTAGATCAGCATTTGGAATGCTTCTTGATAAGCTTTTATCCATTGAAGGGGAGTGTTTTAACTAGGAGGGCACATAGTGGTCTAGATATGCTTGAAAAATTTTGTATGAACCTCCTATAAAAACCAGCATGACCAAGGAAAGACCTCACATCTTTTATTGTCTTAGGTGTAGGCAATTTAGGGATTATTTCAATATTAGATTGATTAACCTCTATTCCTTTAGAAGAGACAATATGCCATAAGACAATGCCGGATGGTACCATGAAATGGCATTTTTCCTAATTTAAAACCAACTTTTTTTCCTCATAGCGAATTAATACTCTTTCTAAATTCATTAAGCATGCTTCGAATGAAGATCCAAAAATAGTTAGGTCATCCATAAAAACCTCCATGCAACTTTCAACCATGTCACTAAAAATACTCATTATGCAGTGTTGAAAAGTAGCAGGGGCATTACATAATCCAAATGGCATTCTGCGAAAAGCATAGGTGCCAAAAGGACAAGTAAAAGTGGTCTTTTCTTAGTCTTCTAATGCAATTTCTATTTGATAATAACCAGAATAACCATCTAGAAAACAGTAAAAGGGATGACCAGCTACACACTCAAGAATTTGATCAATAAAAGGGAGTGGAAAGTGGTCTTTTCGGGTGGCAGCATTTAATTTTCTGTAATCGATGCACATACGCCACCCGATCACAAGTTTGGTAGGGACTAGCTCTCCTAGGTCATTTTTTACTACCATGGCTCTGAACTTTTTAGGGACGACTTGTGTAGGACTTATCCATTTACTATCAGCTATCAGATATATAATACCCGCATCTAACAGTTTCAGCACTTCATTTTTCACTATTTCTTTTATAGTGGGGTTAAGCCTACGTTGAGGGTCTCTATGAGGACTAGCTCCTTCATCTAAATTTATTTTATGGGAGCAGATTAGGGGACTAATTCCCTTTAAATCAGCCATGCTCCAACCTAGGGCTTATTTGTGTGCATTCAAAGTTTGAAGTAGTTTCTCACCTTGGGTCTCAGATAATTCATAAGAAATAATAACAGGAAAGGTATCACCTGGACCAAGAAAAGAATGCTTTAAGCCCTTAAGTAACTGCTTTAGTTCAACCTTAAGTGCTTCCACACTTGAGGGTACTTGTGTCTTGCTTCTTTCGGGCAGCTCCTCAAACCTTGGTTGCCATGACCGATTGCTATAATCCTGAGATTTGTCAAAAAAAGCACAAATATTAATCATATTAGTTTTATCATCAAATAAATCTATCTCAGAATTAACAAGAAAAATCTTAAGAGGATCACAATTATGAGTTAAAGAGACTCCCTTATTGATGAGTGACTCAATCATATAAAGCTGGTGGTTTTCGTCCTCTTCTTCAGGCTGCTTTGCAACATTGAAAATATTCATTTCAAGTGTCATGTTACCAAAAGACAGTTTCATGAGTCCATTCCTATAATTTATTAGAGCATTTGCAGTAGCAAGGAAAGGTCTACCCAAAATCAAAGGGATTTTAGGGTTAGTGTCAATAGTGAAAGTAGTATCAAGAATTAAGAAATCAACAGGATAGTAAAATTTATCAATTTGAATCAAGACATCCTCTACCACACCCCGGGGTACTTTGACTGAACGGTCAGCCAATTGCAATACCACACCGGTCGGTTTGATTTCTCCTAAACCCAGTTATAAGTAGATGGAGAATGGCATCAGGTTTACACTAGCTCCTAAATCTAGTAAGGCTTGTCCAATCTCATGATTTCCAATGCTGCAAGTAATAATAGGACAACCCAGATCTTTGTATTTTGGGAGAATTTTTTGCTCAATTAATGCACTAACTTGCTCAGTTAGGAATGTCATTTTCTTGACATGGTGTTTCCTCTTAATGGTGCATAAATCCTTGAGAACTTTTGCATAGGTAGGGACTTGTTTAATCACATGCAAAAGAGGAAGATTAAGTTTCACTTACCTTAAGTTCTCAAGGATTTCATTATTTATTTCCAGATTTCTTTTGGATTTTAAGGCTTGGGGGAATGGTGCCTTAACAGGATTTTTGGTCACTTTAGGGTCTTTAAGCAATTCAGCTTCACTATTAGTTTGACCCTTTTCCACATCCTCAGATTTATTCATTGGTGAGATGTGTAGTGACTCACCACTTCGGGTCATAATGACATTTACATCTTTCAAATTTTCTTGTGCCATACGTTGACCGTGAGGTATGGACTGAGCTTGGGAAGGAAACTTACCTCGCTCCGTCACACTTAAGGAGCCCATCAATTTAGACACTTGGCTCCTTATTTCTTTGTTCTCCTCAACCACTTGTGTAATTAATGCCTCACACCTCTGGTTTGTTTTACCTTGTGCTTCTATGAAAGCATGTAAGGTGTCTTCTAGAGAGTTTTTAGAGGACGAAGGTGCATGATAAGGTGCTGGGTATGATCTAGGGGGCTGTGCATGCTGCTGGTTTTCAGATTTCCAACTGAAGTTGGGATACTTTCGCCACCCCGGATTGTAAGTATTAGAGAAGGGTGCTTGAGGCTTCTTGTACATGCCTAAGGCATTACATTATTCCTCGTACAGCCCTATCATGTCAACAAATGTGGGGCAATCTTGAGCAAGATGATCAATCCCACCACACACAAAACATGTTTCTAAAGGTTCTGCTTGATTAACCACGTGTGTTGGTTTTTTAGTTTTAAGTGCCTCTAACTCCCTAGTAAGCATCTCGACCTTGGCCTTAAGATTATTCTCTTCCCTAAGATGGTAGATTCCTCCACTACTAGGGTTTCCTATAGGTCGTGACCTATTTGGCTTTCAGTAGCACTAGGTCCAGTCCATGTGTGAGCTTTTTCAGCAAGCTCATTGAGGTACTCAAAAGCCTCATCAGGATCTTTTTGCAGAAATTCACCATTGCACATCATCTCGATAAACTAGCGCTCTCTATAGGTAATACCCTCATAGAAATAGCTCACTAAGCGCCAATTTTTGTACCCATGATGTGGACACATACTTAATAGCTCTTTAAATTTCTCCTAAGACTGATACAAAGTCTCGTTTTCCTTTTGTGCAAATGTGGAGATTTGTCTCTTCAATGCATTAGTTTTATGTTGAGGGAAGTATTTGTTGAAAAAAACTTGGGTTATCTCATTCCATGACCCAATAGATTGTGGTCTCAACGAGTATAACCAACTTTTAGCTTTATTCTTCAAAGAGAAAGGAAAAAACTTGAGTCTCACGATATTATTGGTTACATCTTGACTGTGGAAAGTCGCAACTACTTCCTCAAATTCTCTAATGTGCACGTATAGGTTTTTGTTTTCCAAGCCATGAAAAGTGGGGAGTAATTGTATCATCCCCGGTTTAAAGTCTTGATGGTGGCTGTTGGCTGGAAACATAATACACGATGGTGTGGCTGTCCGGTTAGGATGTAGGTAGTCTTTAAGTGTCCTAGCAACATTTTCATTAGGGTTTTCAGCCACATTAACGAAGTTTTCCAAATTTTCTGTGGGGTGAACACTAGAGTTCGATCTAGGGGAGGTTTCACTAATGGACATGGAAGGGAAAGATATCTCTATTTCAAGTCTCTTAATGAATCTCCCTCGCGAATCTCCCTGTCTAAGCATATACCAACTGATTTTAAAAGAAATAAATAGAACAAAACAAAATAAAGAAAAAAAATCAGAATATAAAGGAAAGATAGTACCATCTTGTCTTAGAGTTGACAAACTTCTTTATGAGTAAGCTCGTTTCCCCGGAAATAGTGCCAAAATTTGTTTACTCCTAAAACATACGTGGTTGTTGTAGCACAGTTTTGAGGTGTCGATTCCACAGGGAAACAAGTTTAACTATAAAGAGAGATGTAAACTTTAATATGAGACGATATAATAAGTAAAGAATCTGAAATTGATGATGAAGTAATTGTGTAGGTTTGTGAAATATAATAGAGAGGCAACAAGGATCCGAGAATCCTCCCTGGGTTTGTTGTCCTAATCCTAACTTGATTCAGTTGCTTTTATCTCGATTGCACGTTTCACATCCCAAACATACAATCAGCAAATATTCAATGAGAACATGTGTAAACCCTAATATCATTGTAATGAAATACTTCTTATTTTCTTCATGCATGTATGATCTATCCTATAGGTTTATCAAGAAACGACAATATATCTTTGTTGACAATATTGCAGTAATGGACAAACATAAAGGCTAGACTTACCGGACTTAACTATACCCAATAATCTTAACATAAGAGAAGCATGACTAAAGTTATATCAAGGAAAAGATACAATCACCGAAATAGATAAAATCTTATAATTAGATAAAGAAGTAAATCACGACAATGTTTGACAATAAATTCTTATTACAACTGAACCCAATAAGGATAGATAGGAACAATTACACCTAGGGATTCATCCCTTCACCTTGCTTGGAAGTTAGTTAGTCATGGTGTTCATGGCTATACTCTTTTGTGGATGAGAGTTGCTGTCTTCAACTTCTGGGTCTTTGCTCACAGCCAAGATGTCCTCTCTTAAACCCTAAGTGTCTTATTTATAGTACAAAAGACCAAGGGTATTCTTAGGTTTAATCTAGTGTTTAAAAACCTTAATTAAAGTCTAACTCGGAGATGTAAATACGTGTGCGCGCTGCGGTGCTGCTAGGGAGCACCGCGACGATAGGCATAAGCTGGAATGGGCGACCTTCTGGGTGCCGTGGTGCTGTTGAGGAGCACCGTGGTGCTGGCTGGTGGTTCATAATATGCATGTTTCTGGGCACTACGGTGCTGCTGAGGAGCACCGCGGTGCTGGCCTATTTGCTGATAATCTTCATACTTTGCCTCTCTGTAGCCATTCTTCTGCTTCATCGTGTATGGACCCTTGGTGCTTTTTAAAAAATGATCACTTCTTCTCTTCTTTAGACTCAAAACACCTGAAAATGTACTTGAATAAGTTAGTAGTCCAATGATATTACTTAAGAGTTATCAACACGCAAGAGTGCAATAAAGACTGAGAAGAATCATAAAATGCTAACAATTAAACATCTTTGAGGTGCATTTTATGGCTCTTATCAACCGCGGTGCTCCTCAGCCAGCACTGCGGTGCCCAGAAGCTCGCCCAGCCAGATTATGCCTAGCACCGCGGTGCTCCTTAAGCGGCACCGCAGCGCGCACACGGGATTGCATCTCCGAGTTAGACTTTAATTAGGGTTTTAAACATTAGATTAAAACCCAAGAACACCCCTTGAACCCCTGTACTATAAATAGGACACTTAGGGCTTAAGAGAAGGTATCTTGGTTGTGAAGAAAAACCCAGAAAACTAAAGGCAACAGCTCTCATCAATAAAAGTGTTTAGCCATGAACACCATGGCTAACTAACTTCCAAGCAAGGCGAAGAGATTAATCCTTAGGTGTAGTTGTTCCTATCTTCCCTTATTTGATTCAGTTGTAATAAGAATTTATTGTCAAAACATTACTATGATTTACTTCTTTATCTAATTATAAGATCTTATCTATTTCGGTGATTGTATTTTTTTCCTTGATATAAATTTTGTCATACTTCTCTTATGTCAAGATTGTTTGGGTATAATTGAGTCTGGGAAATCTAGCCTTTAGGTTTATCCATTACTGCAATATTGTCAATAAAGATATATTGTCGTTTCTTGATAAACCTATAAGATAGATCATATGTGCATAAATCGAAGAAGTATTTCATAACAATCATATTAGGGTTTATATATGTGCTCATTGAATACTTGCCGGTTGCATGTTAGGGATGTGAAACTTGCAACCGAGATAAAAATAACTGAATCAAGTTAAGGATAGGACAACGAACCTAAGGAGGATTCCCAGATCCTTGTTGTCTCCCTATTATATTTTACAATCTATTTTACACGATTACTTCATTACCAAAAGTTCATATTTTCTCACTTAAATCTTTATCATTTGTGTTATGGTTCACACCTTCTTTTGTAGTTAATTGGTTTCCCTGTGGAATCGACACCCCAAAGCTGTGCTACAACTACCGTGTTATACTTTGGGCGTAATCATCACCTGTTTGAGCCTTTTTCTTGAAAAAGAATTTGAGCCTTGTTTCTTTCGATAACCAATTTACTCACCTTTATGAGCCTAAAAATATTTTATCCTTACCTTTCTTTTAAGAGAACTTAGTCATACACATTTATTGAGAAGCACTTGGGAGGAGTAAGGATGGAAATATGAATAATTATTACTACCATAACCCAAGTACATTAAAGGAGATAAGTTGGAGGTTGTGGAAAAGAAAAGAAAAAAAATGAAAAAGAAGGTGAATGGTCTTATGCCCAAAAAAAAGTAAATTATGGAAAAAAATGAAGAAAAGAAAAAAAATGGTGATTTATTGAGAAAAATGCTCGAAAAATGGTTGAAAGAGTTGGATGTTGAAGTAAGGTTATCCAGTGCTTAAAGTAGGTTGTGTTTAAAACTAAGAGATTAAGTTCTTTTATTTGTTGAAACCTTCCCGTTCTTTCTTAACCTTCACCTTAGCCTAATGTTACAAGCTTATTAAAGACCTATTGATCCAAGATAGTGTGATTTTTCTACAATAGTGGAGAGTGATTTGAAAAATAAGCCTATAGAGCTTGATTTGTGATTGATGTCAAGCAATTCATTATGTTTTTAGAGGCCAACGACTTGTATTCATGAATATTATGCATAAAATCATCCAGATGTTTAGATTAATGGATTGTGGTAAGATGGATGTTAAGAGTCGATAACAATTTTAAGATTGATGTTTGGATTACTTTTAGACTTGGGTGATATTTAATGATTCTATGTGTTGTGTGTTATGTACGATTTTTGAGACAAAAAGTGAATTACCCTTGGATTAATGCTAACATTGCTTTACTTTGTTTGATTCCTACCAAAGAATTCATTTCATATTGTCTTTTTTTCGCTTGAATTGCTAGGGACTAGCAATAAGCTAGTTGGGGGTTATGATGAGAGTCATAAAATGCATCTTAACAGTACTTATTTGTTAGTATTTTAGGGTTGATCGAGGTTTGAATTACACTTTTATATCTTAATAACTCTAACGTAATATTCTTGGATCATTGACTTATTTCGGTGCATTTTCAGGTACTTTAAGTTCAAAAGAGATGGAATGCTATCATAGCTTAAAGCACGATGCTTCGTTGCACATTCGAGTGAGGGCATGGTTGTGGAAGGACAAAATGAAGAGAAACCAAGTCTCAAGTGTGGGCGCTGCGGCCTGAAGAAGCCTAAGCCTCGGCCTCCATTACCAAGCCCAAAAGAGCAAGGAAGCCATCAGTGTGCGCCGCGGCCTGGACCAGGCTGAGCTGCGGCACTCAGAGTCTCCACAAGTCAGCACCAATGTGCGTCGTGGCACCCAGAAGCTCACCTAATCAAAGACCAGACAGAGCCGCGGCGTGAGTAAGTGAGAGCCGCTGCGTGCACAAGAACCCCTGTTTCCTAATTAGGGTTTTAATGATAGTTTAGACCCAAAAATACCCTAGAACCTTTTGTATTATAAATAGATCACTTAGGTTTTGATAAAGGGACATCTATGAAGGCTGGAAAAGGAGGAGAGAGCTCAACATTACGATGTTCAAGCATAAGCCCTATGGCCAACTAATCTCCAAGCAAGGGAAAGGGATGAATCCCTAGGTGTAGTTATTCTTATTTTCATTCTTGATTTAGTTGTAAAGATTTATTGTTAAAAAATTGTTTATGAGTTATTCTTCGATTAAATAAGAAAAATTTAGGTTCATGTGACAGCTGCACTTTATGTTTTTCTTATCTTAGATTTTCTTAATCCGGTGATTGCATGCTTCTTCTCCATATAAGTCTAGTCAAGCTCTTCTTATGTCAAGTTGTTTGGATGTGATTGAGTCCGGTAGAATTATCTTTTAGGTTTGTCCATTACTGCGATATTATCATTAAGATATTTTGTTGTTTCTTGATAAATCTATAGGATAGGTCATGTGTGCTTGAATCGAAATCAAAGAGTACTTCATAGCAATTACATTAGGGTTTACATGCACTTTGATTGAATATACACCGATTGCGAAGTGTCGTATTCTTTCATGGTACACCCTTAGAGAGGCTGAGGAGGGGGAGAGAGCTTACAATGTTCCACCCGAGGATTCTTTCTTTGAGCTGTGTGTCTATTTAGATACCCTCAAGGCTGGGTTTAGGTTCCCTCTCTACACTTTCATTTAGTTGGTGCTCAACAATTATAAGATTGCACTTGCTCAACTCATGCCAACTTCTATACCTCTTTTGATAGGCTTTATTTATGTGTGCACGAAGCTTAAAAAATTTGTGATTATTAACTTGTTTAAGAAGCTCTTCACTGCTAATCATTATATCGATGATCATTAGGTTTACTTGAGCCAACAAGCCAAAGAGGTGATGGTGAAGAAGAACTCGAGCTAGGTGAAGAACTAGAAGAACAAGTTCTTCTTCATTCAGAGTGAATTTAAGTTTGAAGTTATGAGGGAGTAGGACTTGACTTTTCTGGAAAAATTCTCGGCGTCCCTTTCTTAGTCCTAATGAGGAGAAGACCTTTAAGGATGTGGAAAAGGGTGCTATCATGGCTTCAGAGTTAGATGATAATGAATCATTGCCTCGGTGTGAGCTTTTCCCTCACCTAAATTCTGCCCATTTTGACTTGTATATTATTTTGTTATAAATTTTCATAGCTTGGTGACTTATCATGTGTTTTTTTTCTTCAGTTATGCCTCTGAGTATTAATGAAGTTCAAAGGTCAGAAAAGAGGAAGAGATGATATGCTAAAGCTAAGGAAGGTAGTCAGAGTGTTGAGAGTAGGAACTAGGGGGCTTTTAGTGCTGGCACTACCGATAAGGCTATTCCCACATCCTAGACCTTTGTTGATTTAGAAGAAGGTCTTTCCACTGATCTGGGCTCAATGGTTTAAGGTTTAGGACCCCTACTAATTTTATTCCCCCTCTTCTAGAGTCCTCAGTCCTTTGCCCAAACGTGTTTGTTAGGGTGGATGACTTAGTCTTGGGATGCTTGAGGGTCCCTTGGTAGCATCTGATCAAGGGAATCCCATCGAAGCATATAGTGGGGCTAATTGTTGAGACTCTAGAGATATTGGACAATATGGTCTTAGAGCTTTAGTCCAAGTTACGATTCTTTCTCTCTTCTTTTCAATCTCATTTTATGTCAATGTACCTTTCTTCTTTCTATTTTAGGCTAGTATCAGAGCATCAGTACTTTCTTGATGGTTTGTAGATGTGAGCCAATAGCTTGAGGAATGTAAGACTCGTGTGGCCTAGCTCGAGGCCAAGGTTGAGACCAAAGATGAGAGGATCTTTGTTGTTGAGGAAGAGGTCTCTATCCTTGCAAAAGGTTTGTCTAAGGCCTAAAAGGAGGTTGTACCTCTGAGGGTCCAGCTTGTCGATCCGAGAGGAGGGCTGTAAAGGTGTACCAAGTCTCTAAAGGCCAAATTCGTGGAGGCCCATGACTAAAGAGACCAATGGTTACTACCTCTAAGGCTTTGACGCAATAAAGGACAAGGTCACTAGGGCATTTTCTGATATCAATCTTTTTAGTATCTATGTTTTTTGATGGCAAGACTACCATGGCCAAAGATGACCAGGATATTTATATTTGAAAGGAAGAGATTTGGATCGCCCCTAGAAGCCTTGAGGCATAGGACTCTTTTGTTTCTTTATTTTTGTAATTGGTATGCGAGTCCGTCTCTCGTACTTAAAATTTGAATATTAATAAAAGAATGTGTTCTTATTGTCTCATGTGTATATCTTCGTGTTTTGGCTTTGTAGCTTCTTCTTTCGATTGTTTGAGTGTGAATGACCCAAGTGTTGAGACTTATAAGGATTTTCCTATAAGAAATCTTAAATATCAGCTAGGTATGTTTGTGAATTTTTTCCTGAGTGTGAGTATAACTCAAGGCCTTATACTCAGGTTGCTTGGCTTTGTACCAAAGGTTTTTAACTTATGAGGATTTTCCTTGGTAAGGAAAAATTCTAAGTCTCAGTCTGGTGTGTTTATGGATTTTTTTTCGAGTGTAAGTATAGCTCTGGGCCTTATACTCGAGCTTACTAGCCTAAGAGCTTTTGGAGAAAGTGTACCGAGGAGTTAAGATGCTTAGGACATTATCCTCGGGTTTTGTGGAAAATATACTGAGAGGCTAAGGCATTAGGGTCCATTATCCTCTGGCTTTTTGGCTCGGGAGCTTGTCTAAGTCTTTTGCTAAGCATTAGAGCATGTTAGTTCTCGAGCTTTTAGATTGATTAACTCTAAGATGAGTCATCCTCGAGGGGGGAAATCCCTTGATTGGCTATTATGCTAATCTTCAAGCCTAGATATACCTAAGCCTTGGTGCCTAAGATATGAGGGCTTAGTGCCTCAAAGATAAAGGCCAAGGTACATCAAAGATAATGGCTTTTTTAGCGTGTTTGAGCTAACTTCAAAAGCGAGTACTAATGGCATTATCACTATGTGCATGTTTTTTTGTAAAGAAATCATATGGGTAAATAGTAAATGATTTTATATATTTAACTGAATATTCCAAACCTATAGAGATAAAAAAAAAATGTACAAAAAAGGAAAACTACGTTACCAATAGGAATTCTTAAGGTTCTCGGCATTACAGGCTCGACATATTAGTGTGTTGAGGATTTCTATTCTCTGGCTTTGCCTGGAGCTGTCTTTACTTCGATTAGGGTCGTTCTTGAGACTTTGCCTAGATGCTCTCCTAGGGCTTCATCTCGGCTGGTCTCTGTTGTTTCTTTAGTACGCTGTAGTTTTGGTGTATTTTTTGAAATATCTTCTCTGAATGAGGGATTATATCTAGTCTTTGAGTGCGTGGCACTCCTCAATGTCATGGCCCTGATCGTGGTTAAACTGACACCATCGAGACTTATCCTTGTTTTCACTGGGTCTCCTAGGCTTTAAAAGGTAATGGACTAGGTCTCGGTCCTGGATTCCTATCAATATGTTTGGTCTGGGAGCATTAAGAGGCATATAGATCTCGAATCTTTGGGGAGGCTTCTCATTTTCTTCTTTGCGAGACTTCTTTTGGGAGTTGTTCCTCGAGTTGCCCTGTTCCTTCTTACATTTCTATTTGTTCTCCTCACGTTCCCTTTATAATTCTTGATCTTCCTCAATAATTATGTATTCCATAGCCTGGGCAAGGATCTTGTTCATGCCTCTAGTCGAAGGTCTAGAGAGCTTTAAGCTGAAGGAGACTGATCTGAGCTCGTTTTTGAATGCCACCATTTGGATCTTTAGGTCAAGGTCACAAACCTGCCATTCTCTTGCATTAAAATAAGAGATATAATCTCGGAGTTTCTCACATTTCTATTATTTTATATTGAAGAGGCTTTTTGAGCTCTTCCTCAGTCCTTTGTTGTTGAGGAAATGAATGATAAATGCGCAACTTAGTTGTTAGATGCTTCTAGACCTCAAGTGATAGTGTTGGTGGCTTTCTTAAGAGTTAAGGAAAATGTTCAACACAACACTACATCAGGATGGCAATGCAAAAGAATTATCATCTTGTAGTGCTAGAGGTCATCCATTGGGTTGGTGATGTCGTCATAGGCCTTTGTGATTGGCATTCTAAAGTATCGGTACAGTGGTGGGTCAAGAATCTTTTGTGTGAATGAAGGGTCTTAGAAGTCAAGCTCATCCAGGATGTTCCTCCCTTTACTCATGAACGCTTTCCTTATGCGATTGTCCATCTTTTTTAGGTTCTTGTCTAAGTCCACGTTATTCTTGGAAGTTACGAAATCGCCTTGGGCTTTTGCTTTTTGATGTAGATGAGAGAATCCAGTAGTAAACCCACTATTGGTGGAATGAAGACTCTGGTTGGGTCCTAGTGCCTCGTTGGTCTACGGCGTTGTTATGGCAGCTGAGGTTTGTTAGGAGGGGCTTGCCCTTCAATTTGTGTGACTAAGTCGGCTACCATTAGGATGAGTTCCTATAACCACCTTTCGCTGACTGTAACGTTTGGATTGACGCGGTTCTAACAATGGACTGAGTTGTCCGACTAAGACTACTAGGTTTGTTCTAATTTCTTTTCTAAATGATTGGTTAGACCTTCTCTAATTGTGATGTTCTTAGGAATCGCAAGGAGATCAGAGTTAAGGTACAACTCACGACTGGTCGAGGCCCAAGTCATGGTGCTAGCGATAGTGGCAATAGCAACTGTGATAGCAGCCATTTTGGTCATGCTTCAGGTCAGCATCATTAACAGATGTGTTCTTCTTGCTGGTTTTCTCATGGATAGTTCCAATATGTTGATGCCGAATACATGACAGGTGATCCTACGAGCGTATCAATGTACTTGCACACACTAGAACAGAGAAAACCTAAAAAGTCATGATGAGAGTCGTAAAGTGCATCTTAATACTACTTATTTATTAGCATTTTAGGGTTGATCTAGGGTTGAATTACACATTTATACCTTAACAATTCTAAAGTATCATTCTTGGATCATTGATCTATTTTAGTGCATTTTCAGGTACTTTGAGTCTAAAAGAGATGGAAAAGTTATCGTTGCTTAAAGCACGAAGATTCCATGCGTGTCGGAGTGAAGGCATGGTTGTGGAAAGACAAAATGAAGAGAAACCAAGTCTTTAGTGTTCCATGCTGCGGCTTAGAACCTCAAGCCTCGCCCACCAGAACCATCAACTACTCGGATAAAAGCTCGAGGTTGTGCGCCACGGCCTGGAAAAGCTGAGCCACGACCTCCAGAAGCCTCCACAAGACCAAGATCAAAGGCTGAGCTGCGGCCTGGACAGTCTGAGCTGAGGCCTAGCCAGTCTGAGCCGCGGCCTCCAGCACAACACAAAGCCAGGACCAAGGCCATGCCGCAGCCTGGAAAGGCTGAGCCGCGGCGCAAGCGTGATGCCTTGTTTCCTAATTAGGGTTTCAATGATAGTTTAGACTCAAAAATACCCTCAAACCTTTTGTATTATAAATAAGATCACTTAGGGTTTGAGAAAGGAGGCTGGAACTCAAGAAAGCTTCCACATTCTTCTCAATCACGGTGTTCAAGCATGAGCCCCATGGCCAACTAATCTCAAAGCAAGGCAAAGGGATGAATCCCTAGGTGTAGTTGTTCTCATTTCCATTCTTGGCTCAGTTGTAAGGATTTATTGTTAAATATTGTTATGATTTACTCTTTGATTAAACAAGAAGAATTTAGGTTCATGTGACAGCTGCAATTTATGTTCTTCTTCTCTTAGAATATCTCTTAATCCGATGATTGCATGCTTCTCCTCCATATAAGTCTAGTCAAGCTCTTCTTATGTCAAGTTGTTTGGATGTGATTAATTTTGGTAGATTTATGTTTTAGGTTTGTCCATTACTGCGATATTGTTATTGAAATATATTGTTGTTTCTTGATAAATCTATAAGATAGGTCATGTGTGCTTAAATCGAAATCAATTAGTGATTTGTAGCAATTACATTAGAGTGTTAAGGCGCTGTGATTGAATATTTGCCGATTGCTTGTTTGGGATGTGAAACTAGCAATCGAGATAAAAACAATTGAATCGAGATTGGAATAAGGCAACGAACTTAGGAAGGATTCCCGGAACCTTGTTATTTCCCTATTATATTCTTCATTATATTTACACAACTCTTTCTCATTATTTCATTATCAAAACTCAGATTCTCTCATTTAAATTTTATCGTTCATGTTAAGGTTTACATTTTCCCTTGTAGATCGCTTTCCTCGTGGGATCGACACCTCAGCTATACACAAAAACCGCTTATTAGTTTGAGCGTAATCAAATTTTGGTGCCATTGTCGGGGAAACGCGCTTAAGTACAAGGAAGATTGTCAACTTTGAGACAAAACAGTAATATTGTTCTTTTCTCTTTGTTTTGATTTTCTAATTTTCTTTTATTATTTTGTTTTATTCATTTGCCCTCTAATTCCTTTGGTGTATGCTTAGACTGAGAGATTCGCGAGGTAGATTTATTAAAAGACCCGAAATAGAGTTACCTTCTCCTTCCGCGTCCGTTAGTGAAACCTTTCCTAGAGCAAACCATAGTGCACACCCAAGTAAGAATTTAGAGGATTTTGTTAACATGGCCGACAATAACAATGAGAATGTTGCTAGGACACTTAAGGATTACTTGCACCCTAGCCGAACGGCCACACCATCTTGTATCATGTTCTCCCCTAATGTTCAACAACCTGAGTTTAAGCTGGCCATGATTCAATTGCTACCAACCTTCCATGGGTTTGAGAATGAAAACCCCTACGTCCACATTAGGGAATTTGAGGAAGTAGTAGCAACCTTTCAAAATAGGGCTGATATGGTAGTTGGGATGAGATGACTAAAGCTTACCTGCTGCTCCTATATCAAAATTAAAAGATAGTAGCAACCTTTCAAAATATGGTTTTTCCCTTTTTCACTTAAGGAAAAGGCTAAGGTTTGGCTTTACTCATTATGGCCTTGGTCTATAGGTAGTTGGGATGAGATGACTAAAGCCTTCTTCCAAAAGCATTTCCCGACCCATAAGACCAATAACCTCAAGAGAAAAATCTCAAACTTTGCACAAAATGAGTGAAACCTTATATCAAGTTTGGGAACTGATTACGCCCAAAACATAATGCGGTTATTGTAGTATAGTTTTGGGGTGTCGATTCCACAGAGAAATAAGTTAATTACAAAAGAAGGTGTTAACCTTAACACAAATGATAAAAGACTAAATGAATCTGAGTTTTTGATTGTGCAAAAAGGGTAATTGTGTAAATAGGTTTGAAATATAATTAAGAATGATAAGGTTACAGGAATCCTCCCTAGGCTCGTTGCTCTAATCCTAACTTGATTCAGTTTTTTTTTTTTTCTCGATTGCAAGTTTCACATCCCAAACAGGCAATCGGAAAATATTCAATTAAAGTGCAACTATAAATCCTAATGTAATTGTTATGAATTATTCTCTACTTTCATGCACACATGACCCAACTTATAAATTATCAAAAGACGACGATATATCTAACGACAATACCGCAGAAATGGACAAATCTATAAAAGAGATCTACTGGACTCAATCACACCCAAACAGATACACATAAGAAAAGCATGACTGAACTTATATGGAAAAGAAGCATGCAATCACCGGACTAATAAAAATCTATTAATTAAATTAAAGAATAAAACATAACAATATTTAATGAAAATAATACCAAACTACAACTGAATCAAATAAAAGAAATAAGAACAACTACACCTAGGGATTTATCCATTCGCCTTGCTTGAAGACTAGCCGCTCATGGAGCTCATGCTTTCTTGAGTTGCCTCCGGCCTCTCAACGATCATCTCCTCCTCGGTAGCGAAAGCTTCGGCGATTCCTCAACTTGCCTTCAAAATTATACTTTCGGATTCGTCCTAAAGGCCCTCTGGATTCACTCTCTGATGTATTCAGATGAGCTCCGATTGAATGCCCCAAAGCTGAAGTGGAGTAGGCCTTTTATAGAGAAATACCACGAGTGCAATGTGTTTCCAATCCAATGTGGGATGTGGGATATAGAAATGTGTTTTCCAACCAATGTGGGATGTGAGATTTAAGCTCAAAATCACACTGAAATCCCGCACAGCCCGCACAGCCTGACCTTTGTCTACTTAAACTGCCATAACTTTCTCTCGAAAAATCCTTTTGACGAACCGTAAAATTCTCCAGAAAATAGACTTCCGGATATTTCTATGAATATATGGCTCATCTCCTGGTTCTTCTTGTATCAATACAGTTTAATTTTGAAAGATGATTGATCTGTACGGGCAATTCTAGCAATTTAGTGAAACTCCTTTCCAGTCCAGGCAGCAGCTGTTGCTCTTTTAAGCCCTCAATCTTGTCCTTTCGGAAGCATTCCTTCACTCCAGTATGCCTCGAGTCTTTGTGCTTCAAGCAATGATAACTTTTCCTCCTCTTTTGAGCTTAAAGTACCTGAAAATACACTGAAATAAGTCAATGGTCCAATAATATCACTCTAGAGTTATTAACACATAAAAGCATAATAAAGATCGAGATCAATCATAAAATGCTAACAATTAACCACTGTTGAGAAGCATTTTATGACTCTCATCACAACCCTAACTAGCTTATTGCTAGTCCCTAGCAATTCAAGCGAAGACAAGAGATGAATTCTACGATAGCACTCTAAGTAAGTGAAAAGCAATATTAGTGTTAACCAAGAGAAATTCACATTTTGTCTCAAAAATTTAATTAACACATAGCATATAGAATCATTAAATTTCACCCAAATCCAAAAGTAATTCAAACACCAATATTAAAATCGTTATTGACTCTTAGCATCCATCTTACCACAAGCCATTAATCTGAACACCCGGATGATTTTATGCATAAGATTCATGAATATAAGTCTTGGCCTCTAAACATGATAAATTTTGTGACGTCAATCACAAAAACAAGCTCCATATGCTTACATTTCAAACCACTCTCCACTATTGTAGAAAAATCACACTACATTGGATCAATAGGTCTTTAATAAGCTTGTAACGTTCGGCTAAGGTAAAGGCTAAGAAAGAATGGGAAGAATTGACAAGTAAAAGAACTTAATCTCTTAGTTTTGAACACAGCTCTTTAAGTACTGCATAACCTTACTTCAATTCCCAACTCTTCCAACCATTTTTAAAGCATTTCTTTTCAACAAATTACCATTTTTTTCTTTCTTTGCCATAATTCATTTTTCTTCTTTTTTTTTTTTTGTATTTTGGCATAAGACCATTCATCTCCTTTTTCATTATTCATTTTTTTTTCTTTTCTTTTCCACAACCCCCAACTTATCTCCTTGAATGTACTTGGGTTGTGGTAATGATATATATTTTCATATTTCCACCCCTTACTCCTTTTAAGTGCTTCTCACAACATGTGTATAGTTAAGTTCTTTTAAAAGAGAGGTAAGGATAAAATATTCTCTTTAGGCTCATAAGGGTGAGCGAATGGGTTTTTAAAAGAAACCAGGCTCAACTTCTTTTTCAAAAAAAAGGCTCAAATAGGTGACTAGTGATATATATTGCAAGGGTAGGTTTGAAAGGCTCAAACGGTTCAAAAATGGCCTATATTATATCCTAAGTAATGTGCATTCTAGGTTTTCGCCTCAAGTGGTTATCAAGTAAGTTCTAGAGCTTGTCGAGACCGCAAAAATATTCATAAAATAATCACACATAAAATTTTTCTAAATGTTTTCGATTAATCATACAATCTTACCACAAGCTAGAGTCTCTAACCAAATCAAGATTGATACTTAAATTAATTTCAAACCGAAACAAAATTTAACTCCTTCTAAATGCTATCTGCTATCTCAATTAAGCTATATCATTGACATGTAAATTGACTCTAAAGCTAACAAGAAGCATGCTAGACACACACAAAGATGACACCAAGCGGTTCAACAGTTATAAAAAATGTGTTTCCCCCTCACCCCCAACTGAAAATAAGCATTGTCCTCAATGTAAAAGCAAAAATTAAGGAAACTTCATTTTTAACCAAAGGTGAGTGGAGCAAAAAAATCGTGCACGACCAATTGAATTGCATGCTCAACTTCTTGTTGAAAATTCGATCTACAACATAGAACACACAAAAAGAAGGCAACTACGGTGTACCACCGGGTGTTAGCACACTAAAAATTAATCATTAAAATGGACTAAAAAAAAACAAAACTACAAAACAAAAGAAAGAAAAATAAAAGTAAATACGTACTTGTGTTGTGTGGTCAGGATGCGTAGACTGGATCTATAAGCGAAATTTCTTCCACTTTCGAATCTGGTCTATCGACTAAGATCTTAAGTCATTGACCATTGACTTTGAAAATTCGACCATCTCTAGTATCTTCGATTTCTACCGCCCCATTTTCAAAAACAGTTTTCACTACAAAAGGGCCGGTCCACCTCGACTGAAGTTTTCCAGGATGCTTATGGAGTCTAGATTCGTATAAGAAAACCCGATCATTAGGTTTAAACATTTTCCTCAAAATATTTTTATCATGGAATATTTTCATTTTAGACTTATACATCCTAGAGCTCTCATAAGCATCGTTTCTTAACTCCTCTAACTCGGTCAATTGATATTTCTAAAGCTTACCTGCTGCTCCTATATCAAAATTAAAAGATTTAATTGCCCAATATGCTCGATGCTTGAGCTCTACAGGTAAGTGGCAAGGCTTTCCAAAGACAAGCCGATAAGGTGACATACCTAAGGGAGTTTTAAAAGCTATACGGTAAGCCCAAAGCATATCAACTAGTCTCAAAGACCAATCCTTGCGATCCTGATTAATCGTTTTTTCTAGAATTTGTTTAATCTCCCTATTAGCGAGCTCTACTTGCCCACTAGTCTGAGGATGATAGGCAGTAGAAATTTTATGTAACACCCCGTATTTTCGCATCAAAGCTTCAAAAGAACGGTTTCACAAATGTGTACCTCGATCACTTATTATAGCACGTGGCGTACCGAATCGAGATAACACATTTTCTTTAAGAAATTTAATTACCGTTCTGTTATCATTGCTTTGGCAAGCTGCTGCCTCTACCCATTTAGATACATAATCTATGGCCACGATGATATAAAGGTATCTGAAGGAAGGAGGAAAGGGTCCCATAAAATCGATGCCCCAACAATCAAAGATTTCAATTACCAAAATAGGGTTTAATGGCATCATATTTCGACGAGACACAGCTCCTAACTTTTGACACCTTTCACATGAGTGATAATAGATGTTTGCATCTTTAAACAAGGTAGGCCAATAAAATCCACACTGCAAAATTTTTTGTAGCGGTTTTTTTTATTGAAAAGTGGCCTTCACAAGCGTGGGAGTGACAAAATTCTAAGACGCTGGCAATCTCTTCATTAGGGATGCAACGCCTCAAAATTTGGTCAGAGCAGTACTTGAAAAGATAGGGGTCATCCCAGTAAAAATTATGTACCTCATATAAGAATTTCCTCTTGCCTTGAGCGCTCCAATCCATAGGTATCGCACCTGTGGCCAAATAATTCACGATGTGAGCAAACCATGGTAAAGAATTAACAGAGAGTAGATGCTCATCAGGAAAGTCATCCTTAATTGGCGTGTCATCGCAAGTGTCCTCAAATGTGAGCCTTGAGAGATGGTCAGCTACTACGTTCTCCACTCCCTTCTTATCCTTGATAGTACTGTCAAATTCTTGCAGGAGTAGGATCCATTGTATTAAGCGTGCCTTAGCATCCTTCTTTATAAGAAGGTACTTGAGAGCCGCATGATCTGTAAAAATGAGGATAGGAGAACCAATTAAATACGCACAAAATTTATCTAAAGCAAATACTACAGCTAGCAATTCTTTTTCAGTTGTGGAGTAATTCATCTGAGCACTATTCAAAGTCTTACTAGCATAGTAAATGACAAAAGGTTTTCTCTCTCTTCGCTGTCCAAGAATAGTACCTACAGTGTAGTCACTAGCATCACACATGATTTCAAAGGGTAAATTCCAATCAGGTGACTGCATTATAGGTGCTGAAGTAAGCTTGCCAATCAGTGTTTTAAAGGCCTCTTGACAAGCTTGAGTCCACTCAAATGGGGCATCTTTAATTAGGAGGGCACATAGTGGTCTAGATATGTTGGAAAAATTTTGTATAAACCTCCTATAAAAACCAGCATGACCAAGGAAAGATCTCACATCCTTTATTGTCTTAGGCGTAGGTAATTTAGAGATTAATTCAATCTTAGATTGATCAACCTCTATCCCTCTAGAAGAGACAATATGTCCTAAGACAATGCAGGATGGTACCATGAAATGGCATTTTTCCCAATTTAAGATCAATTCTTTTTCCTCACAAAGAATTAATACTTTTTTCAAATTCATCAAGCATGTATCAAATGAAGATCCAAAAACAGTCAGGTCATCCATAAAAACCTCCATGCAATTTTCAATCATGTCACTAAAAATGCTCATCATACAATGTTGAAAAGTGGCAGGGGCATTACACAATTCAAATGGCATTCTACGAAAAGCATAAGTGCCAAAAGGACAAGTGAAAGTGGTTTTATCCTGGTCTTCTAATGCAATTTCAATTTGATAATAACCGGAATAACCATCTAAGAAACAGTAAAAAGGATGACCAGCTACACGCTCAAGAATTTGATCAATAAAAGGAAGTGGGAAATGGTCTTTCCGGGTGGCAGCATTTAATTTTCTGTAATCAATGCACATACGCCACCCGGTCACAAGTTTAGTAGGGACTAACTCTCCTAGGTCATTCATTACCACAGTGACTCCAGACTTTTTGGGAACGACTTGTGTAGGACTTACCCATTTACTATCAGCTATGGGGTATATAATACCCGCATCTAACAGTTTCAGTACTTCATTCTTCACTACTTCTTTCCAGTGGGGTTAAGTCTACGTTGAGGGCCTCTATGAGGACTAGTTCCTTCATCCAAATTTATTTAATGAGAGCAGATCAGGGGATTAATTCCCTTCAAATCAGCCATGCTCCATCATAAGGCTGATTTATGTGCATTTAAGGTCTAAATCAGTTTCTCACATTGGGTCTTAGATAATTCAGATGAAATAATGACAGGAAAAGTATCACCTGGATCGAGAAATGCATGCTTTACACCCTTAGGTAGTGGCTTTAATTCGACTTTAGGTGCTACCATACTTGAGGGGATTTGTTTTTCGATTCTTTCGGGCAACTCTTCGAACCTTGGTTGCCATGGGCGGGTGCCATAATCCTGAGATCTGTCAATAACAGCACAAACATCAATTAAATTAGTTTTATTATCAAATAAATCAATCTCAGAATTAACAAGAAAATTCTTAAGATGATCAAAATCATGAGTCATGGAAACTCCCTCATCGATGAGTGACTCGAGCATATATAACCGGTGGTTTTCATCCTCATCTTCGGGCTGTTTTGCAACATTGAAAATGTTCACTTCTAAGGTCATGTTTCCAAAAGACAGCTTCATGAGTCAATTCTTGCAATTAATCAGAGCATTTGCAGTAGCAAGGAAAGGTCTACCCAAAATCAAAGGAATTTTCGAGTTAGTGTCAACAGCAGAAGTTGTATCAAGGATTAGGAAATCAACAGGATAGTAAAATTTTTTAATCTGAATCAAAACATCCTCTACCACACCCCGGGGTACTTTGATTGAACGGTCAGCCAACTGTAACACTACACTGGTTGGTTTGATTTCCCCTAAACCTAGCTGTACATAAATGGAAAATGGCATCAGGTTCACACTAGCTCCTAGATCTAGTAAGGCTTGTCCAACCTCATGATTTCCAATGCTGCAAGCAATGGTAGGATAGCCTGGATCCTTGTATTTTGGGGGAATTCTTTCCTCAATTAAAGCACTAACTTGCTCAGTTAGGAATACAGTTTTCTTGACATGGTGTCTCCTCTTAATTGTGCATAAATCTTTGAGAACTTTTGTATAGGTAGGAATTTGTTTAATCACACGCAAAAGGGGAAGATTAAGTTTCACTTGCCTTAAGTTCTCTAAGATTTTATTGTTTAAGTCCATATTTTTCTTGTTTGACCTTAAGGCTTGAGGGTATGGTGCCTTAACAGGACTTTGGGTCACTTCAGGGTCTTTGGTCAGTTTAGTATCACTACTAGTTTGACCCTTTTCCACATCCTCGGATACATTCATTGGTGGGATGTGTAGTGACTTGCCACTTCGGGTCACAATGGCATTTACATCTTTCAGATTTTCTTGTGCCATATGTTGGCCCTGAGGTATGGACTGAGCTTGGGAAGGGAACTTACCTTGCTCAGTCACACTCGAGGAGCTCATTAATTTGGATACTTAGCTCCTAGTTTCTCTACCCTCTTCCATCACCTGCGTGATTAGTGCCTCAAACCTTTGGTTTGTTTTGCTTTGTGCCTCTATAAAAACCTGTAAGGTGTCTTCTAGAGAGTTCCTAGAGGTTGAAGGTGCGTGATAAGGTGCAGGGGATGATCGAGGGGGCTGTGCATGCTGGTTTTCAGATTTCCAGCTGAAGTTGGGGTGATTTCGCCACCCCAGGTTATAAGTGTTAGAGAAAGGTGCAGGAGGCTTCTTGTACATGCCTAAGGCATTACAATGTTCCTCATACACCCCTCTCATATCAAAAAATGTGGGGCACTCTTTAGCGAGATGATCTGCCCCGCCACACACAAAGCACGGCTCTAAAGACTCGGCATGATTAGCCACTTGTGTTTGCTTTGAGCCCTTAGTTTTAAATCAAACTCTCTAGTGAGCATTTCGACTTTAGCTTTCAGGTTGTTCTCTTCCCTAATATGGTATATTCCTCCTCCACTAGGGTTTCCTACAGGTCGTGACCTATTCATGCTTTCAATAGCACTAGGTCCAGTCCATGTATGAGCTTTCTCAGCAAGCTCCTTGAGGTATTCAATAGCCTCATCAGGGTATTTTTACAGAAATCCCCCATTGCACATCATCTCTACAAATTGGCGTTCTCTATAGGTAAGACCCTCATAGAAATAGCTTACTAAACACCAATTTTCGTACCCATGGTGTGGGCACATACTTAACAGCTCTTTAAACTTCTCCCAAGACTGGTGCAAAGTCTCATTTTCCTTTTGTGCAAAGGTGGAGATTTGTCTTTTCAACGCATTAGTCTTATGTTGAGGGAAGTACTTGTTAAAGAAGGCTCGAGTCATCTCATTCCACGACCCAGTAGATCGTGGTCTAAGTGAGTATAGCCAACTCTTAGCTCTATCCTTCAAAGTAAAAGGAAAGAACTTAAGTCGCACAATATCAGCAGTTGCGCCTTGATCATGGAAAGTTGTGACTACTTCCTCAAACTCCCTAATGTGCACATACGGGTTTTTATTTTCCATGCCATAAAATGTAGGGAGTAACTGTATCATCCCTGTCCTAAGATCTAGTTGGGGAATGCTGGCTGGAAATAGGATGCAAGACGGTGTGGTTATGCGTGTAGGGTGGAGGTAATCCTGAAGGGTCCTATTAGGTTGATCCTCGTGTTCACTCATTTCCTCATGACTAGATGGACTATCAAACAAAGGGTTTAAAAATTTGCCTTCTGACTCTAACACAGGCCTACAAGCAAATCTACCCAAAGCATCCCTATATCTGGGCATTCAAGTTCACAAAATACTAGAAATCCTATAAAAAGAAAGAATAAAATAAAATAAAATAAATTAATGCAGTGGACTAAAAGAAGGAACAAAGTTACCGCCTTTACAGCTACTGAAAAGAAAAACTATTTACAACTCTTCTACCATCATGGCAAAAGCTGACAAACTTCTTTGTACTTAAGCGCGTTTCCCCGGCAACGACGCCAAAATTTCATTACGCCCAAAACATAACACGGTTATTGTAGTATAGTTTTGGGGTGTCGATTCCATAGGGAAACAAGTTAATTACAAAAGAAGGTGTTAACCTTAACACAAATGATAAAAGATTAAATGAATCTGAGTTTTGGATTGTGCAAAAGGGCAATTGTGTAAATAGGTTTGAAATATAATTAAGAATGACAAGGTTCCAGGAATCCTCCCTAGGTTCGTTGCTCTAATCCTAACTTGATTCAATTTTTTTTTTGTCTCGATTGCAAGTTTCACATTCCAAACAGGCAATCGAAAAATATTCAATTAAAGTGCAACTATAAATCCTAATGTAATTGTTATGAATTATTCTCTACTTTCATGCACATATGACCCAACTTATAAATTATCAAAAGACGACGATATATCTAACAACAATACCACAGCAATGGACAAATCTATAAAAGAGATCTACCGGACTCAATCACACCTAAACAGATACACATAAGAAAAGCATGACTGAACTTATATAGAAAAGAAGCATGCAATCACTGGACTAATGAAAATCTACTAATTAAATTAAAGAATAAAACATAACAATATTTAATGAAAATAATACCAAACTAAAACTGAATCAAATAAAGGAAATAAGAACAACTACACCTAAGGATTCATCCCTTCGCCTTGCTTGAAGACTAGCTGCTCATGGAGCTCATGCTTCCTTGAGTTGCCTACAGCCTCTCAACGATCATCTCCTCCTCGGAAGTGAAAGCTTCGGCGATTCCTCAACTTGCCTTCAAAATTATACTTTCGGATTCATCCTAAAGGCCCTCTGGATTACTCCTAAAGGCCTTCTGGATTCACTCTCTGATGTATTCAGATGAGCTCCGATTGAATGCCCCAAAGCTGAAGTGGAGTAGACCTTTTATAGGGAAATACCACGAGTACAATGTGTTTCCAATCCAATGTGGGATGTGAGATATAGAAATGTGTTTTCCAACCAATGTGGGATGTGAGATTTAAGTGCAAAATCACGCTGAAATCCCGCACAGCCCGTACAGCCCGCACAGCCTGACCTTTGTCTACTTAAACTGCCATAACTTTCTCTAGAAAAATCCTTTTGACGAACCGTAAAATTCTCCAAAAAATAGACTTCTGGATCATTCTAAGAATATATGGCTCATCTCCTAGTTCTTCTTGTATCAATACAGTTTAATTTTTAAAGATGATTGATCTGTACGGGCAATTCTGTCAATTTAGTGAAACTCCTTTCCAGTGCGGGCAGCAGCTGTTGCTCTTTTAAGCCCTTCATCTTGTCCTTTTGGAAGTGTTCCTTCACTCCAGTATGCCTCGAGTCTTTGTGCTTCAAGGAATGATAACTTTTCCTCCTCTTTTGAGCTTAAAGTACCTGAAAATACACTGAAATAAGTCAGTGGTCCAATAATATCACTTTAGAGTTATTAACACATAAAAGCATAATAAAGATCGAGATCAATCATAAAATGCTAACAATTAACCACTATTGAGAAGTATTTTATGACTCTCATCAGGAATGTTGACCTTTTGAATTCTTATCCACATCATGGGTATGAAAGTTGGCCGATAGTTAGCTATTTCTATGATGGACTCCTAAGTAGGGAAAGGCAATTCATTGAAATGATGTGTAATGGGAATTTTCTTCAAAAAGATCCTGACCAAGCCATAGATTTCCTAGATAACCTATCGAAAAAAGCCCACACTTGGACATGACCAAATGCCATGGGAAGTACTAGGAGAAATCAACCCGCTGGAATTTATCAACTTAAGGAAGAGGATAGCTTTAAAGCCCGTTTAGAGGTCCTAACTAAGGAAATTAAAGCCTTAAAAACCAAAGATGCTAGAGCCCCTGAACTGGTTGCTAGGATAGAGTCCCATGAACCTTGTTTTATGTGCAATGGGGCAGATCATGTACCTAGGGATTGTCCAACCTATTTTGAGATGAAGGGAGAGTATAATGCTTTAGGTATACGCTTTGGGAAAACATTCTCACCCTACTCTAACACCTACAATCCTGGTTAGAAGAATCACCCTAATTTTAGTTGGAGATCTGATATACAACCTCTTGCCCACTCTAGTACCCAATGGAAACCTAAAGCAACTTCATTTAATGGACCATGTTGTTATTTGTCTAAGTTTCAAACATATCCAAACATTGTCTATAGTTGGTTAAAGTCCAAAAAAATTGTGGAATATCAAAGTTCAGCAAGTTAAAAGGTTGCACACAAGCGTGTGCTTAAGTTTTGAGTGCGGGAAAGTCAGGCACACTACTGTGCAAGTTTCAGCACACAAGCAAGAGGTGCGCGCACAGCATCAGGAGGCTGCAGCATCAGGTCACGCCGCAGCACACAGCACTAGTGCCGCAGCACACAGCAAGCCATGCTTCTAGCCCTGCCCCAGCGCCGCAGCACACAGCATCAGCACCGCAGCACACAACACATGGCTGCACACATGATCCAGCATGCATAAGACCTCTCCAATCATGTGTGCACCACACCAAAACGCACAGCATCACTTGGAGAGTGATATAGGGCTAAGATTAAAGGAAGAACATGATCAAAGGGAGGATAATGACTCACAAGAATTTCCAAGAATTAAGAGGCTATAAAAAGGGTTTCCTAGCCTCATTTCAAGTGGTGGAAAAGGTGTGTGAGATAATCACATAGGTTGTGACATTGTGAGATCATTGTAAACACAAGAGAGAATTGTGTGAGAGACATAAACACAAGAAGGACTCTTGTGGTGAGGCTGGTTGTAAAGAAGAGAGGTTAGTAGAGAATTGATAGAAAGCATTGTAATAGGTCTATCACTTTCTCGTTCTCTTCTTGGTTCTTCAAGAACTTGGATTCTTGAAGGGGATTGCTGTAACTTTGTAAGAACCATTGAGATAGTGCATAGAGTTCAGAGGAACTCACGGGGATGTAGGCACATTGCCGAACCTCAACAACAAATTACTTGTCTTCTTTCTTTCTTTGATTTTCTGTTCTTGTGTTTGATTGCTGAAATTCTTTCTACAAGTCATTCAAGACTTGGGTGTTTGGAAGATCACCACCTGGGCATCTTGTCAAGGTGATTTCCAATAGTGGTATCAGAGCATAGCAGCTGGTTATCGGAACAAGAAGTAGAAGGTACGGAGCCAAGACTCCAAGAATCAAAGATCAAACTTCTTGGGTGATTCAAGAACGGTGTAAAGATCAAGATCCGGTCGTGTTCTTGAAGGTTGATTCAAGAACGGTGTTAAAGATCCATCTTCGATCTGTGTTCTTGAGGTTGAAGAAAGTAGTTGTGGTTAGTGCACAAATCTGGGATCTTGTCCGCAAAAGATGGCTTCAAATTTCTGTGTTGAGAAGTTTGATGGAAAGGGGGACTTTGCCCTATGGAAGCGGAAGATCAAGGAGGTTCTTGTACAACAAAAAGTGGACTTCGCACTTGGAGATGATGATACTTTTCTAGCAAGTACCACGGAGGACCAACGGACCGAGATGAAGAAGATGTCCTACAGCACCATTTTCTTGCACATGTCGGATAATGTCACAAGGGAGTGCGGAGACTCGGAGGATCCGGCTGTCATATGGAAGAAACTAGATGAGTTGTTTCTTACCAAAACTCTCCCGGATAAGAGGTATCTTCGAAAACGAATCTTTGCTTTTAAATTTGATCCTAAGAAAGAGTTGCAAGATAATCTTGATGCCAAGAAAAGGAGTGCATCAAGTGGTAAAGGGTTGTTCTTTAAAAGAAGGCCAGCAACTTGGTATGGCAGCAACCATGGCTACTACCAAGACAGAGGTAGAGGAGAGAGCCATGGGAGAGTGCACAGCAGCATGTATAGCTACTACCGGGACAGAGGTAGAGGAGAGAGCCATAGGAGAGTGCAGAACAGCATGCATGGCTACTACCAGGACAGAGGTAAAGGAGAAAGCTATGGGAGAATGCATTCCAAACTGAGATTTGGAGGGAAGTGTTGCTACTACTGCCATAAAGAGGGTTATGTCAAGAAAGATTGCAAGAAGATGACAAGGGATAGAGGAGGAAGCCATACCAAGAATGGAGAGGCTTTGGTTGCCAAAACAGAACAACAAGATGATGATGTTCTTATTGTGTGCTCAAGTGTGAGCAAGGGGCAAGAAGGCAGCGGGAAATGGATCTTGGATACCGGGTGCACTCATCATATGAGCCATCACAAAGAATGGTTCAAGAATTTCAAGAAGATCAATGATGGAAGGGTCTTCTTGGGAAATGATAATTCTTGTCGAGTGAGAGGGATTGGAGACATCCAATTGAGGATGTTTGATGGAGTCACAAGGCTGCTGGAAAATGTGAGGTATGTTCCAGATTTGAAAAGGAACTTGATCTCATTGGGGCGGTTGGATTCCATGGGCTATACATGCAAGATAGAGGGAGGAAAGATCAAGGTAGCCAAGGGATCTTTGGTAGTAATCAAGGCAGCAAGAAATGATGGACTCTATGAGATGATCAGAGACATGGAAATCAAGGATCAAGCAGCAAGCTTGATGGCTGAGCTGGATGAGGTAGCCCTTCGGCACACTCGCTTGGGACACATGAGCGAAAAGAGCCTGCAAGTGCTTAGCAAGGAAGGCCTACTTGGTGGAGACAAAGTAGAGGAACTTGATTTCTGCGAGTGTTGTATTCTTGAGAAGCAACACCGGGTCAGCTTCAACACCAGAGTGCACAAGGCTAAGGGCATTCTTGACTACATTCATGCGGACCTTTGGGGACTAGCAAGGACACCAACATAGGGAGGTAACATTTACTTTCTGTCTTTAATTGATGATTATTCAAGAAAAGTGTGGGTTTATTTGGTGAAAAATAAATTAGATGCCTTGAATAAGTTAGTGGTGTAGAAAGGGCTGGTTGAGACTCAAATGGGTAGAGCAGTTAAGGGGATAAGAACCGATAATGGCTTATAAATTTTTAACCAAGAACTTGATCAATTCTATAGGTTAAATGGCATTCTAAGACATAGGACGGTTGTGGAAACTCCTCAGCAAAGTGGAGTTGCTGAGTTGATGAATAAGACCCATATGGAAAAGGTTAGGTGCATGTTAAATAAATCCGGTTTACCTAAATGTTTTTGGGGAGAAGCGGTGTCTACAGCTGCATATTTGATTAATAGATCACCCTCTAGGATTGTATACCATAAGACTCCCGAAGAGTTGTGGAGTGGAAAACCCCTTGAGTTGGACAACCTTAGGACTTTTGGGTGTGCTGCGTATGCACTCCAAAAGGAGGATAAGCTTAGCCCAGGATCTAGAAAATATGTGTTTCTAGGATATGGGGAAGGGGCTAAGGGGTACAGGTTGTGGTCCTTAGAAAAAAAAGGATTCAAACTCATAATAAGTAGGGATGTTGTCTTTAATGAATTATTATTTCCCTACTTGAAAAAACTAACCCTGCAGGGGCTAGTGAGCAAACCAATTCAGAAATTGTTGAGCATAGTATCAAGGGAGATTCTATTCAGGTAGAGCAAAGGAGGCAAGAGGGTTCGGACCAGGTAGAGCCCTTGGATGATTTCCAAGCTCAAGAAACTCAAGAAGAGACTGAACAAGAAAAGGATGCTGCAGCAAGTCAGAAGGACTTTCAGCTCATAAGAGACCAGGAAAGAAGGCTGGTCGGACCACCTTCAAGATGTGGATTTGTGGATGCTGCGGATGCAGCAGCTCCTTGGATAGAAGGAGAGATGAGTGAACAAGAAACTTACACGGTGGCCATGGAGTGTAAGGATTCGTCAAAGTGGCAGCTAGCTATGGAGGAAGAAGTGGATTCTTTGAGGAAGAACAACTTCTGGGAATTGGTGAAAATTTCAGGAAATCAGAAAGTTGTGGAATGTAAGTGCACTTACAAGATCAAAGAAGGGTGCCCTCCAAGAGATGAAGTTCAGAACAAGGCTAGGCTGGTGGAAAATGGGTTCACAAGAAGAGGAGACATAGGTTTCACAAAAACTTTCTCACCTGGACACAAGGTGGAGAAGATGGTGAGTATCCTCACCTATGTCATCGATGGGCTATTAGTTTGGAACAGCAGGAAGAGGATGGAAAGGTTTACATCTCAACTCAGTGAGGAGTTCGAGAGGAAGGATCTCAGCCTTGCACAAAAGATCCTTGGGATGAGGAGAATCATCCGGGAAAGGAAGATAAACAGGTCAAGTGTTTTTTGGGCAATGGATGTTTTCAGCAAATGTGTGTGTAATCCCAGAAAAGAGCGTTGTCTTGGGATGAAGTGGTTACTGAGGTACATGGAGGCTCAGTGGCAGCCAGTGGTAGCACTCATAACAACTAGGGCAGAATGCATAGCGGCTACGGAAGCCATAAAGGAGGCTATGGGGTGCAAAGGGTTGTTGGACGAGTGGGAGGTCCTAAAAGAGTAGGTGGTGGTATCTTTGGATAGCCAAAGTGCGGGGCACTTGTGGAGGTATCCGGTGTTCCATGAGGGGATGGAGCACATGGATGTTCGGTATCATTACATTCTAGAAAATGGTAGAAAAGGATGCATTCATGTTGACAAGAAGACCACAGAGAAAAGTCCTGCAGATTTAGGCACCAAGGTTCTACCTCTAAGAAGGTCCAATCATTGCCTTGGACTTCTTAGGAATTGAGTTAGTTAATTGGTAATTCCAAATGAGTTTGGATCCCGAAGCTTTCTACACAATGGTTCAGGTTTTTGAACTCTTAGACAAAGGTAGAGATTGTTGTTATTTGTCTAAGTTTCAAACATATCCAAACATTGTCTATAGTTGGTTAAAGTCCAAACCAATTGTGGAATATCAAAGTTCAGCAAGTTAAAAGGTTGCACACAAGTGTATGTTTAAGTTTTGAGTGCGGGAAGGTCAGGCACACTGCTGTGCAAGTTTCAGCACACAAGCAAGAGGTGTGCGCACAGCATCAGGAGGCTGCAGCATCAGGTCACGCCATAGCACACAGCACCAATGCCGCAGCACACAGCAAGCCATGCTTCCAGCCCTGCCCTAGCGCTACAGCACACAGCATCAGCACCGTAGCACACAGCACATGGCTGCACACATGATCCAGCATGCATAAGACCTCTCCAATCATGTGTGCACCACACCAAAACGCACAGCATCACTTGGAGAGTGATGTAGGGCTGAGATTAAAGGAAGAACATGATCAAAGGGAGGATAATGACTCACAAGAATGTCCAAGAATTAAGAGGCTATAAAAAGGGTTTACTAGCCTCATTTCAAGTGGTGGAAAAGGTGTGTGAGAGAACCACACAGGTTGTGACATTGTGAGATCATTGTAAACACAAGAGAGAATTGTGTGAGAGACATAAATACAAGAGGGACTCTTGTAGTGAGGCTGGTTGTAAAGAAGAGAGGTTAGTAGAGAATTGATAGAAAGCATTGTAATAGGTCTATCACTTTCTCGTTCTCTTCTTGGTTTTTCAAGAACTTGGATTCTTGAAGGGGATTGCTGTAACTTTGTAAGAACCATTAAGATAATGCAGAGAGTTCGGAGGAACTCACGGGGATGTAGGCACATTGCCGAACCTCGACAACAAATTACTTGTCTTCTTTCTTTCTTTGATTTTCTGTTCTTGTGTTCGATTGCTGAAATTCTTTCTACAAGTCATTCAAGACTTGGGTGTTTGGAAGATCACCACCTGGGCATCTTGTCAAGGTGATTTCCAACAGACCATAACAATCTTTACCTTTGGAAGATATGTTTAAGTCATTTTTGTAGGTACATGCTAAGAGTGTGGAAGAGCAGGGCAAAATAAATCAACGGTTGCTTGAGGAACAACAAGTGATCAAAGAGGAACAAAAGGTGATAAAGAGTCAACTCACCGAGTTGACTAGTTTCTTGACTATTCAAGAGCGAGGTCATTTTCTTTCGCAGCCACAACCTAATCCAAGGGGAAAACATATGGCGCAAACCTCCGATTCCGACAATCAAAATATTGAAGAGGTTAATGCCATAATCACCCGCAGTGGTAAGAAAATTGATGGAACCACTCTACCATCAAACTTAATTCCTAACACTGTGAGAAACAAGGAGGAAACCCCCAAGGAACAAGATGCCCATAATAATTCTTTACTGGTGCCTTTCCCTCAAGCACTCCTTAAACTTAATGAGAGAAATTCAGCATTAAAAGGTGAGATTCTTGAACAACTTCAACATGTTCAAATTAATCTCCCTCTTCTTCATGTTATAAAACAGGTTCCCAACTATACTAAAGTCATCAAAGATCTATTCACACTCAAGAGGAGGCACAATGTGAAGAAGACGACATTCTTAATGGAGCAAGCAAGTACAATAATTGACAGCAAGACACCACCCAAATATAAAGATCTGGGCTGTCCAACGGCGGCTTGCCAAATTGGAAACAAATCTTGTGGCCAAGCATTGCTAGATTTTGGAGCTAGTGTGAACCTCATGCCATACTCCATTTACCTGCAACTTGGTCTAGGTGAGATCAAACCCACTTCTGTGGTACTCCAACTAGCGGATCGATCGGTAAGAAAACCAAGAGCTATTGTGGAAGATGTTTTGTTGCAAATTGATAATTTCTATTATCCCGTTGACTTTTTGGTTTTAGATACTGTTTCTATTGTGAGTACGGAGTCAAAAATTTCGTTGATACTTGGAAGACCATTCCTTGCCACCACCAATGCCCTTAATAATTGTAGGAATGGCCTAATGACATTATCATTTGGAAATATGACTCTAGAGGTAAATGTCTTCCAAGTCTCAAGGCAGCCACATGAAGATGATGAGTGTTTCGAGACTTACGTGATCAATGAGCTTATTTTGAAGGATGAGTACATTAAAGATAATTCAAACTCTTTGGAATTCCCTCTTAATAATTTTGACTTCGATGATTCTTTAATTTATCCCCATGCTGTTAATGTTATTGATGTTTTTGATAAGTCACAGGGATTTATTAAGAAATCATGGCAACCTTGCTTTGAGGAGTTGCTTGAGAGAAGTCATAAGGATGCGGGAATCACATATCCTATTGTTGATAGTAAATGGGCAACACCAAGAATGCTTAAGCCACATGTGGTGGACTTTAAATATTCCCTGCCAAAATAGTAGCACTGAGGCCACTGAATATGGAGCCTCATCTTCAGCACCACAATGAGGCCAACAGTAAGAGTGGTGCGCCGTCTGGCTGAAGACATAAAACTTAGTGCTCATGGGAGGCTTCAATTATTCATGGGCACCTTATATATTGGTTACCAATGGTTGAGAAATAAATTATGATATATATCCATACAAGGTTTCTATTCACTTTAGTATGAATTATCTCCAATTTTCTTTTTGTATTGAAGCGATATGATAATAATTCATATTAAAACTAATCTTATATAGAAAGAAATCACTATACATGATAGATGCTTAAAAATGAAAATTTACTTAAAGTTTTACAAACAAAAAATGAAAAAATAGGAAAAGAAACCCAAAATGCACATAAAAATTATTGTCTAAACTGAAGCTATGGGATATCTTTAAACCTGAAGCATTGGACACCATCCAATAAAAAAAAATCTTTTTTTTCTCATGTTATTAGACAATATTGTATTTGTTGATGCCAAAAAAGATGATGAAGGTTCCTAATCTTTGACATCTTTCAACGAGGAGTTGTTTGAGGTCAGCATGGATGAAAGAGCTTTGAAGTGGAATGTTTCCTCTAAGCTTAAAGTATTTAGACACTTGCAAAAGAAGTCTCTCAGAGTGTTGTGCTCCGAGAAGGACCTTCCAATGCTTAAGTCAGTAGGTGCTTTCAAATGAGAGTTGAAGGGAGGATTATGTCAAGGTAAAGGGATATTTAGGAGGAAAAGAGAACTGGGATAATTCTCCAAGTTTCTTGTGTGTTTTGTGTATATACCTAGAGTTTTCTATGGTTTTACCTCTTACTGTATATTTCTCTCTCTTTTACATGTATGCATCTATCTCTTTCTTGTATGTGTCTTTCTCTTCTCCATGAAGATGAGAGTCTCCTTATATAAGCTCTGGTGAATCCTTAGTTTGGGCTTCCGAAGTAGGGTATCGTAGGGACGTGATTTCTAAGCTTCAAACCTTATAGGGAATGGACTCTGTCCATAGGAGATGGTATCTGCTTGAGTTATCATGTCAAGGTGTTCGAAATTATGGTAATGTGTATGCTACCTTAGTTAGAGCAGATCGGGTCACATCGCTTCCCAATGGTGGTTAGCCATATGTCTGACCCTTATAGGGTCGTATTATTTTGGTTACATCATATACCCCTTACTATTTGAAGGATTCAAGGAGATTCCTTAAGGGAGTAGTTTTTCCATATTGCCACTAAGAGATCAAGGTTAGGACCTCGACTCATAGCTCTGTTATGTAATGGACTATATAGCTGACACTTCAATTATTCAATGGCGAGGACTATGTGGCTTGAGCCTTA
The DNA here is from genome assembly GCA_023935145.1 of Bretschneidera sinensis. Taxonomy (NCBI): domain Eukaryota; kingdom Viridiplantae; phylum Streptophyta; class Magnoliopsida; order Brassicales; family Akaniaceae; genus Bretschneidera; species Bretschneidera sinensis. The sequence goes on from CM043699.1 coordinate 124,980,351, forward strand.
GTTCTCACACAGTAAAAGTTGAGTGTTTAACGCTTGCTTGAGCCTATTTGGATTTTTTTGGTTTTCTGTGGTCTTTACTTCTAGATAAGGAGGGTTTTTGTGGACAGTAGTCGGTAAAGATAACTTAATCCATTGGAGTCCACCCTCACTCATGGCTTCACAAGAGCATATATTGAGCCAGAATTTACGGGTGTTACTGATGACATCCTTGAGGCCTCTCAAAAACATATAAGCACCAAATTTAGCAATGAAGCAGTGGTGGGTGCATTCAACCTATGTTTTTCTAGGATGGAATAAGAGCGTCTGTCTGAAGAATTAAAACTTAGCGCTCATGAGAGGCACCCCACAACATATCCTTTTACTATTATTGTTTTTCTTTCTTGTTTATTATTCGCATTTTTTTTCTTTCTGTTTTCTAGTATTAACTTAGTATTTCTTTTTCAAGGAAAAATATACGAAGCAGTCCAAATGGTGGAGCACAATTTTTAGCTTCTGTGCACCTTTGGCTATAAGGGGAGTCTCTTTTACTCTTTCTTTTACATTGAGGTCAATGCAATTTTTAAGTTGGGGGTGGAGGAACCGCATCTCTTTGTTTCCATATTCTTTTCATACATTTTTTTTCTTTTTCCATTGAACTGCTCGGTGTCATTTTCCTTTTTGTTTGTTTCTAGCATGCTTTGTGTTAGCCTTAGAGTTTATTCACACGTCAATGATATGAGCTTAATTGAGATAGCATATAGCATTTAGAAGAAATTAAATCTTGCTTCAGTTTGAAAATAATTTAAATATCAATCTTTATTTGGTTTGAGACTCTAGTTTGCGGTAAGATTGTATGATTAGTCTAAAACATTTAGAGAAGTTTTATGTGTGATTAATTTGTGAATACTTTTGCAGTCTCGACAAGCTCTAGAACTTATTTGATAATCACTTGAGGCGAATTCCTAGAATGCACACTACTTAGGATATGATATAGGCCATTTTTGAACCGTTTGAGCCTTTCAAACCTACCATTTCTTTTTTAGCATTTTTCTTGAAAAGAAAAATTGAGCTTTGTTTTTTTCAATAAACCATTTACTTACCTTTATGAGCCTAAAAATATTTTATCCTTAGCTTTCTTTTAAAAGAACTTAGTTATACACATGTTGTGAGAAGCATTTAAAAGGAGTAAGGGTGGAAATATGAAAAAAAATATCACTACCACAACCCAAGTACATTAAAGGAGATATGTCGGGGGTTGTGGAAAAGAAAAAAAAAATGATGAAAAAGAAGGTGAATGATTATGTGCCAAAAAAAAATGAATTATGGCAAAGAAAGAAGAAAGAAAGAAAAGAAAAAAAATAGTGATTTTTTGAAAGAAATGCTCGAAAAATGGTTGAAATAGTTGGATGTTGAAGTAAAGGTTATCAAGTGCTTAAAATGATTGTGTTTAAAGCTAAGAGATTGAGTTCTTTTACTTGTGAATCCTTCCCGTTCTTCCTTAGCCTTTACTTTGGCCTAACGTTACAAGCTTATTAAAGACTTTTTGATCCAATGTAGTGTGATTTTTCTACAATAGTGGAGAGTGATTTGAAAAGTGAGCCAATGGAGCTTGTTTTTGTGAGTGATGTCACGCAATTTATTATATTTTTAGAGGCCAAGACTTGTATTCATGAATGTTATGCATAAAATCACCTAGGTGTTCAGATTAATGGTTTGTGGTAAGATGGATGTTAAGAGTCAATAACGATTTTAAGATTGATGTTTGGATTACTTTTGGATTTGGGTGAAATTTAATGATTCTTTGTGCTGTGTGTTATGTGCAATTTTTGAGACAAAATGTGAATTACTCTTAGTTAACACTAATATTGCTTTTCATTTATGTTGATTCCCACCGTAGAATTCATCTCTTGTTTTCGCTTGAATTGCTAGGGACTAGCAATAAGCTAGTTGGGGGTTGTGATGAGAGTCATAAAACGCATCTTAACAGTACTTAATTGTTATCATTTTAGGGTTGATCTAGGTTTTAATTGCACTTTTATACGTTAACAACTCTAAAGTATCATTCTTGGATCATTGATCTATTTCGGTGCATTTTCAGGTACTTTAAGCTCAAAAGAGGAGGAAAGTTATTATTGCTTGAGATACAAAGACTCGAGGCATACTAGAGTGAAGGAATGCTTCCAGAATGACAAGATTAAGGGCTTAAAAGAGCAGCAGCTGCTGCCCGCACTGGAAAGGAGTTTCACTAAATTGCCAGAATTGCCCGTTCAGATCAATCATCTTTGCAAATTAAACTGTATTGCCACAAGAAGAACCAGGAGATGAGCCATATATGCTTAGAAAGATCCGAAATTCTATTTTCTGGAGAATTTTACGGTTCGTAAAAATTATTTTTCTAGAGAAAATTATGGCAGTTTAAGTAGACAAAGGTCAGGCTATGCGGGTTGTGCAGGATTTCAGCGTGAAGGGCATGTGAAGGCCTAAATCCCACATCCCACATCGGTTAGAAACATATTTCTATATCCCACATCCCACGTCAGATTGGAAACACATTGAACTCGTGGTATTTGCCTATATAAGACCCACTCCACTTCAGCTTTAAGGACAATCGGAGAATCTGAGATCATCATAAAGTGAATCCAGATGGCCTTTAGGAGCAATCCAGAGGGCTCTTAGGAGGAATCCGAAGTACTTTTGGAGAGCAAGCTGAGGAATCACCGAAGCTTTCACTACTAAGGGGGAGATGATCGTTGAGAGGCCGGAGGCAACTCGAGAACGCATGAGCCCCATGGCCGGCTGGTTTCCAAGCAAGGCGAAGGGATGAATCCCTAGGCATAGTTATTCTTATTTTCCTTTATTTGATTCAGTTGTAGTTTGGCATTATTTTCATTAAACATTGTTATGTTTTATTCTTTAATTTAATTAGTAGATTTCCTATTAGTCCGGTGATTGCATGCTTCTTTTTCCATATAAGTCTAGTCATGCTCTTCTTATGTGTATTTGTTTGGGTGTGATTGAGTCTGGTAGATCTCTTTTATAGATTTGTCCATTACTGCAATATTTTCATTTAGATATATCGTCGTCTTTTGATAATTTATAAGTTAGGTCATGTGTGCTTGAAAGTAAAGAATAATTTATATCAATTACATTAGGGTTTATACATGCGCTTTAATTGAATATTTGTCGATTGCCTTTTTAGGATGTGAAACTTACAATTGAGATAAAAAAAATTGAATCAAGTTAGTATTAGGGAAATGAGCCTAGGGAGGATTTCCGAAACCTTTTTGTTTCTCCATTATATTATCCATCAATTATTTACACAATTTTCACACAATCAACAATTCAGATTTTGTCACTTTAACTTTTGTCGTTTGTGTTGAGGTTTACACCTTTTGTAATTAGTTTGTTTCCCTATGGAATCAACACCCCAAAGCTGTATTACAATACTGTGTTATGTTTTGGGCATAATCAGGTGGCATCATAAGATAAATTTATCTTCCTCACAAATGACACCAATTTTTTAATGATAAAAAAGATGATGAAGGTTCTTGGTCTTTGATGGCCTTCAACGTGGTGTTGTTTGAGGTCGGTCTGGATGAAAGTGCTTCAAAGTAGAATATTCATCTAAGCTTGAAGCATTTAGATACCTAAAAAAGAAGTCTCGCAGTGCGTTTTGCTTTGGGAAGGACCTTCGATGCTTAAGTCAGTAGGTGCTTTCAAAGGAGAGTAGAATGGAGAATTATGTCGAGATGATGGGATTTTGGGATGAGGAGAGAACTATGATAATTATTTTTGTTCCTTGTGTGTTTTCTCCTTGCTCCTAGAGTTTTTTTTTTTTTTTTTTTTTTTTTCTGTTTTACCACTAATTGCATATTTCTTTCTTTTACACGTATGCATTTGTTTCTTTCTTGTATGTGTCTATCTCTTCTCCATGAAGATGCGAGTCTCTTTATATAGGCACTGTTGAGTCCTTTGTTTAGCTTTCGAAGTGGGGCATTATTGATATGTGATTTCTAAGTCTCGAGTCTTATAGGGAATGGCCTTTATCAATAGGAGATGCAAATCTGTTTGAGTTATCACATTAAGGTGTCCAAAATTATTGTAGCGTGCACACTACCGTATTCAGAGCAAGTCGGATCACTTTACTACCCAAAGGTAGTTAACCGCATGCCCAATTCTTATTAGGTCATATTAATTTGATCACTTCAGATGTCTCCTTTCTAGATATCTCACCGATTCCGCTCTAAGCTAAAATTTATACAAATGCATAATACAATATGGTCGGTGAAAAGGTGGAAAATATTATCAGTTGTTCTGTGGCCTTGGATGCTCATCACCTACTATACTACTATTCATTCATCATCCATTGTAAAATCCAAAAGCCACCGACACCCAATCATGATGCCACATGTTGTCACATAATTCATACAAGAAAGTTATTATTAGAAGTGTTTTTTTTTTTTTGTTTATTGAATTCAAAGGTGGGAAATATGCTTTGTAGACCCCAAAGAGATGTCGAGAAAGAGAGAGATGGTTGATTCTATAGAATACAGCATTTTGGAGTGGATGCTCCACGTTTGCTGAGTGAAAACAGGCCTTAGATTGAGAATTATATTCAATAGGAAATTTGAAAACATGAACTAGGCTAGCTCCACTCTCTTTTTTTTAAAATGACTAGGAAGTTTGAATCTGCTATTACCATTGTTCTCTTCCTCAAATTTTAATGGTCCCAATATGCAAAAACATTCCCTTGGGACAATTTGTGACTTCTCCTAAACTTTTCTACTAATATATGTGTACAACTGTGGGTAATAATGTCTTAACTTTTTCTGGATAACCCTATAAACATCTATTTGGGAAATTGAAGGAAAAAGGAAAGAAAAGATATGAAGGGAAAAATAAGAGAGAAAAACAAGAAGTACATGAATAAATCATTCTTTTGGATTTTGATAAATAAAAAAAAAGAATATAACGCGATTTACTATTTTATTCTTTGTTAATATAATAAATGTCATTAAAAGATAAGTACAACAAAAAAAATTATAAAAATGTCTACTCTCTCTCAAAATCTTTTCAATTTGGGGAAGATAAAAGAAATGAAGATTTGAAAATGTCCCTTCATTTTCTTATCATAAAAAATTTCAAAACAAGAGATACAATTATATTTTTTTCTCTTCAATTGTCCTATTTGAACTAACATTAAAAATGGTTTATGATTCATTTATAATTATTATAAACAAAAATTGTTTCATAAACTAAGCCAAATGAGTGACAGTAATGATGACAGTTTGTATAATTTTTTTTTCCATCTTTCGGTGAATTAAAAGACAATAAAAAATTGTTACAATAAACATTATTTTTATTGACTTAACTTCTCCCATTTTTCTAACTTCTCTAATAAGTAATACAATCTATATAATATAAACTTTATGCTTATTCAAATTTAAATAAATTAAACTTAATTATATGGATATTTTTATGGTGTGTTCATGAAGATATCGTGTTCAAGTAATTCACTTGTTAAAATTTAAAAATATTTTATATCAAGAGTAATTACAACTATAGGCATCTATATTTTCAATAGTGATATTGTACTTTTATAAGAAAAAAATAATTAAATTGAACATATAGTTAACTTTTAAAATTAAGCACATTTTGATCAAACCAATTTATAAACTCTTTAATACTAAAAAAAATTACATGCAGAGTGTAAGAAATCTCTAAAGGGAGAGAAAGAGATAAAGTAGGAAGAAAGAATTAAAGGCACTTCTCGCGTCCACTATTTTAACCGCAAAGCAAAGGGCCGAGTAGCGTACACCAAAACATTTAACTCCGCTCCTGCATGCACCAACATATTACTTTAGTTTATAGGCCAACCATGGTAATTCAAAGTAATTAAATAATAATACAATTTTTGTTGGGATTTAACCTTTAAAATCCATCGACTCAAACTTATAATAATAAATAGACAAATAAATAAACAAATATCAAACAAAAAAATTTAATGTGGTTCAGCAACCTTCTTGCCTATATGTCACGGTACGCACCATTTGACATGGTTGCTACCCGTGAGTTGGCCTTTGAATGGAGTGTGTGGTGATCTTTGTGACTGTTTTGCAGCAAGTGAGGCCTAGTTGTGGGGCGACTGTGCAGCAGATGTGTGTCAATGGTGTGGTAGTGTGAAATAATTGTAGTTTTGTAATTATGTGATTTATACTCCAGAAATTAATAGGAAATTTTGGTGAGTGTCATTAAGATGTGCTCAATGATATGGTATGCTTAGATTCAGCATATTATGGAAAATTGATTTACTAAAGGATTATGACAACTCATGCGTGAGGTATGTTTCCTTCTAGTAATGTTCAAAATGACTTAAGACTTTATAGGGGGGACAGTGTGTCAGACTCTCCATCACCCCCAGTGTACACACATGGGCCATGATGGGCATGGTTTGAGCTATGTGTGAGCACTAAGTGAGCCTCCCAAGGAAACTTTGGTTGTAGGTTTGGGGCCACCATAGGGTGACTCAATCCTCCATAAAGCAGGAAGTTTTATGGACAATATAGGTGGCTCGTATGCACTATATTACGCTCTTTTCTCGTGGTTGAGGCCTCAACCTTAAGGTCGCTATCGTGTGGGCTATCAGATATATCTTGACACTATGTGTGCAAACAGTGTGCAGTTCTGTTGTGGAAATGAGATACCCGTGGAGGAATCATCGGTTGTTTTGTGGCTATTATCTGTGTGTTCAGCGTAATGATGGGAGGCATTATGCAGTGGTGGTTGAGTTGTGCATCAACTATCTTCAATTGGACTTGCAGCTTGTGTGAATGCAATCAAATCTGAGAGTTGGTTACAGGAAGTTGGATTTATGTGCGGTATGCTCTCAGTTAGAATGGTGGACTATCATCCATGCATCTAGAACAAGTACAGGGGGAATTGTCCATCAGTAGGCAAATAGTGTACGATGGATTGCAGATCATTGAGCTAAGAATTGACACATATGACAACTCTGTGGCATTTCTAGGATGTCTTGGGGTACCCATGGGACTTTACTCATGTGCTCTTAATCAAGTAAGTATTCCATATTGGGGTCTAAAGGCATGAGGGCTGATGAAGACCATTAGCACGTGTTCATGGCAATTCAGGCCAGTGAGATGTTTCAAGTTGGTTCAAGAGCAGTGTGCGATAACCTCTTGGACAATGTTAAGTGTCTTGCGAGTTTCATGACATTGTGGGTTTGAGTTTCAGAGAAAGTGTGTTAAGTTAGGTGGCTTAAAAAAGTTTGTCTTGTGAATTCTTAAAGTGAAAACTCAAGGTGAAGAAAGGCTGGCTAGAACTTGAAGAAGTTTTAGCGCCGCATAATCCTCTAGATTTATGGCAAATCTGGCGGACCATGACACTATGCCACTAACAAACTCACAATTTTATTAATCCTTAACAACGAATTTAGGAAAAACAAAATTATTACCCTCACAACCTCACTACTCCAAATCCCCAAGACACCCAAAGCTCTTATAACAACCCATCCCCGGGTGGACCCTACCCAAGAAGTTATCATTACCTTTCAGCACCGAGAACCCCGACCTATATGCAACATACAATTTTTCAAGGCAAATAATATTTCTTTCAACAATCACAAACTTAAACAATTTCAACTATATATCCAAACAACCTTTACAATACAATAGTCAAACTTTAACTATACGCAAATAAAGGAAAACTTTCCCAGTACCTTAAGTCTCAAATATTTTTCTTTTACAATGACTAAACCAAACTCAAAACTTAAAACTCCTAACAAAGGCTTCGAAAGATGAGGATGACGCAGCCAAAAGCCTTAATTAGGAATTTTTTCAAATTGACTTTCATGCTTCCAATATTACCTGAAATGTTAGTAAACTAAAAGAGTGAGTTAAAAATCTCAATGATGAACACTTTACGGGAAGTAATAGTATTGGAGGAAAATTTTAATTTTTAATTACAATTAGATCATATAATTTATTTAATTGCTAAGTATGTGAAATATATTACTCTCAATCCTTAACAAGAAGATACCATTAATACAAGTATTCACTGATTTTCTTAATTTAATTCAACATACTACTCTTAATACATTCACATAGCATGAAGCTAATAGAAAAGATAAATTTCCATCTCAACACCTTTTTATTTTCACAACAACTATTATGCCCTTCTCCAGGCCAAGAAAACAACATGTCTCTCAATGACAAATCACAATAATTACCCCTTATAGGTCAATTCCATCACAATATTCATTATCAATGATATGCAATGCAAATGCAAATGTAATGGGATACATAATCATGTATATATATTCATATCATCATAACGCCCTTCATTGGGCTAATCAACTAACAACAGGGATGTCTCCCTACATACCAGTACGTTAAATCATTATATAAAATCACGATGGATCCCCCTTCAGGGGTCCTGTACATCCAATAACGTTTTGTACCCTTATACCTCTCGTGGGAAGGGACCTACCGCAATCTCACCATTTCCCCCTCTTATAATATGCTAACCATATATATAGTATGAAAATTCATTCATCAACCAATGAATATGTAAACAAGCATTCATCAATCAACCATATCACATTTTCATACCAATCTAACCAACCACGTTCCTTACAATCATACAAATCACAATTCCTCAACACAACTACATCAAATCATTTCTAAACCCGTATCTCAACATATATATATTTTCATGATATTATCCTTATTATTTCCGTACTAAAATCTCAAGTACTCACATTTCTTATAATTCTATTATTTATGATTTCCATAATCAAACATATTCTTAAACTTTTATTGTTATCATACAATTTATGTGCTTACTAAAGTAAGGTGTAACTCACCTCACTACATGATCTACTACTTCCTTTGTCTCTCAAGGATTGTCCCATTAGTACCAAAGAATGAATAACACTTAATATCATTACTTTAAATCATTTAAAATAATATTTAGTAACCTCAAGGTATTTTGTACACTTTAAATATTATATGCGCACTTATACGAAACAAAAAATTAAGGAATCAAGGCAGTAAGCCCTTTTTCAAATCCTTTACTTTGGATCTCAAAAACATTTTAATTTCATGAATACTAACGCTTTTAAAGGTGTTTTAAATCATACTTACAATGTATATAAACATTAAAATCATTTTGGAAAGTTTCACATTTAAAAACTGAAGAAAAATAAAATGTTTTGGAAAATCAGCACGTTCCAGTCGATTGGGTCCAGAAGGCTTCTACCAGTTGATCCAGTCGACTGGTCCCAATAGACTGGGTCCTTCCAAAGTTTCCCAAAAATCCCTTCCAACCAACTGGGTGCCTAACCCAATCGACTAGGTCTTTGTTTCCAGCAAAAAATTTTCGCAAAAATTCCTTTTCTTCATCAAAATCTTGACCTCTACGGATCTTTTCAGATGTTTAAAAACACAAGTTTCTGATGGTTTTATAACGAAAATCAACATTACCCAAGCCAAGAATTGAACTCTAAATAGAAAAATTTCAACTTTGGCTTAAAAACCCATTTTCCTATAAAGTAACCCCAAACCACAAGTTTTTCTTAAACAAACTTCAAATTCATAAATTAAAACTTAAATCATATGTTTGTAGACATACTTGAAGATCAAATCTAGAAAAGAGTTGATTTTAACCTTAGATTGAACAAGATTTCCTCACTTTTTCTCATTTTTCTTCTTTTTTCCCTTTTATTCTTCTTCTCCTTTTCTCCTCTCTTTCTCTTCTCTCTTTTGATCTCTTTAGAGAGTTCCAGCAAAATTAATGTTGGTTCTCACTCTCTTACCATTATACATATACTCAAAATTTTCTTAATTGCATAAACACCCTTCCACTTAACACCTTTTTAACAACTTACCTGAAAACTCTTTAAAACTTCAACAGTTCTCCCAAGATATATTTTATTCACAAAAGATTTATTTATTTACTTGCTTCCAAGTTCCATAAATCCAAATACGAATTATTTATAACTTAAAATTAAATGGTTATAAACTTCAAGTGTCGAGGTGTAAACCTGAAATTAAAATATTGAATTTAAGGTACCGAGCTCCACAATTCTCCCTCACTAATAAAAATTTTGTCCTCGAAATTCCCTTGACTAGGGTTCACTAATATTAGGATTATCGCTCTTTAAGTCCATCTCATATTCTTAAGTACACTAATTAGATTCCCCGTTTTCTTCAAAAAAATTTAGCTTAACAAGATTAAATTTCTCTGTCACTGTTAACTTAAACTTTTTATCTATTGATGTCAACCAACTAATACTATTTTAATGAGCATCTGGTTCTTGCTAGAAACTCCTTTGATCACTAAGCGGTGTTCGTCCTTAAATCAGCCACTCAACCTCATATTTTATCATCTCATACTCCTTTCTACATCTTGAATTTATATCTAAACTTTATGTTCTCAAGGACTTCCAATATTGTATAACTTATTCATGCATCTCTCCCAAAATTACTTACCGACTATTCATTTATTTCTTATTTTGCAATCACGTCTTCTCTAATTAAATATTATACTCAAGTTCCGTTAATAGTGTTACCAAATTTTTCGTACTCACTTCTGTTTAGTTCTTTACTCAACCTCTTAGTTCAAATACTTCACAATTCCAACTTCACCTAAATAAAAAAATGATCATTGAACCTTTCACAATTTAACTTCTCAGTCATTTACATTACTTTCCAACATTTCTCGAGTAAAAGCTTCATTTAATAATTTACTCCCTTTATTCAACGTGTCTCTTAGCCCTTGTTGGTGTTTATCTAAGGTTTAAACAAGGTTTGAAGAGGTTCTGCATCAGGTCTTGGCGCCTAGGCCTGGAGTGAGTGTGCCTCGGCCTCCAGGAGCTCTAGAAAATGGGTGAAGAGCTGTGCGCTGCGGCCTGGAATGTGGGCGCCGCGGCTTGGCCTTGTGGGCCGCGATTCAGCCACCTCAAGGTGCGGCCTCCAACAAGGTTGATAAAAGGTGTATTTTCAAGCCCTCTTCAGGCCACGGCTTGCCCTGTTCTAGGCCGCGGCTTGAAGGCACACCTGATACTTTGGTTTCAGCCTTTTGAGAGGTGCGTGGATGCATGAACAAAATACACAGGATCACTAAGGATTGATGAAGGGCTATGATTGAGTGGTCCTCAAGATCTAGGGGTAGAGATTGACTTCAAAGATTGGCTTAAGAAGTGGTGCACTATATAAAGGGTCACCTAGCTTCAATCTCAACACAATTGTGAGACAAGACATACAAGTAATCATCATACAAGAGAATTCAAATGCAAGTATGAGAGTGCAAAGACACAAAACACAGGAGAGGCACTAGAATAGATCTCAAAAGAGAGGCTGATTGTAAAGAGAGAGTAGTGTAGATTGGGTATAGGGCTTTGTAATAGTTCTTATCACTTTCTTTCTTTTCTTCCTTAGTTCTTCAAGAACTTGAGTTTCTTAGAGAGAGTTGCTATATTTGTAAAGAACCATTGATTTAGTGCAAAGAGTTCAGGGGAACTCATGAGGACGTAGGCTATTGCCGAACCTTGATAACAATTGTTGTATCCTTTCCTTTCTTTGATTTATGTTTCTATTTCTGATTCATCTTTACAAGTCATTCTAGACTTGGGTGTTTGGAAGATCACCACCTTGGCATCTCCAAGGTGATTTCCAACAGTGGTATCAGAGCTTTGGACAGCGGGTATCGGACGTGGAACATAAGGTATCGAAGTAAGACTCCAAGAATCAAAGATCAACTTCTTGAGTGATTCAAGAACGGAGTAAAAGATTAAGATCAGATCGTGTTCTTAAGGTTTAAAAGAAGTTGGAAAGCAATTGTAGGTGCTGCATAAATATGGGATTTTCTCCGCATGATGGCTTCACATTTTATTTTTGAGAAGTTTGATGGAAAATGAGACTTTGCCCTTTGGAAGTGGAAGATCAAGGCTATTCTTATGCAACAGAAGGTGGACTTGGCTATTGGAGAAGATGATGCTTTTCCAGCAAGTATCACCGAGGACCAGCAGATTGAGATGAAGAAGATGACATACAGCACCATTTTCTTGCACATGATGGATAGTGTCACGAGAGAGTGTGGAGACTCGGAAGATTCTGCTGTCATATGGAAGAAACTAGATGAGTTGTTTCTTACCAAAACTCTCCCTAATAAGATTTATCTTCTTAAAAGAATCTTTGTTTTTAAAATGGATCATAATAAAGAGTTGCAAGATAATCTTGATGTGTTTAATAAGCTAGTTCAAGATTTGAATAGCTGTAGCATAATGTTCCTGGATGAACAATTGGCTGTTATTTTGTTGAATTATCTTCCTGATTATTTTGATATTTTAAATAATACTATTAAATATGTAAGATATACTTTAACCAAGAAGATTGTGATAAATGCTATAAGGGCTCATGATTTCAAAGCCAAAATGAGGGAAACATCAAGTGGAGAAAGGCTGTTCATTAGAGGAAGGCCAGCAACTCGGAATGGCTGTAGCATTTATGGCAACTACCAGGAGAAATCAAGAGGTAGAGGGCAGAGCCATAGGAGATCTCATTCCAAACCGAGATTTGGAGGAAAGTGATGCTTCTAGTGCAATAAGAAGGGCCATTTCAGGAAAGATTACAAGAAGAAGATGTGGGATGAGAGAGAAAGAAGCCATACCAATAATGGAGAGGCTTCGGTTACCAAAGGAGAACAGCAAGATGATGTTCTTGTTGTGTGCTCAAATGTGAGAAGGAGGCAAGACAACAGAAAGTGAATTCTGGATTCCAGGTGCACTAATCACATGTGCCCTCACCAAGGAATGGTTCAAGAATTTCAAGGAGATCAATGAAGGAAGGATCTTCTTGAGGAATAACACTTCTTGCCAAGTGAGGGGGATAGGAGATATCTAGTTGAGGATGTTTGATGGAGTCACAAGGCTGCTGCAAAATGTGAGTTATCTTTCAGATTTGAAAAGGAATTTGATCTCACTGGGGCAGCTGGATTCCATAGGGTATTCATACAAGGCAGAGGGAAGAAAGATCAAGGTGACCAAGGGATCTTTAATAGTGATCAAAGTAGCAATAAAAGATGGTCTCAATGAGATGATCGGAGACACGAAGATCAAGGATCAAACAGCAAGCATGATGGTTGAGATGGACTCACTTGGGACATATGAGCGAAAAGGGCTTGCAAGTTCTTAGCAAAGATGGTCTACTTGGTGGTGACAAAGTAGAGAAATTGGATTTCTGCGAGTGTTACATTCTTGGGAAGCAACATCGGGTCAGCTTCAACACCGGAGTGCATAAGTCTGAGAGGAATCTTGACTACATTCATTCGGACCTTTGGGGACTAGCAAGAACACCAACACAAGGAGGTAACTTTTACTTTCTGTCTTTAATTGATGATTATTCAAGAAAGGTTTAGGTTTATTTTCTTAAAAATAAATCATATGCTTTGAATAAATTGTGGTGTGAAAAAAGTTGCTGGAGACTCAAACGGGTAGGGTAGTTAAGACTTTACAAAACGATAATGGCTTAGAATTTTGCAATAAGAATTTTGACAAATTCTGTGAGTTAAATGGCATTCTAAGACATAGAACGGTTGTAAAAACACCTCAGCAAAATGGAGTTGCTGAGAGGATGAATAGGACCCTTATGGAAAAGGTTAGGTGCATGTTAATTGGGTCCAGTTTACCAAAATATGTTTTGGGGGGAAGCTACGTCTATTGCTGCATACTTGGTTAATAGGTCACCCTCTAGAGCTTTAAAGCTCAAGACTCCATTAGAGATGTGAAGTGGGAAACCCCCTAAGTTGAGTAACCTTAGGACTTTTGGGTGTGCTACATTTGCACATCAAAAGGATGATAAACTTAACCCAAGGTCTAGAAAATGTGTGTTTCTAGGGTATGGTGATGGGTTTAAGGGGTATAGGTTGTGGTCCTTAGAACCAAAGGGAATGAAACTCATAATAAGTAGGGATGTTATTTTTAATGAATTGTTATTTCCCTATTTGGAGAAAACTAACCCCGTAGAGGCTAGTGAGCAAACCAGCTCGGAATTTGTGGAGCATCGTATCAAGGAGAATTCAGTTCAAGTAGAGCAAAGAAGGCAAAATGGTTCAGACCAGGTAGAGCCAATTAATGAAGGCCATGCTCAGGATACTCAAGAGGAGGCTGAACTGAAAGGAGATGATGCAGCAAGTCAGAATGACTACCAGCTCACAAGGGACCGGGAAAGGAGGGTGGTCAGACCACCTTTGAGATATGGGTTTTTGGATGCTAATGTAGCAGCTCCTTGTTCAGAATGAGGGATGGTTGAACCAGAAACTTACATGGAAGCCATGGAATGTAAGGATTTATCAAAGTGGCAATTAGCTATGGAGGAAGAAATTGATTCTTTGAGGAAGAACAACTCTTAGGAATTGGTGCCCAAACCAGAAAAACAGAGAGTTGTGGATTGTAGGTGGATCTACAAGATCAAAGAAGGGAACTGATGAGAGTCATATAATGCATCTAAACAATACTTAATTGTTAGCATTTTAGGGTTGATCTCGGATATAATCGCACTTTTACATGCAAATAACTCTAAAGTGATATTCATAAATCATTGACTTAATTCGATGCATTTTCAGGTACTTTGAGTCCAAAAGAGATGTTAAAGCGATCTACGTTTAAAGCGCCAAAAGTTCTTGCATGTTGGTGTTGATATTTTTCCAAGGTTTAGACATATCTAAACATGATTCAAAGATTGTTAAAGTCTAAACCAAGATTAGAGTAATAAAATACAGCAAGTTAGAAGACTGCACACAAGTGTGTGCATCACTTTGGAGTAAGGTAAGGGAAGGCACACTAGTGTGTGCACTTCTAGGTTCAAGCTGGTGAAGGGTAGCAAGACTGTGTGCACAAGTTGACCAAGGGCAGCAAGAGTGGGCACCTTGGTGCCCAAAACTGAGCACCATGCCTTCCAAGGATTACACCTCTCAATCTACAATAGTGAGCACCTAGGTGCCCATCCATGAGCGCTATGCCTCTCAATCTGCAAGAGTGAGCACCTAGGCGCCCAAAAATGAGCACCACGCCTTCCAAAAGACTTCAATCTCAGACATAACCAGCACCTAGGCATGGGTAAGGTAGCGCCTAGGGGCCCACTCGCTTCTTGACCTTATTAGGGCGACCAAATGACATTTCTCCAGACCAAATTACCCCTAGCTACTACTTGTAATCTATAAATAACTCCTTAAGGAGTGTGCAGCCGGGCATTCAAGGAAGAAAAGAGAGAGCAAGGTTTTGGGATTCAATTTTAGCATTCCTCTAAGTGTTCTTTAGCTAGAAATTAAGGGGAGAGCATCCATATTGTTCTTCCACCTTGAGCTCCATGGCCAACTAATCATCAAGTAAGGGAAAGGGATGAATCCTTAGGGATTTGTTATTCCTTATTTCCATTCTTGATTCATTTGTATGGATTTATTGTTAAATATTGTTTGTGATTTACTCTTTGATTAAGTAAGAAGGATTTGAGTTTATGTGATGGTTGAATTTATGTTCTTCTTCTTTTAGATTCTCTTAATCTGGTGATTGCATCCGTCTCATCCTTTGATGTTGTTCAGATGTGATTGATTTCGGTAGATTTATATTACCGATTGTCCATTACTACGATATTATCATTGAGATATATTGTCGTTTCTTGATAATCTTTAAGATCGGTCATGTGTGCTTGAACCGGAATCAATGAGTAACTTGTAGCAATTACATTGGAGTTTATAAATGTGCTTGATTGAATATCTTTCGATTGTTTACTTGGGATGTGAAGCTAGCAATCGAGATAAAACAATTGAATCAAGAGTGGAATAAGAGAACGAACCTAGGGAGGATTCCTAAAACCTTGTTGTTTCGTTTATATTCTCATTTACATTTACACAATTTTTCTCACAATACACCATTATCAAAACTCATATTCTTTCGTTTAATTTTTATTGTTAGTATTAAAATTTACACCTTTTGTAATTAACTTGTTTCCCTGTGGAATCGACACCTCAAAGCTGTACTAAAATAACCGTGTTATACTTTGGGCATAATCAAATTTTTGCACCGTTGCCGGGGAAATACGCTTAAGTACAAGGAAACTTGTCAACTCTAAGTGTGACGGTAAAAGAATCGTAAATATTTTTCTTTTCAGCAGTTCGTAAATACGATAATATCGTTCCTTTACTTTGGTTTTGATTTTCTAATTTTCTTTTATTATTCTGTTTTATTTATTATTCTATTTTATGTATTTATTTATTTATTTGTTACTCTGTTTTATTTATTTATTTATTACTCTGTTTTATTTATTTATTCCCCCTCTAAATTAATTGGTGCATGCTTAGACCTAGAGATTCGCGAGGTAGATTCATTAGAGGACCCGAATTAGAGTTACCCTCTCCTTCCACCTCCATTGGTGAAACCTCGCCTAGATCAAACCATAGTGCACCCCCATCAGAGAATTTAGAGGACTTTGTTAACATGGCCGAAAATCCGAATGAGAATGGTGCTAGGACACTTAGAGATTACCTATATCTTAGCTGGACAGCCACACCATCCTGCATTATGTTTCCAGCCAATACCCGTCATCAAGATTTTAAAACAAGGATGATACAACTACTCCCTACTTTTCATGGCATGAAAACGAAAATCCCTATGTGCACATTAGAGAATTTGAGGTAATAGTTGTGACTTTCCATAGTCAAGATGCAACTGATGATATCATGAGACTCAAGTTTTTTCCTTTCTCCTTAAAGGATAAAGCTAAGAGTTGGTTATACACACTGAGAACACGATCAATTGGGTCATGGAATGAGATGACCCAAGTCTTTTTTAACAAGTACTTCCCTCAACATAAGACTAACGCATTGAAAAGACAAATCTCCACCTTTGCACAAAAGGAAAACGAGACTTTGTATCAGTCTTAGGAAAAATTTAAAGAACTGTTGAGTATGTGTCCACATCATAGGTACAAAAATTGGCGTTTAATGAGCTATTTCTATGATGGTCTTACCTATAGAGAACGCTAATTTGTAGAGATGATGTATAATGGTAAGTTTCTGCAAAAAGACCCTGATGAGGCTATTGAGTACCTCAATGAGCTTGCTGAAAAAGCTCACACATTGACTGGACCTAGTGCTACTGAGAGCACAAATAGGTCACGACCTATATCAAACCCTAGTGGTGGAGGAATCTACCATCTTAGAGAAGAGGATAACCTTAAGGCCAAGGTTGAGATGCTCACTAGGGAGTTAGAGGCATTAAAAACTAAAAAAACCAACACACATGGTTAACCTAGTCGAACCTCTAGAATCATGTTTTGTGTGTGGCGAGGTAGATCATCTCGCCCAAGAGTGCCCCATATTTGTTGATATAAGAGGGTTGTACGAGGAACAATGTAATGCCTTAGGCATTGACAAGAAGCCTCTTGCACCTTTCTCTAACACTTATAATCCGGGGTGGCGAAATCACCCCAACTTCAGTTGGAAATCTAAAAATCAGCAGCATGCACAGCCCCCTAGATCCTACCCAACACCTTATCATGCACCCTCATCCTCTAGGAACTCTTTAGAAGACATCTTATATGTTTTTATAAAAGCACAAGGCAAGATAAACCAAAAGTGTGAGGTGTTAATTACACAGTTGGTTGAGGAAAACAAAGAAATAAGGAGCCAAGTGTCTAAATTAATGAGCTCATTGAGTGTGACTGAGCGAGGTAAGTTCCCTGCCTAAGCTCAATCCATACCTCACGGTCAACATATGGCACAAGAAAATGTGAAAGATGTAATTGCCATTGAAACCCGAAGTGGTAAGTCACTACACATTCAACTAGAGAATAAACCCGAGGATGTGAGAAAGGGTCAAACTAGTAGTGAAACCGAACTGTCTAAAGACCCTGAAGTGACCAAAAATCCTGTTAAGGCACCATTCCCCCAAGCCTTAAAATCCAACAAGAAAAATCTAGAAATGAATGATGAAATCCTTGAGAACTTAAGGCAAGTGAAACTTAATCTCCCTCTTTAGCATGTGATTAAACAAGTCCCCACCTATGCAAAAGTTCTCAAAGATTTGTGCACAATTAAGAGGAAACATCATGTCAAGAAAACAGCTTTCCTAACTGAGTAAGTTAGTGCACTAATTAAGCAAAGAATTGCCCCAAAATACAAGGATCTGGGTTGTCCTACCATTGCTTGCAGCATTGGAAATCATGAGGTTGGACAAGCCTTACTAGATCTAGGAGCTAGTGTAAACCTGATGCCATTTTCCATTTACTTACAGCTAGGGTTAGGAGAAATCAAACCAACCAGCGTGGTATTACAATTGGCTGATCGTTCAGTCAAAGTACCCCGAGGTGTGGTAGAGGACGTTTTGATTCCAATTGATAAATTTTATTATCTTATTGATTTCTTAATCCTTGATACTACTTCTGCTGTTGACACTAACTCTAAAATCCCTTTGATTTTGGGTAGACCTTTTCTTGCTACGACAAATGCTCTAATAAATTGTAGGAACGGACTCATGAAGCTGTCCTTTGGCAACATGACCCTTGAAGTAAATATTTTCAATGTTGCAAAACAGCCCGAAGATGAGGACGAAAACCACCAGCTTTACATGATCGAGTCACTGGTCAATAAGGGAGTTTTATTAACTCATGATTATGACCCTCTTGAAAATTTTCTTGTTAATTCTGAGATAGATTTATTTGATGATAAAACTGATATAATTGATATATGTGCTGTTTTTGACAAATCTCAGGATTATGGAAATCTGGCATGGCATCCAAGGTTTGAAGAGCTGCTCGAAAGAAGCAAAACTCAAGTACCCTCAAGTGTGGAAGCACCTAAAGTCGAATTGAAGCCACTACCTAAAGGTCTAAAACATGCCTTTCTCAGTCCAGGTGATACCTTTCCTGTTATTATTTCTTCTGAATTATCTGAGACCCAAGGTAAGAGATTAATTCAAAATTTAAATGAACACAAATTAGCCCTGGGATGGAGCATGGCTGATTTAAAGGGAATTAGTCCTCTGATCTGCTCCCATAAAATAAATATCGATGAAGGAACTAGTCCTCGTAGAGGCCCTCAACGTAGGCTTAACCCCACTATGAAAGAAGTAGTGAAAAATGAAGTGCTGAAACTATTAGATGCGGGTATTATATATCCTATAGCTGATAGTAAGTGGGTAAGCCCTATGCAAGTCGTCCCTAAAAAGTCCAGAGTAACAGTGATAAAGAATGACCTAGGAGAGTTAGTCCCTACCAAGCTTGTGACCGGGTGGCGTATGTGCATTGATTACAGAAAATTAAATGCTGCCACCCAAAAAGACCACTTCCCACTCCCTTTTATTGACCAAATTCTTGAGCGTGTAGCTGGTCATCCCTTTTACTGTTTTCTAGATGGCTATTCTGGTTACTATCAAATAGAAATTGCATTAGAAGACCAAGAAAAGACCACATTTACTTGTCCCTTTGGCACTTATGCTTTTTGTAGAATGCCATTCGGATTATGTAACGCCTCTGCTACTTTTCAACACTGCATGATGAGTATTTTTAGTGACATGGTTGAAAATTGCATGGAGGTTTTTATGGATGACCTAACTGTTTTTGGATCTTCATTTGAAACATGCTTAATGAATTTAGAAAAAGTATTAATTCGCTGTGAGGAAAAAGAATTGGTTTTAAATTGGGAAAAATGCCATTTCATGGTACCATCCGGTATTGTCTTAGGACATATTGTCTCTTCCAAAGGAATAGAGGTTGATCAATTGAAGATTGAATTAATCTCTAAATTACCTGTCCCTAAGACAATAAAGGATGTGAGATTTTTCCTTGGTCATGCTGGTTTTTATAGGAGGTTCATACGAAATTTTTCAAATATATCTAGACCACTTTGTGCCCTCCTAGTTAAAGATACCCCTTTTGAGTGGACTCAAGCTTGTCAAGATGCCTTTAAAGCACTGATTGGCAAGCTTACTTCTGCACCTATAATGCAGTCGCTAGATTGGACTTTAACTTTTGAAATCATGTGCGATGCTAGTGACTACGCTGTAGGTGCTGTTCTTGGACAGCGAAAGGAGGGTAAACCTTTTGTCATTTACTATGCTAGTAAAACTTTAAATAGTGCTCAAATGAATTACTCTACAACTGAAAAAGAGTTGCTAGCTGTATTATTTGCTTTAGGTAAATTTCATGCTCATTTAATTGGTTCTCTTATCCTTATTTTTACAGATCATGCAGCCCTCAAATATCTTCTTACGAGGAAGGATGCTAAGGCACGACTAATCCGATGGATTCTCCTCTTGCAAGAATTTGATATCACCATCAAAGATAAAAAAAAGGAGTGGAGAATGTAGTAGCTGACCATTTATCCAGACTCACTTTTGCAGGCACTCGTGATGACATACCAATCAAAGATGATTTTCCCGATGAGCAATTACTCTCTATTACTTCTCTACTATGGTTTGCTCACATCGTAAATTATTTGGCTACAGGTGAAATACCTATAGATTGGAGCACCCAGGACAAGAGGAAATTCTTATATGAAGTATGTAATTTTTATTGGGATAACCCCTATCTTTTCAAGTACTGCCCTGACCAAATTATAAGGCGTTGCATCCCTAATGAAGAGATTGCGAGTGTGTTAGAATTTTGTCACTCCCAAGCTTGTGGAGGCCACTTTTCGATGAAAAAAACCGCTGCAAAAATTTTGCAGTGTGGATTTTATTGGCCTACCTTGTTTAGAGATGCCAACACATATTGTCACTCTTGTGAAAGGTGTCAAAAATTAGGAGCTATGTTGCGTCGAAATATGGTGCCCCTAAACCCTATTTTAGTGATTGAAATCTTTGATTGTTAGGGCATCGTTTTCATGGGACCCTTTCCTCCTTCCTTCGGGTACCAATATATCATTGTAGCAATTGATTATGTATCCAAGTGGGTAGAGGCAGCAGCTTGTCGAAACAATGATAATGGAACGGTAATTAAATTCCTTAAAGAAAACGTGTTATCTCGATTTGGTACACCACGTGCTATAATTAGTGATCGAGGTAAACATTTTTGCAACCGTTCTTTTGAAGCTTTAATGAAAAAATTTGGGGTATTACATAAAATCTCTACTGCCTATCACCCTCAGACTAGCGGACAAGTAGAACTTGCTAATAGGGAGATTAAACAAATTTTAGAAAAAACAGTTAACCCCGATCGTAAAGATTGGTCTTTGAGACTAACTGATGCACTATGGGCTTACCATACAGCTTTTAAAACTCCCTTAGGTATGTCACCTTATCGGCTTGTTTTTGGAAAGCCTTGCCACTTACCCATGGAGCTCGAACATCTAGCTTATTGGGCCATCAAGTCTTTTAATTTTGAGATGGGCGAAGTGGGTAAACTTCGGAAATATCAGCTGACCGAGTTAGAAGAATTAAAAAACGATGCTTATGAAAATTCTAGAATCTATAAGGCTAAGATGAAGGTATTCCATGACAAAAACATTTTGAGGAAAACATTTGAACCCAATGATTGTGTGTTCTTATATGACTCCAGACTTCATAAGCATCCTGGAAAACTTCGGTCAAGTTGGATCGGCCCTTTTATAGTAAAAAATGTTTTTGAAAATAGGGCGGTAGAAATTGAGGATACTAGAGATGGTCGGATCTTTAAAGTAAATGGTCAACGACTTAAGATCTTAATCGATAGACATGATCCGGAAGTGGAAGACATTCCGCTTATGGATCTGGTCTATTCACCTTGACCACACAACAAAGGTACGTTTTTCTTTTTATTTTTTTGTTATGTTTTTAGTTAGTTTTTATTCAATCTTAATTATTAGTTTTTAGTTTAATTTAAATTTCTAAAAAAAAATGATTCCCAACATTTTATTTTTAGTATTTTGTTGTTAAGTCTTTATTAAATTAGAATTTTTGTTTTGTTAAGTCTATTTTAATTTTAATTTCTAGTTGATTTAATCTAATTTTTATTTTTCCTTGTGTTTTGTTTTTGTACAAATAAGGAATTTTCTGTTTTGTTTTAGGACACTGGATCAAGCCTACAACAGGCCCAGGCGCACACTAGGCCCAGCCCCACAACAGGCCTAAGTGCACAACACCCCAGCCCAGCACCATGCCTTCATCGGCCCAGCTCAGCACCATACCTTCACCAGCCCAGCGCCTAGCCTAGTAGATTGCGCTCATCAGGCTCAGCCTGAGCGCCACGCCCCAACCCAGCCAGCACCACGCCTTCCACTCATGTCCAGCAGCAGCCAAATCCCTAAATCTACGTATTTAAACATTTTTTTCCAGCCTCATCTTCAATTCTCCTCTCACATGGCTGCACATTAAAAACACTCTCTCCCTTATTCTCTCTCCAAATCAGCCTATAATCAACTCTTTCCCTATTTATTTCTTAATCTTAACTCCATTTCTTGAAGAATTGCACACTCATTTTCCCTATTTTTGCAGAAAATTTCTCCAAGAAGTTAAGGTCTAAGAGGAACTTGGTTTTTTTCAAACGATATCAAATTGGTGGTAATCTTTCTTCTCTCCAAATTGTGGGCATCAAGTAAGACAAATTTCTCCTCTTTATTATTTATTTGTGCTTTTTGGTGGTTAAATTTTGCTTCAAGTTCATTGTTCTATTTATTTGATTTCCATGGCACCAAAGATGAAGAAAGCTAGGGGAAAACAACCACAAGAGTTTGATGATACCAAATTTGTTAATTTTGAAGCAAGTGAGAGATATGTTAAAATGATGCAAAGTAAAAAACCCATTCTCGAGAGAGGATTTAACATCACCGAGAGGGCAAACCCAACTCTATTTAGAATGATTCACAATAGGAATTGGGGCATATTTACAAAATCACCCTCTCACTCCCTCAAAAATTTGGTTAGAGAATTTTACGCTAATGCCAACGAGTATAGCATTGGTAACGTGAGGGTGAGAGGCCAAACAGTATCTTTTAGCAGCTCATCCATAAATAGCTTCCATGGGTTACCTGACATCCCACACAGTGAGTATAGAGCATATGTGTCTACAGTTAATTATGAGGATATTTGCCACACTCTCTGTGTTCCGGGCACTATATGGAAAATGTCGGGTGATACCCCTGTCACTTTGCCCGCTGCTTCTCTGAATGCCAATGCTCGGGTTTGGCAATTTTTTGTGTGTCAGAGGTTGGTGCCTGCCCTACACTATAGTGACCTCACTGTTAAGCGAGCTACTCTGATTTATGCAATTTTGATGGGAATGACTATCGATGTGGGCCAAGTCATCTTTCAATCTATCTTACACACTGTTGACTAAAGCTCAGATTATATTTTCCTTCTTTAATTACCCAATTGTGCATCCGAGCCGGAGTCCTAATCAGTACTGATGAGGAAGCCCAGCCACCAAAGAAACCCATCGATGATGGCCTGCTTGCTCAGATTAGAGCCTCCAGGCCGCCAACTTCGGGTGAGGGAGCCATGGTTGTTGCCACCCCTCCCACCTCTAGGCATTTCACGATTTTTGAGCGCCTTGAGTGTTTAGAGAGTCGTTTTGACGAGAATCATAGACTGTTGTTTGATAGGTTAGATCATCAAGACCAAATGTTGGCTCGGCAAGACCGATTCTTGACTCAGCAAGCCGATTATCAAGTGGAGGTCAACTCTGCTTTTGGTAAGATGTTCCAACACCTTGCCTCTACTACTGCTTGTAACATGGGTCTCTTTCCTACAATGCCACCCTATCCAGGTTCATCTTTTGACCCACCTCCCGAGGAAGGTGAATGGACTGAAGAGATTGAGTAGAGAATGAGGATTTCAGGGATTAGTTTAGTGTTATCTTGTTTTTAACATTTCTTGAGTTTTTTTATTTTATTTTGTTTTTTTCCTTTATTTTAGTTGTTAGTTATTTATTTCCGTTTCTTATGTAAACCTAACATACGGTGGGAATCTTGATGTTACACTGTAGTTGCTTTCTTTTTGTTTGTGTGGTTCTATGTTATAGATCAAAAAAATTTCAGCAAGAAGAACGATATGCAGTTCAAATGGTGGTGTGCAATTTTCAGCTTCTGTGCACTTTTGGCTACAAAGAGAGTTTCCTTTCCTCTTTTTTTTTACATTGAGGTCAACTCAATATTTAGGTTGGGGATGGAGGAAACACATTTCTTTTCTTTTTCCATTGAACTGCTTGGTGTCACTTTCCTTCTTTTCGTTTGTTAGGATAACTAAAAAAAAAAAATTATGTGTGTGCTTGTTTTTAGCATGTCAATGATATGAGCTTAATCAAGATAGCATATAGCATTTAGAAGAAGTTAAATCTTGCTTCGCTTTGAGAATAAATTAAGTGTCAATCTTTCTTTGGTTTGAGACTCTGGCTTGTGGTAAGATTGTATGATTAGTCTAAAGTATTTGGAGAAGTTTTATGTGTGATTGTTTTGTGAATACTTTTGCAGTCTCTATAAGCTCTAGAACTTATTTAATAATCACTTGAGGCGAAAATCATAGAATGCACATTACTTAGGATATGATGTAGGCCATTTTTGGACCGTTTGAGCCTTTTTAAACTTACCCTTGTTATATTTATCGCTAGTCACCTGTTTGAGCCTTTTTCTTGAAAAAGAATTTTAGCTTTGTTTCTTTTGATAGCCCATTTACTCACCTTTATGAGCTTAAAAAAAATATATTTTATCCTTACCTTTCTTTTAAAAGAACTCAGTTATACACATTTGTTGAGAAGCACTTAAGAAGAATAAGGGTGGAAATATGAGAAAATATTACTACCATAACCCAAGTACATTAAAAGAGATAAGTTGGGAGTTGTGGAAAAGAAAAGAATGAAAGAGGAGGTGAATGGTCTTACGCCAAAATAAGAAAAAAAATGGTGATTTATTATTGCGAGAAATGCTCGAAAAATGGTTGAAAGAGTTGGGTGTTGAAGTAAGGTTATCTTGTGCTTAAAGTGGTTGTGTTTAAATTAAGAGACTTAGTTCTTTTATTTATTTAAACTTTCCCATTCTTTCTTGACCTTTACCTTAGCCTAACGTTAGAAACTTATAAAAGACCTATTGATCCGATGTAGTGTGATTTTTCTACATAGTGGAGAGTGATTTGAAAAGTAAGCCTATGGAGTTTGTTTTGTGATTGATGTCACGCAATTAATATGTTTTTAGAGACCAAGACTTGTATTCATGCTATGTTGTGCATAAAATCATCTGCATGTTCGGATTAATGGATGGTGGTAAGATGGATGTTAAGACTCGATAACGATTTTAAAGTTGACATTTGGATTATTCTTGGACTTGAGTGATATTTAATGATTCTATTTGTTGTATGTTATGCATGATTTTTTTTTAAACAAAGATTTTTGAATCCCTCTTGGTTAACACCAGTATTGCTGTATTTTGCTTTGATCTCTAAATAAAGAATTCATTTCATGTCTTTCAGTTGAATTGCTAGGGACTAGAAATAAGCTAGTTGGGGGTTGTGATGAGAGTCATATAATGCATCTAAACAATACTTAATTGTTAGCATTTTAGGGTTGATCTCGGTCGTAATCGCACTTTTACATGCAAATAACTCTAAAGTGATATTCATAAATCATTGACTTAATTTGATGCATTTTCAGGTACTTTGAGTCCAAAAGAGATGTTAAAGCGATCTATGTTTAAAGCGCCAAAAGTTCTTGCATGTTGGTGTTGATATTTGTCCAAGGTTTAGACATGTCTAAACATGATTCAAAGATGGTTAAAGTCTAAACCAAGATTGGACTAATAAAATACAGCAAGTTAGAAGACTGCACACAAGTGTGTGCATCACTTTGGAGTAAGGTAAGGGAAGGCACACTAGTGTGTGCACTTCTGGGTTCAAGCTGGTGAAGGGCAGCAAGACTATGTGCACAAGCTGACCAAGGGCAGCAAGAGTGGGCGCCTTGGTGCCCAAAACTGAGCACCATGCCTTCTAGGGACTACATCTCTCAATCTATAAGAGTGAGCACCTAGGTTCCCATCCATGAGTGCCATGCCTCTCAATCTGCAAGAGTAAGCGCCTAGGCGCCCAAAAATGAGCACCACGCCTTCAAGAAGACTTCAATCTCGGACATAACCAGCACCTAGGCACGGGTAAGGCAGCGCCTAGGCACCCACTCGCTTCTTGACCTGATTAGGGTGACCAAATGACATTTCTCAAGACCAAATTACCCCTCTCAGGTCGACCAAATGACATTTCTCCGGACCAAATTACCCCTAGCTACTACTTGCAATCTATAAATAACTTCTTAAGGAGTGTGCAGTCGGGCATTCAAGGAAGAAAAGAGAGAGCAAGGTTTTGGGATTCAATTTTAGCATTCCTCTAAGTGTTCTTTGGCTAGAAATCAAGGGGAGAGCATCCATATTGTTCTTCTACCTTGAGCTCCATGGCCAACTAATCATCAAGTAAGGGAAAAGGATGAATATTTAGGGATTTGTTGTTCCTTATTTCCGTTCTTGATTCATTTGTACGGATTTATTGTTAAATATTGTTTGTGATTTACTCTTTGATTAAGTAAGAAGGATTTGAGTTCATGTGATGGTTGAATTTATATTCTTCTTCTTTTAGAATCTCTTAATCCGGTGATTGCATCCGTCTCATCCTTTGATGTTGTTTGGATGTGATTGATTCCGGTAGATTTATTTTACTGATTGTCCATTACTACTATATTATCATTGAGATATATTGTCATTTCTTGATAATCTTTAAGATCGGTCATGTGTGCTTGAACCGGAATCAATGAGTAACTTGTAGCAATTACATTAGAGTTTATAAATGTGCTTGATTGAATATCTTCCGATTGTTTGCATGGGATGTGAAACTAGCAATCGAGATAAAACAATTAAATCAAGAATGGAATGAGAGAACAAACCTAGGGAGGATTCCCGAAACCCTGCTGTTTTGTTTATATTCTCATTTGCATTTACACAATTTTTCTCACAATACACCATTATCAAAACTCATATTCTTTCGTTTAATTTTTATCGTTAGTATTAAAGTTTACACCTTCTTTTGTAATTAACTTGTTTCCCTGTGGAATCGACACCTCAAAGCTGTACTAAAATAACTGTGTTATACTTTGGGCGTAATCAAGAACACTCCAAGGGATGAAGTCCGGTATAAAGCTAAGTTGGTGGTGAAGGGGTTCACATAAAGAGAAGGCATAGATTTCACCGAAATATTCTCACCGGTTGTGAAGTACAAGATGATACGGATAGTATTGGCAATGGTGGTCCAATTTGATTGGGAAATCGAGCAAATAAATGTGAAGACAGCGTTCTTACATAGAGGGCTTGATGAGACCATCTACATGAGGCAGCCGAAGGCTGTGAGGAAGGAAGGCAGGGAAAATTGGTGTGAAAATTGAAGAAATCTCTCTATTGCCTGAAGCAATCACCTCAGCAATGAAATAAGAGGTTTGATTCCTTTGTAACTAGCTTGGGTTTCATGAGGAGCTACTATGATTTGTGCTTATACTACAAGGGGCACAAGGTGGAGGAAGTGGTGATCATCCTCATCTATGTCGATGATATGTTTCTAGTTGGGAGCAACATGGAGAGGATAGAAGAATTGAAGTCTCAACTTAGTGAGGAGTTTGAGATGAAGGATCCTGGCCATGCATAGAAGATCCTTGGGATGAATATAATCCGAGAAAGAGAGAGAAACAGATTGAAGATTTCTCAGACTTCCTACATAGAGAAGATTATATCTAAGTTCTCTATAGAAGATAGTAAACCAGTGAAGGTTCCCCTTGCTGGTCATTTCAAGTTCTCCAGCGATCAATGTCCGAGATTGGAGGCGAAGAATAAGGAAATGGAAAAGGTCCCTTACTCTAGTGCGGTTGGTTCAGTTATGTTCACCATGATAAGTACTTGACCAAATAATGCTCATGCAATAAGTGTTCTCAGTAGGTTTATGAGTAATCCTGGAAAAGAGCATTGGCTTGGGATGAAGTAGTTGCTGAGGTACTTGAAGGGAAGCCCAGAAGTAGGGCTGATTTATGATAAGAGGGGTAAGTCCATCTGTCTTGAGAGTTATGCAGATTCGGACTATAGAGCAGATCAGGATAAAAGAAGATCGATTACCTCCTAGTTCTTCAACTTAAATGGATGCTGTATAAGTTGGAAGGATCAGTTGCAGCCGGTGGTAGCACTTTCAACAATCGACGCTGAGTACATAGTGGCAACGAAAGCCATTAAGAAGGCTTTATGGTGCAAAGGGTTATTGGAAGATTTGAAGGTCCTGAAAAAGCAGGTGGTGGTGTATTCGGATAGTCAAAGTGCGTTGCACTTGTGTAAGAATCTAGTGTTCTATGAGAGGACAAAGCACATGGATGTTCAGTATCATTTCGTTTGGGAAAATGTTACAGAATGATGCATTCATGTGGACAAGATAGCCACAGAGGAAAATCCTACAGATTTAGGCACCAAGAGTCTACCTCTAAGTAAGTTCAATCATTGCCTTGGACTACTTAGGATTGGAGTTGGTTGATACGATGACTCAAGATGAGTTTGGATCTTGAGTTCTCTACACAATGAGTTCGGGTTTAATCGCTTAGACAAAGGTAGAGATTGTTGGTGTTTGTCTAAGGTTTAAAAAAGATTTGAAGAGGTTCAGCATCAAGTCTTGGCACCTAGGCTTGGAGTGAGTGCGCCTCGGCCTCCAGGAGCTCTAGAAAATGGGTGAAAGGTTGTGCATCGCGGCCTAGAGTGTGGGTGCCATAGCCTGGCCCTGTGCACCATGGCTCAGCCACCTCAGGCCACGACCTCCAACAAGGTTGATAAAAGGTGTGTTTTCAAGCCCTCTTCAGGCAACGGCTTACCCTGTTCTAGGCCGCGGCTTGAAGGCACACCTGATACTTTGGTTTCATCCTTTTGAGAGGTGCGTGGATGCATGAACAAAATGCACAGGATCACTAAGGATTGATGAAGGGCTATGATTGAATGGTCCTCAAGATCTAAGGGTGGAGATTGACTTCAAAGATTGGCTCAAGAAGTGGTGCACTATATAAAGGGTCACCTAGCTTCAATCTCAACACGATTGTGAGACAAGACATACAAGTGATCATCATACAAGAGAATTCAAGTGCAAGTGTGAGAGTACAAAGACACAAAACATAGGAGAGGTACTAGAATAGATCTCAAAAAAGAGGCTGGTTGTAAAGAGAGAGTAGCATAGATTGGGTAGAGGGCTTTGTAATAGTTCTTATCACTTTCTTTCTTCTCTTCTTTGGCTCTTCAAGAACTTGAGTTTCTTGGAGAGGGTTGTTGTATTTGTAAAGAACCACTGATTTAGTGCAGAGAGTTCAGAGGAACTCACGGGGACGTAGGCTATTGCCGAACCTCAATAATAATTATTGTGTCCTTTCCTTTCTTTGATTTATATTTCTATTTTCGATTCATCTTTACAAGTCATTCTAGACTTGGGTGTTTGGAAGATCACTACCTGGGCATCTCCAAGGTGATTTCCAATAGCCCTAACCTAAGTTTCTCTATTATCAATTCCATCAAACTCTAATTCCTCTATCTCTTTCACCATGGTATATTAACTAATCTAATAGTAACAGTTAAGTACTTTACTCTACACTAACAACTCCAAATTGATTAGTCTCCATAGAATCATAATAGTATGTCGTAAACCAAGTCCATAACATCGCTTATACAATGATAAACTAACTATTCCTATCTATAGTTAACAAATATCATTTTACAAGTTCCCACTCCAACTTTGTCACTTAGTTGCCTTCAATAATAATTTACTTATTTTGTCCTTAATTTTTTTTACTTATACCCTCCAATGATTTTTACCTATATAGGCTCTTCCTTTGGTGTTAAACGTACTTCAAATTGATTATTCTCTTTAAAACCTTTCCATTCTTTTACAAAACTTCCTAGATCAAATCATGTACTCATTTCCCCTGATATAGACTTTATAATTCATGGCAAATCATTATTCCCCCTTCTTAGGAAGCTCTTTACCTCAAGAAATTCTAAGAGTGTTTGTCTTTTAATCTTATAGTTATTAGTGCTTGTATTAACCAATTCTCGCATCTACTTCTTAAACAAATAATTTCCCAAATTTCCAACTTTCTACTCGTTTGTACACGTAACCTCTCAAATTATACTTAGTTTTCTCTACAAAACATGGACCTTCAACCTTTCCCCAACTCATCTTTTTTATTTTTTATTCACTTTTTATTTTCGATCATTCTAGCTCCAATATTATCAATAGTTTCAAAAATTTCAAAGTTGTACTTCAATAAGATCTTTAACTAAACATAATCAACAAGTCCGTATATCTAACTTAAGACACTCTCCACTTCTTCTTATCTTAACAACAAAATCTATCATATTGTACTTGGTAACCCTTCACTTATCTTAACTCAAATTTTTTTCTCCTATTACAACAACTTGGTGGTAGTAAAAATTTCTTACTCTTTACTCAACTATTTTCTTTATGGCCATTAAACTATAATATTTTCATTTCTTTATTCCACCTCTAGCTTTCTCATAAACCTTTATATTCTTGAGTTACTCTCTTGACTTAATTATTCTTCAAACTCCTTTTCTTTCACATTTTCCCTTCTGGTTCGATTAAGAAACCAATCTTCTAGAAAAACATTTAACATCTCATCCCCACACTTTTTCCTTACCGAATCTTATCTCTAGTCACACGATGTACGTCTAAACCCAACAATTTCTTTTATCGTACTATCACTAATAATCCTCGAATAAAGTTCTTAGCATTCACATCATACAATCTATACCATTCCTCAAAAGTATTTCTTAATTTTATCATGATTTATATTTTCCTTCATCCACTTAAAAAAAATATATATTCTCATCTATTTAATGCTACCCAATCACTCCTTGATTTAATTAAGATCCTTAATTTCTCTTCACATTAAGCCTCAATACAATTTCATAATGCTTAATAACCTCTGCTCTCTATCTATCTTCTTCGCTAATCAATGCTCCTAACACTATCCCCTTTTTAGTGCACTCTAAATTGTAAAAGTTCTCAAGATAATAACTTTCTTCTTAAACTGTTACAGATAGTCGACAGATCCTTATTATTAACGAAGGGTGAGGGTTATAACTGTTGGTATTTGTCTAAGGTTTAAACATGGTTCAAAGATGGTTAAATTCTAAACTAAGGTTGGAAGATTAAATTTCAGCATGTTAAAGGAGTGCACACATGTGTGTGCATCACTTTGGGTGTGTGTGCATACCTCTATTCAGCAAGGCAAAGGAGTGCGCACAGCTGTGTGAAGGGCAGCATCAGTGTGTGCCACACCACTCCTTCACCAGTGCTGCACCACCCAGTAAGAAGGTAGTTTGATGGAGGGTAGCACTGCACCACTCCTTTACCAGCGCCGCAGCACCCAGCAAGTGGTGAAAAGGGTGCTTTGCCTAGCGCCACACCGCCCTCTGTTCAGTGCCGCAGAACTAGGCACATTGATGCACACATGGATAGCTTGTTTAAGCCTCTTGTTAGGTGCATGGATGCAAGGTTCAAAATGCATAGAACCACTTAGGATTGATGGAGGGCCATGGTTAAGTGATCATCAAGATCTAAGGGTGGAGATTAACTCTCAATATTGGACAAGAAGTTGGTGCACTATATAAAGGGTCACCTAGCTTCATTCTCAACATAAGTTTGTGATATACTTTGAGATCAATTGTAAAGAGTGACAAGACACAATACAAGAGAGAATTGTATGAGAGTGCAAAGACACAAAACACAAGAGGGACTCATTATAGAGAGGCTGGTTGTAAAGAAGAGAAAGTAGTATAGATAGAGAGCATTGTAATAGTTCTTATCATCTTCTTTCTTCTCTTCTTGGTTTCTTAACTTGAGGTTTCTTGAAGAGGGTTGCTGTAATTGTAAAGAACCATTGATTTAGTGCAGAGAGTTTAAAGGAACTCACAGGGACATAGGCTATTGCCGAACCTTGATAACAAATTGCTTGTCTTCTTTTCTTTCTTGCTTTCGATTGCTATATTTCTTCCTACAAGTCATTCTACACTTGGGTGTTTGGAAGATCACCACCTGGGCATCTTGTCAAGGTGATTTCCAATAGTGGTATCAGAGCTTGCACAGCTGGGTATCGGAGCAAGAACAAGAAGGTTACGGAGTCAAGACTCCAAGAATCAAAGATTAACTTCTTGGGTGATTCAAGGACGGAGTAAAGATCAAGATCAGATCGTGTTCTGGAGGGTGATTCAAGAACGGTGTTAAGATCCATCTTCGATCGTGTTCTTGAGGTTGAAGAAAGCATTTATGGGTATTACATAAATCTGGGATCTTGTCTGCAAAGATGGCTTCAAATTTCGTGGTTGAGAAATTTGATGGAAAGGGAGATTTTTCCCTATGGAAGCGGAAGATCAAGGCTGTTCTTATGCAATAGAAAGTGGACTTGGCTATTGGAGAAGATGATGCTTTTCCAGCAAGTATAACAAAGGACCAGTGGATTGAGATGAAAAAGATGGCTTACAACACTGTTTTCTTGCACATGTCGGATAGTGTCACAAGAGAGTGCGGAGACTCGGAAGATCCGGCTGTCATATGGAAGAAACTAGATGATTTGTTTCTTACCAAAACTCTCCCTAACAAAATTTATCTTCTTAAAAGAATCTTTGCTTTTAAAATGGATCCTAGTAAAGAGTTGCAAAATAATCTTGATGTCTTTAATAAACTAGTTCAAGATTTAGCTAATTGTAGTAATAAATTCCCGGATGAACAATTGGCTGTCATTTTGTTAAATTCTCTTCCTGATTGCTTTGATAATTTGATTAATGCTATTGAGTATGGAAGGGATACTTTAACCAAGGAGATTGTGATCAATGCCATAAGGGCACATGACTTCAAAGCCAAGATGAATGAGACATCAAATGGAGATGGATTGTTCGTAAGAGGAAGGCCAACAACTCGGAATGCCAGTAGCAACCATAGCAACTACCGGGAGAAATCAAGAAGTAGAGGGCAAAGCCATAAGAGAGCACATTCCAAATCAAGATTTGGAAAGAGGTGCTTCTACTACAATAAGGAGGGTCATTTCAAGAAAGATTGCAAGAAGAAGATGTGGGATGAGAGAAGAAGCCATACCAACAATGGAGAGGCTTCGGTTGCCAAAGGAGAACAACAAGATGATGTTCTTGTTGTGTGCTCAAATGTGAGTAGGAGGCAAGGCAGTGAAAAGTAGATTCTGGATTCCGAGTGCACTTATCACATGTGCCCTCATAAGGAATGGTTCAAGAATTTCAAGGAGATCAATGAAGGAAGGGTCTTCTTAGGGAATGATAATTCTTGCCAAGTAGGGGGGATTGGAGACATCCAATTGAGGATATTTGATGGAGTCACAAGGCTGCTGCGAAATGTGAGGTATCTTCTATATTTGAAGAGAAATTTGATCTCATTGAGGCAGCTGAATTCTATGGGGTATACATGCAAAGTAGAGGGAGGAAAGATCAATGTGGCCGAGGGATCTTTGGTAGTGATCAAGGCAGCAAGAAATGATGGACTCTATAAGATGATCAGAGAGATAAAAATCAATGATCAAGCAACAAGCTTGATGGCTGAGATGGATAAGATAGCCCTTTAGCACACTCGCTTGGGATATATGAGTGAAAAGGGCCTGCAAGTTCTTAGCAAGGATGGTCTCCTTGGAAGAGACAAAGTAGAGAAACTGGATTTCTCTTAGAGTTGCATTCTTGGGAAGCAACATCAAGTCAACTTCAACACCGAAGTGCATAAGTCTAAGGGGACTCTTGACTACATTCATTCGGAACTTTGGGGACCAACAAGAACACCAACATAGGGAGGTAACTTTTTCTTTCTGTCTTTAATTGATGATTATTCAAGAAGAGTGTGGGTTTATTTACTTAGAAATAAATTAGATACCTTAGATAAATTTGTTGTGTGGAAGAAGTTGTTGGAAACTCAAACGGGTAGGGTAGTTAAGGCTTTACGAACCGATAATGGCTTAGAATTTTGCAATAAGGATTTTGATAAATTCTTTTAATTAAATGGCATTCTAAGCCATAGAACGGTTGTAAAAACACCTCAGCAAAATGGAGTTGCTGAGAGGATTAATAGAACCCTTATGGAAAAGTTTAGGTGCATGTTAATAGGATCCGGTTTACCAAAATATTTTTGGGGAGAAGCTGTGGCTACAGCTGCATACTTGGTCAATAGATCACCCTCTAGAGCTTTAGAGCTCAAGACTCCCATGGAGATGTGGAGTGGGAAACCCCCTAAATTAAGCAACCTTAGGACTTTTGGGTGTGCTGCATATGCACATCAAAAGGAGGATAAACTTAGCTCAAGATCTAGAAAATGTGTATTTCAAGGATATGGTGATAGGGTTAAGGGATATAGGTTGTGATCCTTAGAAAAGAAAGGCATGAAACTCATTATAAGTAGGGATGTTATTTTTAATGAATTGTTATTTCCCTACTTGGAGAAAACTAACCCTGTTGGGGCTAGTGAGAAAACCAATCCAGAAGTTATGGAGCATCACATCAAGGAGAATTCAATTCAGGTAGAGCAAAGAAGACAAGAGGGTTTGGACCAAGTAAAGCCCTTGAATGAAGGCCATGCTTAAGAAGCTCAAGAATAGGCCGAACAATAAGAGGTTGATGCAGCAAGTCATAATGACTACCAGCTCACAAGGGACCGGGGAAGGAGGGTGGTTAGACCACCTTTGAGATATGGGTTTGCAGATGCTAATGTAGCAGCTCCTTGGATAGAAGGAGAGGTTGAACCAAAAACTAACATGGATGCTATGGAGTGTAAGGATTCGTCAAAGTGGCAGTTGGCTATGGAGGAAGAAATGGATTCTTTGATGAAGAACAACTCTTGGGAGTTGGTGCCCAAACCAAAAAAACAAAGAGTTGTGGATTATAGATGGATCTACAAGATCAAAGAAGGGAATACTCCAGGGGATGAAGTCCGATATAAAGCTAGGCTGGTGGCGAAGGAGTTCACACAAAAATAAGGTATAGATTTCACCGAAATCTTCTCACCGGTTGTGAAGTACAAAACGATACGAATAGTGTTGGCATTGGTGGTCCAATTTGATTGGGAAATCAAGCAAATGGATGTAAAGACAGTGTTCTTAAATGGAGAGCTTGATGAGACCATTTTCAGGAGGTAACCCGAAGGCTATGAGGAAGGAAGGCAGAGAGAGTTAGTGTGCAAATTAAAGAAATCTCTCTATGGCCTGAAGAAATCAGCTCGGCAATGGAATAAGAGGTTTGATTCCTTTGTAATCAGCTTGGGTTTCATGAGGTGCTACTATGATTCGTGCTTGTATTGGAGTCAATTAATTGATGACTCAAGATAAGTTTGGATCCTGAAGTTCTCTGCACAATGGTTCGGGTTTAAACACTTAGACAAAGGTTGAGATTATTGGTATTTGTCTAAGGTTTAAACATGGTTTAAACATGGTTCAAAGATGGTTAATTTCTAAATCAAGGTTGGAAGATTAAATTTCAGCATGTTAAAGGAGTGCACATATGTGTGTGCATCACTTTGGGTGTGTGTGCACACCTCTATTCAGCAAGGCAAAGGAGTGCGCACAGCTGTGTGAAGGGCAGCATCAGTGTGTGCCGCACCACTCCTTCACCAGTGCCACACTACCCAGCAAGAAAGTAGTTTGATGGAGGGCAGCATTGCACCACTCCTTCACTAGCACCGCAGCACCCAGCAAGTGGTGAAAAGGGTGCTTTGCCTAGCACTACACCGCCCCCTGTTCAGTGTCGCAGCACTAGGTACATTGATGCACACATGGATAGCTTGTTTAAGCCTCTTCTTAGGTGCATAGATGCAAGGTTAAAATGCACAGCACCACTTAGGATTGATGGAGGGCCATGGTTAAGTGGTCATCAAGATCTAAGGGTGGAGATTGACTCTCAAGATTGGACAAGAAGTTTGTGCACTATTTAAAGGGTCACCTAGCTTCATTCTCAACATAAGTTTGTGACATACTTTAAGATTAATTGTAAAGAGTGACAAGAGACAATACTAGAGAGAATTGTGTGAGAGTGCAAAGACACAAAACACAAGAGGGACTCATTGTAGAGAGGCTGGTTGTAAAGAAGATAGAGTAGTATAGATAGAGAGCATTGTAATAGTTCTTATCGTCTTCTTTCTTCTCTTCTTGGTTTCTTCAAGAACTTGAGGTTTCTTAAAGAGGGTCGTTGTAATTGTACAGAACCATTGATTTAGTGCAAAGAGTTCAGAGGAACTCACGGGGACGTAGGCTATTGCTGAACCTCGATAACAAATCGCTTGTCTTCTTTTCTTTCTTGCTTTCGATTACTGTATTTCTTTCTACAAGTCATTCTAGACTTGGGTGTTTGGAATATCACCACCTGGGCATCTCGTCAAGGTGCCAACAATAACTAAATTTCTCGATTTCAATCTTTCCATTATTTACTCACACCGCAAACCCTTACTCTTGTATTCCATACCTACTACTCTTTAACCATAATTGTTCTAATGACCTTGTGTCTCATTGAACTCTAAATATCCTTTATTACATCTCAAAATATACCAAATTAAATAACAATCTCCTCTAATAAACATACCTATCATACTTTCACTTGTCATCATCCTTTCTAATACTTCAACCACATCTAATTCAAGTTACCCACAACACTTCAAATATCTTAGTTCATCAATACATATCTCTCACTAGATCCAAATTAATATTTCTTGAACTTATAACTCCAAGTAAAAATAAAACTTTTAAATTCATTCAACTGACATTAATCAAACAATTTCTCCTTCTCAAATCTAACTCAAGATTTCGTAGGTTTAAAATAAATCCATCATCTTCTTTTATCGAACTTCGCTTAGCACTTAAGACCGAATTAAAATCTTACTATCCCCTTCTCCTTTACAAATTTTCTCATAACAATTCTTGTTTTCGGATAAGTGCTTAAATATTCATATTTAAACCCCTTAATTTACATTTGTTAAGCTCTTAGTTTGTGTATTTTATTCTATTTTACTTCCTTCTTGTGTTTTTTGTGTTTTTATAGGTTTTTGGAAGAAAAGAAGCATTTTAGGACTCAAAGAGCAAAACTGGAACAGCGAACTACAGAAGAATGCGATCGAGCGCAGTGTTTGGTACGATCGAGCGCACAAACACTCGTGCACACAAGGAGAAGGTTCGAGCGCAAACTCATGCGATCAAGCACACACGCATTAGTAAAACATCAAAATGGCAGTTCCTATTTTGGAAAGTAGGGTTAGATACCTGTTTTGGAAATTAGGGTTTCCAAGTGTCCTTAGAACCCTATAAATAGACTTGCAAAACACAGAAACAATATCTCCCTTTTTAGGAGCATATCTCCCTTTTAGTTTTAGTTTAGTTTAGTTCGAGGAGACCGGAGAAGGAGACTGTGGAGACGAACTCTTCTCCTGGGTTTCTTCTTTCCTTTATTTTATTATATGTAACTAACTTTTTAGTAAGGGCTTGGTTAAAGCCCTAATTATGTTTATTCAATAATTCAATATTGGCACTTTTACGATATTCATGTTGTGTTGCTTGACTTGATTAATGCCTATGTTTATTTAAATTCCTCATATGTGTGTATCTGATCAATGTATGCATGTGGTATGGATTAGTTAGTTAAATCAATTTGGATGACCGAGTCCTGGGTTCAACAATAGTAACAAAAGAAATCTACGCTGAATTCTTGGGTTAATCAACATGGGAAACCAGGAGTAGATACCATGCCCTAGGTCTCCTGTGGTTATCGATTTCCACAGATCCTGTGCTTTCTTAAGGAAAAACTCAGTATACACCATGCTAAATCCCTTAAGAAAGAAAAGAGTTAGAGTAGATACCATGCCTAACTCGTTGCTTAGGGAAATCAATAGCTTAAGGAATAAATACCATGCCCTTAGGTTAATTTAATCCATTTAACCTCATCTCTGTGTTTCACATGCTTTTGTAGGGTCTTAGAGAAAAAAGAAGCATTTTTTGCACTTAAAGGAAGAAATCTGGAAATCTTGGAGCAGCCGCTGGCTAGAGTGCGATCGAGCGCAGGCCCCGGTGCGATCGAGCGCAGGCCCCGGTACGATCGAGCGCACCAGCGCTCGTGCACACACTAAGAAGGCTCGAGTCCATCATTGCGATCGAGCACAACACGTATGCGATCGAGCACACATGTACGGGCATGAATAGTAAAACGACAAAAACCTGTTTTGGAAATAGGAGAGGTTTTGTGTTTTAGGAAGTTTAGGGTTTCCAGAGTCTTATAGGGTTATTCAACCCCTAAAAATACACTTGTAAAAACACAAATTAGAGGGGGACCGGGGAATTTTCTTTGGAATTGTAAGCTTTGGAGAGAATTGACGACTCTTCTCTCGGGTTTATTCTTTCCCCTTTATTTTTATTTTATGAATATGTTTACCTTCACAACCATGTGTAACTAAACCTTAATAAGAGCTTGGTTGAAGCCCTAATTATGTTTAACTAATAATTCAGTATTGGTGCCTTTGCGATACTCATGTTATATTGCTTAACTTGATTAATACTTGTTTTTATTTAAATTCCTCATACGTGTGTGTCTGATCAACGTATGCATGTGGTATGGATTAGTTAGTTGAATCAATTTGGATGACCGAGTCATGGGTTCAACAATAGTAACAAAAGATATACACACTGGATTCTTGGGTTAATCAACATGGAAAACCAGGAGTAGATACCATGCCCTAGGTCTCGTGTGCTTGTCGATTTCCATAGATTTTATGCTCTCTTAGGGAACAACTCATTATACACCATGCTGAATCCCCTAAGAAAGAAAAGAGTTAGAGTAGATACCATGCCTAACTCGTTGTTTAGGGAATCAATAGCTTAAGAAGTAGATACCATGCCCTTAGATTGACAAACATTAGGTATTCATGACATGAGTAAAGCATTGACATACTGTTGTATTGGGGTAGCATGATTAGTGGTGGATATCAAGTCCCTACGCCTTTCTCTTTATTATTTCAACTCAATATTTATTTCTCTTATTTTTATTTCATTATTTCGAAACTAATTCTAAAGTTAAATTTACCAATCCCTGTGGAGATGATCTCGCGTTCGCACATTATACTACTAAGTTGACCTTGTGCACTTGCAAGTAAAACAAGTACAATTATTTGCTTATTTATTTAGGTAGATGAACGCACAACAAGTTTTTGGCACCGTTGCCAAGGATTGCCCTAAATTTATTTTTAGAATTATTTTCATTAGTTTTATTTTATTTAGTTTTATTCTATTTTATTGTTTTATTTTTATCAAAAATCTAAGTTTCTGTTTTTCGTTCAGTTTTATTTTATTTCATCAAAACCTTAATTTATTTCTTCTTTTTTGTTCTGTTTTGTTTCAGGTACAGCAGCAGAGTGATCTGTGGACTGCGATCGAGCACACTCCTTTGGGCGATCAAGCGCATTTGAGGCAGAAGCTACCCGAGCAGCAGTGCTGAACTGCTGCACTGAAGCTGTTTTTACTAATTCATGCAAGGGCTTCGTTCCAGGCATCCAACTTTCTTTCCCCTTGATACAGAGCTTGAGTGGACCATTCGAAAAAGGCTTAGAGATAAGTCTAAAGAGGTAGAAGAAGGATTTGAGGAAGAAACATCAATGACAGATCAGCTAGAAAGCCAGCAACCACCTAAGTGAAGACCGATGAAGCAATCCTTCATCCCAACGAACATCGACCAGCCATCGTGTATTGCATATCAACCTGAGGCGGAAGGAAATTATTACATATCTCCGCATATACTCAGTGCACTTACTCACTTTAGGGGTACACCTAATGAAGATCCATATTTGCACCTTTGAGAGTTCTTTGATCTTTGCAAATTCCAGCATATCCAGGGCCTAGACCAAGAAGAAATCAGGTTAATTCTTTTCCCTTTTTCCTTAAAAGATAATGCTAAACTGTGGTACAATTCATTGCCTGCAGTTTCTATCCACACTTAGGAAGAGTTGACCAACAAGTTCCTAAGAAAGTTCTTCCCAGCTCAAAAGACGAAACAAATGAGGAAGGAGATTCAATCTTTCCAACAGAGGGATGAAGACCTTTTCTTTGAGGCATGGGGACACTTTAATGAGCTGCTTCACAAATATCCACATCACAACCTACCTCAAGATGAGCTGGTACTAGCCTTTTATGAAGGCCTAAATGACATGAATAAAGGTATTGCTGTTTCAGGTTGTGGAGGTGTGCTGATAGAGAAAAACAGTGAAGAAGCCATGGAGCTATTTGAGGCATTAAGTGAGCACACCCAACAATTCTCATCCAGAGGGAGACAAGGAGTAAAGAGCAAGGGCATGTATGAAGTTAACTTAATTGGTGGAATTTCAACTCAGATAATTGCTATGGAGAGGAAGCTAGATATACTTGTAAAAGCCATGACTGCTCAGAACACCTCACTGAGTCCACAAGCCACACAACACCAGGTATGTGCTTTATGTTCTCAATTTGATCACACTACTGAGACTTGCCATTTATATTCATCTACAAATCCCGAGCAAGTGAACTATGTGGGACCAAATAGTGCATATGCAAATACCTACAATCCTGGATGGCGAAACCACCCCAACCTCTCATGGAGCAACAATCAAAATGCCCTGACCCTTTAAAGGCAACAAAGGAACTTTCACCAAGCAGCCTAACCAGTTCAAGAGTCAAAGACAAGTGACCTAGAGAGTATGGTAAGGCAACTGATAATGTCACAATAACAATTTATGGCATATGGAAGGTAAATTCAAATTGAGCAAAGACAAAGAATTGGAAAGCACGAGCAAACAATCTAAAGACTAGAAGTTCAAATGGGGCAAATGGCTAAAAAGTTAAGTATGAGGAAGTAAGGTGAGCTTCCTGCCCAACCAATACCTAATCCGAGAGGACATCAGCAACTAAATGCCACAACAACTCTTAGAAATGGCAAGGTCATAGGAGTTAATGAGCCAGCACAAGCATCTTCTGCTAAGCCGTCCACATCCAAGGTAAGTGAAATGGAGAAGCGGAATGCACCACCCTTCCTTTAAAGGTTAGTAATGCCAAAGAAAGATAAATTGTTTGATATTTTTGAAACTTTGAGAAAATTAGAAATTAACATTCCCTTATTAGATGCAATTAAACAAATTCCTGCTTATGCTAAATTTTTAAAAGATTGTTGCACTAATAAAAGAAAGTTTTAAGAGCATGAAACAGTGGCTCTAACTGAAGAGGTAAGTGTGGTATTATTAAGAAAACTATCACCAAAGCTACAAGATCCGGGTAGTTTTACCATTCCTTGCAGGATAAGTGACCAGTTTTTTGAGCGTGCACTATTGGATTTAGGAGCAAGTGTCAATTTGCTACCATACACAGTAGTTGAAAAGCTAGGTTTGGGGGAGCTTCAACCAACCTCCATCACTTTGCAATTGGCAGATAGAAGCATCAAAAGACCTAGAGGTATACTTGAGGATGTCTTGGTAAAGGTCGGTGAGTTTATTTTGCTTACTGACTTCATTGTGTTAGATATGGAAGAATGCCTTATGCCATTACCTCTGCCCATCATCTTAGGAAGACCCTTTATGAGACTGTTGATACAATAATTAATGTGAAAAAAGGGTATTGTAAGTATGACAGTAAATGGTGAGACAATAGAATTTAAGATATTTGATGCGTTGAAATTACCCCAAGATGATAATGATGATGAATGTTTTAATGAATGTATGATGCAAAGTGTTGTCGAGCAAATTTTTCAGGTCCATCACACTGATCCATTGGAGGCCACCCTCACCCACAGCTTCACAAGTTCGGATGTGGTTCCTAAGCCAGAATCTAAAGATATTACAGATGACATCATTGAAGCTGTGCACCTTCTTGAAGCCTCTCCAAAGCATCCAAGTAAGTTCACTCCTCCGTTTAAAACTTCTGAGCGTACTAATACTACTTTTCTCTCATCTATTGTCCAGGCACCAAACTTGGAATTGCCACAGTTGCCTGCAAGAAATCAGACATTCATGATACATGGATACAAAGTCATACCACACTCGAAAATTACAGTGCAACTAAGAGATGAAGATTTAGCGCCCCAAACTGTCTAGTATGTAGCAACAAGAGAACCTGAGCCACATGCAGTGGACTTTAAGTACTCCCTGCCAAAAGCCTAAACGTTGAAGTTGCTAGAGAGAGCACTTAAGCCGTTCAGACTTTGATAAAATGTGTAGCTTAAGCACCTCTATTGAGGTTAGTGGCATTGAGGCCCCTGAGTACGCACTCTCTGCCACAAGTGCGATCAAGTGCATTTCATAGTGCGATCGAGCGCACTTCACAGTGCAATCGAGTGCACTTCACAGTGCGATCGATCGCACATTGGACAACAACTTTCCATGATGCCTAAACTATCAACCTTCACCTCCCGCACCCGGTACCTCATCGACTGCACCACCTGGAGACCATCAGTGAGAGGGTATCCCATCTGGCTGAAGACGTAAAACTTAGTGCTCATGGGAGGCACCCCACAGCTTATCATTTTATTTTTATTGTCTTTCATATTTACTGTTATTTATTTACTTTTAGTACTTTTTGTTTTCCTGCATTACATTAGTTTTTCTTTTTTTAGGGACAATGTGTGCATCCATTCAAGTTTGGGGGTGTGATGAGAGTCATAAAATGCATCTAAACAATACTTAATTGTTAACACTTTAGGGTTAATCTCGGTCGTAATCGCACTTTTACATGTTGATAACTCTAAAGTGTTATTCATAAATCATTGACTTAATTCGATCCATTTTCAGGTGCGTTGAGTACAAAAGAGATGATAAAGCGATCCATGTTTAAAGCGCCAAAAGATCTTGGGTGTCGGTGCTCGTTTTTGTCCAAGGTTTAGACATTTCCAAAAATGATTTAAAGATGATTAAAAGTCTAAACCAAGGTTGGAGCAATAAAGTACATTGAGTTAAAAGACTGCACACAAGTGTGTGCATCACTTTGGAAGAAGTTAAGGGTAGGCACACTAGTGTGTGCACTTCTGCATACAAGCTGAAGGAGTTTCACTAAATTGCCAGAATTTCCCGTACAGATCAATCATCTTTGCAGATTAAACTGTATTGATGTAGGAAGAACCAGGAGATGAGCCATATATGCTTAGAAAGATCCGGAAGTCTATTTTCTGGAGAATTTTACGGTTCGAAAAAAGGATTTTTCTAGTGAAAGTTATGGCAGTTTTAGCGGAAACAGTCAGGCCTCCAGAACAAAGCCCAGCGCCTCACCTCTCACTGTCCAGCGCCCCAGCGCCCAGGAAAACAAGAGTGAGCGCCTAGGCGCCCATGAACCAGCGCCTAGGCGCCCAGGCAAACAAGAGAGCGCCTAGGCGCCCATGAACCAGCGCCTAGGCGCCCAGGCAAACAAGAGAGCGCCTAGGCGCCCATGAACCAGCGCCTAGGCGCCCAGGCAAACAAGAGGAGCGCCTAGGCGCCCATGAACCAGCGCTGCGCCCCTCAGCCATCAGCGCCGCGCCCCTCACCAACTAACGCTGCACCTTTACTTTCCAGCGCCCAGGCGCACACTTGGACACACGCACATACTGCTGGACCCACCTTCACATTCCAGCCTTCACTTTCCAGCGCCCAGGCGCACGCTCAGACAAAGCCAGCAGCGCGCACATGCTGCTGGACCACCTTCACGTTCCAGCCTTCACTTTCCAGCAGTGCGCACATGGACTCCAATTCAGACTCAAATTAAGAAAAGCAAAGACAGCTCTCCCTCAGCAGTGCGCACATGGACTCCAATTCAGACTCAAATTAAGAAAAGCAAAGACAGCTCTCCCTCATGGGCTATAAATATATGCTTAAGGTTTGCAGCCGAGGGAGAGCTCGAGGAGAAAAACAAAGACAGTTTTTGATAGATACAAATTAGAGAAGTTTTTAGCATTTTGTTTAAGTTTTCATGAGTTGGAAATCAAGGAGAGAACATCCACATTGTTCTTCCACCTTGAGTTTCATGGCTAACTAATCATCAAACAAGGGAAAGGGATGAATCCTTAGGGTTTTATTGTTCCTTATTTCCTGTTCTTGATTCATTTGTATGGACTTATTGTTAAAACGTTGTCTATGATTTACTCTTTGATTAATTAAGAAGGATTTGAGTTCATGTGATAGCTGTATTCTATATTCTTCTTCTTTTAGTTTCTCTCAATCCGGTGATTGCATCCTTCTACTCCACATAAGTCTAGTCAAGCTTTTCTTATGTCAAGTTGTTTGGATGTAATTGATTTCGGTATATTTATCTTATAGATCGGCCATTACTGTGATATCATTATTGCAATATATTGTCGTTTCTTGCTAATCTATAAGATAAATCATGTGTGCTTGAATTGAAATCAAAGAGTAATTTGTAGCAATTATATTAGAGATATAAATGTGCTTGATTGAATACTTTCCGATTGCCTGTTTAGGATGTGAAACTTGCAATCGAGATAAAAATTTGAATCAAGAGTGGAAATAGGGAACGAACCTAAGGAGGATTCCCGGAACCTTGTTATTTCTTATTTATATTCTTTGTTATATTCGCACAATTCTTTTACACAA
The DNA here is from genome assembly GCA_023935145.1 of Bretschneidera sinensis. Classification (NCBI taxonomy): domain Eukaryota; kingdom Viridiplantae; phylum Streptophyta; class Magnoliopsida; order Brassicales; family Akaniaceae; genus Bretschneidera; species Bretschneidera sinensis. Next base: position 125,024,947 of record CM043699.1, read on the forward strand.
TATTGCATTATCAAAACTCATATTCTCTCATCTAATCATTATCGTTAGTGTTAAAGTTTACACATTCTTTCGTAATTAACTTGTTTCCCTGTGGAATCGACACCCCAAAACTATACTACAATAACCGCGTTATGTTTTGGGCGTAATCAAATTTTGGCGCCGTTGCCGGGGAAACGCGCTTAAGTACAAAGGAAGCTTGTCAACTTTAAGTAAAAACAAAAAAAAAATATTAAGAAAAAAAAAATCGTAAATATTTTTCTTTTCAGCACTTTGTAAATACCGTAATATTGTTCCTTTACTTTTATTTTTTTTTAATTTTCTTTTATTATTCTGTTTTATTTATTTGTTTATTATTCTGTTTTATTTATCTGTTTATTATTCTGTTTTATTTATTTGTTTATTATTCTGCTTTATTTATTTAATTATTTATTATTCTGTTTTACATTTTTTATTTCCCCTCTAAATTAATTAGTGCATGCTTAAACCGAGAGATTCGCGAGGCAGATTCATTAGAGGACCCGAATTAGAGTCATTCTCTCCTTCCACGTCCGTTAGTGAAACCTCGCCTAGATCATACCATAGTGCACCCCCATCCGAGAATTTAGAGGATTTCGATAACATGGCCGGCAATCACAATGAAAATGTTGCTAGGACACTTAAAGACTATTTGCACCCTAGCCGAACGACCACACCCTCTTGTATCATGTTCCCCCCTAATGCCCCACAAGCTGAGTTTAAGCCGGGCATGATACAATTGCTACCAACTTTCCATGGGTTTGAGAATGAAAGCCCCTACATCCACATTAGGGAATTCGAGGAAGTAGTAGCAACCTTCCAAAATAGGGCTGATATGGTGGACACTGTCAGACTCCGGTTTTTCCCTTTTTCACTTAAGGAAAAAGCCAAGACTTGGTTGTACTCATTAAGGCCTAGGTCTATTGGTAGTTGGGATGAGATGACCCGAGTTTTCTTCCAAAAACACTTCCCAACCCATAAGACCAACAACCTTAAGAGACAAATCTCAAACTTTGCACAAAAGGAGAGTGAAACCTTATATCAAGTTTGGGAACGTTTCAAGGACCTTTTAAATTCTTGTCCACACCATGGGTATGAAAGTTGGCGGGTAGTCAGCTATTTCTATGATGGACTCCTAAGTAGGGAGAGGCAATTCATAGAAATGATGTGTAATGGGGATTTTCTTCAAAAAGATCCCGATCAAGCCATAGATTTCCTAGATGACCTATCAGAAAAAGCCCACACTTGGACAGGACCGAGTGCCATTGAAAGTACTAGGAGAAATCAACCCGCTGGAATCTACCAACTTAAGGAAGAGGACAGCCTTAAAGCCCGTTTAGAGGCCCTAACTAAGGAAATTGAAGTTTTAAGAGCCAAAGATGCTAGAGCCCCCGAACCAGTTGCTAGGGTAGAGTCCCGTGAGCCTTGTTTCATGTGTAATGGGGTAGATCATGTGCCTAGGGATTGTCCAACCTATTTTGAGATGAAAGGAGAGTGTAATGCTTTAGGTATATCCTTTAGCAAACCATACTCACCCTATTCTAACACCTATAATCCCGGTTGGAAGAATCACCCAAATTTTAATTGGAGACCCGATACACAACCCCCAGCCCAAACTAGCACCCGTTGGAGATCCGATATACAACCTCATCCCCACTCTAGTACCCAATGGCAACCGGAAGCAACCTCATCTAATGAACCACAACAATCTTTACCTTTGGAAGATATGTTTAAGTCATTTCTGCAAGTACATGCCAAGAGTGTGGAAGAACAAGGCAAGATAAATCAACGGGTGCTAGAAGAGCAAAAAGGGATCAAAGATGAGCAAAAGGAGATAAAAAGTCAACTCACCAAGTTGACTAGTTTCTTGACAATTCAAGAGCAAGGTCGGTTCCCTTCACAGCCGCAACAAAATCCAAGGGGACAACATATGGCACAAACCTCTGATCCGAAAAATCAAAATATTAAAGAGGTTAACGCCATAATCACCCGCAGCGGTAAGAAAATTGATGGACCCACACTACCACCACACTTGATTCCTAATACTGTGGACAACAAGGATAAAGCGTCCAAG